>CANSZD010000235.1:1965000-2677801 GCA_947648045.1 Beta corolliflora
CTCACGTGCTTTTCTTTTTTAGTTTGACCTTTCTTTGTTTTTTTCTTTTTCCTTCTCTCTTTTCTCGGTTATTTTTTTCTTTTCTCTTTTCTTAGTTTTTTTTCTTTTCCCTTCTCCACTTTTCTTCTCCTGCTTCTTTCTTGATAAGGCCCCCCAGTTTTTCAAATATACCTCTCATCAGAATTTTTTTAAATAAGAATATATCGTTTTTTTAAAAAAAAAATCATGGGTAAACTAAAATTACAGCAACCATAAATTTACAGTACCTACAAAGAGTATATATATCTTATCATTTTTAATTACAGCAGCTTATATTTTTTTGAGTTTAAAATTATTCTCTAATTGATTTTAAAAGTTTTTGGCATTAAAAGTGCGCATCGCCTACAAGAGGCGTGCGCCTTCGCCTTGCGCCTCCCTACGCCTTGCGATTTGCGCCTCGCGCCTTTTAAAACTAAGTTATGGGTTAACGTTAAAGTGTATGCATAGCTTGTCCAATTTTTATTCATGATTTATTACTTCAATGATCAATTAATATTCCAATGCCAATATATATCTCCCGATCCCTATTTTATTATCTTTGATTATCTCTTTCGTAGTTTAGTTATTTAGTAGATATTTTATAGTTTGTAGTTTATTTAGTTAAATGATATTCTATCAAAAACCAGGGTTTTTAACTAACACAAGAAATAATAAGATAAATCCAATTCTGTGTGGGATCGACCCTGACTTACCCGATTACATTGCTAGAAAGTTATAGTTAGGTTATTTTTGGTAGGCACGCGACAGTCGTACCAAATTTTGGCGTCGTTGCCGGGGAATTGGCGTTTTATTTTAGTATTTTTTGTGTTTTCACTAATTTTTCTCACTAACCTTCATTTCTAACTTTTCCCCTAGTTCTCGTGTTTTTTTTATTTGTGAATGATTGATAGAAACTTAAAGCACAAAAAATTTAAGAGCATTTGCAGCAAGTAACAAGGGACTTATAATTCCTCCATTCAACTTTCATTCTCTCACCCCAGCTCAACAACTTGAGGAGGTGTGTCGTATTCCACTTCCTCTTAGTGAAAGTTCATCTTCGGAGGAGGAAGAATAAGCTAAATTTGAGATGGCGCGCACTTTGAAGGAGCTAGCAGCTCCTACTTTCGATCCAAACTTGTTGTGCATTGTCTATGAAGATGAGGAGACTGAGTGTGAGATCAAGCCTGGGTTGTTACGAGCATTACCTAATTTTTAGGTTCTACTTATATGACTGATCCGAACAAGTTTTTAAAGGAATTTCACATAGCTTGTTCCGCAATGAAACCTACAGGAGTTACACTTGATAAACTCAAACTGAAGGCATTTCCGTTTGCGTTATCTGATGCTGCTAGAGATTGGCTTTATGATCTACCTGCCCAATCCATCACCACTTGGGTTGAAATGCAAAAGGTATTCTTAGCAAAGTACTTCCCATCATCTTTGTCGTCCAACACTAAGAAGGATATTTGAGGAATTAGGCAAGATGACACAGAGACACTTCATGAGTATTGGGAACGCTTCAAGAAGTTATGCAACAGCTACCCTAACCATCAGATTAGTGAGCAGCTACTAGTTCATACTTCACGGAAGGGTTAACATACAATGATAAAAGCATGGTTGACGCGGCAAGTGGTGGATCATTAGGTGATAAGACACCAGCCGAGGCAATGAAACTCATAGCAAACATGGCAGCTAACTCTCAGTATTTTGGGTGTAAGAATCAGTTTGTAACTTCATCGCATCAGGTCAAGGAGGAAGGTAACTCTAAGCTTGAGCAACAAGTAGCAAATCTTACATCTTTAATGGAGAAAATGATGGCTGGAAAGATAGTTGAGCAGCAAGTTCATGTTATAGGAGATTTCCATGGGCAGCCATATGGAGGCACCTCTAATTTGAGATCAGCAAGCTTCCAGTAGCAAGGATTCCACACTCCACATGGTTTTCCCTCTTTGCAGCCACCATATCAATTCCAATACCAGTCTCGACCTCCACAACAACAATCAGGTGGTATGTCATTGGAGGAGATAGTGAAAAGTTTGGCTACTAACACTCTCCAATTTCAACAAGAAACAAGGAGTGGTTTGAAGAACCTAGAGAATCAAGTGTCTCAGTTGGCTGAAACTGTAGGCAAATTGCAAACTCAAAGTTCTAACAAATTGCCTAGCCAACCAGAGAGAAATTCGAGGGAGAATGTAAACTCAATCACATTAATTGGTGAGCAAATGTGTAGCTCACAGAAGGATATTGAGGAGCAAGAGATCAAAAGTCATTCAAAGGAAAAGAAGGATAAAAAGCTTTCTAAGGTGAGAGAAACATTTTATTTTGATCCTAAGTATGACTGCATTCCTTTTCCTTGCAGGTTTTTGTGCCAAGATCAAGAGCAAGAACAACTCCAAGAGCACCTTGATGTTGTCCCTAAGCAACAAATAATTACAGGAGATGAGAAGGCGAGCATACGGGAGAACATTTGTGATGGTGTAAAAGGTAAACTCCCTCCTAAATGCAAGGATGCAGGTTCCTTCACTATCTCTTGTAGCATAGGAAATATGAGAATTCAACAGGCTATGTTAGATTTAGGAGCCTCAATAAATGTCATGCCATTATCCATTTGTAAGGCTCTGAATCTAGCTCCCTTGAAGAAAAGTCACGTTATTATTCAGTTAGCTAATGGTTCTCATACATCTCCGTGTGGAATATTGGAAGATGTTTTAGTACAAGTTGATAGTTTGGTGTTTCCGACAGATTTTTACATTGTTGATATGGGTAACAATAATTCTTCTAGTCCTACATCAATTTTATTAGGGAGACCGTTTCTTAACACCTCCCAAACTAAGATAGATGTTCGAGTAGGGGCTCTTTCCCTGGAATTCGATGGAGAAATTGTTAACTATAATATTTTTGATTCACTGAAAAATGCAGTTGATGTTGATGTTGATGCTGCTTATACTACTAATGTGATTGCTTGTCAAGTGCATGCATTTTGCAGGAAAAAGCCACTAGTTACTCCACTTGGGCATGTGAAGAGCAATGAGTTTGATGGGAAATTGGCTAACCCGATTGATGCTGGTTAAGTTAGAATGAAAGGCGTCGAGCTAACGACGATAAATGAAGCGCTCTTGGGAGGCAACCCAAGTTCCATGCTCCTTTTCTTCTTTATTTTTATTTTTATTTTTATTTTTTTCCTCTTTTATTCCGTATTTTACTTCTTTTTATTAAAAAAACAAAAATATTTTCTTTTTCCTAGGATCTGGGAGTTTTGTTTTTCATTGTGGGATTTCTATCTCTCCTCTTTAGTTCCATTCCTTTTCCTTTGTTTTGTAGGAATTAATCATAATTTTCTTTGTTTCTTCCCCCCCCATACACCTTTGTGTGTTTAGTGTTACTCATATGGTTTTATTTATCCTGGTGCAGGAACATTTCCTGTCGTCCAAGCTTGGGGGAGACATTCAGTTCTGATTGGTATAGCCATGGATATGACAGCTATATGTCAAGAGCACCGACAGCGTTGACGAAACTTGCAGCCTGTTTTATTACACTCTGTGCTCGACGATCTGTAGTGAACTCATACTTCCCTGCTGCACTTCACAGCACACCAACTGCACTCTGTCATGTGCTTCAGCACCCTTGTGCACTCCCCATCTTTCCGTGGGTTTCTTGTATTCTCTAATGGACAGACATGTGCTCCAAGCTTGGGGGAGAAAGGTTTGAAGTTCAACATATCCCTTAATCCAGTGAGCTCTACTCCTTTCCTTTCTCTCTTCTTTTTTTCTTTTTCCCACATAAAGGACAATGTGAGATCTAAGCTTGGGGGAGCAAATATGCTTGAATTTATGGAGAGTGTGTGGTTGTTTTCAAATAGTTTGTGTGATTATATGTGCTGGAATATGCTGGAATAATGGTATGATTTTGTTTCTTTTGGCTGAAAACAACTATTAGTTGTTTGGTTTTTGTCTAGTTTTAGGGGAGATGCTGCCGAAATTTTGCAAAATTTAGATCCACTATATTTGACTTTGGTGTTTGGACTTGTGTATATGCCTTTGTATGAAATTCTAAAAGTCCTAACTCTGTGTATTTTCAATTGTTTTGCTAAAGCTATTTGTGTAGTGAAGTAAAAAAGAAGAGATGATTTAGGCATTTACGTTGTACCACCACATTGAGCCAAAAAGCCTACCAATGACATGTTCCTCTAGTGAGCCAACTTTGAGTTTTGTTAACTTATTTTCATGTTACACTCACAAAATAAAATTTTACCAGAAAAACAAGTGTTTTACCTTTCTCTAAGATTAGTAGAGCATTTGTAATTGTAAAGTGGAATGTTGGACTGTTTGAGTGGTGATGTTTATATGTTGAAAAAAAAATTTCATATTTTCCAGGCTCTGCGTAGACTCGTTTAGGTAGCTCGAGTGAGTAGACTCGTTGGGGTATTTTCATGCCTGGTGCCTTGGGCCAATTAGACCGGGAGTCACTAGTTGAAATCTCGTTACAAGAGCTACTTGACAAAGACATAACATTTAGAGTCATGAAACTCAGTGAAATGGTGTATGAAGTTAATAAAGTTGGTGTGTTTTTGTATTATGTTTGTGGTGCCGCTTCGCTCTACTAGCCTTAGAGTTGTTACCACCACTTTCCTAAATATTTCCCACACGTTCCTTTACCTTAGCCCCATTACATCCATGATTAAAGTCCTAATGATCTTTGAGGTTGTTTCACTACTATTTAGCAAACGTAACTTATGGTTGGTTCATAGAAGTTGTAAGTGGCTTTGAGAGTTCATTGATTGCATATATGCTAGTCCGATGCTATTGTTAGATGCTTGCTGTGTTTAGCTACATCTCATCACTTTGTCAAGAGTTGAACTTTCCTTGTTTTTCATTTCTTCGCTTGAGGACAAGCAAAAGTATAAGCTTGGGGGAGTTTGATAGGGTCGTAAAAGTGTGTATTTTTGTTATCTTAAATCCTTAATTTAATATTGAGTTGTATATTTTACAAGGAGTTTTAAGTTATTTTTCTCCCGAGACATAAGTTACTACGATTTTATTTATTTGTCTGCAGGAAGATGATTTGATTTGGGCAACAAATTTACAATCGCATTTGGGAGCCCATTTTCCTTCTCCTAATTGGGCTTATATTGTGAGAAATTTGAAGATCACATGATTGGGCATGATGACATAATTGCCCACAAGACCAACACTAGAGGAAAAAAAGCCATTTGCTGTTGTAAAAGGGCTGCGGTTGTATGGAAAACCGCAGCCCTTCCATTAAGGGCTGCGGTCAGGCCCAAAACCGCAGCCCTTCGTGCAATAAAGGGCTGCGGTTTTGGGCCCGACCGCAGCCCTTAATGGAAGGGCTGCGGTTTTCCATACAACCGCAGCCCCTTTGTTTTATTTTTCCCCCCCCAATTTCGCGCTCTCATTTAATTCCCTCGCTCCACCCAATTTATCACTCGCGAAAATTTATCTCACCACGCACAGCAGCGAACCACCCCTAGAGCCCAACCCTTGCGAATTGAACCACCCCTGAGCCCTAGCTTTCGAATTCAACCACCCCCTGAGCTCCGGTCCACCGTCCTGTGCGTGCCACGCAGCCTTCTACGCGCCATCCCCAGCGCACCACGCAGACCCACGCCACCGGATTGCGCACCCTGCCACCTGAGCGCCTGCCACTGGTGCGCGCCACCCACCGTACCTGTGCGCCACCCACCTGTGCGCCACCCACCTGCGCGCCACCAACCTGCGCGCCGCCCACCCTCTCTCACGCATTTGTTCAAGAAATTCAAGGTTGCCTTTTTAATTATTTTGATTTTTATTTTCTAATATGTTTATATATTCGTTTGGGAGAGAAATTAAAGGTTGCATTTGAGTGGGACTGAAATTGCAGAAAAGTTATACAAAAGGGTCGTGCTTCGGAACCCGAAAATATGTTAATTGAATTATTTGATTAGCTACATTAGCTATTAAGTTAGTTTAATGCAAACAAATTTCATTTATAATTTGTTAATAGTTTAAATGAGAAAAGTTAGTTGTAATGTGTTTCAATGTGGGTAAGATATGATAATTTATATATATGAATGTATTTCTTATAATTTTTGCATTTACTATATGCTAACAATTTTTTCGGTTTTATGTGTCCTAGATATTAACATATTGGAAGCGGCAAATCAACTAGGAGATAGTGCAGAGTATATATAGAGATCGATCTCCATATTAGTTGTTATTGGTATGTATTTATGATAAAGACAATTCATTATATATCTTCATTTATTGTGTATATGTAGATTCAATCTATATATGTGTATGTATATTTCTTGATATGAGATTGGATGAAAACAATTTAATTAAGCTATGAAATGTATAAGTTATATGAATCATCATATCATCAATCATATGCCTAGATACCCGTTCAAGACTTACTCACTAGGAGTAAGTCTTGAATAGTCCCCTGTTTGGGATTGTCCTTCACTAGTGGAAAAAACTGCTTTTGCTACTTATCAAATGCTCCGGTTGACTAATCAACCCGAGCATTTGTAAAAAAATTAATTTAAAAAATTCACAAATACTCGGGTTGATTAATCAACCGGAGCATTTGATCGCAAATGCTCCGGCTGATTAATCAACCCGAGCATTTGTGAATAAGTGCTCCGGTTGGTCAACCCAAGCATTTGGGTTGTTTCCCCTCTTATAATTTTCGAGTTATTTTTTGCGCGCTCCCCGCCTCCCTACCTCGTTTGTCTCCCTCATCCTATCAATTCTTCATTATTTCCCTCTCAATTGAAACCTTCGCACTAAACACCTCCGTCGTTGTCCCTCGCCCGTCCTTCCCTCCCCCGTCGTCCCTCCCTCCCTCCGTTTGGCTCCTTGTGCTCCCTCCGTCCCTTGCTCAATTCCGCCGCAGTTCGATTCCCCGTCGTCTCTCACCGAAATCACAAGACGTCTTCCCTCCCTCCGTCCCTTGCTTAATTCGCGCCATTAACGGCACCGTCGAATCACAAGGCTTCGACCTCACTCAATCCGCACTGTTTCTTCAACCTCCAAACGCCTGGGTTTTATTTTCTCCTAATTTCAAGGTTTTTCGAATTACTCGAGATAATACTAGGGTTTAATCTAATTAGATTATTTAATCATTTCTCGAAGTCTTCCTTCAATTTCTAGGTTTCCTTGTCCTTCTCCATCATGTTGTAGATAGTTTTCGCCCTAGAAGGCTGCGCCGGCGTTCAACACCCGACTTTATGGTCGAAAATTCGCATCTTGGCTCAAAGACCTAAGCTTCGTCGGTAAGTTTCGAAATTTCGGGTTGGGGGAATTTACTTTTGTTCTATTTGGTTTGGTTTTTGATTTGTTTCGTCGGTTGAGGTGTCGATTGTTGTCGTAATGTGATTGTGCTTGCATTATGCTACCGAAAGTTTGTTGGGATGGTTCTTTTTTGCATTTTTGGGAGTTTTTGTTTGTGGCATTGAGTGCAAATTGCTAATTTGAGCATATTCTAGATGCTAAGATACGAGATAGTTGTCTTTGAACTCTTAGTTTCATCATTACTTGTATAAATTGTGTTATTCGGACGAGAATTTTGGTGTAAGGTGCTTTAGGATTCATTTTTCCTTTGGTTTCTCTCTTTCTCATGTGATTTTTGGTTTTAAGCTTTGTTTTCATCCTTAGTTGCTTTGGTAATACACACTACTCGGGTGCTTTTATCACTTGACCATAGTTTACAATCCTATTGTATGCTTTCGGTATTCACCTTTTTTCGGTATAGAACGATTACCTATTAAGGATTTTAGTATAGAAATTTCGGATGTGGACAGTAGATGTATTGAACCCTACATATAAGCGGCTTAAACATGTGAAGAGGGCAAGAGGCCATTCTCGGTCCATTGTTGTATACAATATGCTTAAACTTTATTCTCGTTTTTCTGTTCTCCTCTATATACCGAACATATGATTGGTTGTAGGCGAGGATGGGACGATTGATAGCCAAGGTGCAACATGGTGTAACGACACACCTCTCTCACTCTCTCTCCTCATCGCTCTTTCAACCGCTTTCGCTCGTTTCCGCTCCTTCTCTCGGTACTCTTTCAATTCATCGATTGAATGTTGATTAATTTATGTTTGTTTGTGATAATTTTGACTGATTTTGAGTAAATTTTTGAAAATTTGCGGTGAAAAATTCATCGGAGTTCGTTGAAGCGGCATAAAAACGGGAATTTAATTCCGTTATATCATTGTATTTTCTCCGATCATTTGACTTACGTACTTGCTTATCGTTGTTTAGTGAAGGAAGATGATAGAGAAGCTCCGAGATTTTTGTTTGAGGTTGTTGAGCCGTGGTTTAAGAACCCTCATGTTGTATGAATCATTCTCTATCTTTTAATTTTGTTGTTGATTTTTTTATTTTTGTTTTTTTTATGTACTTATTTATTTATTTTTCAAGAAGAACTTACGAAAGAAGTGTTGCTTGGAGTCGTTTTCCCATAGTTTTGAGTTTTACTAGTAAAAATAAATAAATCAAGGGGAAAGGTGATGATATTTCTAGTGGACGGTGGAGTTATATGTAGTATCTTTGGGTTTTACGGGGAAGATACAAGATCGTCGGGGCTCGGCCCAAGCATGGAAATCGTGGCAAAAGAGAATTTGGTGACGGTGATGGATCATCATGCGGGGAAGAGAACCGAGGAGTTTGTGGAGGATCAAATGGCTGTCCCAAGAAAGATCATGGAGGAATGGAAGCCACAACCGATTGATGAACTTCCCGATGTCTTTTGTGGTGAGAATTATGAATGATTTATTACCTTATAGGTGTATTTGACTTAACTTGGTTATATATATATACTCATTTCTTACCTTTTCTCGGTTTTTCGTACCGAGAATGTACCCAATGAAAATGCGGTTTTCCGTACCGAGAATGTGCCCAATGAGAATGTGATCATAAGAGGTTGTAAGTTTAAAACAAGCATGATTCGTGGATATAGATTGCCTATAAGCGGGTGTTATTCATGGTTATTTAGGTCTTGAGATGTATAGTTGCTAATTCGTGCATGTTTGCATGCATCGCTTACTTACGTGAATGCATAATGGTGCTTGATTTACTTGGATTGATGTCCAAGTGTGTATGTATTTGTGTTCGAGTGTATCAATTAATGTTTGTCGGGTAGCGAGCGTTACCATGCCATGTTGCTAACATTTTATGCCGGATCGGATACTTGTATGTCGTTTCCTATGAGTTGAGTGAATTGTGGTGGTTGTTTCTATTTCTAAAACTTCAAAGCATGTCATGCAGCCAATACGTCCCATGTGTTGATCTTTGCTAAATTAAGGAATTTTTATAATAAAGCCATTTGGTTTCTCACGATAGAATCTTAATAACTAACACATTTATCGTTTTACGTTCATGTGCAAAAGCGACTAACGGTTCTTTCCTTTAAGTCATGTTGTGATATCCCATTTACGGACTTACAAAGATATTATTGTCTTTATATTCCTAGAATACAATATATGAGCAATATTGTGTAGTAACAAAGTGTACGAGATGATTTAATTTCTATGATAAATCGGTTATATGATTTGCTTGATCATGCAGATGTCTAGTACTTCAACAAATCTACAATGAGTAAGATTTTGACTTATAAGCTTTTGATCAAGCTATTTAAGTGGTTATCTGTCTAACTTATTTTCTACATGGGTCGGAGTTGACCACTTTGTTTTGGTTGGGGTACAATCGGTAGATTTATCATTCCGGCACACTAATGTTCATTCATTCTAGGTGGTTGGTTTCGACTTAAGGGATTCTTTTGCCAAGTGATTTAGAGTGAAAAAAATTCTATGAATTTTTGATCGATTTTCGCGTTGCCAATATGTGAAAAGCCATTTTACACGAATACACAATGCATTTTATAGAATCATACTATGATATACATCATAGATTGTCATAATAGTATATTATGTTATTCGCACATTTGTATTGAAGTCATTATATGTATTTAAACCATCAAAATTTACCCTTCAAGCTCATATTGCGGTCACTACAAATGTTTAGAACCATTCGTTTCTTCACAAATTGAGGCACGAGATACTCGCTCAAATCTAATTAACGAGTATATATAGTACGTATATTTTGATATAGGGATGTAATTCATCCGATCTCGCAGTATCCGGAGCTTTTTCATATATGTCAAGCAAATATTACAAAGAACTTGGCGTCACTTTCTTTTGATCAACGTGACACGGAGCCGAAACTAGCCCCCCCTGCCGAAAACAAATTACATCCACTTCTATGCTCTACGAGTAGGAACATAAGGTACTTATTGAAGTATCCGACCAACTCGGATGTGGCTATCTCTCGAATATAGGAAACTGTCATAGTTCTTGCTCTCCTCTCACCCTATCTAAATAATGGACTATCTAATAATGGACCAACTCCTTCGAGTTCGAATTCGCTCGCGCAGTCCGCCGGACTCGAATCGGTTCGCCGCACTCCTTCAGGGTTCGAATTCGTTGTTTCTTCAATTTCCCTAACTCCTTCGAGTTCTATTTCATCATAATTTCTAGGGTTTTTTCGAATTACTCTAAATAATTCTAGGGTTTAATTTAATTAATTTCCTCAATCATTTCTCAAATTCAAAGTTAGTAGGATGCTTTTAGTATGACTTACATCAAATTAGAAACTTGGTAGTAGTTTTGTGTGAACTATGACTAGTTTTGGTGATTTTTTGCAATTAAATATGGGAGAATGACTAGATGCTCTTTCTTTTCTCGGGGCACATCCGACGGCTCTTATAGTGTACATTGATGATAAGTAACTCGTGTGCATCTCGTGAACCATTTTGGATTAGATTTAGTTAATACTTAATATATCTTCCCGCTTACTTATATATTATATAGGTTGCCTCTGTCCCTTCACTAGTGGAAAAGTGGCTTATATATCTTCCGGCTTCTTGTGCTTTGGATGAAGATGATGTAAAAGTGGCTGAAGCCAAGGACGCTTTGCCACTCGCCCGTTCGAAAATTTTGCCTCCGTTGTTAGGAATCTAGTTGATGAACCAATTTTTCATTTTTAATGTCATTCATATTCTTATTTGGCATTCCCATATTGTTCCTAATTTAGTTTGTATCTAATGCGCTTCTTTTTGGTGTGTTTTTTTCTTTCACTCGGGTTAAGACATTGTTTCTTTTTTCACTTATTCATTGGATCTTACACTTTTGATGCGGGCCAAATGTTGTCCTAATTGCAAGTGACGTAAGGTCGCTTCTCTTCTTTTGCAACGTATGCTTGTTTATTTTCCCCCCGGTGCCGAACCCGATCTTAACAGTATATACTAACCGTATTTTTTATGTTTTATGGTGGCCCTAATTTTGTGGACATATATTTTGTAGATTATGAACTTCAATTTTGCTCGTAGTTACGTTATTGGTGATAAATCTATTCTTCAAGATGATGGGATTAAGAATATGAAAGATGTGGAATCCCCGCCATATCTTCCGTAACTTAAGGATGCCAACTCCATCCGAAGCATCCTGGGGATGCTAGTTATTTTTATCTCGTACAAGACCCCGGGAAAGGCTTTCCCTATCGTGCTTTTCGACGAAATGATACCGTACATTCTACAAGTCTTAAAGGGATTGGGTTAATTGCCTCTCGCTAGTATACTTTTCATGAATTGATACTCATATTAATTGTATCATACATGTCTTTATTGTATCATAAACAAAAAATTTAATGATAATTGTGACTTTAATTTTTTTTGAAAGGAATTGTGACTTTGTAACTGTTTTCCAACTATTTTAGGCCGATGGGGATGATCGGACCGATTCACCGCAATATAGAGGTTTGAACTACCATGCATGCAATCTAGACCACTTAAATATTTTTCCTTGCCTTTACTTGTTCAATTTCGTTTATTTGGGTAACTAGAATCCCACATCTTTAATGGCCTTGTAAAGAGACCTTGTTGTTTATGATTAATCTTAATAATTGGCTGGATGCATGGAGCTTTGAAAGATGAGCTAGGAGACTAGTTCCTCACTGTTGTTGTGGTTGGCCCAACTCATTTTCTTTCGTGGGTGGAGGCTTTAGGTCGTTGTCTTTTCATATTCATTAAATTTAGCCTATCATGGGTGCACTCGGGAGACATCTTCATTGTCATGTCTATTGACTCATTGTAGATTTCATATCATAATTCTGAATTCATATCATCAATTTCACTTCTAAGCTAAATTTGATGAATTCCCCTAAAAAGAAATTCACTTCTAAGCCGCCGACAAACGATGCTCATCTGCAGGATTGTCCAGTCTTCAATTACATCAGCACTTTATCACCCATCAAATCATTTAGTGTGGGTCACAATGCACATGCATTCCACCTTCTTAGTTTTCGTCTCCTCAAGCATTGACTCCTCCAACGAGTTTTTAGAAGAAACCAAGATACGAAGGTAATATTTTGTTTTTCGCTTCTAAGCAATAAAATATCAGTAATGCCATAGTCTTGTATTCGTATGGGATTGTAAGATCTACATTTTATTTTTCGAAGAAACCAAATCATGCGTTTAATGTAGTCGGGCCGGACCATTGCCCAGTAGATCCGTCGTCCTGTTGAACAGTGATTATGAGGTACTCTTTATTTCTCTCTCTTTGATGGTTTATATAATTATTTGATTGGATGTGTGAATTTTAATGGTTTAAGTGAAAATTGGGTGTGAGTTTTGACTGTTTAGTTGTAAATTGGACTAAAGGTCACTTCTTAAAACATCCAATTGCTCTTATTTTTAATCTTACATTTGATTTATTGAGGACCAGTATTTGCTTGTTCGGCCCATGTTTCTACTTAGTTTTTCTTCTTATTATGGGCGAATTGGTCTTGTTAGTATATTGGAATTGTAAATGCCATGTTTTAGTGTTGTTTGTAGGCGATTAGGTTGATTGCTTATTTATATTTCTAAGTCCTGGAGTTATCGGTGCTATGATTAATATATAATGGCGTTTTAGCTTCAATGGCATGTTTACGGTACCTAAGGTTGTCAAATCTAATGATTTTCAGTGGGAGGACATTTATAATTGGTATCCTCTTTCCCGTTAATTATTAATTCGATTATATGAGCAAGTATATGATATAATTTATGCAAGACTCATTCTCTTTGGTTAATGTGTTAGTTCCGTTGCATTTTCTTATATTTTACCCAAATTATTAATTTACTTGTTATTTTTAGATGGTGTTTTGAAGTTGACTTATTTGGTGTGTTAAGATGGTGTTTTGAAGATTTTGCTCCTAAGATCGTTTTCTTTATTTGTATATATGTAGTTAAGGAACAAATGATTATAGTGGTATTACATACTTCATGTACTTTGATTCTATTTAATCATGGTTAATAATTTTTTTATTTATTTAATTTGTAGTGTACGGAATATATAATACTTAATTTACTTTTTTTGGCTGCTGCTAGCTGGTTGTGTATGCTAGCTGGCAGTGTAAAGTGTAATGTGGCGCTGCTATGGTGCTACCTAGCTTAGTTGTGTGATGTTGGGCTACCTGCCGGTTGTATGCTTCTTGTTGCTTGTTGTTCTACAGCAACATCAGCCATTTTTTTAAAATTAAAAATACAGCAAATGCTCCGGTTGTAAGGAAAAAACCGGAGCACTTGTGACCAAATGCTCCGGTTTTTTCCTACCAACCGGAGCATTTGACCCAATTTGAGCATATAAAATTCATCAAATGCTCCGGTTTTTAACACAACCGGAGCATTTGACAGACCAAATGCTCCGGTTTTCAACCGGAGCATTTGAGAAATGTTCAAATGCTCGTATGACGTCTGCTACGGGTCAAATACGGAGCATTTGTACGGGTTTTAACCGGAGCAATTGATGTTTTTTCTACTAGTGCTTGGACGTTTGATCTCACTTAGGTGGTGAATGTATGTCTTCTTTTCAATTCTAAGGAAAGTCTTGGCTTGTCGTTTCTCTACATTGTTCTCTGTGTACATATGTAGATAATCAATTATCTACATTGTGTACTTGGAGAACCGTAGGGAAATGCTTCGCCGGATTTTCCTTAGAATCAAGAGTTGGCATATATTCACTAGTGAGATTAAACGTCCAAAGATGGGTTAGGTTGGAGTGATAAGGACCTTCGGATGCATGCATACATTTACACATGTGACTCTCTTAGCCTCCATTTGTATGTGCGTGTTTTCAATATGTGATTGTCTTGCATGTGAATGTGCTTAAATGATTGATACTTATAATTGGTTGTGTTTAATTAGAGGTTTTCATGAATGAGATGGATCGTACTTGGATGTATGGTAGCCGTGAATCGATTGAGTTTGTGAATGGGGTCTCGGAATTTTGTAAATCCGCATTAGAATATCAAGCATCTTCCGGGAGCGATCGACTTTTATTGTCCTTGTTTAGATTGTGGAAATGTGAGCAAGGTTAGTAGTATTCATTTGCTTAGGGAGCATGTCTTTCGTCGTGGGTTTAGGCCTCAATACCACGTATGGGTTTGGCATGGTGAGGAGGGGAGATATGCAAGAAGTTGTAGGATAATGAACGATGTATGTGAAGAGGAGAAGGATAAATTAGGTGATGATTTCGAGGATGGTGAGTATGGTGATGATGAATATGGGGATGATGATAGAGATCGGGTAGACGAGATGATACAAGAGGTTGAAGATCAGTCTTGCAAACGACCTCGTATGTTTGAGTCTATGTCCGAGGCCGCCGAAAGGCCATTGTATCCAGGTTGTACGAAGTACACCAAACTTTCCATTGTGATAACACTCTTCAATATTAAGTCGAAAGAGTTGGACGGATTGCGGTTTCACGTCGTTGTTGGAAGTTTTAGCCGATATGCTCCCCGATGGAAATGATCGCCAAAGTCGAACTATTATGCTAAGAAACTCATGTGTCCTTTCGGTTTAGAGTACCGGGAGGATACATGCTTGTCCAAACGATTGTGTGCTTTATCGTAATGAGTATGAGCATTAAGATGAGTGTCCACGTTGTGGATTATCAAGGTACAAGCGTGAAGGGGCGGGGGTAGTGAAGGACCACCGGCCTAAGGTGTTGTGGTATCTTCCCATAATACCTAGATTTAAGCGCATGTTCTCAATAAAAAAAGATGCGAAGAATATGCGGTGGCATGCGGATCGTAGGAAGAAAGACGGTTTCTTTGAAGCATCCTACGATTCCCCGAGTGGAAAAGTATCAATAGGGTGCATAAGCCGTTTGGTAACGAGGATAGGAATTTGAGGCTTGGATTATGTACGGATGGCATGAATCCCTTTGGCAATCTTAGTTCTCGGCATAGTACATGGCCGTAGTTTTAGTGATTTATAACTTGCCTCCTTGGTTGTGCATGAAACGCAAGTACATCATGTTGTCGCTTCTCATATCGGGGCCGAAACAACCTGGAAATGACATAGATGTATACCTTCAACCACTTATTGAAGATTTACAGAAGATGTGGAACGAAGGAGTGTCGGTATTTGATGCGTATGCTAATGAGATGTTCACTCTGCGTGCCATGCTTTTCTGTACAATGAACGACTTTCCAGCTTATGGGAACTTATCTGGGTATAAGACCAAAGGAAAAAAACCGTGCCCGATTTGTATAGATGACATGAAGTCTACACACATTAAGGGCTGCAAACATGTCTATATGCGCACACGAAGGCTCCTTAGACGCGACCATCCCTATCGATTTAAGAAAAAGGCCTTCGATGGGACGGTTGAAGAGGAAGTTGCTCGTAGACCATTAACTGCATCGAAGTTTATAATCGGGTTAAGGGCATTGAAACGATCTATGGTAAACCTGCGAATGACGTTGATGGAACTACAGGATTATGGAAAAAGGAGTCTATTTTTTGGAAACTCCCATATTGGGAAGATTTAAAAGTCAGACATTGTTTGGATGTCATGCACATTGAGAAGAATGTTTGTGATGCAATTCTTGCGACACTTATGAATATTCCGGGTAAGACAAAGGATGTTAAAGCGTCACGTCTTCACTTGGAAAAAAATAAGCTTCGACCGGAGTTGTGGGCTCAAAAAAGGGCGGGAAGGAAAAAGAAAGTAGTGGAGGAAGGGCTTGATGAGGAAATTGGGAAAAGAAAAAAGGTGGATGATTCGGAGAAGAATTATTTGCCCCCAGCTTGCTACACGCTGTCGAAAGCTGAGAAACGGATTTTTTGCGAGTCATTGTATGGTATTAAGGTTCCAACTGGGTACTCATCGAATATGAAGCGATTTGTTACCTTAAATGGTGAGTTGAAGTTATCGAGTATGAAATCTCACGATTGTCATGTCATGATGCAAGTATTCTTACCGATTGGAATTCGTGGGATACTTCTGAAGCATGTGAGGCACACCATTACCGAACTTTGTTCATTTTTCCATACAATATGCAGCAAAGTCCTAGAACCGTCGACCCTCGATTCTTTGCAGGCCAGAGTAGTTGAAACTCTATGCAAATTTGAGATGTTTTTTCCCCCCGCATTCTTTGACATTATGGTCCATCTCATTGTCCATCTAGTTCGAGAAATTAAGCCGTGTGGTCCCAGTGTTTTTGAGGTGGTGCTATCCTTTTGAGAGATATATGGGTACTTTGAAGGATAAAGTTTGAAATCTTGCACAAACCGGAAGGTAGCATTATTCAAGGGATTGTGGTCGAAGAGGTCGGTAATTTTGTGGCGAGTATGTTCTTTGGTGTTGATCCTATTGGCGTTCCGATATCTCGACACGAGGGCAGACTCGAGGGCAAGGGTACGATTGGCTCAAAATTGATCTCACCTTCTGTCGACAAGCGTACACAAGCTCACTTATTTGTGTTGCATCACGTGGCAGCTGTCCATCCTTATTTAAATGAGCATATGGAGGAATTACGTGTTAGCAACCCTGGAAAAGGAATAAGGGCATTAACGCAAATGCATAATAAGACGTTCATTGATTGGTTTCATCATCGAGTAGTGGATGATTTAAATGAAAATGTTTCTGAAACAGTCAAGTGGTTAGCATTTGGTCCTCGTGAATCTGTACACTCTTATGAGGGTTATGATATTAACGGGAATACGTTTTGGACTGAACGTCAAGATCTTAAGTCGACATCCCGACAGAATAGTGGTGTTTCACTTGTGGCGTCATCTACACAATACGCAAGCTCGAAAGATAAGTCTCCCGTTCTTGCTGCCACCAACTATTATGGGCGAATTCAAGAAATATGGGAGCTTGACTACTCAGCTTTTCATATTTGTCTCTTTTGTTGCAATTGGGTTGATGATAATCGACGTTGCGTAAAAAAAGATGATCCTTGCGGATTCACTCTTGTGGACATGGGTCGTCTACGTGAGACTGAAGAGCCATTTGTACTTGCATCACAAGCTAAACAAGTATTCTATGTAACTGATCCTGCTGATAATAAGTGGTCAATTATTGTACCTGGTAAAAGGAGTATTCTGGGCATCGGTGATGTTGAGGATGAGGAAGAGTATGATGCATTTGAGGACATCCCAACTTTTACCTATCCTGAAAATAGCGTGGAAGATGATGTAAATATGTCTGAGAACTATATGCGTGTTGATCACACGGAAGGGATACATGTTGAAACTCCTAAGAAACGGCGGAAGGTCAACAAATCATGAGACATATACTCAGGTTTATCTCTATTTCGTCCATTTCATGTCATTTTCATATATTTCGAGTCATGTGACTCAATTTTCTTGTTGAATATGATAATATAGCCAAAAATACGACTATTACGTAGATTTATAGGTGCTATTTTGTTGTTGGTTGGATTTCGGGAAAGTAAACATCATTTTAAGGTTATTTCGACCGTTTCATGTCATTTTCGTGTATTTCGAGTCATGTGACTCCAATTTCTTGTTGAATGTGATAATATTGCATAAAATACGACTACTAAGTAGATTTATAGGTGCTACTTTGTTCATGGTTGGATTTCGGGAAAGTAAACGTCATTTTAAGCCTATTTCGGCCGTTTCATGTCATTTTCGTGTATTTGGAGTCATGTGACTCCAATTTCTTGTTGAATGTGATAATATTGCATAAAATACGACTACTAAGTAGGTTTATAGGTGCTACTTTGTTGTTGCTTGGATTTTGGGAAAGTAAGGGTCATTTTAGGCCTATTTCGTCCGTTTCATGTCATTTTCGTTTATTTCGAGTCATGTGACTCCAATTTCTTGTTGAATGTAATAATATTGCATAAAATACGACTACGAAGTAGGTTTATAGGTGCTACTTTGTTCATGGTTGGATTTCGGGAAAGTAAACGTCATTTTAAGCCTATTTCGGCCGTTTCATGTCATTTTCGTGTATTTCGAGTCATGGTAATCCAATTTGTTGTGAAATATGATCTTATAACCTAAAATGTTGCTATTAAGTAGATTTATACGAGCTACTTTGTTGATGGTTGGATTTCGGGAAAATAAATATCATTTTAGGCCTATATATTTCGGCCGATTTATGTCTTTTTATATATTTCTAGCATCCCGCTTCCCCCCCGTCATGCCCCCCGCTCCCCCCTGTCCAACCCCTAGCTACTTCGCCCCCCCTTGCACATCCCCCCACGGCAACGGCAGCAAGCAAGCCGCGGCGGCTTCGCCGCTAGTGGCCCACGATTTCCGATGTTCCATTATTGTTGGTCCTTAATCAATTTGTTATTTTTTTTAACTTGTACCTTTATATTAATTTCTATGTGTTTATAATTGCAGGGATAATTACTACATATGGATGAGATGACGACTAGTGAACACACAACCGAGGATGAATCTTATGATGTGAGGAAGGACCCAGATAAAGGTGATCTCAAAGATCGAGATCTTCAAGAACTTCATCCAAAAAGTGGTACAATTGTGAAAGCACAACAAGTTTGTAGGAAAGAAGGTCAACAACGGGAGTTACAAACAAATCAACAACAAAGAAAATCGAAAGTGATGAAAAAGAGAAAGGGAAGAGGACCTACAAAGTCAATAAGTGCTACTCACTTGCATATGAATTTAGAGTACGATAACTTGGGTCAACCTTGTGGTGTGTGGCGTTCTAAGTATGCCAAACATATTGGCCTTTGTGTCCAGGAGGCTCTCCATTTTGCATTCATGGCAAGAGGTGCCCGAGGGGATGAAGAAATTACTATGGAATGACACTATGGTAAGTTTCATACTACCAATTAGTTTCTTATTTTAATAAATGTATGTGTATGTTGTACTAATGATAGAATTTTATCTATTACAACAAATGTGGAAACTAATATTTTTGTTCGGTTTTTTTGTAGAATCTCTTCAATATCGAAGATGATGAAGCCAAGAAGAATCTATTTTTATCCGCGCTTGCTCAGAGATTTCGAGATTTCAAGGCTAAGTTAGTGTCCGGTTGGATTACTAAGCGGAGGAAAAGAACGGGTACAAAGAAGAAGAAAATTTATGGGGGAGAAAAGCAAATCGAAGCCGAGGCCGCATTGGAAAATTCGAGAGGAACCCACCACATTACCATATCAAATATGGAGAAATATCAAACTGAAGAGTGGGAAGCATTTGTTGCCAAAAATACTACCCCGGAAGCTGTTGTAAGCAAAGGATTTTAATTATATTTACCACACTTAATTAGCTCGAGTATGATTTTATATAACACCTAATCTTTTGTTTGTAATTATGTGTTTTTTCAGGCAAGACGTGAGAAAAAAAGCACGAGTGCAAAAGCAATAAGGAAATATTATCATCATTTGGGTGCCCATTCCTACGATGAGGCGAGAAAAAAGTGGATGTTTGCCCATTACCCCACACAGGATTCGACAACGACAACTACCTCTACAACCACATCAGTTACACCGGCTCGTCAACCGGACGGGGTCCTTGATTGGTGGTGTTCGATGCATGGGGTTGATGCAAAGGGAAACAGAGTGTTACCTGATCCCGTTACAGAAAAGATAGCCAATGCCATTGTAAGTACATATCATTTTAGGCCTATTTCGATCATTTCATGTCATTTTCGAATAGTTTGAGTCACTGGGCTCCAATTTCTTGTGAAACATGATAATATAACCTAAAATATTGCTATTAAGTAGATTTATAGGTTCTACTTTGTTATTGGTCGGATTTCGGGAACGTAAATATCATTTTAGGCCTATTTCGGCCATTTCATGTCATTTTCGAATACTTTGAGTCACTTGGGCTCCAATTTCTTGTGAAACATGATAATATAACCTAAAATATTGCTATTAAGTAGATTTATAGGTTCTACTTTGTTATGGGTCGGATTTCGGGAACGTAAATATCATTTTAGGCCTATTTCGGCCATTTCATGTCATTTTCGAATAGTTTGAGTCACTTGGCTCCAATTTCTTGTGAAACATGATAATATAACCTAAAATATTGCTATTAAGTAGATTTATAGGTTCTACTTTGTTATTGGTCGGATTTCGGGAACGTAAATATCATTTTAGGCCTATTTCGGCCATTTCATGTCATTTTCGAATACTTTGAGTCACTGGGCTCCAATTTCTTGTGAAACATGATAATATAACCTAAAATATTGCTATTAAGTAGATTTATAGGTTCTACTTTGTTATGGGTCGGATTTCGGGAACGTAAATATCATTTTAGGCCTATTTCGGCCATTTCATGTCATTTTCGAATAGTTTGAGTCACTTGGCTCCAATTTCTTGTGAAACATGATAATATAACCTAAAATATTGCTATTAAGTAGATTTACAGGTGCTACTTTGTTGTTGGTCGGATTTCGGGAAAATAAAGAACATTTTAGGCGTATTTTGCTAATTTGATATGTTTTTCGTTTATTTCCATTATTCAAGTAACCCCACCCCCCACACACCGCACCCGCACTTCCCCCCCCTACACGGTCCCCCCCCATGCCCCCCCGCTTGCACGGCCTCCTGCCGACGGCGCGGCAGCAGCGCCAGCACCAGCAGCGAGCCGGCAGCGCAAAACGGGCCGGGTGCCACTGCCGCGCTTCTGGCCGGGCTGCACTGGCCGCTTGCCGGCTTTGCCCTTGCCTGCCGCTTAGGCAACTTATTCGGTAGTACGTTTTGTTTTTGCAAAATTTTAACGTCCAATTTTTCGTTGTTTTATTTTGTAGATCGGATTAAAGGAAAAGGAGGCAACGGGTGATTTCACTCCTACCGCACACATGGATGCTTTGCACGAAACTCTAGGAAAGGACCACAGTGGTCGCCCGAGGGGCGTGGGAGGTGTCCGCCTCGGCGTGCTTAAGGTATATGGTGAACAATACACTACAACGTCAAAATCAAGTGCAAGTAGTGTGAATTCGGCGTCGGTAGATGTGGAGGCTATCAAATCTCGCAATTCGGGAGGAGCTTAGAGAGGAGATGACACATAACTTCAATGCTATGATGGAGCAAATGGGTTTACCGACCTTCCCATTGAAGAAAGGTAGTGATGTTCCATCTAACCGGCCGATCGGTGTTCCACAAACATCGAGATAATCAAACGATACCCGCACCTGATCCACCAATACCCGAGTTGAAGGTAATCACCGTATTTGGTTTAATTTATCACGCTTAATCACTCGTGCTTTATTAATTAACTATGTATTGTCCCTAAGTGCATGCAATTCTAAATATGTTGTTTCATCGCAATTAACTATTAATGACTTGTTTTGATTCAAAGGAGGAGACCCTATGCCGACTATTAGTTCGAGAAAATGATTCTCGATAGTCGATTGTGGTAGCTAGTGGCCATGCACGGCCTCCCGGTGATCGAGTACGAGTGCATCACCGGATAGTGAACAATGATCACTATGTGGTGAGCATCGACTACATTGAGCCCGGTTTTGAAGACTTAGGTCTTCCGATGCCCAAACCGGGAGGTTAGTCTACATACACCGAGTGACGCCCATGGTAGTTATGTTACGTGGCCGCGTGCATGGGTGCGATTTTCGGATGAGGTACACCGATAAACATACATATATATATGCGTTAGTTTATGTAATAATCAACTCCGATTATATTACTTTTCTATGTCATATATATAATAATTAGTAATATTCTTATTATTACTTTTTAATAGGTTTCAAGGAAGGCTGGTTCACATGACAAGAAGGCTAAAAAGGTCGGTTCACAAAACAAGATGGCTAAGGAGGCAATTGGACGTGCTGAAATTGAACCAAATGTGTTCGATGACCAAGTTAGTATGTCAAACAATCCACTTCTCGAGCCGTTGGTGGTGCAAGGCCTTACTAAGGCATGTTATTGGTTGCATGAGTGTGTTAGTGATTTGCTCGATGATCTTCGCAATACATGTTCCTTTGGGGAAGGAACAATTCAACTACGCTGATGAGTCATCTACATGGATTTCCAAAGACGATGTTAAAGAATTCTTACGTGGAGAAATGTTGAGTGGAACAATGATACAAGCTTTCATGAGGTGATACATACATATCTTACTTTACAAGTTTATAATAGTTTTCAACTTCCATACATGATAAGTATGTTTACTTTTTATTATATGCTTTAATTTCTCAGGTTATTGTGTACTGAATTGAATGAAAAAATGAGTGAGACAAAGATTGGTTGGTTATGTCCAAGTACGATGCGAGATGACAATTGTTTAAAAAACAAAACCGATGTGAAAGAATATCTCGATACTAGTTTCAAACAATCACATCGGTTAGAAGAGAAGTTCATCCTTGTTCCATATATTGAAGCGTAAGCTTGTTATACCAAACTTGATGCTTTACTTTATTTTCTATAACTTTATTTCCTTGTTTATATAACTTGCCTTCTTGTTCCATATATATCGATAACAAAATTCACCGAATCGTTGAATAAGTAACTTTATATTATTTTCTTATATAGTCTCCATTGGACGCTCATTGTGATATGTTTGTCAAATAATCACGTTTACCACTTTGATTCTCTTTGTCGACAACCACCACGGAGCTTACTAGTCAAGTCACTATTGAATAGGTAACTTAACTAGAACAATATGTGTACCTAATATTACACATTTATATATATATATATATATATATAATAAACATCTTATATATAATGTATTGATGTAGTGTGATGATGCACCATTATGGACTTGGACTTCGATTAGGAAAAGCTCCTCTTTGGATATCAATTGAGGTAACTACTTTGGTGAATCTTATGTCTAACCATTTATTTTCATATACTTTAAATTTAACATGAATGTTTTTGGATGTTTAAATTTGGTGAATTTCAGTGTCCGCAACAAAAGATTGGGGTTGATTGTGGCTATTACGTACTGCGGTACATGTTTGATATAGTCAACCGTTGTACTGACATCGATTATCTTCAAAAGGTATGTAACTAATTAGTTTATTTAATTTAGATTAAATTGATAGATAAGAATTAGTTTATTTTGGAAATTGTAGCATAAATTAACTATAATCATATCGACCCCGAAACGAACCTAAAAATTGAACTTCTAATCTTTTGCACCTAAATATGACTTATATACTTCAACTATACATAAAGTAAGTGGTGTGTGTTAGTTTTGCTCCTATATGTAACATGTAGGTAGTTTTGGGAAGTGAAATAGCTCAAATTCACAAAAAACGACCCCGAAACGAACCTAAAAATTGAACTTCTAATCTTTTGCACCAAAATATGACATTAACACTTCAACTATGCATAAAGTAAGTGGTGTGTGTTAGTTTTGCTCCTATATGTAACATGTAGGTAGTTTTGGGAAGTGAAATAGCTCCAATTCACAAAAAACGACCCCGAAAAGAACCTAAAAATTGATCTTCTAATCTTTTGCACCAAAATATGACATTAACACTTCAACTATGCATAAAGTAAGTGGTGTGTGTTAGTTTTGCTCATATATATAACATGTAGGTAGTTTTGGGAAGTGAATATAGCTCAAACTCGCAAAAAACGACCCCGAAACGAACCTAAAAATTGAACTTCTAATCTTTTTCACCTAAATATGACATTAACACTTCAACTATGCATAAAGTAAGTGGTGTGTGTTAGTTTTGCTCCTATATGTAACATGTAGGTAGTTTTGGGAAGTGAAATAGCTCCAATTCACAAAAAACGACCCCAGAAACGAACCTAAAAATTGATCTTCTAATCTTTTGCACCAAAATATGACATTAACACTTCAACTATGCATAAAGTAAGTGGTGTGTGTTAGTTTTGCTCCTATATATAACATGTAGGTAGTTTTGGGAAGTGAATATAGCTCAAATTCGCAAAAAACGACCCCGAAACGAACCTAAAAATTGAACTTCTAATCTTTTGCACCTAAATATGACATTAACACTTCAACTATGCATAAAGTTAGTGGTGTGTGTTAGTTTTGCTCCTATATGTAACATGTAGGTAGTTTTGGGAAGTAAAATAGCTCCAATTCACAAAAAACGACCCCGAAACGAACCTAAAAATTGATCTTCTAATCTTTTGCACCAAAATATGACATTAACACTTCAACTATGCATAAAGTAAGTGGTGTGTGTTAGTTTTGCTCCTATATGTAACATGTAGGTAGTTTTGGGAAGTGAAATAGCTCCAATTCACAAAAAACGACCCCGAAAAGAACCTAAAAATTGATCTTCTAATCTTTTGCACCAAAATATGACATTAACACTTCAACTATGCATAAAGTAAGTGGTGTGTGTTAGTTTTGCTCATATATATAACATGTAGGTAGTTTTGGGAAGTGAATATAGCTCAAACTCGCAAAAAACGACCCCGAAACGAACCTAAAAATTGAACTTCTAATCTTTTTCACCTAAATATGACATTAACACTTCAACTATGCATAAAGTAAGTGGTGTGTGTTAGTTTTGCTCCTATATGTAACATGTAGGTAGTTTTGGGAAGTGAAATAGCTCCAATTCACAAAAAACGACCCCGAAACGAACCTAAAAATTGATCTTCTAATCTTTTGCACCAAAATATGACATTAACACTTCAACTATGCATAAAGTAAGTGGTGTGTGTTAGTTTTGCTCCTATATATAACATGTAGGTAGTTTTGGGAAGTGAATATAGCTCAAATTCCAAAAAAACGACCCCGAAACGAACCTAAAAATTGAACTTCTAATCTTTTGCACCTAAATATGACATTAACACTTCAACTATGCATAAAGTTAGTGGTGTGTGTTAGTTTTGCTCCTATATGTAACATGTAGGTAGTTTTGGGAAGTAAAATAGCTCCAATTCACAAAAAACGACCCCGAAACGAACCTAAAAATTGATCTTCTAATCTTTTGCACCAAAATATGACATTAACACTTCAACTATGCATAAAGTAAGTGGTGTGTGTTAGTTTTGCTCCTATATGTAACATGATTTATAGTTTTGGGAAGTGAAATAGCTCAAATTCACAAAAAGCGACCCCGAAACGAACCTAAAAATTGAACTTCTAATCTTTTGCACCTAAATATGACTTATATACTTCAACTATACATAAAGTAAGTGGTGTGTGTTAGTTTTGCTCCTATATGTAACATGTAGGTAGTTTTGGGAAGTGAAATAGCTCAAATTCACAAAAAACGACCCCGAAACGAACCTAAAAATTGAACTTCTAATCTTTTGCACCAAAATATGACATTAACACTTCAACTATGCATAAAGTAAGTGGTGTGTGTTAGTTTTGCTCCTATATATAACATGTAGGTAGTTTTGGGAAGTGAATATAGCTCAAATTCACAAAAATCGACAAAATCAACTCAAAAATTGGTTGTTTAATTAGCTAATTAATTGCAAGAGTTAGTTGTTATTATATATTGTAAATGTTTGACTTGATCTTATTAATTTATTATATTCATATTATTGCAAGGTTTACATGGATAACGACGCACCAAGGTTGGATGAATTCACAATTGAAGAATTGGATGAAGTTCGAAACAAGTTGGCAACCTACATTTGTGAAGATTGTCTATGATACATTGGTTAGGATTTTGCAAGAACTAGCTAGAAGTTCGAAACAAGTTGGCAAGCTATTCGGTTGTTGCGTTAATGTAGCTTTTTGTATTAGAATTAATATTTGCCTTAATATGTACTCTTTAACATTATTATTATTATATATATATAATTATTACATATATAATTGGGAACTCTATATATATATAAGCAAAGCGCAAGAAGGAAACAGGGAACAAGCGTAGCGTATCATAATATTATATAGCTGAATTTAAAAAAAAAAAAAAAAATTACAAAGGGTTGCGGTTAATAGAGAAAACCGCGGCCCTTGGCCACATAAGGGTTGCGGTTAATTGAGAAAACCGCAGCCCTTAATTAATCAAGGGCTGCGGTTTTCTCAATTAACCGCAGCCCTTACGTGGCCAAGGGCTGCGGTTTTCTTACGACCGCAGCCCTTAAATATGGAAGGGCTGCGGTTCGTAACCGCAGCCCTTCATATATATTAAGGGCTGCTACTCTAATTGCTGCGGTCAAAAAACGCAGCCCTTAGGCCACTTTTGACCGCAGCCCTTAGGCTTTTTTCCACTAGTGCAAAGAAATAAAATAAAAGAAAGTTTAGGGATTACAAGGAGGGAGGAAAGCAGCGTTGAAATAAAAAAGGAGAATGAATAACTGCATCAATTTGGGGGAAGTAAGAAAAGATTAGGAAAGTCAACATTAGGAAATAGGAAAGTTAGGGGTTTTAGCAGCTAATAGAAGAAATAAAGAAGGGAGCATCATTGAAGGTGTTTAGGGAGGCATAGCAGCGAAGAAAAGGAAATATAGGAGTGGGTAGCAGCGAATTGTAGGAGTAGAAGAATAGCACCAGTACGCAGCATCAAATTACATACAACAGAATAGCAGCAACCATTACAAATTACAGACTACAGTATCAGCGAATTCATCTTGTTTCCTTCGGAAATTTTTGGTACTTTTCAAGTTTTGAGGTTTTGTTATAGTTTTCCTTTTTCTCCATACAACTAATAATTGGATTTGGATTTGGATTATTAATATAGTTTAGATTGTGTATTTCTCAATAATGAATAAGTTGATTCTTCTTAGTATTATTTTTGCTCTTAATATGTTATGCTAAATCTCTTTAGGGTAGGGAGGTATATTTAGCATTGGATTATTAAATTGTGAGAATGAATAAGTTATGATTTCTTGTTGGATGATTATGTTTATGCTTTGATTGGATTGATAATATATTTTTATTGTGTTGAACTCGTCAAATTATATTTTAGACCGGCCATCTTTAGTGTAATTTGTTAGTTCACTTGCTAAGATTTTGGCTTGTGATACGTAATTGTCCTAGTTAAATCCGCTAGTAGCGACTAGGTGTTTGATTGGCGACTAAAGCTTGTCGTAATACCTATGGTTATTTAATCCTTTAAGTTGCATAATTCGAGCTTGTGTAATTATGGCTTAAGTTAACTTCTTTCTAGCATTCATGGTGCTAATTAATCGAGTCTAGAGAGCTTGTTCTAGATTGTTAGTTAGTTAGACAATATTTCAAGAGCTTGTTTGGTTTATTTGCAATTAAGGGAAGTTTGGAATACTTGATTGTGTTCTGGGTTAACGTTAAAGTGTATGCATAGCTTGTCCAATTTTTATTCATGATTTATTACTTCAATGATCAATTAATTTTCCAATGCCAATATATATCTCCCGATCCCTATTTTATTATCTTTGATTATCTCTGTTGTGTTTTGAACTTTGAATATTTTGATGATGATAAACACCCTATGCTATGCTATAACATGAATATTTGTAACAGTGATCAAGCTATCAAGATTGGATGATGTGAAGACAAGGAAGCTTAGGTCTAGTTATATTAATTCATGTGTATGCAATGTAATTAACATATTAGAACTTTGTGCTAAAATTAGAAAGGGAGAACAAGATTTTCGAAAAACAGTTTTAATAAGAAAAAGAATTTTATTTTCGAAAATCAAGTTTAAAAGGAAAAAGATGTTTATTTTCGAAAAACAGTATTAAAGAGTAAAAGAGTTTTCATTTTCGAAAATTAGTTTTTGATAAAAGATAAAAGTTTTTTTATTTTCGAAAAACATCATAAAAAAACGGTTTTAAGGATTTTTTAATAAAAAAAGGAGAAAAACTGATTTTTAAGTTGTGATAAAGTTTGTTTGATAAAAACTGATTTAAGATATGATTTAGAGTTGATATAAGATATGGAGAAATCCTTATCCTATAAGAAAAGAAGGAAATCAATTTTTATAAAAGATAAAATTGGTTTTTGAATAGGAAAAGAATTTTATCCCTTTATTTTAGGAATAAAAATTGTTCAAAAATATAATACATCTTGGAGAAGGATTTTTATTCAGCTGATTCAATTATATAAGGGATAGAAATCATTGGAGCAAACCACGTTTTCAGATTTGGAGAGATAAAGATTTTGAGAGCTGAAAACGATCTCCCATAGCACGGTGTACGGCACAGAGTTCTAGTAAGTTAAGGTTTCTAAACATCGCTTGTAACGATCCTCTATTTGCTTGAATAAGAAGCACGCTTTTGAGGAATCATTCTTTCGGTAATCTTTCATATCATAGAGAGTAGTAACACTTAGGGTTAAGTGTTGGGGAGCACTACTAGAGTTAGTAGTGGGGGAATCGAATTGTACCAAGAGTTTGATATTTTACGATTCAAATAATAAAAGAGTAGTTTGTGTGGACGTAGATCTCAGAGGTGAGATTGAACTACGTTAAATTACAGTGTTTTATTATTTGATTTCATTGTTTTATTGTTTGATTCATTTTCGGTTGATCAAAAACATAAATCGGAGATTTTACGAGTGAATAACACAGTGCACGGCACTGTGCCATAAGGGTGTTTTTGCGAAAATCGATTAGATTTAGCCACTCAATTCAAACCCCCCCTCCCCTTCTTGAGTGTCACCTTGTGTTCCAACAAGTGGTATCAGAGCAGGCTATTCTCGAAAGGCTCATCCCTAGATAATAGAAGTCATGAACATGCAAGATGACTCTCGAGAAAGACACTCAAAGTGTCCGATTTTCAACGGAAAAGATTACGGATGGTGGAAGGCTAGGATGAGGATCTACATCCAAGGATTGGACTATGAATGCTGGAAAGTCATAAGAAAAAGGACCAATCCTTATCCAAACCAAAAATGCCGAAGGAAAAATGGTCGACAAGGATGAAGATGACTATGATTCGGGTGACTATGCAAAAGCCGAAAAAAACTTCAAAGCTATGAGTATTCTCCAATATGGAATTGGACCTGATGAATACTCAAGGATCTCGGCTTGTACTACAGCAAAAGAAAAATGGGACACGCTGGAGTTGGCCCACGAAGGTACGAATGAGGTAAAACAATCAAGAATAGATTTGCTTGTCCAACAATATGAATTGTTTACTATAAATAAGGACGAATCTATTAAAGAGATGTTAACTAGATTTACACTAATCACTAATGAATTATGTTCTCTAGGCAAAACATATACTTCTGAAGATTTAGTGAGAAAGGTGTTAAGAAGTTTAACAAATCGATGGCTCCCAAAAATAACCGCTATTCAAGAAGCTAAAGATTTGACTAAACTTTCACTAGAACAACTTATTGGATCATTAATGACTCATGAACTTGTCTTAGATTCTAAAACTAATGAACCAAAAAGTAAAGGTATAGCCTTAGAACTGACTTGGAAATTGAAAATAGTGATAGTGATGATGATATTGATTTTCATACTAGGAGATTTAAAAATTTTCTCAAAAAGAACAAAAACAGCAATCCTAGAAAATATGAAAATTTCAAAGGTAAGAGCACTACCTCTAACTTTAAGAAAAGTCCTACTAATTCGGGTTGTTTCAAGTATGGAGAGTTAAATCACAGGATTAAAGAATGTCCCTTATGGGATGATGAGAAGCCCAAAGAAAGAAGGGAGCAATCGAAGAAATAATTCAAAAAGGCTATGATAGCTGCCGTTTGGGGAGATTCGGATTCTGACGAAGAACAGTCAGAGGCACGGTGCCATGAGGAAAAATTATGTCTGAATGCTGTACAGACATCACAGAGAAAGGCACAGTGCCAGGACGACTCTCACTTGTGTCTAATGGCGAAAAGTTCGAACTCCCAAGATGAAACTGAAGAGTAAGTCTTCTTTCTCTAAAACCTTCAATACATCTTCTTTCAAAAACCAACTTGTTACTTTGCTTGGAAATATCATTGATGATTGTCAAGAAATGGATGATGATTTTTCAATCATGAAAAAGGAAGTAAAAAATTTAACTAAGCAAAAGATTGGGTTGGAATTGGAATATAAGGATTTATTAAAGGATTGTAAAGAACTGATGAAGAAGACTGATGAACTTGAAAAAATTATTGAAGAGAAAGATACTGAGATAAACGCTCTAAGATACGAAAAGTCTCTTGCTAACGAAATCGTAAATGACACAGTGCCATACACTGTATTAGAATCTGAAATCAAGTCTTGAAAAGTAAATTGAATCGCTAAATTATGAGTTAGTTGAACTAAAGAATTCAAGACATAAATCAAGAATTATTCCACTAATGCTGCCTAGTGATGCTAAGATAAGTTAAGAACTTGATAAAGTTAAGAGAGAATTAGAAATTTCGAGAAAAAGAAATAGTGATCTAAATACTTCTGCTGAATTCTTGGAATCACAATTGACTATTGCTCGAAAAATGTATGAAAAGTGGTCGTATGGTCTAGAAGCTCTCGATTATTTGTCTAGTACAACTAACAATCAAAACAAAACTGGTTTGGGGTATACAGGTCAGCAACACAGTGTACGGCACAGTGCCAGAAATTTCGAAAGAGACTTTCGTAAAAGAAAATATGTTGATCTACCTGAATATTTGATTTGCAACTTTTGTGGAAAAAATGGACACCTTATGGAGAACTGTAATATCAAGAAAAGGAGTGTTGCGAAAAATGTAAAGTATGTAACTCAAATATGGGTTAGAAAAGACTTATTAGAAGCTCAACGAAAGAAAAAGGGACCCAAACAGATTTGGGTTCCTAAAATTAACAAGTGGTCTTTTTGCAGGCAAACGTGAGAGGAAGCAGCCTATGGTATCTCCACAGTGGCTACTCAAGACATATGACTGGTGATAAATCTAAATTCCTCTCACTAGTAGCCTACCATGGAGGCTGTGTTACATTTGGCGACAACAAAAAGGGAGAAATAAGTGGTATTGGAAACGTCGGCAAATCCCTAACACACTCCATAGAGAATGTGATGTTGGTTAGTGGTTTGAAAAATTTGTTAAGCATATCCCAATTGTGTGATCAAGGTAATTCTGTTGAATTTCATGCATGAATATTTTACAAGATAATTTATGACTTTGGGATTAATTTCTGGAAATTAGTTGAATATTATGCTTGTTGTCCTCCTTTAAATATGTTAATTAGAGTGTTGATGCATGTCTTTGTGAAGCTTTGTGAGTAAAGGTCAACGTGATATAAAAAGGACTCGTAATGGTCTAATGATGCTGTCCTAATGTCATGATCCTAAGTTGCCGAACTAATGAGCTTTTATAATCCTAAGTTACCGAATTATTGAGCTATGAAATGTTAATTCTTTCTCCTATGGCAAGCTTGATCTTTAGCCCGATATTCTGATTTTCTATTTATGAGTTTGACATTTGTGCCTCATTATTTCTTTCTTTCATATGTCTCATCTTATCTTCATTTCCCTATTATTATCCTTCTTTTCCTTACCCATTTCTCCAAAGTTCAACAAGTGCTTTTAATCTTTATTCATGATAATCTATGGGGAAAGAACATCTTGATAAGATGATGGAAGAAAAAGACGCATCAGTTAAGGGGAAACATGAAAAGGTTGGAATGAAACACAAATACGTGAAAGAATGAAAGGTACTGATTCACACTGTGCAAGGCACAGTGCCAGGAGATGCATCAAAAAGAAAATAAGGTCCGAATTAACTTATTATCTTTGATCTCTTATTGATTGACTCTAATAATATTGTATGGTCTGCTTCTCCTTCAAAAAAAAAAGGAAAAGAAAAGAAAAGGAGAGTAAGACACTTATTTTAGATAAGTCCTAGAGTTCAATTCAAATGTGAAGAAAATTATCAAAGTTTTGAAAATCATCATTTTGGATTCCAGTATATCCGAAGATTAGTTATATTTGGAAGGGAATAGATTGTTCATTAGCACAGAAACACACACAGTGCCACAATGAAGAAAGTCCTATGATGTTCATTTGCGGAAGTTGAAAATCTTAAAAGAAAGGTTTAAGTACTTGTTGAGCCAATTGCCATTTCAAATCTTCAAGCTTGCATTACCTTTCTTTATCTTACTTTCTTAGCTATCAACCATGATCCTTCATGATTATTTCTTACTTCATAATTTCGGATTGTGAGTTGGATTATTTTGCTTAATGACTTCGGATTGTGAGTTGGATTATGACATAGCACCAGCATCCTTAGTATCTTTTGCTTGAGCTACTTGCATTATTTTGATGACTATATCTCTGTTTTGTGTAGCTTGACATGTTATTGCTCTCTTTTTTGATAATGTCAAAAGGGGGAAGATGGGTATAATACTTAAACTAATGAATGATATTACTAATGAATGAAATTTGGTATGTTGGCTATTGGATTATGGTGATTGATGTTGTGAATGGTGTTATGTTGATGCATTATTTAAGGGGGAAGTATTACGTGTTTGTCATCATTAAAAAGGGGGAATTTGTTGTGTTTTGAACTTTGAATATTTTGATGATGATAAACACCCTATGCTATGCTATAACATGAATATTTGTCACAGTGATCAAGCTATCAAGATTGGATGATGTGAAGACAAGGAAGCTTAGGTCTAGTTATATTAATTCATGTGTATGCAATGTAATTAACATATTAGAACTTTGTGCTAAAATTAGAAAGGGAGAGTTTTGATAAAACAAGATTTTCGAAAAACAGTTTTAATAAGAAAAGGAATATTATTTTCGAAAATCAAGTTTAAAAGGAAAAATATGTTTATTTTCCAAAAACAGTATTAAAGAGAAAAAGAGTTTTCCTTTTCGAAAATCAGTTTTTGATAAAAGATAAAAGTTTTTTTATTTTCGAAAAACATCATAAAAAACGGTTTTAAATATTTTTTAATAAAAAAAAAGGAGAAAACTGATTTTTAAGTTGTGATAAAGTTTGTTTGATAAAAACTGATTGAAGATATGATTTAGAGTTGATATAAGATCTGGAGAAATCCTTATCCTATAAGAAAAGAAGGAAATCGGTTTTTATAAAAAATAAAATTGGTTTTTAAATAGGAAACGAATTTTATCCCTTTATTTTAGGAATAAAAATTGTTCAAAAAGATAATACATCTTGGAGAAGGATGTTTATTCAGCTGATTCAATTATATAAGGGATAGAACTCATTGGAGCAAACCACGTTTTTAGATTTGGAGAGATAAAAATTTTGAGAGCTGAAAACGATCTCCTGTACGGCACAGAGTTCTAGTAAGTTAAGGTCTCTAAACATCGCTTGTAACGATCCTCTATTTACTTGAATAAGAAGCACGCTTTTGAGGAATCATTCTTTCGGTAATCTTTCATATCATAGAGAGTAGCAACACTTAAGGTTAAGTGTTGGGGAGCACTACTAGAGTTAGTAGTGGGGGAATCGAATTGTATTAAGAGTTTGATATTTTACGATTCAAATAATAAAAGAGTAGTTTGTGTGGACGTAGATCTCAGAGGTGAGATTGAACCACGTTAAATTCCAGTATTTTATTATTTGATTTCATTGTTTTATTGTTTGATTTATTTTCAGTTGAGCAAAAACATAAATCGGAGATTTTACGAGTGAATAACACAGTGCACGACACTGTGCCATAAGGGTGCTTTTGCGAAAATCGATTAGATTTAACCACTCAATTCAACCCCCCCTTCTTGAGTGTCACCTTGTGTTCCAACAATCTCTTTCGTAGTTTAGTTATTTAGTAGATATTTTACAGTTGGCAGTTTATTTAGTTAATTGATATTCTATCAAAAACCGGGGGTTTTTAACTAACACAAGAAATAATAAGATAAATCCAATTCTGTGGGATCGACCCTGGCTTACCCGACTACATTGCTAGAAGGTTATAGTTAGGTTATTTTTTGTAGGCAAGCGACAGTCGTACCACCATACCATTAGTTGAATTTTAAATAACAGACCAAGCCCATAATTATATAGAACGAGTTTATCTCATTACTAATTAGAAAACCATTCCATTATCTAAGTGGAACTTCTTTAAAGTAATTCACAACTTACATTTATTTACCTAGTTGAACTCACGCACTAATTTACTTTAGTGAACACTAGTCAAATAGTCCGACTTTATTATATTATTCCATTAATACTTATTGAACTAAAATGCTTTATTAAACACATATTCACTAATCAAATCCATAGTTAGGTAAACTAACTCCAATAGTCTTCATATTATTAATAGTAATTAGTTAAACCTCTCTCTAACTTCATGTGAGATTACAAATTCAGTTGTGCACTTACACAGTCTACTCAAACTATTCTTTCACATAGCATCATATGACAAATCCAATCAATTAATACTACCAATTAATCATGTTCTTAAAATCTATACCGAATCAATCTATTTTGAATTAGAACATTATCTTAAGATTACCAAGTTGATTAACTTATTAGTATAATAAGACTTCACAAACCAACAATTCATTATTCTAATTCTTACTTTTTACTACACATATTATCTTTCAAAACTCCGTGAACCACTGCTAAAACCATATAAACAGATTTTATAAATCGCAAAAACAAAACCATGATCATGATTTCATTCCTACATGAATCTAATTGATATTTGAACCACTTTCAAACACTATAGATTACTTGATTCAAATAAATAAGACTTCTTTAAATTACTCGCAACTTATATCCAACATAGTAATTTAAACCCACATATTAACTTGTTTTAATGAATATTAACCACCAATACAAATTGACAATGTTAATCTCATTGAACAATGCTTTTATAAACACATAATCTAGAATCTATTTCCAATAGAGTAACATTAATCTAGTTCATATGTCATTGTCTACTTCTTACTTACTTCACTAAAGGTGTGTTCTTTTCACCTGAACTTATCTGACCTGAACTTATTAGACCTGATTGACCCTTATTGGAACTTATTCATGAGTATTGTGTTAGACCTGATCAAACCTGATCAGACCTGATCAGAACTTATTGGACCTAAAACTTATTTTTTGTAAGGTGAAGAGAACACATCCTAAGTTAATAAAATAATAACGAAGCCCTTCTTAATAAACTAATAACTACTTATAAGTTGCTAACAAGATTCCTAATTCACAATATCGATTATGTTCCAAAAAGAAACAAACAATATAATTATAAACATAACTTTAAGTATTATTTTAATCTTTATACTATGCAGTGTTTACGTTCTCCAAATTTACTCGATAAACAACTCACTAATCACTAAATTATAGCGATTAACAATTAGTTATAGTTTAACCATAATCACACTAAACAAACAATTTCATTAAATTAAGGTAAGAACTCTATAATTAGAATTATTTATTGAAACCAACAAAACAACAATTAAGGTTATTAATTTGGGTTCAACACCAACAATTAGCACAATTCACAAATCACAACACCATCAAATTTCAGATTCCAATTCACAAACAACTATAGATCCAAGAACACTAACTATGTCCCACAACTAGTAATCACAATTCATAACCAGATTTTAAATCTTCATTCACAATTGAAAAGAACAACATCAAGAGCCAAGAAAGGAGCAAAGACTTAGTACCTAAAGAATAGAAACAACAATAAGCAGGGTCGGCAGACAACACCACCTCACCACGCTCAACAACGGCAGCAAACAGAGGAGCCAGGGGAGGGAACATACGTGAGGAGAGAGGACACAAGCAGCAGCAGCAACCAGGCAAGAGAGATAATAGAGCGGCAACAGCAACATCAGCTGCGGCGGCGGCGCGCGAACAACGGTGGGGAACAACAGCAGCAGCAACGACCACCCATAACTAGCGCCACGAACAGAGGAGAGAGGAAGGAGGGCAGACGACGCGCAAGAGAGAGAAGGCCCCGACGAGCTGGGAGGAAACGCCGACGAGGGAGCTGCGAAGGGAGCGAGAGAAACCACGGGTTGAGAGAGAAAAACAGGGGTTGATGTATTTGGGGTTTTGGGGTTTTCACGGGAGAGAAAAAGAACGAGGTGAGTGAAAGATGGTCAGAGAGGGTTTTGGGGTTTCCCCAAATGAACCGACAAGAAGGAAAGGGGGGTGTTTTGGTTTATCAATTCAACCGACAAAGGGGGTTTGGGTTATCCAAATAAGGAAACTTAATTTAAAAGAATTAGTTCCCACTTTAGGTAAATATTGATCAATTAATTTTAAATATTTAGTTACCAAAATATATTTTACAATAACTTCATAAAATCACAATAATCAATAGAGTTTTTTGTCAGAAACAACATTTTAAAATCATTTTTTTGCGAAAAACAACCTTTTAAAAGTTTTTTTGCAACTTACAACCTTTTTTGAAACTTTTTTGCGAGATGAAACCTAAAACTAATTTTTTTTGCGAAATGAAACCTTTTCCGGAATTCCGTCATTGACCGTTAAATTTTGTGCGTTGACCGTCAGTTGCACCCTCCAATCTCTCTCCTCACTCCATCTCCCTGCCTGAACACCAACCCCAGCCACCACTCTCCTTCATCCTCCTTGCAACCACCACGCAAGCCACCACTCTCCTTCCCCCCTTTCCCTGAACACCAACCCCAGTGGTGGAAATTTCGGGGAGGAGGAAGGAAAGTGGAGGTTGGGGGTGGTGGGGGTGGTGATTTCGGGAAAGGGGGGAAGGAGAGTGGTGGTTTGCGTGGTGGTTGCAAGGGGGATGAAGGAGAGTGGTGGCTGGGGTTGGTGTTCAGGGAGGGAGATGGAGTGAGGAGAGAGATTGGAGGGTGCAACTGACGGTCAACGCACAAAATTTAACAGTCAATGACGGAATTCCGTAAAAGGTTTCATTTCGCAAAAAAAATTTGTTTTAGGTTTAATTTCTCAAAAAAATTGGTTTTAGGTTGTAAGTTGCAAAAAAACTTTTAAAATGTTATTTTTCGCAAAAAAGTGGTTTTAAATAATTCTTTCCACTAGTGCCCATTTACGAAATTAGGGCACAAATTCCCCTTTTCTTATTTTGTTCGCCAATTTTTTGCGGCCAGAGTCATGGGACCTTGCCAACTCCTACCAGGGGAGTGGAGGATCTTGACGAAGGATGGCAACCTTTCTAGAGGGTGGATCCGGATACGACCCGGATCCATCGGGTCTGAAAATATTGGACCCATATATCCATATCCGACAGATCCGGGTAAAAAACGGATCCATCCCGAAAATACTATTTTTTCACATATAATCTTCTAAACCAATACATAAATTAAAATTTCAAACCCTAATTTATTCACTAAATCATAATTCAACAACAAATTATATGTTCATCTCAAAAATATACACAATATAATGTAGAACAAAACTACAGTTCAGCACTCACTGCACCCAACTTCAAATTAAACACAACATCCAATTCTAACATTCACTAAACTAAAAGCTACGGTTAATTAAACAAAAATAAACTTTTTAGATTACATATTTATAATTTACAAAGAACAGGGCAAATGAAGAGCTTTGAAACCACCGACGAAGAAGGGAATCAAAATCACCATTGAAGAGAGCTTCGGAATCACCGACGAAAAAGGGCTTTAAAATCACCGACAAAGAAGGGCTTCGAAACCACACATCAAAACCACCGACGAAGAAGAAAGGGATAAGCGAGAGAATGGGAGGTGATGCGGTGGAGCCGTGGAGGGCAGGCGGTGCGGTCGCCGTCTAGACATCGAGAAGGGGGAGGACTAAGGAGAGAGAGAGAAGCAGGTTGATTGAAGAGAGAGGAGAGGGAGGCACCAAGTTTAGGGTTTTTGTCATACATGGTTTATTTTTATAAACTTATTCAACCTTTATAAAAACTAAAAACGGAACTATGGATCCGGGTCTCAGGATTCGCATTCTGACGACTGGACCCGGATCCGCAATCGACGACTGGACCCGGATCCGATCTGGATCTGTCGAGTCTAAATTTTTAGGATCTTGATCCTAAAAATCGGATATGATGCACGAATTCGGGTCGGGTCCAAGATCCATTGCCATCTCTAATCTTGACATGTTGAAACCCTTGCTCGAAATTTGGAAATTGATTTTGACGTTGATGATCTTGCCTATACTTATAACGCCAGGCCTTTTGGTAAAGGGCTATTTACCCTAGGTGTTAGGGAAAACTGTGATAATTTAATTGAGAAGGTCGATAAGGGCCGTGACAGAGGTTGGGCAGGAAGATACTTCTTTGTATGAGCAGACACCATATGCGACTTTGGATCCTTTTTCAAAGATATGTTGCTTAACAATTTTGCATTTTACGTTCTTAGTTTTAACGTTTTGCTCCCACACTTTGTTTGGCAGATGTCTCTCTGAATTCCAGTGGTCGCGAGCAATCTTTGAATTACACGGATTTGATCTTGGCTCTTGATCCTAAAGAAAGAACTTTTCCAATCATCCTTACTGGTGCTAATTTGCCTGCTCAAGCAAATTCATCCAACTCGCCAAGGAGAAGAAGCACAAGAGCTCGCTCTAATTCCAACATGTCTTTTGGTATGCATTTTCTAAACGCAAAACTTACTTTTATAGTCAACTGGGAATTTTGCCATGTTGAAAGGTCATCTTGCGATCTTGTTCATAAGCTGCTTGCATCTTACTCTGCAGATACTATTGCATCCCAGCGTAGTGGTAGTTGTTCATAAGTTGCTTTACCTAGTTACAGCGGCGGATCCAGGATTTCGAGGGAGGGGTAGCGTAATTTTACGGTTCTACCGAATACCAAAAAAACCACAACTAGCAAATTCAAAATGTTACAAAATCCAAATATGCGATAGATGTTATTTAATAATATAAATTTCAGTTTTTCACAACGAGTTCTCAAATTTTGGAATACATCTACAATTGCATCAACTTTCACATCAGAAAACAATTTTTTTTAAGATAAATGACTAATAATTCACACAAATTACAGTTTACTAACAAGTAACAATTGACAATTTGTGCAAATTATAGCTCACTAACAACTGACTTAAAGAGTAATTAGCAATTCACTAACAATTAGTTTACTAACAATTTACATTATTATAATACACTAACAGTGCAGGATGGTGCCGGAGAGGTCAGTGGAGGATAGCAGTAGCTACAACTAACGAACTGAACTCTGGCTGGAGATTAGGAAGTAGCAGTAGTGTTTTAAGTAGTTAGTTTATTAGTGTTGACGTAGTCTAGTTGTTTTAGTTTTCTTTGTTCGTTACCTTTCTTTGTTTTTTTTTTTGTTTCTGTTTGGGGTTTTCTTCCCTTCTTTGATCACCAAAAAAAAAAATTAACACTAACAATTCAATGACTATAAATTAACTAACAATTTGCATGGATTCAATGACTATAAATTCACTAACCATAACAGTGAGCAATAGATCCACACTCCAGCTATAATCATTTACAAAAACCCAACAAATTAAAAATGATACAGAGCACAATTGCAGCAAAATTGGTAAGAAAAGAGAATAGAGAAAAGGTGAAACCATAAACAAGAGTTGAAGTGGGAATCGAAGATGGAGCAAACTTGATGAGCTTCCTACTATGGCTTCCACTGCATATGCGACTAACATTTTTCTCTGTCCTCTCACTCGCTTACAAAATACAAGATGGAGATTGAGAAGATAAAATGAATTATGGAGGTAAGCGAAGATAATACACCGGCACAGAAGTAGACCAGAACAACGAAAGGAAAGAGAGAGAGAGAGAAGGTAAAGAGGAGAAAGAGGCGGAAAGAATTAGGGTTTGGCTCACTGCACAACACGCTTTCCCTCTCATTGTTTTTTTTTTTTTTTTTATAAAAAATCAATTTTTTTTTTAAAAAAAAACAGGGGTAGTACGTGCTACCCCTTGTTACCATGTGGCTCCGCCACTGCCTAGTTATATGTTGTTGCCTTGACTTCAAAGCAACGTAAGTAATCTGCTGCCACTTAGGCTCAAATTCAACCCCTAACATACACACACATATATATATATATATATATATATATATATATATATATATATACATGTATATATATATACATGTATATATATATATATATACATGTATATATATATACATGTATATATATATACATGTATATATATATATATATATATGTACATATATATATATATGTATATATATATATATATATATATATATATATATATATATATATATATATATATATATATACATATATATATATATATATGTATACATATATATATATATGCATATACATATATATATATATGCATATACATATATATATATATGCATATACATATATATATATATGCATATACATATATATATATATGTATATATATATATATATATATAGAGGTAGGATCACTGAAAACTAACCTTAAGCAGAAAACTGAAAACCGACCTTTTTGCTCATTTTGTAGATTTTTGCTCATTATATGTATTTTGCTCATTTTAAGAAACTTTTGCTCATTTTAGCAAACTTTCGCTCATTTTACGAAGTTTTTGCTCATTTTACGAAATTTTGTTCATTTATGGTTTTTTGCTCATTTTATGTTTTCGCTCATTTTAAGAAACTTTTGCTCATTTTACAATTTTTTGCTCATTTTATGTTTTTTGCTCATTATATATTTTTGCTCATTTTATGAACTTTTTGCTCATTTTATATTTTTGCTCATTTTAAGAAACCTTTTGCTCATTTTATGTTGCAGTTTTCAGCATAAAGAGTGGTTTTCACGTGATCCTATTCATATATAGGAATAGGATCACGTGAAAACCACTACTTATGCTGAAAACTGAAAACTGCAACATAAAATGAGCAAAACGTTTCTGAAAATGAGCAAAAAGATAAAATGAGCAAAAATTTCTTAAAATGAGCAAAAATATAAAATGAGCAAAAAACATAAAAAGAGCAAAAAATTGTAAAATGAGCAAAAGTTTCTTAAAATGAGCGAAAACGTAAAATGAGCAAAAAACATAAAATGAACAAAAGTTTGTAAAATGAGCAAAAGTTTGTTAAATCATTCTATATCATAAAAGTTTCACCCTGAAAACCACCCCATCCCCGAAACCCCTTCAACCACCTCTTCCCCTCTCTTTCTTTCCTCCACCTCTTCTCCTCTCTCTCCGCCCTCCCCTCCAACACACACGCTACTGCCATGCACGACTTTCTCTGTCCTCCACGCCTTCAATGGCACCAACAACATGAGACAAAATGGAAGCAAAGTAGTAACACTAGAGAGTAGTGGGTCCCAGCGGCGTAGGAAGAACAACAACACGAGAGGAGGAGAGACAAGACCAGGGCAGGAATTGAGAGGAAGAAGGAGTACAGTTGGTGGTTTCCGGTGGGTGGATGCTATGGAGGGGGTAATTTCTATTGGGTGGGATGGTAGAGGAGTGAGAAATTGGCTAGGTGATGGTGGTCTAGGTGGAGGACCGAGAAAAGGAAATAAAAGGGAAGGTCTTCCTTGGAGGAAATGGAAGGGAAGAGGAGGAAAGGGGGAGAGAAAATCAATAAAAAGAAAGTTAATTAGATTTAGGCTTAATTACTAATGGAAACTTGACGCCGTTAGTCATTAAGAGTATTTGGTGCATTTTATTCAAACCACAAGGGCATCTGATGCATTTCCGAAACAACGAGGGTACCTGGTGCATTTCGTGAAACCTCAGGGGTACCTGGTGAAAAATCCGATTAATATTATCATATATACCCCTTTATACATAAATAAGTATCAATTTTTTTTTCATTATATTTGTCTCAAAAATTGCGATGATAATGTTTACTAAATAACATATTACGTAGCGAAGGGTATACTAACATTTAAAATCGATATTCGGTGAAGGTTCTTCTACTCTGAAGAGGCCAATTTCTCTTGCGTAAAGAGCATATCACATTTTATTCTAAAATCTCTTGATGCTATTTTCTTCTATCATACGTCTTCTGTGGTTGAATATTGACTCCACTACTTTTTATATTTTCAATTTAGTCGAGTGGTTGAACGAGATGGTCAACCTAGCTAGCAATACTCGGTAGCTTTTAGGATGATTCTAACATGGTCTTAAAAAACATGATCATGTAGCCAAATGAATGTGAGCCACACATTCTTGTTAGTGGAGCCCCTATTTCTTTTCTTTTCCTTTTTTTTTTTAATTGCCAAAACTATTTTCTTTTGATTTTGTTTATTTACCAAAATTTATGAAATTAATTTCTGAAAATCGAAAAAAAATTTAAATTGATTTTTTTGAAAAAATCCAATTTTTTTTTTCAGCTTCCAAACAGTAATTCATGTTTGGAAAAAAAATTTGGAGCAAATTTTTTTTTTACCCATTTTCTCTCTCCTCCTTGTCCTTGGTGTTCTTCACCAAAAATTCAAGAACACTTCCTCTTCCACCATTCTCAACCAAATTCCTCCCAAATTCGACCCATTCTTCCACCTTCTCCCTCAATTTCGACCCTATCTTCCATCTTCTTCCTCCATTTCGACCCATTTTTCACCTCCATTTTGCTCCAAACCTTCACCTCCATTGTTAAACTTCACCTCCATGGATTTCGATCTAAACTCTTCAGCCGTAGATCAAATGGATGTTAGTTTACTTGAATATTTCGCATATAGTAACGAATTAATGATTTTCTATCTTCATTTGTGTGTTTGAGTAAGATTAAACTTGCAATTTATGAAAATTTTCCCCAAAAAAATTCTAGGGTATTAGGGAAAATAAAATGCCGGTATTGGTGATTAAATTGCTCTAAATCAATGCACTTCACACTTTTATGCGATAATTTGTGGTTACATTTGAGTAGTTCATACTTTAGTTTAGCTATGATGCAAAAAAAAATCAGATTTTTCGCGACCTCCATGGGAGGTTGAGCTATTTTTTGTCTAAGTTATTGCAGTGATTTGGTAATTACTAAAGATATTTTGGACATGACCAAACATAAAGAAATACTGGTAATTACCAAACATATTTTGGATATGACCAAAAATAAAATTAAGGTGTGTGAGATAATTGCAATAAATCAATGCACTTCACACTTTTATTGGGTTACATTTGATGCGTAGATCATACTTTAGTCTAGCAATTAGATGAAATAAATTTGCAGTATTTTCGGGACCTCCATTGCAGTGGAATGTCACTGGTTTTTTATGCAAGTTAGTGTAGGATTTAGGTAATTACTAAAGATATTTTGGTCATTACCTAACATAACCAATATATATGTTAGGTAATCACCTAATTAGATTAGGATATTACCAACACTTTTAGGTCATTACCTAAACAATTTTCGGACATTACCTAAATTAATAATTGTCTTGGGCAATGTATGGCCTCAAATCATGTGACTATAACCTATATATGATGAGGGAATTATATGGTTAAGATGTGGGTTATTGATTACCTAATCCATGAGATTTTATGTGGTTTAAATGATAAGATTGCATCGGGCTAAAACGTTATATTTTTTCCTTTTTCTTTTGCTTTCAAATGATTGAATTTAATGATTTTTGTGATATGAAAGGTTTATCGATCGAATGTTTATGTGAACAACGTATTGAAATGGTCGAACAATCTCTCAAAAGAATCTTCGCCATTGTAGTGGAATGTCAATTGTTTTTTGTGCAAGTTAATGGAGGGTTTAGGCAATTACTAAAGATATTTTGGTCATGACCTAACATAACGTTGCATATTTTGGTCATGACCTAACATAACCAGGGACTTGAGTTTTGGGCCCGCATTGTCCCTCTTTTGTACTAAAAAACCCAAATTACCCTCAATCATATGCTTTAAGGTAATTACCAAACATGTTCTGAGGATTACCAAACTAATAAGTGGAGGATGTTCTCCCAATCACAATCCTTTATCATTATTCATCAAAGTAATCTTATGGGGAATGGACAATCATGCCACTGGGTCCATTAGGCCCAATACCTCACCAAACCCCATTGACTTGAGTTTTGAGCCCCCATTGTCCCTCCTTGTACTAAAAAGTCCAAATTAATCCCAGTTGATATGATTTTGGGTAATTACCAAACATGATTTGGGCTTTACCAAGCCTATCCAATCACAATCCATTCTCATTAATCATGAAAACAATCCTATGGGGATTGGACAATCATGCCACTAGGTCCATTAGGCCCAATACCTTACCAAATCCCATGGACTTGAGTTTTGGGCCCCCATTGCCCCTCCTTGTACTAAAAAGCCCAAATTAACCCCAGATCATATGCCTTTAGGTAATTACCAAACATGCTTTGGGCATTACCAGACCTAATCAATCACAATCCATTCCCATTACTCATCAAAGCAATCCTATGGGGATTGGACAATAATGCCATTGGGTCCATTAGGCCTAATACCTCACAAACACCTTGACTTGAGTTTTGGGCCCCCATTATCTCTTCTTGTACTAAAAAGCCCAAATTAACCCAGATCATATGCTTTTAGGTAATTACCAAACATGCTTTGGGCATTACCAAAATTATTTTGGATATTACCAAACCTATTAAGACATTCTTATCTCTTACATGTTGTGACTTTATAATTCTATTTGGCTTATTTGGATTAACACATTTATATCATATTGAGTAATTTGTACTTAGTATTGTTTAGTTCAATTGTTTATTTTTCAATACACTTTGGAATTGGAGGTTTTGAAACTTCTCTTAGTTTTCGTTACGTTTTGGTAATTACCGAAATCCATTTTAATAATTACCTAAAATGTCCGTTCCAAATCCCATTTTAGTAATTACCTAAAGTGTCTGTTCAATCATCTTCTCCCAACTTCATCTTCAACCTTTTGATTATTTCTCTCTCCTCTGAAATTCTTCATCTAGTTTGACAATGGTAATCAATACTCAAAAAACACACAAATCGGTCCTAGTTCGGCGGTTTCCCAACATCTTACAACAATTCAAACCATTTTTTTTAAAATTCATAATGACCTAGAATTTTGATTTTGAGTTTATTCATTTTGAAACTCAAACCTTAATTTCCATGGATATTCGGGCGTTCATGGTGTGCATATGATTATCAATTTTATGTTTGTTCATCTATTTCATGGATTTACAAATATGAAAGAGAGGAAAGTGAATAAAAAATTCCCCAAAATTTTCCCCCAAAATATTCCCCGAAAATCGGAAATTAAAACTTCGATTTCACAACTTCTCCATCACAAATTCATGATTTCTTCATGAATTCTTACCATTTCATGGAAAGAGAAGGGTCCAAGTAAGAGATCTACTGGAAATTCGAGAAGAATCGAAGATCCATGGAAGATTTGAGGGAGGAAGGGGTAGAGGAGAGGAGAGAGAAAGTCTGGGTAAAAAAAAAATTTCCCCAAAATTTTTTTAGGCCGAAATTAATTTTCGGATTTTTCTGAATTTTTTTAGTTATTTTTTTTTTGTATTTTTTGAAATTATTTAAAACATTTTCAGAAATAAAAATAAATGATTTTGGTATTTTTCTAAAATCATTTCAAAGCAAAAAAGATAAGGTAAAAGAAAGCTTAGGTGGGTGGCTCACATTCATTGTGGCCCCACATTTTCCATGGTGATGTTCCAAAAAAGACTATCTTTGAATTTTCATAGCTTTTATGCATAAAACCCCTTTTAGAAGTTAGAAAACCTTTCAAGAATAGTTATTAATTTCACATTCACAAATTGAATTGATATGGCCTCTCATTCATTGACCTTCGCCATTATTCTCTCCTTGGTTTACTTCCCTTACTTGATCGCAGCCCAACAACCTTATGCTGTAGATATTTGTAGTGCAAATGACAACTCTTCTTCTATTCTTGGGTACAATTGCACCGGTGTAAACACAACTTGCGAAGCTTTTTTAATCTACATAACACAACCCTCGTACAATACCATCTCTTCTATTGCTTCTCTTTTATCCGCCAACGCATCTCAGATGTCCAAGATCAACAACATCTCGGAAAACGTCACGTTGCAAATAAACAACGAGGTGATTGTTCCTGTGACATGCTCATGTACAGGTCGGTTCCACCAAGTTACATACTCTCGGAGCTTCTAAATACCTACCCTACCAAATTGAAGCTTGGTGTCTTCAATATCAAGAGGTGCGCTCTATTACTCTTGATACTTTGTCAATGCAAATTGTTGGCTCTGAGATGTATTCTTTATCTCGTAAATTGCATATTATTCGAAATGCCTTGAAAATCTTTTGTTTGGATAAGAAACTTTTTTGGGGAGTAAATTGGCGAGAACTCACCTCCACGCTTAATGACTTGACTCATAATCTGGATTCAATCCCACAAGGCATAGCTGTCATTGGTTAACGTAAGGAACTAATTAATGCGGCTTCTCTTGCATTCTCCTATTGGAAACAACGTTCAAAAGAATTACATACCCGACTTGAGGAAATGCATTCTTCGCTATTATTCAGACGGGTCCGTTAAAGAAATTATAAAAATCACATTTTCATGCTTCGAGATAATGAGGGCAATTGGGTCGACAGTCAGCAAAAATTGAACAAATGATAATTAATCACTTCAAGACCATTTATCGGGCTTCTTTTTCAACAACAGTTGATAGCTTCCAGTCTAGTGAGAATATTGATTTAGTTCTTCGGGAATTACGTCTTCCATCTCTTTCGGCAATGGATGCGAGTATGCTCCTTTCTCCGTTTTCCGATAATGAAATTCAGGAAGCAATGTTTGACATTCACAATGACAAATTTCCAGGATTGGATGGGTTCCCTGCAGAGTTTTTCAAGTTATATTGGCCTAATATAGGTCTTCATGTTATCAACGCTGTTAACAGATTCTTCTCTACAGGTTATCTTCTGAAAGAATGAAATCAATCCTTATTAGTGCTTATTCCTAAATGTGATCCTCCCGAAGAAGTCAATTATCTTCGCCCCATTAGTCTCTGCAATGTGCTTTAGAAATGCATTTCAAAATGTATGGTCAAAGACATGCAACCTCTCCTGCCGAAACTCATTGACAATTTTCAAAATGCGTTTGTGCCGGGGCGTTAAATGGATGATAACATCATGATTTCTCATGAATTGTTGCATGTTAAAAAATAAACAACGATCAGGTAATCGTCATCTTATTGCTCTGAAGCTGGACATGAATAAAGCTTATGATCGGGTCAACTGGCTTTTTATCTTAAAAGTTCTTTCTGCCTATGGTTTTCCGGAGCACTGGATTCGATTGGTTCATCAGTGTATGTCTACAATGTCATATCGTATTCTAATCAATGGAGCGGCCTCGAGACCTTTTGACCCTCAATGTGGTCTAAGACAGGGAGATCCCCTGTCCCCTTATCTGTTCCTCTTCTGTATGGATATCCTCTCCCGTATGACGTCGCTGACTGCAGATATTCGACTTATTCAGGGAATTCCAGTGCACAAACAAGGTCCTACTATTTCTCATCTATTTTTTGCAGATGATTCTCTGATCTTCTTTCGGGCCTCGGAAGATGCATGTAATGCTCTAAAAGATTTGATTGAAAGGTTTTGCTCCATTTCTGGTCAGATTCTGAATCTTCAGAAGTCTTTTATTAAATTTAGTCCGAATATTCCCAATGATCAGCAAAATAAGTATAAGGAAATTCTTCGCATGGATTCAAAAAGGTCATTGGGAACCTATCTTGGCGTTTCAGTGGACATTCAAGATAATAAAGTTCAACACTTCACTCCTCTCCTTGATTCAATCTCCTCCAGGATTGCACAATGGAAGCATAGTGCCCTAAGTCAACCTACAAAGCTTGTAATTATTAACTCTATTCTTGTTGCTTCTATTATGCATCATTTGACGGTGTTTCGTATTCCCCTTACTATTGCAAATAAAATTGATAGTATGCTTGCTCGATTCTTCTGGTCAAATCAAAAGGAGAAAGGTCTACATTGGAGAAAGAAAGAGATTATTCATCGCCCTAAAGGTTTGGGTGGCCTTGGAATCCGCAACATAAGTGCAATGAACGAAACCCTTTTAATGAAAAAGACTTGGCGCATTTCTCACCATCCTCAATTACTCCTTTCTAAGGTCTACGCGAGGATTTCCATCCATGCCTCGGATCGCCAGCCTAATTCCAGGAAGATGTCGTGGGGTGCTAGGGCCTTGATGCAGGCTACTAAAAAAATTTATCGTCATTGTGTTTGGAAAGTGGGAAACGAAAAAAACATTATGGCTTCGAAAGATAAATGGGTTCATGGGCAAACTCCAACCATGTGAGACGAAATTTCTTTGGTAGAGGCTGCTAATCTGAAGGTAGCTGACCTCATCAGGCCTCATGCTCAAGCTTGGGATATGGGAAAAATAAATCGTCTGTTTATCCCCTAGAGTGCTCGCTTAATTGCTGGTCTTGAGCTCCTGGAACAAGGAGATTAGGATGACTTCCGCTATTGGCCTTTCACGAAGTCAGGAGATTATTCTACCAAAACAGGTTATTTTCTTACTATAAACAATCAGCAAAATGAAATATGTAGCATGACAGACCGAGAGACGTTGCGATTTTTTCGCACTCTTTGGAGCCTGAACATAATGCCAAAATGGAAACTCTTCCTTTGGAAACTATGGCATAATGGTCTTGCCACGACCGCTAATCTGTTTAAACGAGGTATCGACATATCAGATAATTGCCCTATTTGCCTGGAAGAAAATGAAGATTGTCAGCATCTCTTCAGACAATGCCCCCTAGCCATTGAAGCTTGGCACCTAGGGAATTGGGATCTTAATACCTCCCCGATGCAACCGCTTGATTTCAGAGATTGGCTGGTCCATCATATATTACTTTTCAGAAAAATAGAGGGGCTGAATGGTCAGCACCTTCCAGAGTATGTTGGAATTCTATGGGCTATTTGGAGAACTAGGAACGATCAGATTTTCAGGCAATCTAGAGCTACAGTAGCCGCGCTTAAACATAATTTTGAGGAGGCCAAGAAGCAACATTCCATTTTCTCGCTGGATACACAACAAGTACAAAGTTCTCATATACAAGATGGGCCGCCCCCGGGTTTTATTATGGCCCAATTTGGCATGTTGTCTGGAGTTGTCCCAGAAGTTATCCTAAGAGTAGATGGCGCTTGGAGTAAGCGCTCTCAGCTGGCGAGTGCCGTGTGGGTTGCTCATATTATCCCAACCAATTCCTCAATGAATCAGGTTCAAGGTCTAAGAGCATCTTCAGCTCTTCAAGTTGAAGCTAAGGCTTGTCTTCATGCTCTTAGTTGGGCTAGGTCCACTAATTTTTCTTGCTTTCTGGTGTATACGGATTCGGAGGTCTTAGTGCATTTTTTGAGGTCGCACACAACAAGAGATATATCGATCAGCCATACCATTCGGGACATTCGCCGTATTGCAGCTACTTTTCATTGGTGTAGAATTCTGAAGGTTAGTCGCGAGGAGGTTGCCCCAGCTCACGCTCTGGCGAAATATTACAGAGACACTACATTCCCTTTTAGGTATCATTAAAAATTTGGGTTTAGTGTGCTTTCTTCATGTAAGTTTTCCACGTTGTCAAAAAAAAAAAAAAAACAAGAAGCCAAGTTAACTATGGAATTCGCTACCTTATGAGCTTTGTGGTTGGGAGGGGCGATAATGTTGCTGCAATTGCTATTAGTTTTGAGGCCGATGTTGGTCAAACACTCGAGGCTAATGAATTATCCGAGGATGGTAATGTCATTCAACCTTTCACAACCCTTCTTTTTTTTTTGGTGAACTGTTCCACGACAAAACCCACCTACCACAACTGGACCTGGTTATTGGGCGGGTCGGGCGGGTCGGGCGAGTCACTAACGGGCGGGTCGGATGCGGATCGGTCATAGTCCATAGCGGGTCGGGTCGTGGTCGGGGTCTAGTGGTCGGGGTCGGGGTGCGGGTCGGGCTAAAATAAAAGCGGGTCATTAGCGGGTCAAGTTATGTTCATCCAAAATAAACGACAAACTAGTAGACTAAAGATGCTTGCTTTCTTCCTTCTTCAAGTAAAAGGCTAAAATATTAAGTAGATTAGAGATTACCAACCTTATAGCATAAACTAATTGAAAGTTATGTTCACGGTATTAATTTGAAGAAAATTGGGCCTAACTAAAAAGATATTCTAAAATAATAAAACCTTAGCTTCGTTAATAGAATCGCAACATATGGTAAGAACCTTAGCTTTTTATAGAATCCGACAAGCAAAGGCTAAAATGATCAGTACATATATAGTTTGAAAAAGCTTTTTTCGAGCAATACAAGAGATCAAATGCTCTCGGTCAAAACAAGTACATAGTTTCATGTATTTAACCAAAAATCGGTCAAGTGTCGTCCTTAAGAAAAGCCCATCTGCAAGTTTCATGATGTTGGTGTAGTTCCCACGGCCCAAGAAGAAGAGGCGGTCCCGGTTTCCGGTGTTCACGGTAGAAAGTGTCCGGATCATCAACAATATCTTGAAAAAGTTAAAGATGGATATGAAAAAAAGCAAAACACTCTTACTTAGTTACCTATGAAGCAATAACCATCGATAAGGCAAAGCTTCCTAATGTCCGAATGCGTAAAAAGCTTGAGCCCGGCGAAGAAGAATGGAAAATCTCCCGAAACCTCAATATAGGTTCGTCCCGGTAAGGCATCATTTCAAGGACTCGAGGACAGTTTTGTGATGCAAGAGTTAAGAAATGATAAATCACCAATTAACTACAATTTAGAAGAAAAAAATCAGCAAGTTTAGAAGGGTCACTAAAACTCTAATAAAGAGACAAAGAAGAGAAGGGTAACATAATCATAGTTCCTTATTGCAACCAAAAAATTAATAGAAAGAACTCCAAATAACATAATCATATTACCTAAAAAAAGGGATCCACGTCGTCTTCCTCCTCTTCTCCATCAATTTCATCGTCAAACCCATAATCAACCTCCTCCGTATCTTCAATGTTGTACTTTGCACGATGCCAATCTTGCAAACAATATCTGCTCTAAGCTCAGCCATATTAAACACATAATTATCCCCATCACTATCATCCTCATTCCTAAGTTCAAGAGGCCTAAGTAAACATCTTTCTAAGTGACGCTTTAAGTGAGAAGTGTCATTATCACGTTGTGCTGACAATTCTAAATTACAATGCGTGCAAGTAGCTATTCTCTCACCTTGAGCATTCTTTCCTTCGATAAGTTCCTTCCAAACTTTAGACCTTTTCTTTCTCTTCCGCCGCTGAGGCACACCATACTCCGTATACCCATCATCACGTCTTGGCCCCATTACATTAGTAGCATCACCCCCATCATTCTTAAATTTATGATGCTGCATATACGGAGGAAACAATTCACGGTAGTTAGCACGTGTCTTCCAAACAATAGATGGCAGTGGAGAATGGAGACTATTATCAATATGAGGTGTTTATAAATAAATAAACAAATTCGCCACTATCTATTCTAGCTTCAATTTTACAAAAATTCGACATAAAACTAAATGAAACCGCATCAAGAAAGTAATTGAAAACGAAGCTAACTCTAAGCAAAGAGTCCATGCATCCTATTTTCCCTCTACTGAAGCGAAATCGGTCATAAAAGGTGCACTCTTCTTAACAAAATTTTCCTTTAAGATATACATGGATTTGTTCAATTAAATACACAAATGCAAGTGCATTAAAAACATACAATATGTTTTCTTTTAATATGAAGCTGTAATACGTTTCGCAAACTTGGTCTAAGTGTTGTATTTGATCAACGGAATAGAAGAAAGTGGTCTAAGATAATATTTTCCATACAAACAAACAACTAAACCAAATCACACCATTATCCAACAACAAAATCCACGAAAATCCCAACAAAAATAACCCAAAAGTCTACTTTTTTTTTACCACTCACTACATTAGATTTTCCCAAAAAAAAAAAAGGATTGAACTAAATTTACCATAAACCCACTAAAACTTTGAAGTTAACATACCAATCCTAAAAATTCTACAACTCAAATCAACAAATACGGTGAACCAATATCTCAATGTATAACGGTTCAACTCAAACGGATATATTAACATAGATTAATATAACATAAAATTACAAAAATCGAGTCGATAATTCGTAAATTATAACCAAAAGTCGGCTAATATTTGATATCATCATTAGTTTTGCAATTACATCAAAACGAGTCAAATTCTCTCTTTTAATTCCACTAAACAACTATCAACGGATTCAAATAAAAAATTCGACAACATACCTTGGAAATTCGTCCCTCAAACGATTTCCTAATCGATTTTAATCGATTCAAATTTTGATGGAGAAAAGAGCCTGGAAATTTCGCCCTAATTTGTGCCCTAATTTTTGTCGACTGAAAGAGAGGAGAGAGAGGGGAGACAAAAAAAAATGAGACCCTTTAATGATTTTAGTGGACCTAATAGTTTAAGGTGGGTTGTCAAATAAGACCCAATAAAGGCCCTTTCCATTTAAAACCCAATAATGACCCTGTTCATTAAGGGATAAAGGGTAATAAAGCCCTTTAATGATGGCCCGACCCTTATGCCATTGGACAGCCCTGTCCAATAACCAGGCCTAACCACAACTATTCTAGTTCCATTACAAAACCCACCAAATGGTTCGCGGGTGAACAATACAGAAAACGGCAGAAGTTCAACCCATACTGCTGTAGCGATCAGTGTTCCGATCGTCGTTACAATCTTGCTCCTCTTTGGTTTCGGCTTTTGTATCTACTATCACAAGGGCAAAAAGCCCTCCCAAGGTAAATTAGCATATTTGCGTTCAAGATTTAAATTTCGTCAATAGTAAGTAAAACAAATAGTACTTGACAACATTTCTGAAGTTAAACTGTTTTCATGCCTCACATTGTTGATATAGAAGAGTTCATTGAAGCAGAGTCATTAAAGTTTGACTTCAAGGTTATAAGAACTGCAACAGATGACTTTTCCCAACGTAATAAACTCGGCCAAGGTGGATTCGGTGGGGTTTACAAGGTATGCTCTTGTAATTACTTACATTTGGTAAGCCCCTAGCCACATCCCCCTCATAACATAATAATACTCCCAGCTTTGATTTTTAATATCTCTAAATATGTACTATAAGATAAAATCAAAAAATATTTATATTTGCAAAAATTATATAGAGACGAAAAGCTGAGGGAAATTAGTTTAACAAGAAGAAATGCAATATTCATGCCCCGTTTTTAGGGAAAACTTCAAAATGGACAAGAAGTAGCGGTGAAAAGGTTGTCAACGAACTCAGGGCAAGGAATTGAAGAGTTCAAGACAGAGGTTCTATTAGTTGAAAAGCTCCAACATAAGAATCTAGTTGGGCGTCTACGAACTCTTGCCTAATTCAAGCCTTGACAAAGTCTTGCTGGGTATTTTTCAATGATATTACCACATTTTAATCATCATCATTATCTTTAAGTTGTAAAACATAAAATAATCCACCTATCCGAAGTTATTTACATAATTTGATTTTCATGGTATTCATCAGCTATCTTGCTTTGACAATTTAAAACTTTATGTCTTTATCTATCATTGAATAAAAATTATTAATATCTATTTTGTGAAGAAACGAATTAACAACATCCTACATGACTATATTTTATTGGTCAAAATTAATGACTCTGTTTTTTCCATATTAATTGTTACACTTTGACCCGCAAAGAGTTTTAGGAGCTTTATTTGACTTTTTATTTTATATTTTATATTTGACATTTGATAGTGATATATTCCAATTTGTACTTAGTGGATTGTGGGGCCTCAACTTTCTGAAGGATATGAGTAAGAGTGTTTTTTTGTTTATTGTTTGGGCCCTTCAAAAAGAAAGAGAAAAATTATTAGATTAGTGGGACCTTGTCATTCTCTAAAGTGTACCAAGTAATGTGAGGGGGACAAATATGCAAAGCGTGATCATCACTTGATATCGAATGGAGGGAGTATAATTAGAGTTTGTGAACTTTGTCAAAATATGTAAACCTAACTTGGACAGAGGGATGACTGTTAAAATAGTCATCTAGAAAAATCTAGGATATAATACCATGAAAATATTCATGTAATAATCTAAAGTTAAGTAGCTAGAAAAATCTAGTTAAAGTCTAAATTAAAATATCCTAGAAAAATCTAGGCATATTACTATCCTAAGCTACCTAGACTAAACTAGAAAAATTGTGAAGAAAATGTATACCGACACAGTGCCCTATAAATAGGCACTAATTGTAAACATGTAATGGTGAGGTAATGAATTCACAAATTTACAAGTCAACTCTCCCTTTGCATCTCCATATTATTATATTCAGGCCCTGTTCTTTTGGACTTATTTTCAGCAAAAATAAGTAAAAATAAGTTCAGTTCAGCAAAAATAAGTTCAGTTCAGCAAAAATAAGTAAAAATAAGTTCAGTTCAGCAAAAATAAGTAAAAATAAGTTCAGTTTAGCAAAAATAAGTTCAGTTCAGCAAAAATAAGTTCAGTATTACTATTAATGTTGTAATTATTATTTTTGTTTTCAATATTACTATTAATATTGTTATTATTATTAATATTATAATCATAATAACGATGAATTTATAATTTTTTTTATTTTTTATTTTTATTTTATTTTTTTATTTTATTTTTTTATTTTATTTTATTTTTTTAATATTTTTATTATTTATTATTTAGTAATTATTATTTATTTATTATTATTATTATTATTATTATTATTTATTATTGATTATTATTTATTATTTATTATATATTATATATTATTTATTATTTATTTATTATTTTAATTATTATTATTTATTATTTATTATTTATTATTATTATTTATTATAATTATTTATTATAATTATTTATTATAATTATTTATTATTTATTATTTATTATTTATTATAATTATAATTATAATTATAATTATTATTATTTATTATTGATTATTGATTATTAATTATTATTTATTAATTATTTTAATTATTATTTATTATTTAATATTTATTATTTATTATGATTATTATTATTATTATTATTATTTATTATTATTAATATTAAATTATTATTTATTATTACTATTATTATTTATTATTTATTATTATTTATTATTAATATATTATTATTATTTTTTATTATTTATTATTTATTATTTATTATTATTTAATATTTATTATTATTATTTATTATTTATTATTTATTATTTATTTATTATTTTAATTATTATTATTTATTATTTAATATTTATTATTTATTGTTATTATTATTTATTTTAATTATTATTTATTATTTAATATTTATTTAATATTATTATTATTATTATTATTTATTATTATTAATATTATTAATATTTATTATTTATTATTACTATTATTACTTATTATTTATTATTTATTATATTATTATTATTATTATTTATTATTTATTATTATTATTATTATTTATTATTATTTATTTATTATTATTATTATTATTTATTATTATTATTATTTGTTATTATTTTTTAATTTTTAATTTTTATTATCAATTATTATTATTTTTAATTTTTTATTATTTTTTATTTATTATTATTATTGTTATTTATTATGATTTATTATTATTAATTATTAATTATTATTTATTATTTATTATCTATTATCAATTATTTATTATTTATTATTTATTATTTATTATTTATTATTTATTATTTATTATTTATTATTTATTATTTATTATTTATTATTTATTATTTATTATTTATTATTTATTATTTATTATTTATTATTTATTATTTATTATTTATTATTTATTATTTATTATTTATTATTTATTATTTATTATTTATTATTTATTATTTATTATTTATTATTTATTATTTATTATTTATTATTTATTATTTATTATTTATTATTTATTATTTATTATTTACTATTTATTATTTATTATTTATTATTTATTATTTATTATTATTATTATTATTTATTATTATTATTATTATATTATTTATTTATTATTATTATTTAGCAAAAATAAGTTCAGTTCAGCAAAAATAAGTTCAGTTCAGCAAAAATAAGTAAAAATAAGTTCAGTTCAGCAAAAATAAGTTTAGTTCAGCTAAAATAAAATAAGTTCAGTTCAGTTCAGTCAAAATAAGTTCAAAAGAACAGGGCCTCAATCAACAACTACAAGAACATCAACTTCATTTTGATAAAAGTATGAACCCACAACATTCCATCACATAATTTCCATCAATGACTACTGTCACATAACTATAATTAACATGTTAATTTTGTGAAATATATATTACAGATAGAAATAGGCAGCCATCACTAGGCTGGGAGACCCGGTACAATATCTTATGAGGAACTGCAAGAGGACTTTTATATCTTCACGAAGATTCAAGATTGAAGATCGATTATCCACTGGGATCTAAAAATGAGTAACATTCTGTTGGATGAAAATATGAGTGCAAAAATAGCAGATTTTGGATTGGCCAGACTTGTTGACGAGATCAAATTCAGGCTGATACTAGTAAGATTGCTGGAACATAGTAAGTTCATTCCTTCTATCTTATAATACTTGCGAAAACTTATTTTAATTATATTAAGGGCAACACTATTATCTCACAAAATTTTCCTCTATTGTTGTTATTTACCAACTTATTACAGCTATTTACTTGGTGGTATTTTGTCCTTTGTCCTTTGTCCTTTCTTGGCTTAGCTTATGTAATGAGACCTTGGCAGTGGGCAGCATTAATAGAATATCAGTTTCTTTATTGCTCATCTATTTCTCTCTCCCTTCTTTAATATTATTCCTTTGGATTTGTGCTCACATCATATGACCTATCCAATCATCATGGTATCAAAAGCCGCACACTTGTGCAGAGGAATGAAAATTCTATGAAAAAACCTAATCCCTGCTCTTGCACCGTCATCGTCCATCTGTCCCAAAAAAAAAAAACTCTCCTCAAAATTCTCTTATTTCCTCTTTCTACCTAAAATTGCTGATCTTTCTCTGTACCTCTCTCTGAAATTCACTCAAAAATCCGTTCTTTTCTTCTAATTACTCTTTCCTCTTTTCTCCCTAAATCCAAAATGGCAGGTGGAAAAATCACATACCAAGATATGATGAATCCTCTATTTATTCATCCTTCTGACAGTGCCACATCTATACAGATTGAGATCAATTTATCTTTAAAACGCAAGATGGGATTCGTCAAAGGAACAGTGGAGTTGCCAACCGATGATGAAACAAAGGCGGAACTCTGGGAAACGTGTAATAATATGGTAATTGCTTGGATTACCAATAATCTCTCTTCCAATGTCAAAAAATATGTTATGTATATGAAAAATGCTAAATCCATATGGGATAATCTGGAAAAACGTTTTGCTCTTACAAATGGTTCTCGAAAGTATAAATTGAACAAAGATTTGTATGAAGTAAAACAAAATGGCATGCCTTTGAATGATTATTACACCTTGATGAAATCCACATGGGAAGAGTTAAATTGTCTAAATGTGTTGCCTGTGATTCTAACTCTCACTGATGAAGTGAAAAAAATTCCTTCAAACAATAGACCAACTCAAAGAGGAGTCTAGACTGTTTGTGTTTCTTAATGGAGTAGATAAGACTTATAGTCTTCAAAGAAGTCAGCTTCTTATCCTGGACCCTCTTCCAAGTGTGGAAAGTGCTTGTGCAGTGTTAATGCAAGAAGAATCTCAGCGAGAAATCTTGCATAAACTTAAATTGGATGACACCATTTCTGCTATGTATGTTCAAGGGCAATCTAGCAAGCCCACTGTGTGTACTGTGTGCCACAAAAGAGGTCACCTTAGTGACGCTTGTTGGTTTGTTGTTGGTTTTCGTAAACCTAACCTAAAATACAAATCCTACCAAACTAAAGCTAAAACCTTATCACAAAGCTCTGCAAAATGGAACCCAGTACCATAAAAAAACCAACCTAAACTAGCAGCTATAGCTCAAACCACTACCTCTGACAGTGGAGGCCTCCTTTTTACACCACAACAGCTAGCCCATATAGCTCAACTTCTTCCTAAAATAGCCAAAACTTCAGATACTGATGATGAACTAGATGTGCATTTCTCTGGTATCATCTCTTGTGCACATGAAAACACTACTCTGAATGAATGGATTGTAGATAGTGGAGCCTCGGATCATATGACTCCCTATTTACAAAACCTTGACCCTGATTCCCTTGTAAACCATACACCACCTATCAACCTTCCTACTGGTGCCACCACTGCTGTCACTCACATAGGTACTGCTGTTCATGGCCTGATTCTTCAAAAAAGTTCTTTGTGTTCCACATTTCAAACACAACCTCCTATCAGTCCAAAAACTTATAAGAGAATCCAACTGTGAAATTAAGTTTTTTCCCTCTCACTGTTGCATCATTGATAGCACCACCAAACAAGTTAAAGGTGTAGGTGAATCTAGAAATGGCCTCTATTATCTCACAAACTCCACTGCTCAGTCAAACCAAATCCTTTCACACTTCACAGCCAATACCTCCAAAGATGTTTCTCCAACAAAAACTCCCTCTCAACCTAACATACATGATCCCATAGCTTTATGGCATCACAGACTAGGACATGCCCCACTAGCCAAACTTAAACTGCTGCCTTGTGTTCCCCCCACTACTGTTAAGGCTCACAAGGTGTGCATCACCTTCCCAATGGCCAAATTCACAAAACTCCCATTCTCTCTCAATGACTCACATGCTCTTGTTCCCATTGAGCTTATTCACATGGACATATGGGGACCATACAAAGAAAGCACCAAAGGAAAGTATAGATACTTCCTTAACATTGTGGATGATCACAGTAGGCATACATGGGTATATTTGTTGCAGTACAAATCTGATTCTTTAGCCACCTTAGAACTCTTTCTATCTTATGCTCAAACGTACTTTAACAAGAACATCAAGTATCTAAGGTATGATAATGCCTTAGAATTTGATGATGCCCCTTGTAAAAAGTTTTTTGCTGACCATGGCATTATCCACCAAACCTCATGTGTTAAAAGACCTCAACAAAATGCTCGAGCAGAGAGAAAACATAGGCATATATTGGAAATCAGTAGAGGGTTGAGATTCCAAGCTGGTTTACCACTGTCCTACTGGGGAGACTGTATTCTTACAGCTGTGCACCTAATTAATAGGCTTCCTACCTCTATTCTCAATAATATAACACCCTATGAAGCTCTATTTAGCACCAAACCTTCCTATGACCACCTGAAAATTTTTGGTTGGGTTGCATTTGCCACAAACCCAGTTTTCTCCACTGATAAATTTTCTCCTAGAGGTGTTCCCTGTGTTTTTCTTGGATACCCATCCACTAAAAAAGGATACAAATTGTTGAATTTGATCACAATGCAACTGTTTGTGTCAAGAGATGTTAGATTCCATGAATCTATCTTTCCTTTCCTCAATACATTTGTACAATCCTATATGCATCCCATACCTAACCCCCACCCATCCTCATCCTCCCCTCTCCTAGATGATTTCACTTATATTAACACTGATCACTCTTCTAATCCATCCACACCTATCTCATTTTCCCCTCAACCTACTCCACCTGCATCCCCTCATCAAATTCCTACACCTCCCCCTCCAAGAAAAAGCACCAGACAACATATCCCTCCTCCCTGGCACTCAGATTACATCACCAATTTCTCTAGCACTCAACCACCCCACATCTCAAACCTAGCCTAGACCACCATACAACCATCTTTTTCCTCATTCCTTTCCACCCTAACAACAACACAAGACCCTTTATCTTTCAAAGCTGCTATCACTAGTAGAAAAAAGTTGATTTGCGTCTCCTGAATTGCGTCGCACAATAAGTAAAACGACGCAGAAGCATCATTTGCGTCGGACATTCATGGCGTCCGACGCAAATCATGATTTATATGCGTCGGATGTATCCCGCATTCGACGCAAAAAATTCATATGCGTCGGATCCCGATAAATGTTCGACGCAAATCATGAAAGATAATTTTTGCGTATCCAACGTTTTGCGCCGGATCTAGAAGCCCATCTGACGCAAATGGGTTTTAGGTCTTTTAGTTCTGTATACGATATGCGTCGGACCTTAGTGTTCACGAAACGCATATAGCATATGTGCGTCGGACCTTATGGGCCATGCGACGCACATAGCCCGCTCCTTTCATTTTCTTAAAGCCCATTTTTTTAAACCCTACCACATGAGGACCTTATCATCCCAGCCGTCATTAAGTTCCCCCCCCCTTTCTCTCTCTCATCCTCTCTCTCTCCCCCTCCCTTTCTCTTTCTCATACTTACGAACAAATTAACAAAGAAAAAATGAAGGAAAAATGAGAAGAAGTTTGGGAATTCCAGTGAAGTTAATGCACGAAGCCACAGGTCATGTGGTTACCGTAGAACTCAAGAGCGGCGAACTTTATCGAGGCACCATGATTGAGTGCGAAGATAACTGGAACTGTCAAAGGTAACTTCTCGTTTTTACGTTTTTTGTTAGGTTCAATTTTTAAATTTCGTTTTCTATCCAATCCCTTGGTGTAAGATCTGATTTTAGGGCTTTCGCTCTCAGATTATTCCTGCGATAATTTTGCTGCAAAAGAGGATCTGGTAAATTCGATTTCTGTAAAAATCTAGGGTTTGTGACATGGAAGGTGAAGATCTGGTTAATTTTCGGCGAACAAGGAGCCGAAAAACTGGCTGAACGATTAGTTGATACCATTATCGTCTACAAATGAAGAACTTTAGCCGCTTCTCTCTGGTAAAAGACGTCTTATTGCTCTCAACAAGAAAGATTTGGCTAATCCCAATATTTTACCTTTTTTTTTGGTATAATAGTTGTATAATTATGCTTATCAATGTAATCTTAGTTTTTAATTACTCGTTTTTATGTTAGGAGGACTAATTTTAGCTGAATTTGGCGATAATTTAGTTGATTTGGTTTTTTCTGTATTTTTTGTTCCAGAATTTTTAACGATAATTTGAGTCCACTAAACAAGATTGCCTTTCGATTTTAGAGATTTTTACTTTTTTTCCTCTGATTTTTACAGCAATCTTGTATTTTATTGACGATACTCGTGGTATGAATTTATGCATATTTGCGTGAATACTGACAGGAAGAGATGAGTTCTATTTTTTTTTAGTGAAAAATGAACAATTTGCGTCGGATGTAACCCTCAATCCGACGTAAATCCCAACTTTTTTTTTAATAAAAAATGATCATATGCGTCGCATATGGCTCTTGATGCGACGCAGATGATAGATGCATAATGAGGTTCTTGTCGTCTTGTGCGTCGGACTTTGCGTTGCATCCGACGCAAATAGCTTAACATCTGCGTCATGTCCTTGTCCGACGCAGATCATGTCTCTCGTATCTGCGTCGAGACCTGTGCCGTCGGACCGATGTCCGACGCAAATGGTGGTCCTAGGTCCCACGCAAATCAATGATTCTGTACTAGTGTATTCTGCACCCTCACTGGATTACAGCCATGAACATTGAATTAGCTGCACTTGAACAGAACCAAACATGGGAAGTTACCACACTTCCACCCGGTAAGGTTGCTATTGGGTCTAAATGGCTCTACAAAACAAATACCTACCTGATGGTTCCATTGAGAGACACAAATCCAGAATGGTTATACTTGGTTGCAGACAAAAACCAGGTGAGGACTATGATCAAACATTTGCTCCAGTAGCCAAGATGGCTACTGTGAGAACTGTGCTAGTTGTGGCTGATGTTGAAGGCTAGTACACCATTCACATGGATGTTACCAATGCCTTTTTACATGGAGAACTCCTTGAGGATGTATACATGAAACTTCCCCAAGGTTATACCCACTTTGGATGCAGAATTACCCCTCACTCTTCTTCACCAACCAATTTCCACTTTGTTTGCAAACTAAAAAAGCCCTTTATGGCCTCAAACAGACCCCTCGTCAATGGTTCTCTAAGATTTCTAACACCTTGCTTCAGCTTGGCTACACTCAATCTAAATCAGATTATAGTTTGTTTGTGAAAACTACCCCTTAAAGTCTCACCCTCATTCTGATTTATGTGGATGATTTATTGATTTGTGTGAATCAATACACTGCCATACAACATCTCAAGGATATGCTATCCTCTCACTTTCATTTGAAAGACCTAGGAGACTTGAGGTACTTCCTAGGCATTGAGATTGATCGAAGTGAAGCTGGATTTTTTTCTCTCACAAAGGAAATACACCACTGATCTGCTTAAGGAATTTGGCATGCATAATGTCAAACCCCTCCACCTTCCCATGGATACTCACCTTAAATTAACCCTAGAAAAGGGTGATCCCCTACCAGACCCCACCATCTATCAAAGACTCCTTGGTAAATTGATTTACCTAACCATTACTAGACCTGACATCAGCTTCACTGTCCAGCTCTTAAGCCAATATATGCACCAACCCACTACTGTGCATTTTCAAGCAGGTGAAAGACTTCTAAGGTACCTCTCTGGTGCCCTCTCTCAAGGCATCTTCCTTGCTTCTAAGTCAGGTGCTCAGCTCACTGCCTATTGTGACAGCGACTGGGCTAGCTTCCCTGTCACTTGACGCTCTACCACAGGCTTCTGCATCTTTCTTGGGCAATCTCCAGTTTCTTGGAAAACAAAAAAACTGCCAGTGGTCACTCGTTCATCTGTCGAGGCGGAATATAGAGCCATGGCTATTACTACTTGTGAAGTTACCTGGCTCTCAGCTCTGTTGAAGGATCTTGGACTCACAAATCTACCCCCTATTGTGCTCCAATGTGATAATCAGGCAGCATTTGTAATAGCTGCTAACACTATCCTACATGAACGGACTAAACATGTCGAGATTGACTGTCATTATGTTCGAGATCAAGTCAAAGCATGCACAATTATCCCTCAACATGTCTCCTCCTCTGACCAAGTGGCTGATATACTCACTAAAATTCTCTCTGTGAAGCAGCATCAGAAGCTAATTACCAAGCTGGGAGCTTCAGAAGGTCTTCCCTCCTCAGCTTGAGGGGGAGTATTAAGGGCAACACTATTATCTCACAAAATTTACCTCTATTGTTGTTATTTACCAACTTATTACAGCTATCTACTTGGTGGTATTTTGTCCTTTGTCCTTTCTTTACTTAGCTTATAAATATGTAATGAGACCTTGGCAATGGACAACATTAATATAATATCAGTTTCTTTATTGCTCATCTATCTCTCTCTCCCTTCTTTAATATTATTCCTTTGGATTTGTGCTCACATAATATGACCTATCCAGTCATCAAATTATTATGTGTAACCACTAAGCTTAGCAATTTATTTAGGTTTACAGAAATTTAGTTATCTCATAATGTATCTAAAGCTTCTAGTTCTACCTATGGACAACGGATATATGGCTCCTGAGTATGCTTTGACGGGGCGCTTCTCAATTATGTCAGACGTCTATAGTTTTGGAGTAATAGCTCTAGAAATTGTAAGTGGTCGTATGTGTAGCTCAACTACCTTCCCCTATGAGGATGAAAGTCTATGCCAACGAGTAAGTCCAATTGGAACAATCTAGTTGTAGTTTGTATTAGGTCAAAGTTTTACAATGGTCTTTTTATTGTGATCAATCTACATTCTTTTAGTAATTATATAATGGTCAACGTTACACTATAAAAGATAATGAAGTATATACAAAATACAAGGGCTAATTGGGATATGATGAATGATGTAGGCATGGAGGCTATGGAAAGACGATGCAATTTTAGACTTGGTGGATCCAAGACTTAATGGAATCTTCTTAAGCGATGAAGTGACAAGATGCATACACATTGGTTTGCTTTGCATCCAAGAGAACGCAAACAAAAGGCCAATGATGGCTGTTATTGTCTCAGCCCTCAATGGCCATCATGTGGTTCTCCCGGAACCAGAACCACCTCAACTTGGTCCACCAACAATTATTCAATACGGTCTAGAATCGTCCATTAAATTTTCCAAAAATAACGATGACTTTACAGAGATTCATCCTCGGTAGACAAGCTCATAACGGAGGACACAAGCTTTAAATATATATTCTTTATTATGGAGTATCAAATATTCTTAAAACATGATTAGAGTTATTAATGACCAAATGTGTGTCTTGGAGAACATGAAGATCGAATTTTATAAACTAGCATAGAATAGAGGGAGTATCTTTTTCGGTAAAAATTTACTTGAGGACGATGACTATTGTTGGGATGTCGACAACTAGACTATAACTATGGATCGTTGCAAAGGGGGAATCAAGGAATTTAATCCCTCTACTTGAAAGCTCCCTAAACCATAAATTTAGTATTCTAGTAGATGCTTCTTTTAACCTTGGTACTTGTCATGCAGGAATGGGAGCTATATGTAAAGATAGTTCAAGTAATTAAATGGATTGAAGGGATATGTGGGAATGTTGTGAACAATGATGCTAATATGTCTGAGATTATAGCCATTATGGAAGCTTTAATATGGATCAGCAGGAAGGGTTGCGATGACTGCATAATGTTATGAGATTCTATGGTTGTAGTGGCCAACATTAATGGGGAAGCAAAAATCAAAGACAGATACAAATGTATACAGGGAGTTATTGGAGGAGGACCGAGTGAAGATGGTTCAAAAAGTTGAACGGGGATAGACAACGGAAGGAGATATTTATGCCAAGTTAGTTTGGAAGAGGAGCATGGAAGTCAACGTCTTCCGCCAATTTTCCAAACTACCTTGGGAGGAATTTCATATCGGCTTAGAGGATATTACCTTTGAACATCTATGTGTATGTAGTAATTTAGGGGAAGATGATCCCCATGGTACTTTGGGTAATGTGTAAGATGGATTAATTTAAGCTTTAATATATTGCTCCCTCTACCCAAAAAAAAAGGCAATGACGCCAAAGAATGTTGACGCGGAAAAGCCCCTATGAAGATGGGTAAAAAAACCGCCGGTGGCTACGAGTCCACCAATCCATTAGATGCAACCGTCCCTGATTTCTCACGACGGTCAATACAAACTTCAAGTATTTTCTTCTAAGAACAATGTAAATGGACGTACCACAAGAATCAAATTAAAAACGTTTGATTTACAATGAAAAATTAGCGAGTGTTTTCTTAGATGGTGCTTGTATATCACTTGAGAATTCTTATGTAAGCTTGTGCGTTCCCTTACTTAGGTTAAATCTTCTATTTGTACGCTTTAAGGTGTGCCCAAATGGTTGCTAAAATTAAGGCGACGATCTTGGCATATCTAGCCCGCTTCTGTCCCAACAACTAGTTGGCTCATTCAAACTTTGTTCGATTTGTCCTACGTCGTCCAATCTGTTGACGAAGTCTCCCCTGCTTATAGCAAAACAATTAACATTACTGTTTAGACTAGCTTATGTCCTCGTGGCAGTTGGCTCATTCAAACTTTATTCGATTTGTCCTACGTCGTCCAATCTGTTGACGAAGTCTCCCCTGCTTATAGCAAAACAGTTAACATTACCGTCTAGACTAGCTTATGTCCTCGTGGCGTCCATTAGACCTGCCGCATGAAAAACATCGTCTAGACCTATAGAAAAATCGACAATTACGATTTCTCAAATATTCTAATATATACTGATAGATTACTTTTATTGAACTTTTCTTAAGACTGAATGACTTCATTAGGCCCATATTATTAAATTTATAGTTTATAATTATAATTTTTTCAAGGAAATAGTTTTATCATTATTGGAATCAATATATTATTGTGTCGTTGTTCCCTCTAACTTCTTGAATCATGTTTAAGTGCTAAAGAAAGGTTTAACTCCGGTTGCAGCAACATCCGACAAAGACAGTGCACTAAATCTGAATTGTATAGATCACTACTTGCTGTACTTTCTTATTATAAATCCAATTTGAGGCCGATATTGAACTAATCAAACAAAAAGAAATGATCAAAGTATGATTAAAATTATTACCAGCAAAATTAATAGTCGAGGCAAACAACCTTTTTGCACCTCCCATACACGTATACTATTACACGCAATTCTGGAAATACATCTAACCTTCTTTCCCCTGTTTCCATGGGAAGGAATTTATTTACAGTCTCGTTATTTGTTTTCTTCTGCCAACTTTTTAGAGTTGATGCAGCAATAAAGTATCTAAACGTTACTTGTGTAATTGATTATGCCATTATGGTAATTTCACTGTGGACAGTGTATACCAACAGAATGTCAATCTCCTTTTGCCTAATCTATCCTCGCAAGCCTCTACCCGAAACTTCTACAATACCAGTGCCGACGACGTCTTAAACAGAGTATATGGCATGCATCACTGTCGAGAGGACATGAGCTCGGAGATCTGTGCTGATTGTATCGAAGCCGCTGCAAAAGAGATCGAACAACGTTGTCCTTTATATATGGAAGCAGTGATTTGGTATGAGGAATGCTTGCTACGGTATTCAAACAATTCCATTTTCTCTGTGGTGTCGAAATTTCCATCGCTTAGTTTATGGAACCTGCAAAATGTCTCAAACTTTGATCATTTAGCTCCTGTACTTGCGGGTACGATGAAAAGCCTGATCAACAATGCTACACGGACCTCGTCTAGGGGACATTTTGCTACTTTGCAAGCTAATTGGACATTATTTGACAATGTGTATACCCTTGCTCAGTGCACCCCCGACCTGGATGAGTTCGATTGTAAGAATAGCCTGCAATTGCAGCTTTATCTAGCATGGTTAATGAATACAAAACAAGTATTTACGTGGCGATTTTTTATCCAAGCTGCCAACTGAGATATGATACTACTAGCCAATTCTACAAGGATATAACCCCAGCAGCACTAGCACCTTCACCGGCCAACACAACCACGCCGGTCGCCGGGTGAGTTCTTGATTGATTGTTCAATTTCTTATATACTTCCTCCGTTCCATAATAAGTGAAACACTTACTATTTTAGAACGTTTCAAAATAAGTGAAACATACCTCAAATGGAAAAAAGAAAGTGACAAAATGACAAGAGTACCCATCACAAACTTGTATGGTTTACTTTTCTCTCTCCTCCTTTTGATAACGTGAAGGATATTTTATAACTTTTTGGCTTTTGAAAGTGATGTTTATTAAATCTTGTGCCCAATCTCTATGTTTCATTTATTATGAAACGGAGGAAGTATATATATATCGAGGCTTGCTATTTTGGGCAAGTACTACACAACAATAACAATTCCCCAAGGCTTTAACACCAACATGATGGGGTCGGGTAATTACCCAAGATTGTATGTCCACATAGATCCTTTGGCTCCAATATATAACAGATGTTGCTACTAAATGTTATTTCATTTAATGTAGAAGGGGAAACCCCCGAAGCACCACATACAACCACGAGACTGAAGACACCGATTATTGCTGCAATAGCCGTTGGAGCATCATCTGGATTCCTACTGTTACTTCTTTGTTTATGGTTCTGCCTGCGCACCAAGAATCCCAGCAGTGAAACGTCAACGGTTATATCATCGCAACCTCCACCTCCACAAGAACCAAAAGATGGTAAGTTTTACAAATATTATAGCACTAGATTAGCACCCGTGCGATCGGTTTTTTTAAAATATTTATAATTCAAGATTTTCTAAACTCCTCATTTATAGTGGTAAAAAATCTTACTTCAATACAACTTAAATACTTCATATATTATGCATTATTGATACATATAAATAATAATAATTTTGTATTATATTTTTTGAAATTGAAAGATTAGAAATATATTAGTAATATATAAATACAATCTAATTTTCAAAGTTCCGTAAATCTAAATTAGATACAGTAAGGAAGGTAGAATAAAAATAAACTCCTTCATATATTGTGCATTACTGATACATATCTGACCTGCAAAGCAACAACATATATGCAATTTGATCTGTCATAGCAAAAGATAGCGAATGGGCAAAATTATGGTGAGTCGTTGAAGTGATTAATAAAATTATCAACATATTACGAATATAATTTGAGAAAGGTTAAAAATACTTACAGAGCACACAATGATAGGATCACTCATAAAAAGAGAATTAGGAACAAAGTGGATTCTTCATCTTCCTTGCAAACTTTAACATTAATGAATGATGGAGACTAGAAAAAGGCTCATTTTCCTTAATGGTTTGTTACCCCAAATTAAGATCCAGTAATTGAAAGTAAATATGAAAAAACGATGAGATAACCCTAAGCGATTTTCACATAACGCATTCACCAAAATTTCAACATCATTAGCATCAACCAAGAGAAATCCGAAATTTCTAACAATAATATAGAAATTTTACAAAAAAAAAAACATACCCATAATATCAGCAACTGAAATTATCTGATTTCGGGGAACGGATTTTGTCACTACTAATATCAGCAAAAACAACTCATCGATTCACTCGTTTAACATCAAAGATCAATAGTATTAACACAAAAATCTTGAAACTCCCCTTAAAAAAAAACTGGATTGCTAAATAGCGCCCTAAAATTTCCTACTAACGCCCTAAATACATGTATAATACTACATTGATATACTTTCCATCTCTTTCTCATTTCTCCCCTTCCTTCTTCACTTCCCCTCCCCATCTTGTTATACATCAGATCACCACTGGCCGGCACACCGCCACCGCACCACCACCACAGCGAAAAAGCTCAGACATTCACTCTTCAACCAACATGCTAGTAACTTCATCATCGATTTTATCAGGAATTCCATGCCTATTAATTATCTACTACTACTACATATAAACAGAAATTACCCAAATTGAAGATACAAATTAAGAGCTTTTATCAATCATCAAAATCCAGCAATAATTTCACAGTAAAAGGAAATCAGATCTGGAATATTGTAATCAACGCATGAATGACTCAAACTACAATCATTATGGAAATATAAACAATTAATTAAACAAACAAGTTCATAATAATACTTCCAAGAAATTGCTAACTGAAGAAGATGAAGATTCACCGCCGTACCGCCACCAGCCCACCGCCATCACACCCAACCTTCTTCTCTCTGTTTCCCCCTTTCTAACCATTTCTTTGATTTACAAAAAAAATAAAAAAGGGAGGCGTCCACCATGGACGCCCCACCACCGGTGGAGGCGTCCATGGCAGGCGCCTCACCCCGTGGTGGAGCGCCCGCCATGGACGCCTCCACACGTGGTGAGGCGTCCATGGTGGACGCCTCCCTTTTTTTTTAAAAAAAATTCAGTCTCCCAACTTCAATAATGGGGCTGGCGGTTGTTCTTATCCGGTTTCCTGGTGGTACGACAGCGATGACGTCGACGACAATGGTGGTGGTACGGCGGCGATGATGGAGTTCGGCAATGGTGTGGTGGTCATGGTGTGGAAGAAGGGGGAAGGTGAAGTGGGGGAAGGGAGGAGAGAGAAAAGAAATGACGGTATAATAGTATATGTATAAAGTATAAAAATACTGTATTTAGGGCGTTAATATGAAATTTTAGGGCGTCAAATAGCAAAACCCAAAAAAAATTCTTGAAACAAATTTTATATCAATTGAAAGATTGAGCAAGACCTAGTCTAATCTTTTTGGGTTTTCAAGATTGAATAATGGAGAAAGGAGAAGGAGTGCCCAGAAGAAAAATAAAGGAAGAGAAAAAGGAGAGTAGTTAAAGAAAAGAAAGGAGAGTAAATTTTATTGGAAATAGATGATAAGTCAAAGAGTCATACTGAGTAATTAAAGAAAAGAGAGGAGATAACTTTTATTGGAAAGGAGAGTATCTTTTTTTTAATTCAAAGAAGAATAGTAGATATTAAGTTAGCTGGCTGAAACATGAAGCGGGAAAATAAGTAACATAAACATGCCACGTGAACAGTTTTGGGGGGAAAACTGAACCATGTATTCTCTTTTAGTATATAGCAGTAGTAAAGTAATAGATGTTCCTACATTGATCCCGGAGTGCATTCAGCATACACCCGGATGTACCATGATGGTATTTTTTTGCTCATTTGGAGCTCAACATGTTATGTGATTATACTCATTTGGAGGTTTCAAATGAGCAATGAACAAAAAAATAGCATTGGGTGCACCATGAGCATGGTACACCCGGGTATATGATAAAAATTCCCTTGATCCCCTCAATCAACTTAATAAGGTATAGTATATTAGAGTAGCTCACTTATAATCCTATTTATAATTTTTGAAATTAAAATTTAATTAGTTTCACCATATTTTACTTTTAAATATAACATATAAGTCGGATTGTCGCATATGAAATGTATCACAATTTTATGAAGTAGAGAACTTATATAGACCTGGTCCACATTAAATTCATGTGGACTTAATGTTATTACATGTGATTTATGAAAAAGGGTCATTATGTCAATATATTTATATAAAAGAGGAGTTGTTGTAGATTGTAAAGGGTGGCAATGTGAGAAAAAAATATTACTATGTTATAAAATGAATATTTTATTTTGATAAACTAATGTAAAAAGGGGTAACTATTTAAACAAATGTCACTATATGTTAGATAATAATAGATTAGTTTAAGTTAAGATTTGAAAAGATTACTATATGAAGAAAAAAAAAGACCACTATGTCATATGGTGGCTTTGGTCCACAATAATATTATTGTGGAACAGGTCCATCCGAGACTAATAGGTCCATCCAAGACTATCTCTTTTATCAAACAGCCCATTGGTTTCTCGACAAAAGATATGAAACATATCTGAAGTACTTCTTATATTTTTATGTAAATGGACGTCGATAATCTTAGCTATATTCCCTTTTTCCTTATAAATTCACTCTAGTGATTAATTTTGAGTAAACTGAACTCATATGAATAGAGAAAATTGGGTTTACCATCGCCAAAAAGACTGATGGAATCCCCTCACTTGAGGAAGAAAAAATAGGGTTTGAGAGAGAAATAAAGTAAGCAAAGAGAGAGAAATGAGAGAGAAAGTGGTGTTGGACTATTCCCCTCATTCCTACAATTAAAGATTTGATACATGGAGTTTATGTACACAACCAAGACTATTTTCAATTAATTAATAGTTGTTGTTGCTTAATTAAAGAAGATGGGTTAAAGTTGCGCTTGTTGGTGTCAATCTTTTTGCTTATTTACGGTGGATTGCTGGTACGAGAAATCATTGAAAAATGCTGTAGAAAAGTAATCAAGAAAGAAAAAATCTCTCCGGGGACAGTAATTGTTATTAAATACTACTCTCTCCGTACCATAATATAATGCTTCATTTCCATTTTGGGTGTCCCAAAATATAGTGCTTGGTTCTATATTTAATTTCATATTTTTTCGTAATTTACCTAGAAAAAATGTGTCATCATCATTTATTTGATTCTTGAAATTAGTTTTTTGCTTTGTTTATTCAACCCAAAGATTACATTTAATGCTCTTTCACCAATTATTTTTCATTCTCTCTTCTAAAATCACCTTTTTCCATACAACATTTATTTAAATAAATAGAAAGTCTTTACTTTCCTCTTAGATTCTATTTACCTTAATTCCCGTGAAAAAATGGAATCAAGCAACTATATTGTGGGACGGAGGGAGTATATGTTGCTTATGCATATTTGGTGCTTTTGACAGAATCATATGACATTGGAGAACGAAAACATGCTTGGTGAAGGAGGTTTTGGTATTGTTTATATGGTAATACACACACTGCAGTTCAGCAGTTATCATCCTAAATCATTTTGATTGTGGCTGCATATAATGTTTCAAATATTGACATAGGGAACTCTGAGTAGTAGCAATTAAGCGGCTCGCCGGCAACTCGGGGCAAGGTGCAAAGGAGTTCATGACTGAAGCCCGTCTCTTGGCCAAGCTTCAGCACAAAAATCTCGTCAAGCTACTAGGATTCTGCAGTGAAGGAACTGAGAAACTGCTTGTCTATGAGTTTTTACCAAATACAAGTCTTGACTGCTTCTTATTTGGTACTCTCTCTCTTAAATTTGTCCTTCTACTGACTTGTTTTGCATGCTTGAACTTTATTTGACAGCTTTAGCTTAAGTTAGGTAGTCGTTTAAACGATTCGAAAGGCCATTTCTTCAAACTTTCACATTATCGTGCTAGGAATATTAGTTTAAGACGTTCAAAAATACATCGGTTCATTATCAAAGTTCTTTCTTTCTGGCTAAAAAAAAAAAAAAGGTTCCTCAATGAAAAAGTCAAAATACTTTTTAGTCTATGTCTCTAACTATAATTGCCATTTCATGATTTTCATTATTTCCATGGCAAAGTCAAATTGAGGAAGTTGACATTTGTGTTGAGTATAATTTACTGACCTCCACAGGCTACAACAACATTCTAACAGTAGATTTGGTCGTTAACATGTTGAAAAATTATTTTATACCAATTTTCGTTTATAACATTTTACATCTCTAGATGATGAGGAAATATATTAGCATGTCCATAATTTGCCGGCGGAGAATATTATAAAATATTTTATATTCAACATGTCATTTAGAATAGACAATTACACCGCCTCTCTGTTTGCAATTGGTCCACTTTATTAAAATTCAAAATTACTAAATTGTGACTTTTTATTATTAACATCATTGTATATATAATCATGTCAATGTACATTTACAAATATAAACCTTTGTAATTTTCTAGTAGCTAGCTAAAACTATTAATGGTTAAACAAGAAGTAGAACAATATTACAATGGGGATACTAGTAATACTAGTCATATATCGTACATGTATCATATTCATATACTCAAGTTTTTGAACTCAATCAAGGTTGGCAAATAATTAGAAATTTCTCTCAGCCAAAAACCCTAAAAACTACAGCCTTTCTACAGCCGCATCCCTAGGCTCGCTGGTGGCTGGCTTCTCAGCCTCGCCGGCGAGCCTAGTCCCCTAGTTATTTTCGCAGCTTCTTTGTCGTCTTTCCCCTTCCGTCGTCCCCATCCCCAGTTTTTTTGTCGTCTTCGTCGTTTGCCTTGTCGTGCTCTGTCGTCGCAGGTCGGTAGGGCTCGCCTTCCGGTTCTCCGCCCTTCCTTCCTCTTTTGTTCGGTCGTAGGCCTCCCTTTCCCCCTCCCCTTTTGTGTGTTGCGGGCTTCCCTCTCCCACTCCCCTGTTGTTGTGTCCCGTCGAGTCTCCTTCCCCGGTTTCCCCAGCCCAGTCCCCCTCGCTCGTCGTTGAGTCGGTTTCGGTTCGGGCTTCCCCTTCCCCTCCCCCTTAATGTCAGGTTCGGGCTTCCCTCTCCCCCTCCCCCCTGGTGTTTGGTTCGGTCTTCCCCTGACCCTCCCCTGGTTCTTCGTTCTGTTAGTTATGCGTTTGTTGGGTTGTATCTTAGTATGGGCGATACACCTCCAAATAATTAGCCTAAGTTGTCTTTTTCGAGTTGCAGTTTTGGTTCTTCTGTTTGGTATTTTCAGATCCGATGGCCCTTGCCTTTATGTGACTGGTAGTGCTTGGGTGTTCGTTAGTGGTGATTGGTGGGTAGTTCAAGGCTCTTGGTTTCCTATGACAAAGGAAGATCTAGGCAACCTGGTAGGTAGAGCCATTAATCCTGGAGTTAGGCTTGAGGTTCTTGCCGCTTTAGGAATTCAGGTGTTGGTTAAGATGAGAGGCGGTTCTCTCTTACGATATGTTGTGCGTCGGTTTTATGGGTTCGGAATTGTCATTTTGGATCTTCGGATCCGTCAGTGGGGCGAAGTTCATCAATCTAACTCGGCCCAAATTTCAGTGATGACTTCAGGTGTCATCACACCTAAAAAACGCATCTTGTGGGAGGCACTCCAACTCGATTTGGGGCACGTCAAGACCTCCACGTCTTTCGAGTTTCAGTCTACAGTAACTGAACTCCGAATACCCTCGCAGCAGGGTCAGAAGTCACCCCAGGACGTGACTTCTTTGTTAGTTGCATCAGGAGAATCCCAGGAAGATCATCAAGGACCTTGGGATTTCGCGCTTAGTAGACAATGGGATCTACTAGCTGTTGTTCGACAGTCTCTTCATGAAGATCGGCAGGGTTTTGCATCTCAACAGATTTCCTCTTATATCCAACCTCTTCCACCATCGCTCAAGACACACTTATTTCGGACTGAACACAACTTAGTTAGTGTTTTCTTTAAAAATTATGTACGAGTCAATGTAGTTTCTGTTTGTTTTAGTTGGTTATGTTTGGTTGTATTAGCATTAGGCTGTACTCCAAGTTTTCGTTAATGCAAATTTTCTCGATGTCAAAAAAAAAAAAAAAGTTTTTGAACTCACCTACTAAATTATTTAACCTGTACGCTTGGTCATTCTTCTCTCTTCCTCTAACATTATGTACACACTTGACATTTATTTAGATCCAAGGAAGCGGGCGGTTCTCATATAGGAAACACGATTCAAAATTATAATGGGGAATGCCAGAGGGCTTCAATATCTTCATGAAGATTCGCGACTTACTATAATACATCGTGATCTTAAACCAAGCAATATTTTATTAGACAAAGAGATGAATCCAAAAATAGCTGACTTTGGCATGGCAAGGCTATTTGGAAAGGAGCAAAACCAAGCAAATACTAGTCACATTGTTGGAACACAGTAAGATAAACACTTCCCTATTGTTTTTTTAAGTGCTAATATTATGAAATGTCAAACTCACCATATGGATTGTTGCATGAAGTTCTTTACCCCGAGAAAAGTAACATTCCAACTATGATGAAAAACAACACATAATGCTCTAATATACGCAGGGGATACATTGCACCAGAATACATGATGACAGGGGAGTACTCTGAAAAATCCGATGTCTATAGTTTTGGCATCATAATTCTGGAACTTATAAGTGGTCAAAAGAACAGAATACTCTATCAATCACCACAACGAGAAGACCTAACAATAGATGTAAGTCCTCATGTGTGCAATGCATTGATATTCTACAGTTAACCATTTTGTTATAGAAATTTTTCGTAATGTATATGTACTTGTTTGTTTCTAACAAGGCATGGAAACTATGGAATGCGGGGCAATCCTTCAAGTTTATGGACTCCACATTGTATGATAATTGTGTAGGAACATATAGATGCATATAGCGGAATTTCAGGAAACAAATTTCCTAACATCTATCACAAGATCGCATGCATAACATAAATATGAATCATATTATTAGGAAAAGAATGTACAACCTTTGTAGCGTGTTTTCCATCGGATTGCAAGTGCTAGAGATCAAAGAACAGCAATTGATGTCCCTCTACTTAGTCCACGAGCACCAATTGAATTCCCACGTTTGCTAGAACGGAAGAGGATGAACAGATTTCACTCTCTTACTTTTTAGGGAGGGTGGCCGGATTTTCCAAAGGGAAATAATAGGGTTTTTCTCTCTCTTTTCAGTTTGAAAGTTACTGTCAAATTGAACGTTCTTCTTCTCTCTCCTATTAAAACCTTTTATAATAGTAGGAGAATAAAATAAGAGAGAGACATAACCTAACCCTAATTTCTCCTATTGGCCGGTTTCCTTACTTCAATTAGTTACTACAATGTGTGACCTCATAGGATTAGGTTAGCTTAGTTGTAGGTTCAATCAATATTGTTCTACTAACCAACATTTATTCTCTAGCAAGTAAATGTGATTACTAAATTAACGTAATTAATTATCTCTATAATAATTCCTTTTATATTTAGTAATTGCCGGGATGTCTAAGGACATATTCCTTCAATCTCCCACTTGTCGGAAGACAAGAGCGCAATGCTAAATTCCTTAAGTCACTTAATGCCAAATTTGATAACACCATGTTATTCTCAAATTTATGTTCCTTGATAGCTGAGTTCGAACTGCTTAAATAAGGATTAACTCTTTAATCCTATTCCGCATGGCCATGCAATTTTCCAGTTCTCGCTCATCAATAGGCCCAGACACCATTCCTATTTAATAGGAGGACTTATCCACTCTTGTATGACCATAACTCCCACTCAATTCTTAGCCCACCTGATCACTTTCTTTATAACCTCCTTTTACGGCGCGGCGTTTAACAGTGTCAAAGTTAAACTAATTATGTTGTGGTTATTAAGACATACTCATGTCTAAGGAATCCACTAAATATAGTAGTTCGATTCTACTTTTAGAATCTAATTAGGTCAAGTCTCAATGTATCAACTATACATCCATATAATCAATTAGACATCTCTATGTCTCCATAGCCCATGGAACTGCGCTATCAATTAATTATATACTAGTCTTTTAAATAAATCACTTATGTCCAATTTAGTGATTTAGACTAGGGACTTTAAATAAATTGTGATTTCAGTTCACTTTATAGGGTTCCATTATCAATCCTATTTGAAAACACAAATTATTTGGACATTTTATTTAATACAAAACCATTCAATTAAATAAGAAAAGAATTTTTATTGATAAACATTCAAAGCATAATAAATGTCTTTACAATTGTAAACATGAAGTAAACAACCTAAAGCCATTCTCCCATATGCTTAAGCCCCATAGACCTAGTATGACACTCATGCTTAGGTTGAGCAAGCGGTTTAGTCAGAGGATCTGCAATGTTATCCTCAGTATGAACCTTGCTTACTTTCACATCTTCTCTTCCAACGATCTCTCGAATGAGATGGAATTTCCTAAGCACATGTTTAGACCTTTGATGCGATCTGGGTTCCTTAGACTGAGCAATGGCACCATTGTTGTCACAATACAACTCAATGCCATTTTAATGCTAGGAACTACACCAAGCTCACCAATGAACTTTTTTGATCCAAACAGCTTCCTTTGCTGCATCAGCTGCTGCAATATACTCAGCCTCTGTTGTAGAATCCACGATGGTACTCTTCTTAAAGCTCTTCCAGCTCACAGCTCCTCCATTGAGACAAAATATGAAACCAGATTGAGATCGGAAATCATCTTTGTCACTCTAGAAGCTTGCATCGGTGTATCCAGTAACAACCAACTCACTATCTCCAACATAAACCAAAAAATTATCCTTAGTCCTTCGCAAGTACTTAAGGATGTTTTTCGCTGCAATCCAGTGCGCATCTCCTAGATTTGACTGGTATCTGCTGCATATACTCAAAGCATATGCAACATCCGGTCGAGTGCATATCATGGCATACATGATGGATCCTACAGCAGAAGCATAGGGAACATTACTCATACACCTGACCTCATCAGGACTCGAAGGACACTGAGTCTTGCCAAGTGCAGTGCCATGTTGCATGGGAATGAAACCTCTTTTGGAGTTTTCCAGCTTGAACCTTGCAAGAACCTTATCAATATAAGTTTTATGACTGAGCCCAATTAGCCTTTTCGATCTATCTCTATAGATCTTTATTCCCAATATGTACTCTGCCTCTCCTAGGTCTTTCATAGAGAAATAATTTTTAAGCCATTCCTTGACTGACTCAAGCATGGTCTTATCATTTCCTATGAGAAGTATGTCATCCACATACAAGACCAGAAAAGTAATACTACTCCCACTTAACTTCTTGTATACACAAGATTCCTCTTCATTTCTGAGAAAGCCAAATTTCTTGACTGCCTCATCAAATCTGAGGTTCCAACTCCTTGATGCTTGCTTTAGTCCATAAATGGACTTGTTAAGCTTGCATACCCTCCCTGGATTTCTAGATCTTCAAAACCTTGAGGAGGTTGTGTCATGTACACATCCTCTTTCAAGAACCCATTCAAGAAAGCGGTTTTGACATCCATCTGCCATATTTCATAGTCATGAAAGGCAGCAATCGCAAGGATTATCCTAATGGACTTCAGCATGGCTACTGGTGAGAAGGTTTCATCATAGTCAATACCATGAATTTGTTTGAAATCTTTCGCCACCAACTTTGCTTTGAAAACACTAATGTTTCCATCCTTGTCTGTTTTCAACTTGAAAATCCATTTGCATCCAATGGGTTTTATCCCATCAGGCAAATCAACCAAGTCCCATACTTGATTTTCAGACATGGAATCCATTTCAGATTTCATGGCCTCAAGCCATCTTTCGGAGTCTTGACTATCCAAAGCATCTTTGTAGCTAGTAGGCTCTTCTGATTCTAAAATCTTTATTTCAGAACTTTCAGTCAAAAGGAAATCAATATATCTCTTTGACGGAATGATGGTCCTACTAGACCTAAGTTGGGGAACAACAGAAGAAGTTTCTACCTCACTAGGTTGAATGACTTCGCATGGAGTATCTCCAAGTGGGACGGTAGGAGGTACGTGAATTGAATGCACCGCCTCCTGAGCATTTTCATGCCAGGCCGCCTCTGATGAGGTGTTAACCTCATCCATTTGTTGCTCATCTCGAACTTCTTCGAGATATACATTTCTCCCACTTATTTTTCTGGAAATAAACTCCTTTTCCAGAAAGACACCATTACGAGCAACAAACACTTTGTTTTCGCTTTGGTTGTAGAAGTAGTATCCCTTAGTCTCTTTTGGGTAACCCACAAAGAGACATTTATCGGATTTGGGTGAAAGCTTATCAGAAAGTAAACGTTTTACATAGGCTTCACAACCCCATTTCCTTAGAAAAGACAATTTTGGAACGTTTCCAGTCCACATTTCATATGGAGTCTTTTCCACTGCTTTGGATGGTGCTCTATTAAGTGTGAATGCCGCTGTTTCAAGCGCAAATCCCCAGAATGAAATAGGAAGATCAGCAAGACTCATCATGGATCGAACCATATTAAGTAGAGTTCGATTCCTTCTTTCAGAAACGCCATTTAACTGTGGTGTTCCTGGTGGAGTCCATTGTAAAAGTATTCCACAATCCTTCAAATGATCACCAAATTCTTGAGATAAATATTCACCACCACGATCGGATCGTAATGCCTTAATTTTCTTCCCAAGTTGGTTTTGTACTTCATTATGGAATTCCTTAAATTTTTCAAAGGATTCCGACTTATGCCGCATGAGGTAAACAAATCCAAATCTACTCACATCATCGGCAAAAGTAATGAAGTAACTGTACCCTCCCCTAGCCAACGTACTCATGGTTCCGCACACATCTGTATGTATGAGGGCTAAAAGGTCATTGGCCCTTTCACTTGAACCTGTGAAAGGTGACTTTGTCATTTTCCCCATTAAACAAAACTCACAAGTATCAAATGATTCGAAATCAAATGATTTGAGAATTCCATCTTTATGAAGCTTCTCAATACGCTTTGAACTTATGTGGCCTAATCGACAATGCCATAGGTATGTCGGGTTTGAATCATTTGTTTTAGGTTTCTTGCTGTCTATGTTATAGATGTGGGTTTCTAAGTCTAGCACATATAAACCATTTGATAACTTAGCTGAGACATAGAATAAATCATTCAAATAAGCAGAACAACAATTATTCTTAATTTGAAATGAAAAACCTTCCGAATCCAAAACCGGAATCGAAACAATATTCTTGGTAATAGTTGGAACATAATAACAATTATGAAGTTCTAATACTAAACCAGAAGGTAAAAGTAGACTACAATCTCCCACAGCCAAAGCAGCAACTCGTGCTCCATTGCCCACGCGGAGGTCCACTTCTCCTTTGCTCAACGATCTACTTCTTCTTAGTGCCTGCACATTACAAATAATGTGAGATCCACACGCAGTATCAAATACCCATGAAGTAGAAGTAGATAAGTTAATCTCAATAACATAAATACCTGAAGTTGAAGCACCACTCTTCTTATCCTCCAGATACTTGGGGCAGTTCCTCTTCCAGTGGCCAATCTTATGGCAGTGGAAGCACTCATGTAGTGCTGCTACTTTTGCCTTAGGAGTGGCCTTTGGCTTAGAAGTATCATCAGTGGCAACAACCTTGCCCTTGTTCTTCTTCAGAGGTGCCCCCTTTTTCTTAAATTGCTTGCCTTTCCTAACCATTAGAACATCCCTATGTTTAGGTTCAGCCGGCAAGCTCCTTTCAGCCTGAGTAAGCATACCATGCAGCTCTTGCAAGGTAGCCTCCCCTCCTTGCATGTAAAAATTCAACTGAAAGTTTTGAAAATTTTCAGGCAAGGATTTGATCACAATATCAGTTGCTAGTTCTGGGGGATAAAGGAAGCCCAATTTTTCCATGATCTGAAAATGTCCAATCATATTGAACACATGTGGACCAACGAGTTTTCCTTTGCCCAACTTGCACTCCAGCAACTTACAATGAGCTTCAAACCTCTCCAGTCTCGTGTTCTTCTGAAACATAGTTTTCAGCTGTTGGAGGATGGAATAGGCGTCCAGACCATCAAAACGTTTTTGAAATTCTGGTTCCATGCAAGCAAGCATCAAACTTGTTACTTGCACAGAATTTGCCTCAATGGTTTGTCTTGCTCTCCTTTCAGCTGGAGTAGCAGTGCCTAGCAGGGGTTCAGGGAGAGGATTATCAAGAACACTTTCCCTTCCTTCGGCTCTGAGAACGATTCTCACAGCCATTTCCCATTCTAGGAAGTTATGTGCAGTTAGTTTGTCCTTTTCGAGTAAATAGCGCAAATTAAAACCGGGGTGGTTGTTGTTGTTTGAACCAGACATGATAACTACAACAAAAGAATAATAAAGCAAGATTCAATCAATGTTTATCAAGAAAGCAGCAATTAAACAAATTTTAATTAACTACTACCCTTTATTCAAAATAAGAGTCCCCTATTGAATAAAGAAACACCAAGATCCCCTCCCACTACAATCAAACGGACTTTGGCCCTGCCTTCAATTTATAGTAGTTGAGGTAAATAAACACTTTACTAATTATAACTAATTATAATTCTTGGTAGACAGGTTAACAACTCATTGTTTACTCTTATATCTTAGCTTCAAAACCCAAAACTTTGTCTTTTGACGATTTTGTTGAGTTAAACCAAACATTAACATGTAAGTTTCAAAAACCTACTCTACTATCCCCGGATAAAATGAGCAACACCCTGCTTTGGCAGAACCTATTACTCACTATCTAAGGCGTTATAGGTGTTGTTTGGAAAAGCAATTAAACTCAATATTACATGTTGGGGACCTAAGTTTACTATGTTGGTTAATTAAAAGTGAACACATAACATAAATAACCACACATATAAATTTAAACAAGCATTTAAACATGTTAAACGCATAAATAAATATAAGCATAATTAAAAGTGATCCTAGTATGGCCCCTAAACCTAGGAAAACTAATCTTCATGAATTCCTCCTTGAATCTTTATGGATCTTCATCCTTGATTCTCCATGGAACTTCATTCTTGATTACATATCATTAATAATTTAAATAACTAAAATTTAAATTACAAAAATACAAACGATACGCAGATCGTATTTAATTTACATAAAATTTAACGATGCGCATATCGTATTTTCGATCCTAGTTTTGGGTCATACTAGTCACAACATGCAAAACATAATATCAAACATATTATATTAAGCATCCATGCATTTATTATCATAATTAAAATAAATACAAAATGTTTGCTCATTAACAATTGATAAGCAAATAAAACATGATATTTACAAGTTAACAATTAAAAGTAAACATGCTAATTAGTTAAACTTAACAAATTTAAGAAATAACTAAAGCTAAAAACGCTCCATATTAGTTATAGTACTTAACCGTTTAGGTAGTAAACTAAATCTAGGAAACTCCCTTATTTTAATTCAATTAGGACATATTATGGAATTAATCAAATTAACCTTAAATTTGCATAATTGGAAATTAATAATAATGCTCAAAGTCAAAAGAAAAGAAAAACAAAAAAAAAATTCAAAGTGCAGTTTCAAACTGCACTAACAATTTTCTCCCAAAATTGTGCTAACAATACCCACGAACTTCAGCCACAAGAGGACCGAAATTCATGGCTTCCTTGAAGCCAACCAACCAACCCCATACACTGCCATGAATCACGCACAGTTCAACCGCAAGATCTTCAACAATTTGAAGATCTGCCACGGCAGTTCAACCGCACCCGACGCCGGACAGCACAGAGCCATCCAATCGCCCAGCGCAGCGCACCACCGCATCAACAGCCGGCCACCACACACCCAACACGAAGCCAAGTATGTAACGGTTACCTTCGAACCGCCGCAGCAGCAGCCGAAGTGAACCACCGCAGCACCCTCCGCGTGAGGTTCTGCAATTTCGCATCTGTTTTCCGCCGCACGTAACGTCGCGATAACCACCGTGGCCTCACCGTGCCACCCAGCCATGGTTGGAGCTCCAAATTTCTTATCAATTTATGTAACAATTACACTTGTTTCAAACGAAATTGTGCATTTTCTTCGGAAAAATTATGGTTTCGAAATTTTTGGGGTAAATTAAAGTGTGAATTCATTACACAACTAAAATCAGATTTGTTGAGTTGTTATTTAGTTATTTTGCATAATCAAATTAAGCATGAACAACTAACAGATCCAATTTGAATCAATCCAAATTATGCACATTGCCGAACAGTGATGAAGCCAAGGAATCCGATTTTTGAACTTCAAAACACCATTAAAAAAAATTCGGGTCTTTGAGAGGAAGGAAAACGACGAGCATGATTAGTTGTTAAAACAATTTTTAACAATTTTCAATCAATTAATATCACCATATTAATTATGCAAATTAATCCATAATAAAATCCTCCCTCAATTGAATGAAAATAAGCAAAATAGCACATGAACATGATCATAAAATATTATGCAAGAGGCAAAACTGATACCACTGTAGGAACATATAGATGCATATAGCGGAATTTCAGGAAACAAATTTCCCAACATCTATCACAAGATCGCATGCATAACATAAATATGAATCATATTATAAGGAAAATAACGTACAACCTTTGTAGCGTATTTTCCACCGGATTGCAAGTGCTAGAGATCAAAGAACATCAATTGATGTCCCCCTACTTAGTCCACGAGCACCAATTGAATTCCCACGTTTGCTAGAACGGATGAGGATGAACATATTTCACTCTCTTACTTTTTAGGGAGGGTGGTCGGATTTTCCAAAGGGAAATAATAGGGTTTTTCTCTCTCTTTTCAGTTTGAAAGTTATTGTGAAATTGAACGTTCTTCTTCTCTCTCCTATTATAACCTTTTATAATAGTAGGAGAATAAAATAAGAGAGAGACCTAACCTAACCCTAATTTCTCCTATTGGCCGGGTTCCTTACTTCAATTAGTTACTACAATGTGTGACCTCATAGGATTAGGTTAACTTAGTTGTAGGTTCAATCAATATTGTTCTACTAACCAACATTTATTCTCTAGCAAGTAAATGTGATTACTAAATTAACGTAGTTAATTATCTCTATAATAATTCCTTTTATATTTAGTAATTGCCGGGATGTCTAAGGACATATTCCTTCAAATTGTTCGAGGAGTGAAGTGATGAGATGCATCCAAATTGGATTGCTCTGTGTGCAAGGAAATGCAGTGCACCGACCTACAATGGCTGCAGTAATGGTCATGCTTACTAGCTCTATTGCCTTGCCAGTTCCTTCAGTACCTGCAATGTCACCCCACCACTTTAATATACCTGCTTCATCTGATGATGATGGACGATAAAGTGATCAATCTGTTACCAAGTCTGTAGTGTGGCATGCAACTGTAGAGCAAGACTTGTACCCTAGATAGATCATCAGCTTAAGTTTGGAGCTTTCTTGTTTGTGAATGCCTCTGGAGCCGCGAGAAAATCATATTATTTCTATGAGAAAATGTTCAAGTTTCTCTTCTCAATAAAATAAATGCTTGTGTTTGGTTTGTATGAGGCTACTGTATGCAGTATATACCGAAACCTGAACTTTTTTTTTTACCGTATATTTTTCTATAGTGGAGCTTTACCCAGAAAAATTCAAGTGAACAAAATATATATGGGAAAATTCCATAGGTACCCCTGAGGTTTGACGTAATTCTCAAATTACCCCTCACATTTGGGGAATTCCTCAGATACCCCTGAACTTTGTGTTTGGGCTTAAGATACCCTTACTAATGAGGAAACCCTAACACCGTTAATTTTTTTTTCTCTCCCCTCTCCATCTTCATCTTCTTCATCTCTCCTTCCACCATCCTCCATTAAAGACATTCATAACCTTCAATTTTATCTCTCTCCTCCCCATCTTCATCTTCCTAATTCTAAAAAATGAAAATCCATCTTCATCTTCGAGTCATGGCTCCGCGATTCCGGCTACCTCGAAGTCCTCGACCACCGCACCTCCCATCTCCACAACCTCAACTACTTCGCACCCACTTCAACTAGCACCATCGCACCCAGTCGAACCACACCACTCGCTAGACGAATCACCACCACAATAATTACAGCCATAACATATGGCCTCACTATGTCTCTTCTCTCTTCTTTAGCCACCATTTTCTCTCTCCTCACTCTTAACCCCTTTGCTAAACTTACCTCCTCATATTTGTCTCATCTTAACTCCCCTTCTTGGACCTTTACCTCCTCTGATTTATCTCATCTTAAATCCCCTTCTTGACCTCTTCTGGGTTTCCTGGTTCTTCTGATTCTTACTCTTTTCCTTCTTCTTCTACTCAAGCTAAGATATGTGTTCATGAGAATGTTAAGCGTTTCCCCTCTTCTGGATTTTCATTTTTGAGAATTTAGGAAGATGAAAATGGGGAGGAGAGAGATAAAATTGAAGGTTTATAATGTCTTTAATGAAGGATGGTGGGAGGAGAGATGAAGAAGATGAAGATGGAGAGGGCATAGAAAAAAAATAACTGCATTAGGGTTCCGTCATTAGTAAGGGTATCTTTGGCCCAAACACAAAGTTCAGGGGTATCCGAGGAATTCCCCAAATGTGAGGGGTAATTTGAGAATTAGTCAAACCTCACGGGTACCTGAGGATATATCCCAATATATATTAAGATAATCCACGATCAAAGTTCAAGAGTTCAATCTTGACTAATTGCATGTGTGAGTGTGACTTATAAAAGAATATATGGACTAAGTTTTACTAGGTCATAGCTTCAAATATATTGGATGGAATTCCTAGTTACATTACTAATAGCATCTGAAGTTCTACATGTTCTGGCCATAGTTTCCTTTAGGGAAAGACAAAAACTGCATTTTTTGGAAATAGTTGGAGGCGTTTGATTAAAGTTGTTAGGTTTATTACCTTAGCTAAGCACCCCCACACTTTCAAAATACTCATGTTAGGTTTATTACCTTTCCAAAGTTCATAAGGTGTTTTATCCAATTTCTTATGGGGCACTCTATTGAGTACATAACAAGCGGATAGAGCCGCACTCTATTGACTTGAAACTCGTTGGTTTGAAATCTCATGATTGTCATATCTTGATGCAGCATTTATTACCTGTTGCAATACGAGGAATTTTGCCTTCCCAAGTAAGATACACGATAACAAAGCTGTGTTTCTTCTTCAGAACTATCTCTAGCAAGGTGATTGATCCTAACACTCTAGATAACTTGCAAGCTGATGTAATAGAGACGATGTGTGGGCCTGTTTGTATGAGATATATGTGGCCTTTCGAAAGACATATGGGTACTTTGAAGGGCAAAATGATGAATCCAGCCAGACCAGAAGCAAGTATTGTGCAAAGAACAGTTGCAGAGGAAGTATCTGAATATGTAAGTCAGTATTTAGCACGTGCACAAGCAATTGGATTGCCAAAATCTAGTCATTCCAAGTACATTAGGGGAAGATTTGGACCCAAATTACATTCGTCTAGACCATAATGAGGGATTTACGTTGTCAAAGAAAAAACTGATTAATAGGTAATTTATGTAATATTATTGCAACTACTATTGTTTATAATCTTCAATTTTATATACTTTATGCATTGTTAAAATAATTTTGTAGTACTTCATTTATGAATCTAACATGTCTTTGGTTGGTATTTGTATTTGGTTTCAGGTGTAGTGATGGAAGATGAGATAATGCATGATGCATCAGATGATCGACAACCACGTTCTGAGGCCTAGATTACTGATGGAGGTAGTAGGAAGAAAAGAGTGAGTAAAGCTAGAGGTCCTACAAAAGGGATTCGTTCCATACCCGAGGTTCAAAGAGTACTTCAGCGGGATGAGTTGATGCGTCCGATTGGGGAGCATGTTGGTGCGTACAAGACACATTGCGGTAAAATCAGTAGAAGCAAAGTGTCTATCTTGTACGATAGTTGGGATGATGTTCCACTAGGCCTTAAAAATAGTTTATGGGAAGATGCTAAAGTAAGCAACCCATGTATTTTAAAAGTCATTTTTTTAATTTAATTGAGATCTTGTTTATTAGTTACTAATCATGTATTATTTTGTATATTGCAGAGAGAGTTTGGAATACAAGAGGATGAGAGGAAGAAACGAGATGTGTTGACTACTTGTGATAAGCGGGGTAGGGATTTCAAGTCAAAATTGGTGAGTTGATGGATCACAAAAACGAGGAAGAGGCCTAACAATGATAAGCAACCGTATGTGCTCTATCCTTTCATCACGGAAGAGATTTGGAAGCAATTTGTGACAAAGTGTAGCTCTGATGAGTTTAAGGTATATAATATGTACGTTACAATCACATAATATGTTATAATCAATTTTTTATGTTGTGAATATTGACTATTTACTTATTTTTATATTAGGCTAAAAGTGAAAAAGCAAGAAAGTCTCAGGCTGCCAACATTCATCCTCATTTTCTAGGTCAAAAGTCATATGCGGAGATGATTCCTTTCTGGAAAAAAATGGGTATATCCCTTTATCATCTACATCATCATCTGTTGACTCATCCACATCTTCAGTTTTTTCCTCCTTGCCGGATCGAACTTTGCCATGGCTTCTCGCGAGATCGAAAAAAGATAAGGAAGGAAATATTTTCTTCCCTAATGAAGAAACACAAAAGATAAAAGAGTCCATTGTAAGCATTTTTCAAATTTTATGATATTTTCTTGTCTAATTACTCGTATTCTACTAATCATATGAATTTTTTTAATTGGACGCAGGATGATTGGAAAAGGAAAGAAAAGGAAGGAGAGTTTGTTCCAGGTCGGATGGATGATGTTCTATCACGTGCTTTAGAGAGGAAAGACCGTCCCGGGCTTGTGTTAACAGCTGGGCGTAGCATTGGGATTACATCTGTTTGGAGAGATCCTGATCGGAGTAGTACTACTCGAAAGGGTAGGGGCATGGATGATGAGGAGATGCAGGAGTTCGATGCTAGAGTGAGCCAAAGAGTTAGAGAACAGACGATGCAAGAGATGAACTCGAAGATAGATGCAATAGTTCAAGAAAGTTTGATGGCTTTTACGGCGCAATTAGGTCTTCAAGTACCAAATCAAACAAGGGAAGATGCGCCGGTCCGAAGTCCTCACACTCCAGTTGATCCTAGTAGCTGTCACTCGGGGGGCAATGATCCATTTGTGAACTTGCAGGTATAAGTTTATTTTATAACTTCTAAGATTATGATATTATGCTTCTAAAACACTTAATTAATGACATTGTGTTCTCATTGGATGTTAAGAGTCAAGTTCCATGTCGTTTGGCATTAGCGGATGTCTCGGGGCCGATCATTGTAGCTGAGGGTACCGTTCATCCACAATTGGGGTCATCATCACATCCTACGACCGTGAAAGTGAGTGTTGATACTTTTTTTCCGGACTACGCAGATGCTCTAGTTCCACTACCTACTCCGTACATCGTGAAACTCAGTCAAGCAGAGGGTTCATTGATAGATTGGCCGAAAGAGTTGGTATTTTTAGTCTCAGATAATCAGGTAAAATTTTAGCTAACTTTTCCCAGCATATATCGCATCTACAAGTTGTATAAAGAGGCACAATAGCTTCAGACATCTCAAATTTTAAACAAGCGACGCGATAGATCTAAATGTGCCCACTATTGAAATGTCTATTGCATCCCTTCATATATGACACTGGACACATAACATCTTACGCGTCGCCTATTCATTGGGGGGGACACAATAATTTATTTCCCAAATTGTAGCTCACTTACCCATCATCTGTCGCGTCTAAAATTAATATAAAAGCGATACAATAACTTTATGCATCTCATATTTTAAACAAGCGACGCGATAGGGATATTGTGCTAGATTGTTTTTGTAGTAGTGAACACAAGTTCTTCTGCCGCATTTTGTCCGTACTCATGCGCACCCTGAGAAACTTCCGAGGAGGTCAACTATCCCTAGACTACTCCCTGCCAAGCATGATAAACTTTGGACTATATTAGGAAATGAGCTCCCTAAAAGAAAGATGCATGTTGTTAGAATGACTAGCCTGCTAGATCCCTTAAGAGCAATTCTGAGGAGTATTACAATAATAGTTGAGGAACTGTCGTGGGGATTGTTGTTCCTAGTGGAACGAGAGAATAACCTCTTGAGTAATATGTTGTATTGAGATGGTGGCCTATTATTAGTCGAAGAGTTGTGTTTAAAATCCTTTGTGGTCGAGTTTTTTTACTTCCTATTATGCCTAGGAAGGTTTTCATCGTAAAATCTCTTGTGTCTTTAATTTCCTTTCGTATTTGGTTAAATTCAAGAAAAATTACTCATATTTCCCTATAATACAATTCAACCCCCCTCTTTTATTATTCCTATTAAAATAACAAGTGGTATTTGAGCCAGAATTCCCAAAGTCTTACTACTTAGCCAAAACACATTCAAACCAAACACAACATAAATTACAATGACAGTCAACAACCCAACTTTCCTAATTCCAAATTTCGGGACAGAAAATTATGAATTCTAAAAGATTACGATGACGACAATGTTGAGGCCATATGGTTTATGGAGATATGCTATCAATGGATATATGGAGTATGAGTATAAGACTAATTTAACCAAATTAAAAAAGAAGCAACTTGAGGAAGATCTAAGAAAGGATGCTAAGGCATTGTATCTCATACAAAGTGCGGTTAATGATACAATATTCCCAAGAATATTAAGTCTGACACGACAAAGGAGGTTTGGGAGATCCTACAACAAGAATTTCAGGAAGATAACAAAGTGAGAAGTATCAAACTCAAGTCTCTAAGAACATAATTTGAAAACTTAGAAATGAAAGAATGGGAATTTATGAAAGATTATTTTTCAAAAGTAATAGAAAAAGTGAATCAAATGAAATTATATGGAGAAGAAATTTCAGATGAAAATATTGTTAAGAAGCTTTTATTAAGTTTAACGAATAAATATGATAACATTGTTTTGATTATTGAAGAAACAAAAGATATATCAAAACTTACCGTGGGAAGACTTGTGGGATACTTGGAGTCCCATGAACAAAGGAACAAAAAATCATCATATCAATGAAGAAATAGTTGAGACAGCTCTTGTAGCAAAATTTAGGAATACGTCCAAGAAGAATTATGAGGATGGAGTCGAAGAGATGTCACCCAAAGGTATGAATAAAAAAATTTCCATCAATATTTACAAAAATATTAACTATGATACTACATAGTGTTGGCATAAAGGGAAGCCACAATGTTGTGAGTGCAAATGGTTTGGTCATATAGGACACGGTTGCGGGACCCAAGAAAAATAATGAGATTGCCAATTTTGGCGAAGAAATCCAAAAAGAAACTTTATTTTGAAGAAGATTATTGTTGAAGCTTATATTATACCACCGCCGACCTCACCAACCACCAACTTCCACCAACCACCAACCGCCACCAACCACCCACTGGCTACCTCACCACCAACTGTCGATCTCACCGCCAATCCTATTTCCACCACCTGTCACCACAACCACCAAATCGACCACTACATGCACTAATTTTATGACGATTTTCGATTTTGTGGGTGTTTGGGGGTCGAATTGTGGTGGTTCTTGGTGGTTTTAACTTTTGGTAGTCCTTAGTGGTTCGAACTCATTCAAACTCTCTATTCTTGGTGGATTGAACTTCTGGTTCGATTGTGGGTGCTCCATCTGGTTCAACTGTGGGTGCTCAATCTGGTTGGATTGTGGTTTGAGTGTACTCAAAAATCAGGGTGGGGTTTTATTTGGTGGTCGATATGGGTGGAAATAAGCTAGTACAATCTTAACCACTAAACCAAGTTATATTTGATATTATAATTTTAAAGTAAAATATTAATAAATGAAAACTATAATGAACTAGTGCATAGCCCGAGCCTAAAAACTATCTATACTAATATATTAAAAGGCGTTCCTAAAGAAGGAACGGTGCCACGTGGCGCTCTTCCTAAGGGCGTTTTACTCCATGATCCATATACAATACAAAAATTAGAAATTGCATAGTATAGGGTTTGATCCCGCGGCCTCAAGAATAAATAATAAAGTCTTAACCACTAGAACATGTAATATTTAGTGTTATCATCTCAAAGTATAATATCAACAAATGAAAATTTTCCTTACCTGAGGCGTAGCCCGGGCCTAATAACTAGTTTTATGACCTAAATTTAGGTATCCACAATTGTCTTGACTTCCTAAACAGAATTTTGATCGTGCCAAAGGGGCGGAATGTAAATGGATATCTTTTTTTTTTAAGACTTTTTGTAGTCAATTTTATGATCTTTGCCTTTTCGGTACCCAAAAGGATAAAAGGAAGCAGTAGATCCCGTTTGACATATATATAATTATCACAGACTAAGGTGGTTTCATTCCGTAGTCCAGCCTAAGCACCAATACTTCGCAACAAGTCTCCTACAAGTCTTCCATGGATATAAATAGAGTAGGAAATTCACGAACCACTTCTTCAGTTCTATTTGTGAATCTACAAGGTTTGACAATATGATATAGAGATGACCAAGTACCCTTAACAGTTTCATGGCCACCATATTAAACTTCATTACTTGGTCCATGTCATAAGTATTAGTATATCATATTGACATTATCTCCTTTCAACATGATGACATGATAATAGTCTTTACTTAAATTAGGATGAATCAAGTGGAATTTTTTTAGTAGATAATGAAATATGATGCTGTGTAATTATGTGAAAACAAGAATACAGCTTTTATATTATAAAAAAAATTCTTATAAATCATTGTTTTACAGAAAATAACTATGAAGGAGTAAAAAAATAGAAAAAAATTTCTTAATATTTTCATAAGGTTTAAGTACATTGTTAATATTTCATAAAAGTTACCAAATCCATACATTTTTTTTACTTGCTCCTTTTGTCCTCAAATATAAATATTGTATAATGGTTCAACATGCATATTAAGGTATTGTTTGGTTGACCTTATATTGTGTGGGAAATGAAAATTCATGAGAATTTATAATATGGCTAATTGTTTGGTTGATACTAAAATGCAAAAATGGCTGAACTTGATATTATTCATGGGAATTTAAAATTCCCACAAAATGTAGGAATTGATTTACCTACTCTCCCTTGGTCACTCACAATTCCTACATAAATTCCTATGAATTACAACTTCCCTTATGACTACCAAACAACTTAGACTAGGGAGGGCTTTTCTTTCGCAAGGAATAGGGGGATTGCCATGAGGATTTAAATATCTGGATCTTAATGTTGGGCGTGTTCGGTAATAGCTTTTGGGGTAGCTTTTAGTGTTTGACTATATATAGCTTTTCAAGATTGAATACAGTTATTTATTTATACTTACAACTAGTTTTACCCAACATAAATTATATAAAAGCTATTTTCACAGTTAACTCTAACAGCTAATATCTGACAGCTTACAGCTTGTACAAGAGCTAACTGCTACTTCTACAGCTAACAGCTACCGCAATAACTACTATTGCCGAACAGGCCCATTATGTGTTTCACTTAGTTCTGAAATGAACATAATCTCTTTATATGTTGTTTAGCTTAAACTTGTGTAAAATTAAGAATTTTTTCAAAAAAAAAAAAATCACCTATGGTTAGTAGAAAATTTTCTGAATTTGTTTCTCCTGTACATTTATTTTAATCTCTTGTAGTAATATTTATGGAATTTATGAGACTAGATTTGAGCCCATGTGATGCATGCTTTTGTGTTAATATTTTGTATAATAAATTTAGGTTTGGAGTATTAAGTTTAATATCATACATTGATATTGCTTCATGATTAAAATTTTAAGAGAAATTTGTTGTTCCTTTGTTGTAGGTTAACTAACAACTTTGGATTAAAAACACATCTAAACGCTATTGCATTTTCTTCAAATCTCATAAAGCATTAAAAAGATCATGCCTGACATGGGATTTATAATAACCTCTTGAAATATAAAATAAGGAATGAACAAAAAATAGTGGTGACCGTATTCCAATGTAGTCACTAAATGTTATTCACGTAACAAATAATCATCATATATATAGATGGGAATATCATAAAATGTTTTTAACGATTGTTAAGAATGGATGGAGTTAAAGACGTTAGAGGGTTAATGATTGTTACATGAGTTCATATATATATTTTTCAAAGTTGATATGGTAAATATTTGTCATATGGTAATGATTTGTTAATCTTATCATTATGAAAAACTATTGTTAAATTTTTTTGAGTACCCCATTACTCTGGTAGGTAAAATACAGTACCCGATTTATGGGTATCCAAAATTCTAATATAGTCACTACATGTTATTCGCTAAACAAATATTCATCATATATATGAATGGAATATCATAAAATGTTTTTAACAATTGTTAAGAATGGATGGGTTTAAAAGGGTTGAGGGTTATTAATGATTGTTAAATGAGTTTATATATATAGTTTCAAATTTGATATGATAAATATTTGTCATATGGAAATAATTTGTTAATCTTATCATCATTAAAATGATTGTTAAATTTTATTGAGTACCCCATTACTCTAGTAGGTAAAATACAGTTCACGATTTATATGGGTACCCAAATTTTTTAGGTTAGAACATGGGGTTGCGTTATCAACTACCCGCTAAGGAAGATATTCAGTTTTGAACACCTCTAATTATAATATGAGTATATAAATGTGGGTCTCATTTTAAAGCACATTTTCTGCCAAATCCAATAATATATACATTATAATTTTCAAATTGTATAATTGAAGTTTTATATGGTCAATTAATGTAATATAATAGTACCTTGTAGTTTATTGAGAATCAAACTCTATCTTCTAATTATCCATTTTTATTATCCTCAAATTATAATATAAATATATATATTGTGACATGGCAATCCTACGTGGAGTTTCGAATGCTCCTGAAAAAAGCCTCCTTATATACATATACATATATATATATATACATATATACATAAACCTGGTAGGAGAATCATAAGGTGAGTATAATTGTCTAAGATAAAATCATTAAATTTATATTCATTTATCCAAAACTCTATTTTTTAAAAATTAAAAAAATATGTAGAACTCTATTTCTTAAGAAGATTTAAAGTAAAAATTAATGACATGGCAATCCTATTGTGGCACGCTCTATTTTATAAGTTGTAGAACTATATTGTAAATGAATGTTATTTCGAAGCATCCAATGGTACAAAAATTATAATATTCTTAATTATGTAGCAAAAGTTATATTCAATTTACATAATATAATAATTTAGGTTGTTCATTCAAAACCAAACTATAATTTCGCTTATCGAAAACTCCTGATATGTATTTAAATCTATGTAGAACTCTATTTTTGAAAAGATAAAAATAAGAATTAATGACATGACAATCCTACACGGCGCACTCTATGACCTTGAAAAGTTGAGGAGCTCCCTATGCTCTCGAAAAGTTCCTCCTTTATATATTTACTAGTATTTGGGACCCGGCACATGCCCATTCTCTTCGTGGAGAAGATGTAGACTTTTGAAACTTTGACATAACTTGTTTGAACGTATTTTTATCCGACATACAATAACAAAACTTACTCCCTCCGGTTCCGAAAGATCCTCCTTGTTACTGTTACTACAGATACCAAGGAGGATCAATTTGTGTGGGGTAGGGGTGGGTAAAGTAGGAGAGAGAAAGGGGGTTAAGGAATATAAACAAATAAAAAGGGGTAAAGTATGAGAGAGAAAAAGAGTACAATTGAATTAATAGTGTAATGGTGGATCATATGATAGGGACATGAGACAGTAAAAAGGGGAAAAAATTACCAAATAAGGAATAAAGTAAAACAGAGAGGATCTTTGGGAAACACACTTAAACGGAAAGAGGGAGGATCTTTAGGAACCGGAGGGAGTATACTGTAATAACTTTGAATATTCTAATTCAAACATGAATAGGTTTTTATAGAAAATCCCTAATTAATTCTAATTGAATTTTTAATTCTAATTGCATTTTGTTACTTTAATACGTTAGTATAGTCAATATTTCTTTTTATATGTTACTTTAATATAAAATTTTAAATATAGTATAGATGGATCTTATTTTAAAGTAGTATTTGCAACCCGGGCATCTATTCGTGAAGAAGATATAGACTTTTGAAATTTTCACATACCTTGTTTGAATGTATTTTTATCCGACATACAACTACAAAAGTTATAATGTAAAACTTTGAATATTATAATTCTAACATGAATAGGTTTGTAGAAAAACCCTAATTCTATTTGATTCTCTAATTCTAATTTCAGTTTGTTACTTTAATAAGTTAGCATAGTCAATATTTCTTTTTATACGTTACTTTAATGTAAAATTTTAAATATAGAATAAATGAATCTTATTTTAAGTAGTTTTTAAACACTTTCCAATGGTACAAAAATTATAATTTTCCGAACTACATATTAAAAGTTATTATCGATTTACTATACTTAAAATTTTCATTGTGAACCAACTCTATTTTTACTTATCCTAAACTCTATACATGTATTTTTATTACTTTTTAACTCTATCTTTTTTTAAAAAAAAAATGACATGGCAGTTAATAAGCACCACAAATGGTGCGACCTTGTGAGTTGCCTTTTGGACCCTGCTTTATATATTAGTTACTAGTATTGGGACCCGGGCAAAAGTCCGGGCTAGTCGCTTTTTCATGGAGAAGAGGTAGAGTTTTTAAATATTTACTCCCCTATTTTTGGCCATTCTTTTTGTTTGACATAGAACAACTAAAAAGTTATAATATGATTTTGTCATTATCTTTGACGTTGGTTTCTAATTAATATGTCATGAAGAAACTCACTATCTCATTCAGAAACATACTATATCATGCAGAAACTACATCATTTTTGAACAATCCACTATATATCATTTAGACACTCACTATATTATGCAGAAACTCAGTATGTGATTCAAACATTCACTCTATCATGCAGAAACTACATATTTTTATATGTTAAATCACATGTCACGATATACTACACAACCTACTTCAATCTAAATGATCACACGAACAATTTGTATTGAGTCGTCTAAACTGAGATGATCGCTAAATGTTTTACCAATTTCTCCCCATAGTGTTACGAAAAAGTTTTGTCCACTGCCAGATAATTAATAATTTTAAGACCTAGAATAATATTTCTATTAAACTACGAATAATAACAGTATTCTTTATGAAATAAAGAGCGTTAACCTTGTATCCTAAATGGCGCGACCTCGTGAGCTATCCTAAACTCTATTTGTATTTTAATAAATTTAGAACTCTATTTATATTTAAAAAAATGACATGGCATTTAGTGAGCGTGACAAATGACATCCAATATATTGACTAATTTCGTGAACTATATACTATAGATTTTTAGCGATCAGCTTTGCACATTGAGTTCTTCCCCAAGGTACGGTTTCAAATAAATATACTCCTCACATTTTCTTTTCTTTTGATAAGAAACAAATGCTGCATCCTTTGTCTCCTTCAAACATGAATGTTGGATAAGATGTGACATGGTCAAAATATTAGATAGAGGGTTGATATTGTTAATCATGTTGGTCTATTGAGGCTTGAATGATACCGCAACAATATACCGTAGCAACATACCTTAGCAACATACCGTTTCAATATTACCAATCAATCATAATTTAACAAATTGTTTCATATTTATGTGACAGGTGCTTTAATTTGATTTGTAAACACAACGAGTACTAAAGAAAGGCAAGTTTTATCTTGAACTTTCTCCATTCAATACTGTTATAAAGAATAATAACAGTATTCTTTATGAAATAAAGAGTGTTAACCTTGTATCCTTGATGTCGCGACCTCGTGAGCAGTCCTAAACTCTATTTGTATTTTAATCAATTTAGAACTCTATTTATATTAAAAAAAATGACATGACAGTTAATGAGCGTGACAAATGACATCCAATGAGGATGCCAAAAGTCGCGACCTTATACGTTACTTTAATATAAAATTTTAAATATAGTATAAATGGGTCTTATTTTGAAGTACTTTTTAAACACTTTACAGTGGTACAAAAATTATAATTTTACGAACTATATATTAAAAGTTATAATCAATTTACTATATTTAAGTTTTTCATTGTGAACCCAACGCTATTTATTCTTATCCTAAACTCTATTTGTATTTTAATCAATTTAGAACTTTATTCATATTAAAAAAAAATGACATGACACTTAATGAGCGCGACATATAGCGTCCAATGAGGACTCCAAATGTCGTGACCTCGTGAGTTGGCTTTTGTACTCTGCTTTATATATTAGTTATATGATATGATATGATATGCTATAATATGATATATGATTTATATTATATTTATGTTAGATGGATAATTTCTCGCCCTATTTTTAGTACAACAAATGGGCAATCATTATGGCAAACATTTTGTACACCTCGTAGAAGATAAGATCCACAAAAGAAAGTAAAGGATAAGAAATAGATTTTTTTTTGTATTTGTTTTTTGAAGATTGATGAAAAAAGTTAATTAATAAAAACCGAATGAACAGAGTATTAATTATGTTAATGGAAAAATCTTCTCTTTAATGTTATGCAAGTTAATTAACAAAAATCGAATTAACAGAGTATTAATTAACAAAAACCGAATGAACAGAGTATGTATCTATCAAGAATACATTTATTTTAGGGTTTTTTGTCATAAAAGACCTAATAAAATACATGTTTTGTAGGGAAGGACCTAATAAAATTTTTTTTTGTCTAAAAGGACCTATTAAAATATTTCCGATTGTTAAGAGGAACCAGTTTATGAATTTCAGGCCAAAATACTCTAATTTTTTTTCAGAAATTGAAGGGAAATGTATGCGAAATCATCTTCAAGCAATTAAATTCCTGTCAAATGTAGTTGTGGTCATTTCCTATAAAACTTGTATTTTATTAGGTCCTTTCTGACAAAAAAATCCTTTATTTTACTTGTAACTAAGAATACATTATTTTATAACAAATTGGTAATAAGAGATATATATATATATATATATATATATATATATATATATATATATATATATATATATATATATATATATATGCCACTACTAGTACGGGGAACCAGCACATATAACTAGAAATGTTGCTACTATATATTTTTTTTAAAAAGGCATCCTTCAACGTGTCCTCCTGCTTTACACTCGACCCAGTTGTAGCCTTCTTTAGCATAACGAATTTTATCATTCATCACTAAATAAAGCATTCAGGCATATTTTTCTCCGGTAGTAAGCATGATTTGGCTAGTATTTCTTTTTTGTCTAATCTTCAAACTTGTGAGTTCAGAAAGTTTACTACTACCAAGTTTTGGTACTGCAACAAATTGTTCCATTACTGAAGGTACATACTCTCCAGAAAGTCCATTCCACCAAAACCTCAAAATTGTCTTTGTCAATTTTACATTTGCAGCCTCCAAAACGAACCCTCATCCCTTCCACAATTCCACTTTTGGCCATGCCAATGACAGAGTCTACGGCCTTTACCTTTGCAGAGGCGATCAGACACCGACAGAGTGTTCTTTATGCATTCGTCGTGCTTCTGAACGGATCTTGGAGGATTGCCCAGATAGTAAGGAGGCTATCGTATAGGCAGACGAATGCATGCTTCGTTATGCCAATCGTAACATATTCTCCAAAGAAGTGGTAGATCCTGTTCCGGTTGAGAAACGTGAACTACCCTCGGGGGGATGCTATCGTATAGGCAGACAAATACATGTTCCGGTTGACGGTCTTGAGAAACGGTGAATAACTGCACAGGAAGCAAACGTGAACTACCCTCGGTGGGGATGCGAGGAAACCCCCTCCGACGCTCAAGTCAGCACGTGTCCAAATAGGATTTAGAGAGAGAGAGATAAGAATTGTCAGTGTGAGAGAATGTACCTGCAGAATAGTACCATTTGGCTATTTATAGAAGTACTATTCATCTGACAGGGTACGTAATCCTTTTACACGTGTACGGTTGTGGTTACTAGTAGAATAATTGCTTATTGCTGCGGTTTACCCATACGCAACAATAAATCACGTGAAAAGAAAAGGTAAAATATAAAATAGACCTATTGCTACGGTTTCCAGCCAAAACCGTAGCAATAGGTCTAAACGGAAAAAAATTTCAAATTTAGTTGACTGCTTGACCAGATATATTGCTGCGGTTTCCAGTCGAAACCGTAGCAATAAATTAAAATATTATTTTTTTAGTAATATTTGAACCTATTGCTGCGGTTCCGATAAAAAAAACCGCAGCAATAGACTCTTTTAATTTGTAAAAGATGACACACACGCCCCAATTAGGGTTCTTCACTCAAGACTAAACGCCTCAAGCACGCCAGATCTGGTCCTTCTCTCTCCTCTCTCCTCTCTCCTCTCTCCTCTCTCATCTCCTCTCTCGCCCCTCTTCTTGTCTCGCCTCTCTCGTCCCTAAGGTTCTCTCGCCTCACCGGTGGGCGTTCGTTGCACGAAGAAATCTCGAGTCTCCCAGCCTCGCCGCTCGTCATGCACGAAGAAATCTCGAGTGTCCCAGCCTCGCCGCTCGTCGTTCAACCACATGAAAGCCTCGTCGTTCGTGGTTCGTCGTTCAACCACACGTCGTTCGTTCGTCGTTCAACCACACGTTGTTCGTTCGTCGTTCATCGTTTCACGACAGCTATCAAATTGGCGACAGGGTGAAGCACGTGAAAGGGTGAAGCACGACGGTGAAGCATTTTTTTAGATCTGAGTTTCAATTTTTTTTTCTTCTTTTGTAATTTTCATTTTTTGTAATTTTCAGATCTGAGCATCGTGGTTCCTTTTCTTTGTTTTTTTGTATTTTCATTTTTTTTAATTTTCATTTTTTAGGATCTTTTTTTTATTTTCAGTTTCTTATTTTTTTTAATATATATTTTGTTTTTATTATATTTTTTGTAATTAGTTGTAAACTTGTAACTACTGTTTTTTTATTTTTGCTTTTTCATTTTTATTTTTGATCTTTTGTATTATCTATGTAACTAGCTTTTTTATCTTTATATATTAATAATTAATGAGATTCATTTGTCATTTCATCTTCAGTTCGTCTGCGAATTTGGTGGATAGTGGATGGGTTAGTTGCCTGGTTTTAATCTTTCAAATTTGATGGCAAAATGCAAAAAAAAAAAAATTTTTTTTTTACTTGTACCAGGACCTATTGCTGCGGTTTTTCCCAGAAACCACAGCAATATGCTGTATTTTTTATAATAAAAAATATATATTGCTGCGGTTTCCGGGAAAAACCGCAGCAATATCCATATTTTTATAATAAAAAATATGAATATTGCTGCGGTTTGTCCCATAAACCGCAGTAATATGTTGTAATATTGCTGCGGTTTAAAACCACAGCAATAGTTTAATTACCTATTGTTGCGCCCTTAATTGCTTAGGCCACTTAATGACCGCAACAATAATCATTTATTCTACTAGTGGGTGCGCTTGACAGCTGGAAAGATTCCCTTATTTTGTCTTGTTGCGCGACCGCCAACGTTGTCGGACCACGTTAATACGCTGACTTGTTAGAGCTGTAGGCGACATTTACAATGTTCGCGTCCGCAATGGTGTTCGCGGACTCATCACATAGATCCGCTAACATACATGGGTTACACCCCATACAACTAGCTCCCCAGCATTGATGATATGGTTTTATATAGAGTTTAGGGTGCATTTAGGTTGCATTTCTAGTTCATATTAGAGCATTTAGGTGCATATTTGCATGATTTACTCAAGTTTTACTCTACTACTCCCCGTTTGCGTGTTTCGATGATTTTCAGGTTATTTTGATGCAAATTGATTATGATTATCTAAGATCAAGCCTTTTAATCATTGAGGATGGAGATAGCTTGCACAAGGATCACAATGCATCCGTTTGGGACAATTTCGAGTTGGAATGAAGCAAAGAGTTAGTGAAAGAAGTGCCAAAACTGACACTTATTCACCATTTTGATCATAACTTTTTATACAAAATTGATAATCAATAAATTCCAGTTGGGTTGGAAACTAGAATTTAAGGGCTTTCCAATGATAGGTCACACGCCCCAAACAGACTTCTGGTTTGAGAGATACAGCCTTCGCAAGTTGACACAAAGTAGCAGTTTTCTCGCCCGATAGGATCGGGCGGCTTTGCCCGATCGGGCCCGAGAACAAATTCATCTGGCGGTGTTCTAGAGTTGAAAACAAGCGGAAAAGAATCCCGCCCGATGGGATCGGACGGCATGGCCCGACAGCATCGGGCGGTGTTCATTTTTGGAGTTCTGCTGCTGCGTTGAGCCCGATTTCATCGGGCATACTTGGCCCGATCGGGCGAATGACCCGACACGCGTTTTTTAATGATTTTCGGGCTATTCCTCTAAGACTTTTCCTAGTTGTTTTAGGATTAGTATAAATAGGAAAAATCAGAATATTACTAATCATCTTGTTTTTTAGTCCTTAATTCTCATAGTTTCTCTCAAGAACCCTAGTTATTACTTTTCATTGTGGATTCAAGATCAAACCTTTGGGTTGCTTGCAAGTTCAATATAGTTATTTTATTTGGTAATCTTCTTCCTTGTTTTCTCCATTATTGTTTGTTTTCTCTATTATTGATTGGATTGATTTCTTAATTAATTGTAATAGTTGAAAGTATGAATTTTTACATTGATTTTGTTATTGTTTTCTCAAGCATGAGTGAGTAGTTTTAATTCTAGGATTGTGGGGATCTATGTATGCAATGAGGGATTGATAGATTAGTATAATTACCCTTTATTTCAATTGTTTCCTGTGATTGAATCGTTCATGCTAGACTTATGAATTAGGCCTGATTAGTATTTCTACTTTCGCAATATTGAATCTGCTTCGAGAGGAGAGATTTCGTATAGGCTTTCAATCATTAGGCATAGTGATCCTTAACCATGCGAGAGCGGCTAGGTGATCTTTGAGGGAGGTAATGTTCGAGAGAAATTACATGTGCCCTAGATAAATTGACTTATTGGGTGATTATTATTCGTCTCTGATTTCCTGAATTGTATGCATAGTGATCCATAGTCCTAGTTCTTTATTAATTGATTCTTACCTTCATACTTAGTTTTGTCATTTGCCTATTAGTTCAGTAAAACAAACCATTTTCATCTGATTTAGTTAGTATAATATTAGAGTTCAGATACAATAGTATAACTTTCTCCCTGTGGATTCGATCCTGACTTTCCTAGACTACTTGTTAGTGGACCTTAGGTTATTTTTGATAAGGTGATATGACTTTAGCCTGTCAAATTTTGGCGCCGTTGCCGGGGAGACGGCTTATTACTATTATATCTGAACTGTTAATATTAGACTAATTGTATATATATATATTTTTTTTGTAAATATTTTTTTTTAATTTTTTTTATTTGAATGACGTCTATCTCTTTTCCCCAATTTGAACATGAAGTGTTTTGGAGATATAAGCTTAGATTTGAAAACTATCTTGGTCCCAACCATTTATTTGAACAATGGGAAATTGGTTTAGTGATCTATGAGGTTTTGAATGATGATACGAGGGTAGTTGTAGATTCCATGAGTGATGGTAAATTCATGGATATGACACCTGAAGTGGGTTGTAATTTGTTTGAGCAATTAGCTAGGGAAACCTTTGAGTGGGAGATGACAAGATATGTTACCCCAGCTCTAGAAAATTCATCTATCTATGATTCTCAAACTCTTACCTCTCCATCTGATTTTTGTTCTTGTTGTCACTCTTATGATCATGATATTTCTCTTTGTCCACATAATGAGTCATATATGCATGTCAATAACCCTATCCCTGAGTTTAATTTGTCTAATGCTCCATCTGAATCTGATAATCTCAAAGATTTTCTTTATGATTTCATGAATGAATTAAATAAGGTTCAGGAGGATTACATGTTGCAACTAGCAAAAATTGCAGAAAGTCAAAGATCAATAGCATCTAGATTAAAATCTATTAGCCAACCTATTGAGCAACATTTGTATTATGATGATGTGTTGGTTGAGAATGCTAGTTCATTAGAAGAAGGTTATCATTTGACTCTTGATGGTAGTTTAAATAAGGAAAAGATGGATATAATGGATGTTTTTGAGGAGGAAAAATCATTAGTTATAGAATCAATGATTGAAAAACTATTGGTTATTGAACTTTTGAATGAAAACTCCTTTGTTGACAAGCTTATTGATGAGAGTGAAGTTTTAGGAAAAGAGTTTGAATATGTTGAAAGCATACAAAAATTCGATGTTGAGCCTAACCTGCATAGCACTCATATCCCGTTTTCACGGAAGCTTGATCTTGTACCTTCATCCCCTGTGTTATATCCTCCTTGTTTTCTTAAAGATCTATTGTCGCATGATAATTTTGACCAAGTAAATATTCATGTTCATCCTGTGAAACCTGAGGAATTGCAAGATAGTTGTACATTTTTTTCTTTTTCTTATGATTCTTTGTCCTGTGGTACCTCTAACCCCCTATTAGTGAATATAATTATGCTTGCTATGAAGCCATATCGAGTGTTCAATAACACGTTTGCAGGGGAATTTGATAAGTTACTGAAGGCATTGGATTCTTCATAATGTAAAACGTATTTCGATCGTGCGGGACCCTAAAGAACCAGCGCTTATCGGGAGGCAACCCGACTTTCTAACCTTTAGATGTTATCTTTATTTCTACTTTATGACTACTTTGCTAATGTGTGTTCCAGTGGTGTGCTCTTGGTTGTGGTGGAAGTGTCAATACTATTTGGCACACTCTATGTTCATTGCCCACCTTTTCTGTGAGTTGTCCCCTTCCTTTTTTTTTTTTTTGCTTCGTTGTTCTTCTTGGTGTTCACATTGAGGACAATGTAACGTTCGGCTTGGGGAAGGATGTCACTTCGTGCATGTTAGTTGCATACTAGTCCAGATTTATTGCTTTAGTAGGATTGTTACATGGTTTGTACCACTCATTAGGGGTGGGAGTTTACATGTAACGAAAAAAATGTACTGCTTTCTTAGTTGCATTAGAATTATTATTATTATTTTCGTTTTTCCATATTAGATTTCATATCATTTTAGTTTGCATCTATGGGACTATTGCTAGCACTTTTTGAGAACCTTGTTGATATTTCACTACACTTCCTAAGCGTCATTCATCTTGTTCATGATTCTTCATAGCACTATTGTTTTGCAATTGATCGTTTGTGGTAAGATTGTTTGATCTCTCTCTGGCTCGATTTAACTTTACTATGCAGACACCCTTATCCAAGTGAGCTTCTGTGCCTATAAACTGACGTATCTGTGTCAGTTATGTTCTTTCATGTGCGATTAGTTCCTTAGTTGTCACATTGATCTTGAGTTTGACTTGGTACTCATTGATATTCGATAGTGCGTACATTTTGATATGATTGAGGCGTTTCATTTCATGATCTTAGATCCAGAGTTATTCTTTTTTTTCATATTATCCTTTCTCTAGCCCCGTTGAGCCTTCCTAACTATGTTTGATTATTTACCTATATTACAAGCTATTGGTCTCATTTGATTCATATCCTAAGCCTAGCTTGGGGGAGCGAGTATTAGTTTTGGTTTGGTTTGTATTGAATTGAAGTGCTCTATTTGTGGTTTAGATGGATGGAAAATATGTTTAGTGAGCTTTGAAATTGAATTGAAAGTTTGAAAAAAAAACAAAAAGAAAAAAAAAGTGAAAAATGAAATGAAAAAGAAGTGAAAAAAAGAGATGAGAATAAAGTGAAATAAAAAGGGTTATTATTGAACTTTTTTTTGAATGGAAAAAGTGTTGGTTTTATTTTTTGGAGATTGTTGGTTGTTGCATGGAGTTGTTGTGACTTTTCATGGTCATGTTTTCAGTTATATGATACTCCCCTCATGGGTTTTTCCACCACAATTCCCAAATTATTCTCCATACCTTTAACCTCAGTCCCATTACAACCCTTAAAAGTCCTCTTGATCATTGTGTATTTTATTGTTGAGTATTAAGTGAGTCAAAAAGTCAAAGTTAAAGAGTACATGTTTCATCTGAGTCGACTTGATTTAGGTTGAGTGTCATCATTTATCCTTTAAACACATGAGAGATTTAAGCGCGCATAACTATAGTGAGGTCTGTCAGGTTTGGTTAAATCCAGTTTGGGAGAGATGGTATGTGGTATGATTGGAGAGTCGATTGCGATACATGACATGCTATGCGGCTTTGTTCGAGATTATTTCGATTCTTGGTTTGTGCAGTGATTATATCTCTCGTGTTTTCAGTTGAGTCTTTGGCCATATTGTAGTCCTTTATTGTAGGTTGTCTTTCTTTTCTAATGTCTATGTCTTATTGCTTGAGGACAAGCAAAGGTATAGCTTGGGGGAGTTTGATAATATGGTTTTATATAGTGTTTTAGGTGCATTTAGGTTGCATTTCTAGTTCATATTAGAGCATTTAGGTGCATATTTGCATGATTTACTCAAGTTTTACTCTACTACTCCCCGTTTGCGTGTTTCGATGATTTTCAGGTTATTTTGATGCAAATTGATTATGATTATCTAAGATCAAGCCTTTTAATCATTGAGGATGGAGATAGCTTGCACAAGGATCACAATGCATCCGTTTGGGACAATTTCGAGTTGGAATGAAGCAAAGAGTTAGTGAAAGAAGTGCCAAAACTGACACTTATTCACCATTTTGATCATAACTTTTGATACAAAATTGGTAATCAAGAAATTCCAGTTGGGCTGGAAACTAGACTTTAAGGGCTTTCCAATGATAGGTCACACGCCCCAAACGGACTTCTGGTTTGAGAGATACAGCCTTCGCAAATTGACGCAAAGTAGCAGTTTTCTCATTGTGGATTCAAGATCAAACCTTTGGGTTGCTTGCAAGTTCAATATAGTTATTTTATTTGGTAATCTTCTTCCTTGTTTTCTCCATTATTGTTTGTTTTCTCTATTATTGATTGGATTGATTTCTTAATTAATTGCAATAGTTGAAAGTATGAATTTTTACATTGATTTTGTTATTGTTTTCTCAAGCATGAGTGAGTAGTTTTAATTCTAGGATTGTGGGGATCTATGTATGCAATGAGGGATTGATAGATTAGTATAATTACCCTTTATTTCAATTGTTTCCTGTGATTGAATCGTTCATGCTAGACTTATGAATTAGGCCTGATTTGTATTTCTACTTTCGCAATATTGAATCTGCTTCGAGAGGAGAGATTTCGTATAGGCTTTCAATCATTTGGCATAGTGATCCTTGACCATGCGAGAGCGGCTAGGTGATCTTTGAGGGAGGTAATGTTCGAGAGAAATTACATGTGCCCTAGATAAATTGACTTATTGGGTGATTATTATTCGTCTCTGATTTCCTGAATTGTATGCATAGTGATCCATAGTCCTAGTTCTTTATTAATTGATTCTTACCTTCATACTTAGTTTTATCATTTGCCTATTAGTTCAGTAAAACAAACCATTTTCATCTGATTTAGTTAGTATAATATTAGAGTTCAGATACAATAGTATAACTTTCTCCCTGTGGATTCGATCATGACTTCCCTGACTACTTGTTAGTGGACCTTAGGTTATTTTTGATAAGGTGATACGACTTTAGCCTGTCATGCATCATTTGAGGTTTTGACCGCTAAGGATGTTGTCGGTGGACGCGAGTCATTGTTGCTGTGTTCAATTTTTTTGAGAAGTTAATTTGTTGGATGCCACGTGTCGTTGCAGGGAGTTGAAGAATTTCGAAAAGTTAATGATTACTTTTCCGAAAATCCCGCCCAATACTTTATTAGGGTTTAACTACGTCATGACACTTGGCAGAGATCTGGAGAGAAGTTGGAGGGTTCTTTTAATCCCAGCCGTTCGTTCGCCGCATATATGGACAACAGTTGTCCTTTTTCCGGATTTCTTTACCATATTCTCTCTCTTCTCTAGTTTTCTCTGTCAAATACCTCCATAGCCAAAACTTTACCTTGCTTAAACACTGAACCTCTTGAACTCAAACTGCTCCGAAAAGTTTATAGGAATCTTCGCCTTCACTTTCCGGTTCCAGTGCACTAAAAATTTCGGCTTTTGTGAACAAATTTTTTCTAGGTATTTGCCGACGGCGTAGGTTCTTCCTTTCCGGCGAATTTTTCGGCTAAAGCTTTGGTTTTTCTGTGTTTTCTGGTCTTTGGAAGCCTTGCTCGCTCATTTTCGGCGATCGTTGCTTCTTGTCTTTACTTTTTCCGGCGACCCTTCGTTTCCAGGTAACTCCTCAATTTTTCTCCGCGTTTCCTTAAGTTTCTTTGCGTATTCATCATGTCGGACCAGTCTGATAGCTAAAATGCCCCTAGTGAGGCGTTTATGACCGAAAGTGACCCTTCTTCTCCCCTGGCCGATAGTGAGCCTTCTTCCCCCTTGACCGATAATGACCTGCTTCTCCCTTGGCCGATAATGAACCTGCTTCCGGCTCAAGCCCCGTGGGGAGGACTAGGTTGTTAGCGGACATACCCCTTACTACCGAGAGAGAAAAAGAATTAAGGTCAATGTTTCTTAACTACCCTGCTACCCCTGAGGAGCATAGCCAGACTAGGAGATATCTATCCGCTAGTCAGAGTGGTGACAGGCAAACGCTTAGGGAACTTAGGCATCAAATTCTTGCTAGGCGTTCCGTTAGGCATCCTCCGGCCGATGCCGTTCCCGGCCTTGATGTAGCCCCTCTTAGAGAGCATGCCCGGTTGGATAGCTTGACGGATCTTGGGGCTGAGGTGGCGCCGACTTTTACGATCGTTTACAGGAATCTGCGGCTATTGATTTAGGTGACGACAGTGACGACCGTTCGTCGAGAGACTGTTTATCAGCGTCGGTCCGCTCTCGCCAGTCCCGTTGTTCGCGTTACAGAGGCCGCGATTGATTCGATGGCCGCGAATATTGGGGAGAGTTCCCGTGCTGCTGAGAGGAGGGTCGACAACTCCAATGAGATGGAGGAGGAGGTTGTTATCGAACCCGGATCAGATGCTCTTTGGTTGCATGCGGATTTCAGCGCCGGTCCTCTCAGTGTCGAGATTGATGGGTCGTGGCGTTAGGACGCTATTGATCTTGCATACTCTAGAGTTACAGGGGATTTGTATGATTTCCCCGAAGGTTATCGGTTAGTAATTCCGCCAGAGGGGGCTATTGTGACGGAGTGTCCTCCCGGCCATGTGGCCGTGTATACTCACCATTTTGAGTTCGGCCTCCGCTTTCCTCTGGATTCTTTTTTGGTGAGGATCCTAAATGCTTTCAATGTATGTCTTGCTCAACTGACTCCCTTAGCGGTCCAGAACTTGATCGCGTACATCTGGACTGTGCGTTTTTTGGAATTTCCAGAGACGTTGAACATGTTCTGCCATATCCATTGGCTGAAGAAAAATGGATCTTCTAGGTAGGCAAGGTGGTGGTCGCTAACTACAGCCGACAAGAAAATGACCGTTCAGCCCAAAATGACCGGTTTGATGGGTTGACAGGATACCTTCTTTTGGCTACAAGTGCCCGAGGATTATCCCGTGCACCGTCATTTCACCGAGCCCCGTCCTCGCATGGAGCATTTGCCCTCTGTTCCGTTAACTGGGGAAGAGTTAACGACTTTTGATTATTTTGACACGGAAGACTACATAGGCACCTATGAGGACGGGAAGAAGGCTAGGGTGAAGGAGCCTAAACATTGGGTTCCTCATTCCAAGTATATCCTAGGGAACGAGCCCTTGTCGGCCCTGCTGCTCTGTCCTACCCATGACAATGGTAAGTGTTGTTGTCAGACTGGTCCGTCTGATGATATTTTTTTTTGACTGTTTCTTGCTTGTTTGCAGGCTTTGACAATCTTGATCTCGACGCACTTGTCGTTGACGAGAACCTGCGGCAGCTAACCCACTTACCGCCTGCTCCTTCTTACGAGTATGAGACAATGCATGGCAACACTAACGGCCGTCGGGGAGGGAACTGTAATGGTCCCCAAAACATCCGCCGAGGTCGCGGTGGGGTGACTGCGGCTCGCGTCCCTGTTCAGGGTGCTACTGCTTCTGTTGCCGGTACTAGCGGCCAGCCATCCCCTGCCGTCCCCCTCAGGTCATCCACCTCCCGGCCTGTTGCCAAGGGTGGTGAGAACAGGAGGCGGCTTCGCGAACAAGTCACGGCAGATACAGCTGCCAACAAGAGGCAGGCTTTAGCGGATCCTACGACTTCTGCCCCCACCAACGAGATTGTTCAGGTGGAAGATTTGCACGTAGACGCCCCTCCAGAGGGGCAGGATCATGCTGATGTCGCGACCACTGGGCCTGGTCACCACAACGTGGCTACTTGGTTGTGGGGATCTTACTCCTCCATCCGTGAAAAGATCCGGGAGCTTATCACTATGCCCAGCTTTTTATCCAATCTGTCTCCCAGCATCTTTTCACGGTTTCATGAGTGGATCTAGAAAAAAGAGGTGCCGCTAAGTGACGCAGTGTCGGCCTCCTTTGCTCGCCGACCTATCGTTCCCGACAAGATTTATCAACCTGACTGGGACGTCAGGGAAGATGAGTCGATGTATGCCGATATCCCAGAGAACGGTGGCATTCTGGCGTACCGTATTCTGAAGAGCATGCAGCTGCCGTTGGACAGGCCGGCAGGGTCCTTGGTAACTCCTGCTGCAAGGCTGGCTCACGACCAACTTGTGGTACGTTTTCATACTTGTTTTATTATTATTCACTTGTTTTTTGTATTCCTATTGACGTTCTCTTTTCCCCGTTGCAGGCCAACAATGCTGCTATTGAGCTGATCGCGCAGTATGTTGAGTACCAGAAGCTGGCGGACAGCTATAAGCAGTCGCTGGAGACTTGCCAGGACCTGCTGAAGGATATGGAGGAGAAGCTGGCGACCAAGACTGCGGCCCTACAACCTCTTGAGGACGAGCTGCAAACCTTGAGGCCGCGTGCTGCTTTACTAGAGGAGACCGAGGCCAATGTTAATACATTGCCAAGGCTTTGGAGGCCGCCAACTCAGAGAAGGAGATCGCTGTGCTGGATGCTGCAGCCGAAGCTGAAGCTAGGGGGGCCGCCAAGGCTATTGCTGAGTTTCAGTAATCTGACGAGTATTTGGCGACTCTTCATAAGAGATATGATGGCGGATGGGCGGCCGCCATGAGATGTGTATCCAAGACCATTCCAGGATTTGACTGGAATATGATTGAAGATGCTTATGATGCCGGCCAACATCTCACGCCCTTCGAGGGGGATCAGAAGTTTGCCGATGAGGACGCCATAGCTGATGCGGACCCTCGGGATCTGGCGGAGCAGACAAACCGGGATGTCCCTATTTCTTGAAGTTTTTGGCGGCCTTCTCTCAGCTCTTCCTGCTCTTCCAATAGCTTATAGTTTGTAAACTTTTTAAACATTTTGGTTAACACTTTATTCGGCCCATGTTGGCATTTGTAAGCACTAATGTTTCTTAATTTTATAAGTGCGATTCCAACTGAAAGCCTTTCATTTGACCGCCATCTTTTTCATTTGTAGTTAGCCGCCTAGCCAGTAGCTTTTATTTTATGGAAAGTACTTTGGTTATATATTGTGTTGTTATTGCTTCAATTTTCGTCTGATTGTTGCATGACCGCTAACAGTTTTTATTCATAAACGCTAACTGCCGTCTGGTCTGTTATATGACCGCGAATGCACGTGAGCCTGTCATATGGCTTTTGCTTTGTGCCAGGTCTATCATGTGACCGTTAACGCACTTTGAGCCTGTCATATGGCCTTTGTTTTGTGCTAGGTCTGTCATATGACCGTTAACGCGCTTTGAGCCTGTCATATGACCTTTGTTTTGTGCTAGGTCTGTCATATGACCGTTAATGCACTTTGAGCCTGTCATATGGCTTTTGCTTTGTGCCAGGTCTATCATGTGACCGTTAACGCACTTTGAGCCTGTCATATGACCTTTGTTTTGTGCTAGGTCTGTCATATGATCGTTAACGCACGTTGAGCCTGTCATATGGCCTTTCACTAGTGGAAAAAACTGCTTTTGCTACTTATCAAATGCTTTGGTTGACTAATCAACCCGAGCATTTGTGAAAATTTTAATAAAAAAATTCACAAATGCTCGGGTTGATTAGTTAATCGGAGCATTTATTGTCATATGCTCGGGTTGACTAGTCAACCGGAGCATTTAGACCCTCCCTCAATTCATGAAATCTCGCATTGTACGCACTAAAAAATTTTCGACCCTCCTCATCGAGTCATCAGGCCTTCCCTCTTCTTATTGTTTTCCCTCGACCGGTCGACCCTCCCTCTCTCTCTCAAGTCTCAACTGCACCCTCTCTCTCTCAACTGCACCCTCTCTCAATTGAAACCTCCCTCCGTCCCTCCCTCCGTCGTCCCTCGTTCCCAAGTTCCCGCTCAAGTTCTCCGCAGTTCAAGTGGTTGAATCGACCTCCTCACTCCTTCAGGTTTTATTATCTCCTAATTTCTAGATTTTTCTAAATTACTTGAATAAATTCTAGGGTTTAATATAATTGTTGACCAATCGAAGAAAGAGGAAGCATCGAGAGACAAATGTTTCATCTAAAACCCTAGATTTTGATTTTTGGGAAAACCTCGTATGTTGCTGATTCCTAAATGAAAAGTTGTGCTTTCTCTTAACCTGGGCCGTGATTTGCGTTGTAGCTTGGACCGGTTCGATGAGTTGATTACTGTGCTTGAAGGAGCGATTCAAGTTCATCACTTTGCTCACTTCACTTTTCAACTCGCCATTGTGTTCAGCAATCAGCAGGTTTGTTTCCATTTCTCGTCCTTTTTTTCCTTGAATTTTGTAAATTTAATCTGATTTTCGATTTTATTTGATTCTTTTTCTTTTTACAGTTTTACAATTTTGTTATCTTCTTGGTTTTTGTTCTGTGTATTTATGAGGTTTGGCAAGTTGAGGGGTGGAAGGTCTGTTCGGTTCCAGATTAGATGGTGGATCAGCCACCTTAATGTTTGCGTTGCTACTAGACATTGGTTGGCTGGTAATTTTCTGCTGTTCTTTTTTTCTTGATTGGTTATATTTGTGGGTGTGAAATGATTGTGTTTGATTGTTTAAACAAGTGTTTTCATGTTGTATTCATATACCGCAGATTTATTTTCATGCGTCTATTTTAGGTTTTGTGAATTGATGGTTATAATCTTGCATGATTTGTGATTGTTTTGAGGTGTATATGAATCTGAAGTTGCTAATTTTGCAGGGTAAGTTACTCCGCTAACTTTGTTGAGAAAATGTAAAATTGAAGGTCTTGCTGCTATTAGGCTAATTTCATAAGATTCAGTTTGAATTTGTGAGGATTTTTGTTGTTTGAGAAGTTATGTGCGATAACACCTCTTGTGAAAGTTGTTTAGTGTCAATGACTTTTCTTCTAACATTTTTTTCTTTTCTCTTAAATTTCATATTACCTTCAAATTAGCTTCACAAATATTCTTCAATTGACGTAAAAATGACTCACCGATGTCCTCCCCGCAATTTCCTTGTTTGCCTTTAACTTTTGTAGTTTATGTGCTTGAATTGCTTTGTACCTAAAGCTGATGCACGAGAATAATAATAGTTGTGAGAGTGCAACAATAGATTTGGGCTGGTGTCGTTTATGTTGTTAAATTCAGATCCTCTTATGCTTTATCTACACTACTCTATTTCACCCTCTCTGATCTAATAATGTCTTCATATTTGTTTGTATTTTTTGGATATGATGAATTTTGTAAGAGATGTTGTTCATGTTGATGCAGAACAGTCCCAGTTCACTAGGTCCAGATTTAAAGTCAGACGATGTAAAAGAGAGGTTTGAAACCCTCACGCTCTCTCTCTCATCTCGCTTCGTGAGGATGGAAGCCCGTCTCTCATTTCGTTGACAAGGTGCTCGCCAGAGTTTATGCCATCTTCCATATCCTCGCACCGGTCATTCAGGTTTGTGAATTTTTTTGTGGTTGAGTGTTAACTTTGCTCATCTAACTGTGATTCAATTAATGTTATGTTTTGAGGAACTGATTTTACGTTTTTTTTTCTTCAATTCGTTATCTGTTGATTCTTTTGATTTTGTTGTTTCTTTTATTGTTGATCTTTTTCGAGTTTTTGTTGTTTGTAAACCCTAACTTGTAATTTTATGTTTTCTTTGGATGGGTCACTGAATTTTCGATTTTGATTGGAGAAGAACGTAGTGTAGATATGGAAGTACAGCGGATAGTAGAGGAGGTTGGTTGTTGATTGTGTATGGCCTGGTTCGTTCATTAATTTCCGCTCTAGTAGTCACATGTATATATGCAAGATCCAAAAATGTTAGATGATGTGTGATTTCAGTAATTCAGTTGTTTTTCGTTTCTATAAACCTTGACATAGATTATTTTGTTGGTGTTGATTCAATAGTGCAATGTTGTTTATTTCTTTTCTTTCATATTAGGGGCTTTTGGAAGAGGAAGGCTCAGCTGGTTTATGCTTTATTAGAAGCCTTTCTCCTATGTTTCTCTCCTAGTTTTTGCATGGACTCATGCTAGTTATGTAGTTCTTACTTTTTGTGATTGATTCCCATCCTTGCACTGCTCTTTTGAGGTTTCTATGGCTTTAAGATCCAAAAAAGTTGTGAGGGTTTGGAGTCAAATGAAATTATTCTGATCTAAGAGATGCTGCTGCTTTGAAAGAATTCTGTTTGGGAAAATTGATAAAATAAGTCCCAAGTTTATGGCATTTTTAATTTGTTTATTTAAATCCCAAAATTTGATTTATATATGAATCATCCCAAATTCATGGATTCCCTTCTTATAGTGGCCTCAATTTAAAGTTGACAAATTTAGCACTTCATGGTGAAGAAATAGACGTGTCATGCTCAATATAAGCTCATCTTTGTTTGGTTGCTAATATTATATTGATTGATCAGAGAATAAGTCCCTCGTATACTTTTGTGCAAGATTATTGCATTGGTCGTTGTCAGCTATAGAACGGCCTATTACTAAAGAAACTAAGCATGAAATCAGCACTCGTATGGTTGGATGCTTAATTACTGTTAAAGCAAGTGGGCTTTAGATATGTTACATGGTGTTGTAAAAAAGGGGATCCTTTGGGCGGAATATTGGTTCTAGCAGTTCACATTAGCAACCGAAAGCCGTTCTAATTATTCTTTTTAATCTTTGACCATAATATCTCCCACTTTGATGCTTCTTTTCTCTCTCTTATGCTTCATTCTCGATGACAAGTATTCACTTTGATTCTCTTCGTTCAAATTTTTGTTTTGTTATAAATGATAACCTAGTTGTAGTATTTAATATGGTTTCGCTTAACATTGAATTATATCGAGTGCAAAATCTATTTACTTGAACAAGTAGAATATGTCCTTTCCCTGTTTAATAAAAAACTGTTAGACAATAATGTAATATTTATTTAATCGTATGTTACTAGATTAAAGTTTAAGCACCATGGTTGGGTCTTGCTCAGGTGAGATAACACTTGGAAATGTATTAGTTATTTTTTTACGTTTTGATGTTTCAAGCACCATGGTTAAGCACCATTACTCTTGCTGTTTTTATATGCTTACTTGTCTCATATATGTTTTTACATCTAATGATATAATGTATGTTCTTCATGGCATTGCATTGGGATCTCGAATAGCAGTGACTTTTTTATTATATTGACAGAAGAAGATTAGAAGCTATGCTATTGCACACCTGCTAGGAGTGATTCATCAAATGTTGCTTGTAAGATATGCGAGATGTCATCAACTCTATTGTACTTCAGGTGAGTTTCTAATTTTATAGTCATTCATTTGTCACCGAAAACTCGTTATTGAATGGACAAACTGTTTACCAAGTACCCATATCTTTTCATTACATGGTTTAGCTTAATTAGCTACCAAAGTGAGTGAGCTTGCCTAATGTATGGAAGTTAATCCATAAAGAGAAATTCAAGAATGTATAATGTGGCTTTTAGGAAACAAGTTTCATGATGATTGTAATTATTGGTGATGGTGATAGACACACTCTAAGTGGAAAATATTTTAGCGTTATTCTAAACTTTTGGGAGCTTGTTCAAATATTAGTCGGAATTACTCTTCAAAATGTTTAACTTTCGTAGATGGGTGTTTTTTCGACTATGTATCTCATCTTTTTAATTATTGTGAGGGAAAATGGAGCTTCATTCTTTAACATTATCTTCTTTTGTTTGATGTAGTAACAATCCACTTTTTTCCCGGGATCGGAATGATATGCACTCGATATTCATCTTAACGAAATACAAAATCACTATATGGTTTGGGTTGGTTTGGAGTCTATGACAAGATCCAATTTTCTTGATAGTTTGAAAGTAGAGGCTAGATTTGAACTCCTTTTTGTTTTGATGTTAAACTAGAATTTAAGGAACTAGATATTATACTATACTATCTAATTTTCTCGCATTGCTTAAGATTGGTCACTTTAAAGCTAGTAAACAACTAGGTGCTAGGTTTGTTATATGTGGAACTTCTCCTTGTACTACCCCTTTTCTAAATGTGGTTTCGACTTCTTGTTAGTTTCGGTTGGTCATGGATTTGTGATGCTGGGATGGTGATTAAGATTCAATGAAGTAGCTTCCTTTTCTTTTCGCCTCTTATAGTCTAAAGTATATCCCGTAAATCATCCTATAAATTGCAAATTATAGAATACATCGATGTGTTGAAACATCAACCTGATTTTTCAGTGTCGTAATATTATTGCCACTTTCTTCTCATCGGCGTTAGTGCTTGTTTGGTGTCTTTGGTCCATGAGTTTTGGCCCTCTTTTATCTCGCTATTTCTTAAAAGTGCACAAGTGAGGGATGAGGGTTGGGAAGCAATTTGCTAGTTGGCTCCTCCGTCCAGTTGATTTCTCTATATGCAGCACCTTTGAATATGCAAAAGTATGATAGTGAAGCATATTGACAGTAATATTTTGTTGTTTTCCCTGTCTTTCCTGTTTGCACTGCTACCTTATGGATGTGATTTTGCTTTTTGTTACATTTTCCCCTGACGTTTTTGTGCATCTATAAATCTGTATTATTTGGAGTTGTAATAACAGTGGGATTTTCTTCTTTGTTCACATTACTGCTAGTGAGAGGCCATCACTAAATTTAGAAAGGCGTTTGGATCATGAGGACACCCTCTTGCCATTGCTGCAGTGTTGATGCTCGTAACAGGGGGTGTTTTATCGATCGAATGATATGTGCCGAAAATGTCACTATATTTTCTTTCGTAGTTTTTGTTATTGTCAAAGTTGAACGCACTCCAAACCTAAATGATAGGATGTTTAATGGCCAAGATATTACTTGTGCATTATTCCGTTTCTACTTAGTGCAACTTTTACTATGTCCTGCTAAACAATTGTATAGGCATCTAGTAGTTTGTTTGAAGGGAGGTTTTGTAGGAAGAGAAAAAAGGAAAAAAGAATAAGGGAAAAAAGTATCATGTCACCCCATCTGCTACCCACCTGCAGGTAGCAGGTATAAATTTTTTTGCTCCAAAAAATCACAAATGCTTCGGTTGTGGAAAAAATCGGAGCACTTGTGAGAACAAATGCTCCGGTTTTCCCTTAATAACCGGAGCATTTGAGTTTTTTTTACTATGACTTACTCTCAAATGCTCCGGTTTTACATACAACCGGAGCATTTGAGCTAATAAATGCTCCGGTTGTCAACCGGAGCATTTGTAAAATGCTCAAATGCTCGTATGACGTCTGCTACGCGTCAAATACGGAGCATTTGTGGGCTTTTTAACCGGAGCATATGAGCATTTTTCTATTAGTGTTTGTTTTGTGCTAGGTCTGTCATATGACCGTTAATGCACTTTGAGCCTGTCATGTGGCTTTTGTTTTGTGATAGGTCTGTTATATGACCGTTAATGCACTTTGAGCCTGTCATATGGCTTTTGTTTTCAATTTATTGACCTGTCACATGGTCAGTTAATATATATGAAAATAATATGATTGATGAATTACTAGCGGAGGCTTGTATTATTTATGTAATGAAGAGTGGCTCTCGACCTGTTACATCTTATGAATCAAACATAGTATTTTTTTAAGGACGCTAGCATTCCAACAGTTCCTAAGCTCCTTGTCATCCATGCCTTTTAGAATGAAAGAGCCGGGAGCAATCTTCCTGGCTATGATGTAAGGACCTTCCCAATTAGCAGTCAGCTTCCCCTCAGTATGCGCCTTGCCGGTGGCTGCTGTTCTGCGAAGGACTAGGTCGCCAACATCTAACGGCCTCTCTAAGACTTTCTTGTTGTAAGCCTTGCTGATTCTATCTTTGTAAGTGGCTGCTTTCACTTCTGCCATGAGCCTCGTTTCTGGCAAGAAGTCCAGGTTCTCCCTGAGTGCTTGGTCATTCCTCTGAAGGTCTTGGTGTTTGATCCGGTAAGAGGGTAACCCTACTTCTACCGGCAACACCGCTTCTGCGCCAAAGGCTACAATGAATGGGCTCTCGGCCGTTGCTTCCTTCTCTGTTGTTCTATTTGCCCATAGCACTGCCGGCACCATATCAGCCCATCCTGCTTTGAATTCATCTAGTTTTTTCTTGAAGGCATTCAAGATCTGTTTGTTCGCGGCCTCTGCTTGTCCGTTGCTCTGTTATGCCAGATGAATTTCTTGACCTGATTTATCTTGATCTTCACTGCCGGTTCTGCCTCTATCCACTTTGTAAAGTAGTCAATGCCCACTATTAATTAGAATCTCCTCCCTCCAGTCGCTGTGGTGAATGGTCCCAGGATGTCCATTCCCCACTGAGCGAAAGAAATTGGGCATAGGATAGGCTGCAAATCATTGGCTGGCCTGTTGATGACGGGGGCATATCTCTGGCATTTGTCGCACCTCTTAATATAACCCTGGGCATCCGTCAGCATACTCGGCCAATAGAACCCAGCTCTTAGTGCCTTCAACGCTAAGGCTTTACCGCCAATGTGATTGCCGTAAATACCTTCATGTATTTCTTCCAGAATCTTCGCGGATTCCCATGCGGTTCCACACTTAAGTAGAGGTAGACTGAACGATTTCTTGTACAACTCATTCTAATATATGACGTACCAACTGGCTTATCGCTTCAGTTTCTTGGCGGACGAAGGATCATTTGGAAGCGTCCCAGTCAGCTTATACGCCACCAGTTCACTAAACCACTCCCCTTGCTGGTTTATGCTGTGGACGGTCACAATTTTTCCCGTGATGCTCTTTTCCTTCATGATGTCCACCATTACGGTTTTCTCGATGCTAAACGAGTCAGAACTTGCTAATTTGGACAATGCGTTCGCTTTTGTGTTCTCGGCCCTTGGTATTGCTTGAATCTCAAAGTGATTCAATTGAGCTATTAACTCCTTGGCCTTTTCCACGTACTTCATCATGTTAGGCTCTCTGACTTCAAATTCTCCTCTTAGCTGACCGCTAACCAACTGAGAGTCCGTCTTCAAGAGTACATTCTTAGCGCCCGCCGCCAAACACATTCTCAAGCCGGCAATTGCCGCTTCATATTCTGCTTCGTTGTTTGGCGCTCGGAAGGCAAACTTGATGGCGTACTGGAATGAATTTCCTTCAGGGCTGATCATCACTATACCAGCCCCGGATCTTACTCCGCTAACAGCGTAAGATCCGTCAACCTCCAGTAGCCAGGTTTCCTTTTACTCCATTTATTCCTCCTCATATGAGACTTCTACAATAAAATCTGCCAGGACCTGGGCTTTGATAGCGGTCCTGGGCTTATATTGTATATCATACTCTGATAGCTCAACGACCCATTTCAACAAGCGACCGGAACTATCAATCTTTTGCAATGCCTTTTCTAGCGGCTGATTGGTTAGAACTTGAATGGGATGACAGTCGAAGTATGACCTGAGCTTCCTGGCGGTGATTATCACGGTCAAAGCCATTTTCTCAATCAGCTGATAACGGCTCTCTGGCCCGTTAAGGATGTGGCTGATGAAGATATTGGCTGCTGCCTCTTCTCTTTTTCCACCAATAACACGGCCGCGATTGTTATCGGCGAGGCCGAGATATATAATTGCAATACGTTCCCAGTCTCGGGCCTTGTAATGGTGGGTAAGCTTTTCAAGTGCTCTTTTACCGTCAAGAATGCTTTGCTTTGCTCCTCTCCCCACTCGAACTTCTTATTCCCCCTTAGCAGTGCAAAGAAAGGCAAAGTCTTGTCTGCCGATTTTGAAATGAATCGAGTAAGGGCCGCCATTCTTCCTGTCAGCCTCTGAATATCTTTTACGCTTTTTGGCTCAGGTAGATTGACAATGGCTTAAACTTTGTCTGGATTAGCGTCAATCCCTCTCTTGCTCACCAAAAAGCCCAAAAACTTCCCTGCTCTCATCCCAAAGACACATTTCTTTGGGTTGAGCTTCATCTTATACTTTCTCAACGTTTTGAAAGTTTCTTCTAGGCATCCAAGTGTTCGCAGTCAGTTTTGGGTCGACATATGCTTCGATGTTTCTCCCCCTCTGATCCGTGAGTACTTTGTCGGCCAGCTTTTGGTAGGTTGCTCCTGCATTACGGAGCCCAAACGACATTGCCTTATAGTTGTACACGCCACAATCCCTGATGAATGCTGCCTTCTTCCTATCGGCCTCGAGCAAGCTGATCTGGTGGTAGCCCGAGAACGCATCCATAAAGCTTAGCAGTGCATGACCTCTAGTAGAGTCTACTAGCTGGTCAATTCTTGGTAAAGGATAGCAGTCCTTTGGGCAGGCTCTATTGAGGTACGTGAAGTCAACGCACATCCTGCATTGGCCGTTAGCTTTTTTCACCATAACCACATTAGTAAACCATTCTAGGTAATCACATGGCTCAATGAAATCGGCCGCCAGCAGGTTATCAACTTCCTCTTTGATGGCCTTGTACTTTTCGGCCGAAAAAGTCCGCTTCTTTTGCTTGATAGGGCGGACAATGTTGTCAACATTTAGGCGATGTACCATCACGACCGTGTCTATTCCCGACATCTCATCCGTCGAGAACACGAATACATCAGTGTTTTATCTTAGGATAGTCACCAGGTTGATCCTGACCTTTGGGTCCATGTCTGTTCCGACAGCAACTGTCCTTGCCGGATCTTCTGCCAGCATCTCCTGCTTTGTTTCTCCGTTCGGCTTGGGCCTCGGCGTATTGTCGGGCCTAGATTCCAACTCTTCCATTGAAACTTCTTTCATCTCCTCATCCCCTTTCTCGGACTCTTCCTCATTTGCCAAAGCTCTCATCTGAGCTCGTCTTTGCTTCCGAGTTGGCGGATTCAGGTCTTCTACCAGAGTTCTCCTTGCCGGCTGCTTTAAAGCTGTTAGATAGCATGATTTTGCCATCTCCTGATTTCCTCTTAACTTTGCTGTCGTCCCCAGATTGGAAACATACAGCATGGTAAGAGGGTAAGTTGACACAACTCCTTGGACGTCATGGATGAAAGGGCATCCAATAATTGCATTGTAAGCTCCTGGTACGTCAACTACCAAAAATTCTACCATTACATCCCCGACGTTCTCCTCTTCTCCTACCCTGACCGGTAGGGTTATTAAACCTTCTAGAATTACTGACGCTCCCGTGAAACCTATCACCGGGTAGCGGACAGGATTCAGATGCTCCCGGCCAATCATCAGCTTCTCAAAAGTTGAGAAATACAGTATATTTGCGGAACTTCCTCCGTCTACCAGGATTCTATGGATTAAACAGTTTGATACTTTCAGTGTGACCACCAGAGGGTCGTCATGGGGGTAGACGACGTGCTTCGTGTCCTCCACAGTGAAAGACATGACGGGCATTACTGACGACCTTCTCTATTACATGCTTTCGTTGAAATTGACCTGATACCTGAATTCTTTTAGGCTGGCCTTTGCGCCGTTCATGCTACCGCCATGAATCGGACCGCCACTTATAACGTGAATTTCCGAGATCCGCGATTGAACATTCTGGTTATTTGACTTTATCATGCCTCCCGCCTTTGACTGAGCCTTGTACTGAGTGAAGTATCCCCGTCTTATCAGATCCTCTAGATTATCCTTCAAATGCCTACAGTTCTCAGTAGTATGACAGTTCTCAGTAGTCTTATCAGATCGCACCACTTGCTCTTATCACGGTTTTTGTGAAACATTTGCTTTGGACACTGTCATTTATCATTGTCCTTGGTCATCTGTTATATCTGAGCTCTTGAGGTCGTGAGCTGCGTATATGCATCGAACTTATCTTTGTACTCGAACCTTTCGCGGTCATTCTTCTCGCGGTCATTTCCTTTCATGACTACATTCGACTCTTGTTTTCTTTCTTCTCGGCCGCGATCATTTTCGCGACCCTTTTCTTTCTTTTGCTTATCATCCTTCTTCTTTTCAGGCTCGCGACTTTGGCTGCTCGCGGCCTTGTCAAACTCTTCACCCCTGATAAAATCGTTGGCCTTCTTCAAGACTGGCTCTAAGGATGTGAAGGTTTTACGGCCCAGATAGCTCCTGAACGCAGACCTCTCCCTCAGCCCTGTCATAAGAGCTAGGACGGCCACGTCTTGCCGAAGACGAGGAATACTGACCGCCTCAGCATTAAAACGGCCAACGAAATCTTGCAGGCTCTCATTCTCACACTGCTTGATAGATAACAGCTCACCAGTGGTGCGCTCACGGCACCTGTTACTCACGAAATGAGTGCTGAACATAGACGAAAGTTGAGAAAAACTAGAAACGTTACCAGCCTGGATACTCTTAAACCATGTCTGGGCAATCACAATCAGAGTAGACGGAAAAACCTTACACCAGATGGCGTCCACATGCGTGTATAAATACATATGCCCTTCATAGGCTGCAACATGGTCATCCGGATCTGACGTGCCGTCATACTTGCAGGACGACATCTTGATCCTTGGCATTGGGTGGTTCAAGATTTCTGAATGAATGGAGACAACTTAGGTTTAATCAACAAGTGCCCGCCAGCAGAATAGTTGCTTACACCGTTGGTGCTATATTCTCGATGAGAACGGCTTTGATGCTCATCTTCAGAATTGTTTAGATTCTCAGTCTCTAGGACAACTTCTTCATACTCGGGATTATCGATTATTCTCTCCATCTGGCGTCCTTCTTGAGTGAAGGTACACAATCTCCTCACTGGCGGGCCATCAGCATTGCGACCAGTCAAGGGCGCCACCCGCCTACGAACTTGACCGACTCTTGCATTAGGAGTAAGGGTGTTGTTAGGCTGAGGAGTATCCGCTTGTAACATTTGGATGAAAGACGCTATAGTTTATAGCTGCTCAGGAGAGAATTGACTTAATTGAGCCAGGTTAAATGATTCGCCACCAGTGTTTACCTAAGACACATTGTTCTCAGGAGTTTGTTGTTCATTGGCGTTCTCGACCATCCTGATGTTGAACTGGGGTGCACCGAGTGGTCCGGTAATGATGGGTGTAGATCCATGACCGGTTTCAAACTCTGATGGATCACGGCTGTCATTGTTTGCTCTTCCATGATAGCGTTCACAAAGATGAGAGCCCTTCCTTCTTGCGCCAAGTTGTTCCGGTTGAGAAACGGTTGACGGTCTTGAGAAGAGTCCGTCAAGGATTGGAGTTGGCGTCCGCTGGTGAATAACTGCACATGAAGCAAACGTGAACTAACCTCGGTGGGGGATGCGAGGAAACCCCCTCCGACGCTCAAGTCAGCACGTGTCCAAATAGGATTTAGAGAGAGAAAGTAGACAGAGAGATAAGAATTGTTTGTGTGAGAGAATGTACCTGCAGAATAGTACCATTTGGCTATTTATAGAAGTACTATTCATATGACAGGGTGCGTAATCCTTTTACACGTGTACGGTTGTGGTGCGCTTGACAGCTGGGAAGATTCCATTATTTTGTCTTATTGGGCGACCGCCAACGTTGTCGGACCACGTTAATACGCTGACTTGTTAGAGTTGTAGGCGACATTTACAATGTTCGCGTCCGCAATGGTGTTCGCGGACTCAACACATAGATCCGCTAACATACTTAGGTTACACCCATACAGATCCCGTTGTTTTCAAGTATATTTACATGGCCCTTCCACCACCAGAAGTACTTGTTGAGCTGATCAATCAAACTGCCTTTATTTACTAGCTACCCCACACTTTTATTTCACACGAAAAGACAACATCACAGGAGGTTGGTATGATGACGTCTTTTACTCACTTGCTCTGTTAAGGTTTAGAATATAGGAAAACTCACACCTTCTCTTTAAACTGTAGAGGAATATATATACAACCTAATATCAGGAAACCTAACTGAACTAGATATCCTAACTATTTTACAGATAGGAATATAATATAAGACTCCTAATAAACATACTACTCCAATACTCCCCCTCAAGTTGGAGCATGAATATCACAAATACCTAAGTTGCGGAGTACAAAACCAAATTGACGTCTGCCCAAGGCTTTTGTCAAAATATCTGCTAACTGATGGCCCGTAGGAACAAATGAAGTAGACAAATTACCAGAAGTTAATTCATCACGAATAAAATGACAATCTACCTCAATATGCTTCGTACGATCATAAAAAACTGGATTCTTTGAAATATGAATAGCAGATTGACTATCTAAATACAAACGCATAGGCTTAGGATGCAAAACAGTAAGAGAAGACAACAAATACTTCAGCCACTTCAACTCACAAGTAGTAACAGCCAAAGTCCTATACTCAGCCTCTGCAGATGAACGAGCCACAGTAGGTTGTTTCTTAGTCTTCCAGGAGACAAGAGAACGACCCAAGAACACCTAATAGTAGGTAATAAAGCGTCGAGTCAAAGGATAAGCAGCCCCATCACTATCACTGGCGGTCACGGATGTGTCGTTGTGCACCGCACCCGGCCAAAGATAAAATTTCTCCTACTCTCTTTTACACTAAGCTAGTATAATGGAAGTAGGCGTCGTATCCACAGGGAAACAGGGACGAGCTTAATATTTAGCGTGATTCAAAACCTAGATTAAGCTAAGGGCCGAGAAACCTAATAACAAGGGGGGTTTCAAAAGAGTTATGATTAAACTACAACTAACTAGCATATAAACAAAATGAGAAATCAATATGGAAAGATCTTGAATCCAATTAACATCCACTTCAATTCATTATCGATCATTGAACATCCACTCTAATTATTTCCATAATTATCTATTGTCGAGAACTAATCTCGCATTCTCCTTATTCTTAGTTGAATAGCACGATCAGCGTGACTATAAAACCCTAACTAAAGGATAACCTAGTCCGATCTGCGTCTAAGTTCAATCCAATAGCAAAGAATAAACACAGAGAACCAATAGACCTGCTAATGTCATACACGCGATAAACATTCAACAGTTGATTCAATTTCCCTAAGAAATAACCAAGACGATCTGCATCTAAGTTACTCCATAGTTAGCTACAAAGTGATAAAAGAATAAAACAATCCGATTCTATTCTTAAATCTAGCATTAGATAAATTACACAATCAAACTAGTAACGTTCCTAGCATAATTATGCAATAATCATAAATCACAAGCACATAAATTGAACCATAATCAAGGACAATAGATAGAGAGGAAAGATCTCACAATAACGGTTGAAGTTCATGTTAATTTCTTCAAGAACAGTCGTTCAAGCTACAATCCGATAGCATAAACCAAATCCATAATTGAAATCCCAAAGAAAACTAAGAAAACTAAGAAAGATAACAAAAGTGAGGAAGGAGAATTAAGAGAGGAGTGTTGGAGACTCCCTCTTCCATTTTCAGCTCTACTCCTCCTCTCCTTCCTCCCCAAATATTAGGTTTTAGGAAGCTTTTAAGCCCCGCACAAAACGTGGCCCCAAGCCGTCTTAAGCGTCGCGAGTCGTGCAACTGATCACGAGTCGCGACGAGCACTCTGCCTTCTCGCACAAAATGACTAGGGTAAAGTGGTCACGAGTTGCGACGTAGCTCACGAGGTGCGAGGGCAGGGCTCGCGAGTCACGGAGTACCTCGCGAGTCGCGACCTGCTGGGCAGGCTCTCGTGCCTGCTTGGCGCTTGGTGGGATGTTGCGCTTGCGGGGCAAACGTGAGCTGCTGGGCAGCTTTGCTTGGTTGGTGATGACGCTGGGCTCGCTTAGGCTTGCGGTGGAGTTTGGTTGTGTGTTGCTTGGCTTGGGCTTGCGGTGGAGTTTGGCTTGCGATGCTCGGCTCAAATGCATTTCACCTTGAAAGCTCGGAATGCATGACATTAACACAACTTATCTCGCAAAACTCCGAACTTCCGCTAAGGGTTAAATAAAACACGAATGTTAACAATTACAATCAAACCCTTAGCAAAGTGCCCCCAAACTAACGTAAATAATACGTATAACTTGGGCGTATCAATCACAAAAAGCAGTAAGTTGCATATTACCCAAAGACCGCAACACAATACCCTGACTTGGACTTCCTTTTAGATAACGTAAAACACGAAGAGCAGCATCCCAATGACAAACCTGTGGAGCAACAAGAAATTGAGATAGAGTATGCACAATATAACTTAACTCCAGACGAGTAACAGACAGATAGACTAGGCGACCAACTAGGCGCCTATATATGTCAGGATGCGCATATGGCAAACCTTCGGCGGAAGCGAGACGATGATTCTGCTCCATAGGCGTGTCAATGGGTTTACAACCTAACATGCCGACTTCTGGTAATACATCCAACGCATATTTGCGTTGTGACAAGAAAATACCATCCTTGCTCCTGGCAACCTCAATGCCTAAGAAATATTTCAATATACCCAAATCCTTCATATGAAAACATGAACTCAAATATTTCTTAAAGCGAACAATAACATCATGAGATGAGCCTGCAATAATCAAATCATCAACATAAACAAGAACATGAAGAGCAACATGTCCCTGAATGTAACTCAACATAGAATTATCTGCAGCAGACTGTTTAAAACCATAGGACTTCAATGCCTGAGACAACTTTGCAAACCATTGTCGAGGTGCTCGTTTCAATCCATACAACGATTTTCTTAACCTGCAAACCTTCCCTGGAGGAGCACCACGATACCCAAGAGGAAGTTACATATAAACTTCTTCATGCAAATCACCATGTAAGAAAGCATTATGAACATCCATCTGATGCAATTCCCAATTAAGAGATACAGCAATAGCTAAAAATAAACGTACAGTGCCCATTTTTGCAACAGGAGCAAACGTTTCATTATAATCGACACCTTCTATCTGGCGATTACCATGAACAACTAGTCTACCTTTCAACCGTTCAACCTCGCCAGTTAAAGTGTATTTAATACGATACACCCAACCACTACTAATAGCTTTCTTACCTGAAGGTAGATCCTCCAAACTCCAAGTACCATTGCGCTCAAGAGCCGCAAGCTCCTCCTCCATGGCCTTGCGCCAACCAGGATGTTTCACAGCTTCCTGAAAACTTTGAGGCTCCTGTCCTTTAGTAACAGCTGCCAGAAAACCTCTATGTTTTGCAGAAAAATTATTATAATCAACATAACAAGCTATATCAAAGGGCGTACCTGAAGAACGTGACGGACAAGGAGACGCAGTAGAGGATTTGGAGTCAATATTTTCACACACCACAGTATGAGTCACAAAATCACGAAGCTTGCAAGATTGAACTTTAGTACGATGCCCACGCCCTAACAGTTCACCAGACGATGACGAACTCCTCCTTAAATTAAGAGGCGTGAAGGTATCACACATAACTTCACCAATACGCACATGAGTCGGAGAAGCATCATCAACTATGCTTCGAGTGGGGCGTGGAAGCGTGGTAACCACACCATCCATACGCACGCCAGCACCATCAGGTGCACGCACCGCACCATCAACAACACTAGGCGTACCAACGTCACCAATAGGTGCACCAACATCAGTGCGATAACCACTATCATCAAACAAATCATCCGCCCAAAGGGATGGTTGGGAAAAATATAAATCACACTGCTTTTGCGCCACATCAAAAAGAACAGTGGGATATGGGAATTGAACCTCAAAAAAATGTAACATCCCTACTCACAAAAAATTCACACGTCTCAAGGTAATAAAGGCGCCACCCGTTTTTACCAAACGAATACCCAAGAAATAAGCAACGACGAGATCTAGAATCGAACTTATCCTTTATACGAGAACGATTAACAGCATAGCATAGACAACCAAACACACGAATCGAATCATAAGAAGGTGAAACACCAAACAAACATTCATAAGGTGTTTTACCTTTCAAAACAGGAGTAGGGGTTATATTTATAAGATGAACAGCTGTAAGGACACACTCCCCCATAAAAGCTTTAGGTAACTTAGCCTGAAACCTAAGAGCTCGAGCTACATTAAGGATATGACGATGTTTATGCTCCACCCTACCATTCTGTTGGGTAGTGTCAACACAAGATGTTTGATGAATAATACCTTTCTGGCGAAAGAAAGATGCAAGACTTAAAAACTCCTGTCCATTATCACTCCGAAGCACCTTAATCTTCTTATTAAACTGTGTTTTAACCATAGCATAAAATTCTTGCAACAATTGTTTTGCCTCATATTTGCCAATCATCAAATAAATCCAGGTAGCACGAGAATAATCATCAACAATAGTAAGAAAGTAACGAGCATTAATAGTAGACACAATACGATTAGGGCCCCAAATATCACAATGAACTAAATCAAAAATCTCTTTAGCTTTATTATTACATAAAGGAAAACTGTTTCGGGGTTGTTTACCCTTAAAACAAATGTGACAATCAAAAGAACAACCTTTATTAGAATGGTTACCACTAGCTACACCAGGAAAAGAGGAAATAACTTGCATAGAGGGGTGACCTAAACGACGATGCCATAGTGTACCCAAATCCGGAGCCTGAACAGTATTTGCTTGCAAACCACGAGCATGAACATGTGTGAAAATATAGACTCCATTAAACCGCGTCCCCGCTCCAATCAGGTTCTTCAAAGTGTGGTCCTGTATGACACAAAACTTGTCAGTGCAAATAATAAATAACTTATGATGCTCTAAAAGCTGAGAAACAGACAATAAACTACAAGCAAGAGCAGGAACATAGAGAACATGATCCAATACAAAACCATCCGACAATACAACTTTTCCTTCCTTAGTTGCAGTAGCTTGTTTACCATTAGGCAAACCAATAGGAGATGAGATAGACACCAAATCAGAGAACAACTCCAAATTACCAGACATATGATTTGAGGCACCACTATTAATGATCCAATCACTAGAAGAAATCATACCCGAAGTCGCAGACACCTTTGAAGACTTCAATGCAGCAAGCAATTGGTTCCATTGATCATCAGTCAGCGTCGAGACAGTAGCCCGATCACCATCACTTACCAAGGGAGTTGAGGAGGCACGAGAGGTGCCGGTGGAGGCAGTGAAGCCACCACGACCACGGCCAGGGGTGCGTCCACCGCGGGAGCCGCCACGTCCTGACCGACCACCACGTCCACGAGTCGATTCCGGAAAACCGTGAAGAGAGTAACATGTATCTTTCACATGACCCGTACACCCGCAATGTGTACACTTACGCATATCGGGGTGACGCCCCATATCCCCATCACTACGGCGAGACGAGGCGCCAGCCGCAATAAACCCATCAACATCAGTTCTAGACGAATACTGAGCATCAGATTCAGCATGTTGCCTTTCATCAGACACAACTTTAGCATAGGCAACATTAAGAGAAGGCAACAGATCCATCATCAAGAGACCCGAAACCAGTGTAGAATATTTTTTGGGATCAAGACCAAGATAAAATTAGTGCAACAACTCGGTGTCAAGGAGTTGTTAATAAACCGATGCCGCAGCACATGTGCAAGCTGGGATTTTGCAATAACTTTGCAATTCATCCTGTAATCGTCTCAAATCACCATAATAAACAGCTACGGGACGCCCACGTTGTTTACAATCACGAATTTGATTTTTTAATTCAAGAATTCTAGGACCATTACCAAGAGAATATCTATCCCTCAAATCATCCCACAAAGATTATACATGATCCGGAAAACGCATAGTAGAATGAACAAACACATATAAAGTATTATAAATCCAAGCCACCAACATAGAATTCACGATTCCCCACTGTGCAAAATCCTTAGATGTAGATAAAGGTTCAGAAATAGTACCATCAATAAACCCCAATTTATTCTTTGCACGAAAATTATTGCGTAAAGAACGGGACCACTCTTCATAATTATCGCCGAGTCAATTGAATAGGACTAATCACAGCACACTCGTGCCCTCACTGGGATGAAGATAATATGGAGAAAAAGGTTCATACCTCGAAGCAGTAGAAGTCTAGGATGATGGAGTTTTATCGCCCATGGCAGACGAGCCGAGACGAGAGGAAGATTTTGAGGAGGTCTCGCACAAACAACAGCGAAGAAGATTGGATCGAATAACGACGCAACAGCAGGAGACCCATAGACAACAACAAATAAAGTGAGAATGATTTTCACCAAAAAATTGGAACGAATGAAAGTGGAACAACAGCAGAAGAAGACAAGACCGCAGACAACAGGCGGTACAACAGAGCGAGTACTCAAGAACAAGAGGGAACCCACTCGCACAAAGTTGAAACAAAAAATTAATTTAATGGAGATTGACAAAACACTTACCCATTAGAGAGGATCGATCAAACCAAAAAAAAAACAGATGAGAAAAAAATTGGGACATGGAAAATATTCTCTAAATTAGAGTGGCTCTTGATACCATGTTAAGGTTTGGAATATAGGAAAACTCACACCTTCTCATTAAACTGTAGAGGAATATATATAAAACCTAATATCAGAAAACCTACTGAACTAGATATCCAAATTATTTTACAGATAGGAATATAATATAAGACTCCTAATAAACATACTACTCCAATATGCTCAATGCACTCCCGATCTAGAGCCAATTCAATGCCACAAGTGCCTGACACAGGCATACAATAATCTTCTTCTTGAATGTTGTTTGGTTGTTTCGACAAGAGTAGTGGAGCTCCCAAGTCGCCATATAAGGTTCGGTGATAGGGAGGTTTTCCGTGGCAAAGTTTTCAGCACAGTCATCCTGCCACCTTCAGCCAGCCCGCCATTTTCAACAATTATGCCTCCTAAAGACGGTAAGTAATTAAGACAATGTTTGATTGGGAGGAAAATATTTTTGGCGGAAAAATGGTTTTATTTTTTACTTTTTTGTTTTAGTTTCCTTGTTTTAGTTTGTAGTGGGTGGAACATAGTTTTTCAAATGATGGATCTTAGTTATCCATAAGATGGGCAACATTATCCTGAAAAAACACATTTTCCACCCTATTCTGCACACAACATACTCTTTTTCTTCTCTCATCCATCATCTTCCTATTATTTTTTTATTTTTCCTTTCTCTCTGACTTTTCTTGTAACGAAATAAACAAAGGATTAAATCATGTTTTCCACGGAAAATCAATTTCCATTGAAAATGGTTTTCGTCCAACCCAACGTAGCCTACATTATGCAAGATAATTATCTGTTAGGTATAAGAACGTAACGGAAACGTAACAAGATCGAGAAAATTAATAAGAATATAATGCAAGAAAAGCAGTAACGGACACTCAATATTTAACGTGGGAAAAACCCTCTAAAATGAGGTAAAAAAACCCCACGGAGGACGGGCACCAAAATCCACTATATAAAATTATGATAGTATAGTATCCCAAATTAATAGGGTAAAGATGAAATTACCACTCTCACAATATTTAATAACAAACTCACAAAGAAGATTATCAGAGTGAATGGTAGAGTAAGAGATTGTGTGTATATGAGAATGTGAATGCTTGTATGTAGCTTGTGGATGGATACCCAGAAATGAACACAACACGTCTATTTATAGAGGTGCTTAAGTCGGTGGTGAATGCTCTGTAATCCAAAGAAATGTATGGATCCTTATATGCCTTTACCGACATAAGAGTAGCATTAGTGGCTTATCATCATTTCTAGAAAAATTATGATCAACCTTGATCATCTATCTTAGTATTAAGTTAAGCGGCAAATGAGAAGTGTTATTCTTTGGCTTTTGAGCTTTTATGAAATTTTGGCCATAATCTAACAACTCCACCTTGGAACAAATTTCACATGCCACTCGTCATCCGAGCTCCAGCGGGCCTAGCATAAATGAATGCCCACAAAGTCCAAGCAATGATTGAACTTAGTAGTAGGTGTTGTATTTGAAGGTTTTCAAGGCTAGAATGAAGAACAACATATGAACAAACAATTTGAACTTGTTGTGCCGTGGTGAACAAACCACTGCCTTGAATACGTGATTCGGTGCAACCGGGGTGCACAATTGTACTCACCGATTCGTTCTCTAAGGTTTACACAACTCTCAACACACAATGGCACTCTTGGGTGTGAGATGGAGTTACTAGAACTTATGCCCAAAAAGATGAAGAAAGGATGAAGAGAGAGAGAAAAAAAGATCTATCTCACAATCAAAAAATGAAATATATTTATAGTAGTGAAGGAGAAGAAGTAACCTCCCAAGGAAATCAAAGGACTCCAACAAATCCAATGATCATAATCAATCCAAATAAACACAAGATAATGGAGAATAAAAACTCCATCATCAATAGGAATTATGGGGAAGAATAAACTACCATAAAAGGATGATCATCATCTTTAAACCACGTAATTAAGGGGAGGCTACAAAAGGGATCCAAGCAAAATAAAGAGAAAAATCGGAAAACGGTAAAAAAAGCCTTCGCCCGATTGGGTTGGGCAAGCCCCGCCCGATCGGGCCCGAGACCAAAACTCCAAGGCTCACTGAGGTCGCCCGATCGGGAGAACCCCGCCCGAACGGGCGCCAACAGCGACTACGAAAGTCGCCCGCCCGATCGGGCGTCTCTTTTCTTCCCCTTTTTCCAACTTTAATCCCAACGATCCCCAACTAAAGATGAGAAAAAGATACCAAACGAATGAAAGGAAATTCCGGGCATAAGAGGAGATCAATACATAACATCCGGTGTTACATTTAAGTAAATTGAAACCAAATGTTTAGTGAAGTGGTACAATGACTTACAAGTCCAAGGGTGGACGAACCTTGAAACCCTCAAACTTTTGATCAAAGAGTGGACTAACCTTGAAACTCTAAGATTTAAGTCACGCCTCCCACAACACATACATCACTCCAAAAATCTAGTTAACTCCGCAAAGTGAACGCGTTTTAAGCCATGCGTTTACCTTAGTTTTCATGGAAGCTCTAGGAAACAAACTCAAGTTTCCATAGAAGATAGCGAGTCTTCACAACCATATAGGTGAATCCCTTGTGATTCTCAATAGCACAAAACATCTCTTAGAATTCATTAAGAGTTTAAACAAACTCAACCTCCACGAAATTATAACGGTGGATTTCTCAAATGCTTAGCTAGAGCACCTACCATGTAAGTATAAATCCATTAAGAATTCTTAAAGAATTCATTCTACTACAAGTATTACAACGCCAAATGCCATAGGGATGAAATATAAGTAATGCTAATTATATACTCATAATGGGCTTAAGCCCCATCCCCCTCGACGAATCAAGAACTTGGTTCCTTGCCAACCCCTTAGTCAAAGGATCTGCCAAATTTCTTTCGGACCTTACATAGTTCAAAGCAATGACTCCATTCTTGAGTAATTGTCTCACCGAACTATGTCTAAGGCGTATGTGCCTCTTCTTACCATTATAATTGCTATTGTTAGCTACACCAATTGCAGCTTGAGAATCACAATGCAAAGAAATCGAGGAAGATCTTTCCCCCCACAATGGGATGTCGGCAAGAAGACTCCTTAGCCAATCCGCTTCTTGACCTGCCAACTCATGAGCAATGAATTCAGATTCCATGGTGGAGCGAGCTAAACATGGTTGTTTTGAGGACTTCCATGATATAGCACCTCCACCCAACATAAACACATAACCACTAGTAGAGACTACTTCATCATTATCGGATACCCAATTAGCATCACAAAAACCATCCAAGACATTAGGAAATCGATTAAAATGCAAACCAATTTCCATGGTGACCTTAAGATACCTTAGTAACCGATACAGTGCATTCCAATGTTCACTACTAGGATTATGAGTATAATGACTTAATCTACTTACCGCATAAGCAATGTCGGGACGTGTGCAATTCATCAAAAACATTACGCTCCCTAATACCTTAGCATATTGCTCTTGTGACACACTAGGACCCTTGTTCTTCATGAGTCTTACACTTGCATCATATGGAGTCTTACATGGCTCCACATCATAGCAATTGAATTTCTTCAAGATTTTCTCCATATAGTGAGATTGATTAATTGAGAAACCATCCTTGAGCTTGGTCAACTGGACACCAAGGATCACATCGACTTCACCTAAACCCTTCATTTCAAAATTAGTAGAGAGAAAATCTTTAGTGTAATTTACAACCTCAAGGTTAGTACCAATAATAAACATGTCATCAACAAAAAGACAAATAATAACACAAGAGGAATCCAAAACTTTAGAATATACAAAAGAGTCCGAAGAATTAGTTACAAAACCATCACTCCTAAGAGTACTATCAAACTTTTCATACCATTGCTTAGGAGCTTGTTTCAAACCATACAAAGACTTCCTAAGCCAACACACCTTGTGTTCTTGACCCTTAACCACAAAACCTTCCGGTTGAGTCATATAAATCTCTTCATCAAGATCACCATTAAGAAAAGCCGTCTTAACATCCATTTGATGAACCACAAATCATGAATCGCCGCTAAAGCAACCAAAGTCCTAATGGTGGCAATCTTAGTCACGGGTGAGTAGGTATCAAAAAAGTATATACCCTCTTTTTGAGTAAAACCTCTAATAACAAGTCTAGCCGGAAACTTATCAATAGAGCCATCGGGTTTCTTTTTCTTAGTAAAGATCCATTTACAACTTATGGGTTTAGACCCTTTAGGTAAATCACATAAGTCCCAAGTATGATTAGACATGATTGAATCTAATTCACTTTTAATAGCCTCTTTCCAAAAACTAACATCTATGGATTTCGTAGCTTCACTATAATTCTTTGGGTTTTCTTATAAAATAAATAAAGAAATAACATTGTCACTCAAATAATTCATATCAAAATTTTCAACAAGAAAATTGGTCAAAAAATCCGGTCCAAAGGTAGTCTCTACTCTAACCCTCTTACTCTTCCTAGGTTGTACTCCTTCTACTACCAAAGGAGGAGGAGGATCACGAGAACTAGGCAAAGAAACATCCAAGGACACATCAATACTTGACTCATTCACATGCATAGAAGAAGATGATGATGATTTCAAAGGGAAAGTGTGCTCAAAGAAAACTGCATCTCTAGATTCACAAAAAGAATAATCACTCAAAAGCATGAACCTATATGCGGCACTATTCTGAGCATAACCAATAAACACACAATCATAAGTTTTAGACCCAATAGTGGTTTTCTTAAAATCCGGAAAAACAACTTTAGCTAAGCACCCCCACACTTTCAAAATACTCATGTTTGGTTTATAACATTTCCAAAGTTCATAAGGTGTTTTATCCAATTTCTTATGGGGCACTCTATTGAGTACATAACAAGCGGATAGAACCGCCTCTCCCCACATGTTATCGGATAATCCAGAACTTAAAAGCGTTGCATTTATAGTTTCTTTTAAAGATCTATTCTTCCTTTCGGCAATACCATTTTATTGTGGAGTGTAAGGAGAGCTTAGCTCATGGATGATTCCATTGGCTTCACAAAATTCTTTTAAAGTCCATTTTCCATATTCACCACCTCTATCGGTCCTAACCCATTTAATCTTAAGATCAATTTGATTTTCAACCTCGACTTTATACTTTAAAAATGCACTTTCGGCCTCATCCTTGGTTTTCAAAAGATAAACTTTAGTGAACCTTGAAAAATCATCAACAAAAGTTATGTAATAATTTTTCCCTCCTTTACTAGTAGTGCAATTTTTAAAGTCCGCTAAATCCGAGTGAATCAACTCTAGCAATTTAGTACTTCTTGATACAACTTGCTTGAATGGTTTCTTAGTATGTTTGGCCTCAACACAAATGGGACCTTTAGGGCTTTTTCAAATTGATCAAAAGAAATTAAGTCCATGTCCTTTAGTTTTTTCATGTAAGAAACATTTAAATGTCCTAAACGATTGTGCCAAACATCCATAGACTCAACAATATAAGCAAAAGAAATACTTTCATTATTATTCAAAACATTCATTAGAAACAATCCTCCACTAAGGTAACATTTCCCAACAAAGTCTCCATTCTTAGTGATAACAATCTTAACCGCCTCAAAGACAAGCTTTAAACCGGCTTTGTTGAGAAGGGCACCCGAAACAAGATTCCTCCAAAGGGAGGGAACATACAAGACATTATTCAAAAACAAAGTTTTTCCGAAAGTGAGTTTAAGGTGGACCTTCCCTTTGCCAAGAACTGTCGCGGTGCTACTATTTCCCATGTAAACAAGGTCTCCATCGGTAGCATCTTCAAAGTCCGTCATGAGAGCCTTGTTAGCACAAATATGTCTTGATGCTCCCGTGTCCAAGATCCACTACACCTTGTTTTCCACCAAGTTGGCTTCAACTACCACCGCGACTATCACCTCATCCTTTTCAACAAGATTAGCTTGGGAGGCACCATTGGAGTTGTTCTTGCGGTGGACACATTGATAGGCCTTGTAGTGGGTGGAACATAGTTTTTCAAATGATGGATCTTAGTTATCCATAAGATGGGCAACATTATCCTGAAAAAACACAATTTCCACCCTATTCTACACCCAACATACTCTTTATCTTCTCTCATCCATCATCTTCCTATTATTTTTTTATTTTTCCTTTCTCTCTGACTTTTCTTGTAACGAAATAAACAAAGGATTAAATCATGTTTTCCACGGAAAATCAATTTCCATTGAAAATGGTTTTCGTCCAACCCAACGTAGCCTACATTATGCAAGATAACTATCAGTTAGGCATAAGAACGTAACAGAAACTTAACAAGATCGAGAAAATTAATAAGAATATAATGCAAGGAAAGCAATAACGGACACTCAATATTTAACGTGGGAAAAACCCTCTAAAATGAGGTAAAAAAAACCCCACGGACGACGGGCACCAAAATCCACTATATAAAATTATGATAGTATAGTATCCCAAATTAATTGGGTAAAGATGAAATTACCACTCTCACAATATTTAATAACAAACTCACAAAGAAGATTATCAGAGTGAATGGTAGAGTAAGAGATTGTGTGTATATGAGAATGTGAATGCTTGTATGTAGCTTGTGGATGGATGCCCAGAAATGAACACAACACGTCTATTTATAGAGGTGCTTAAGTCGGTGGTGAATGCTCTGTAATCCAAAGAAATGTGTGGATCCTTATATGCCTTTGCCGACATAAGAGTAGCATTAGTGGCTTATCATCATTTCTAGAAAAATTATGATCAACCTTGATCATCTATCATAGTATTAAGTTAAGCGGCTAATGAGAAGTGTTATTCTTTGGCTTTTGAGCTTTTATGAAATTTGGGCTATAATCTAACAACTCCACCTTGGAACAAATTTCATATGCCACTCGTCATCCGAGCTCCAGCGGGCCTAGCATAAATGAATGCCCACAAAGTCCAAGCAATGATTGAACTTAGTGGTAGGTGTTGTATTTGAAGGTTTTCAAGGCTAGAATGAAGAACAACATATGAACAAACAATTTGAACTTGTTGTGCCGTGGTGAACAAACCATTGCCTTGAAAACGACATTCGGTGCAACCGGGGTGCACAATTGTACTCACCAATTCGTTCCCAAAGGTTTACACAACTCTCAACACACAATGTTACTCTTGGGTGTGAGATGGAGTTACTAGAACTTATGCCCAAAAAGATGAAGAAAGGAAGAAGAGAGAAGGAAGAAAAGATCTATCTCACAATCAGAAAATGAAATATATTTATTGGAGTGAAGGAGAAGAAGTAACCTCCCAAGGAACTAAAAGGACTCCAAGTAATCCAATGATCATAATCAATCCAAATAAACACAAGATAATGGAGAATAAAAACTCCATCATCAATAGGAATTATGGGGAAGAATAAACCACCATAAAAGGATGATCATCATCTTTAAACCACGTAATTAAGGGGAGGCTACAAAAGGGATCCAAGGAAATAAAGAGAAAAACCGGAAAACGGCAAAAAAAGCCTTCGCCCGATCGGGTTGGGCGAGCCCCGCCCGATCGGGCTCGAGACCAAAACTACAAGGCTCATTGAGGTCGCCCGATCGGGAGAACCCCGCCCGAACGGGCGCCAACAGCGACTACGAAAGTCGCCCTCCCGATTGGGCGCCTTTTTACTTCCCTTTTTTCCAACTTTAATCCCAACGATCCCCCACTAAAGATGAGAAAAAGATACCAAACGAAAGAAAGGAAATTTCGGGCATAAGAGGAGATCAATACATAACATCCGGTGTTACATTTAAGTAAATTGAAACCAAATGTTTTGTGAAGTGGTACAATGACTTTCAAGTCCAAGGGTGGACGAACCTTGAAACCCTCAAACTTTTGATCAAAGAGTGGACTAACCTTGAAACTCTAAGATTTAAGTCACGCCCCCACAACACATTCATCCCTCCAAAAATCTAGTTAACTCCGCAAAGTGAACACGTTTTAAGCCATGCGTTTACCTTAGTTTTCATGGAAGCTCTAGGAAACAAACTCAAGTTTCCATAGAAGATGGCGAGTCTTCACAACCATATAGGTGAATCCCTTGTGCTTCTCAATAGCACAAAACATCTCTAGAATTCATTAAGAGTTTAAACAAACTCAACCTCCACAAAATTACAACGGTGGATTTCTCAAATGCTTAGCTAGAGCACCTACCATGTAAGTATAAATCCATTAAGAATTCTTAACGAATTCATCCTACTACAAGCATTACAACACCAAATGCCATAGGGATGAAATATAAGTAATGCTAATTATATACTCTTAATGGGCTTAAGCCCCATCCCCCTCGACGAATCAAGAACTTGGTTCCTTGCCAACCCCTTAGTCAAAGGATCCGCCAAATTTCTTTCGGACCTTACATAGTTCAAAGCAATGACTCCATTCTTGAGTAATTGTCTCACCGAACTATGTCTAAGGCGTATGTGCCTCTTCTTACCATTATAATTGCTATTGTTAGCTACACCAATTGCAGCTTGAGAATCACAATGCAAAGAAATCGAGGAAGATCTTTCCCCCCACAATGGGATGTCGTCAAGAAGACTCCTTAGCCAATCCGCTTCTTGACCTGCCAACTCAAGAGCAATGAATTCGGATTCCATGGTGGAGCGAGCTAAACATGGTTGTTTTGAGGACTTCCATGATATAGCACCTCCACCCAACATAAACACATAACCACTAGTAGAGACTACTTCATCATTATCGGATACCCAATTAGCATCACAAAAACCTTCCAAGACATTAGGAAATCGATTAAAACGCAAACCAATTTCCATGGTGCCCTTAAGATACCTTAGTAACCGATACAGTGCATTTCAATGTTCACTACTAGGATTATGAGTATAACGACTTAATCTACTTACCACATAAGCAATGTCGGGACGTGTGCAATTCATCAAAAACGTTACACTCCCTATTACCTTAGCATATTGCTATTGTGACACACTAGGACCCTTGTTCTTCATGAGTCTTACACTTGCATCATATGGAGTCTTACATGGCTCCACATCATAGCAATTGAACTTCTTCATCAAGATTTTCTCCACATAGTGAGATTGATTCATTGAGAAACCATCCTTGAGCTTGGTCAACCGGATACCAAGGATCACATCGACTTCACCTAAATCCTTCATTTCAAACTTAGTAGAGAGAAAATCTTTAGTGTAATTTACAACCTCAAGGTTAGTACCAATAATAAACATGTCATCAACATAAAGACAAATAATAACACAAGAGGAATCCAAAACTTTAGAATATACACAAGAGTCTGAAGAATTAGTCACAAAACCATCACTCCTAAGAGTACTATCAAACTTTTCATACCATTGCTTAGGAGCTTGTTTTAAACCATACAAAGACTTCCTAAGCCAACACACCTTGTGTTCTTGACCCTTAACCACAAAACCTTCCGGTTGAGTCATATAAATCTCTTCATCAAGATCACCATTAAGAAAAGTCGTTTTAACATCCATTTGATGAACCACTAAGTCATGAATCGCCGCTAAACAACCAAAGTCCTAATGGTGGCAATCTTAGTCACGGGTGAGTAGGTATCAAAAAAGTATATACCCTCATTTTGAGTAAAACCTCTAATAACAAGTCTAGCCTTAAACTTATCAATAGAGCCATCGGGTTTCTTTTTCTTAGTAAAGATCCATTTACAACTTATGGGTTTAGACCCTTTAGGTAAATCACATAAGTCCCAAGTATGATTAGACATGATTGAATCTAATTCACTTTTAATAGCCTCTTTCCAAAAACTAACATCTATGGATTTCGTAGCTTCATTATAAGTCTTTGGGTCTTCTTCTAAAAGAAATAAAGAAACAACATTGTCACTCAAACAATTCATATCAAAATTCTCAACAAGAAAAGTGGTCAAAAAATCCGGTCCAAAGGTAGTCGGTACTCTAACCCTCTTACTCTTCCTAGGTTGTACTCCTTCTACTACCAAAGGAGGAGGAGGATCACGAGAACTAGGCAAAGAAACATCCAAGGACACATCAATACTTGACTCATTCACATGCATAGAAGAAGATGATGATGATTTCAAAGGGAAAGTACGCTCAAAGAAAACTGCATCTCTTGATTCACAAATAGAATAATCACTCAAAAGCATGAACCTATATGCGGCACTATTCTGAGCATAACCAATAAACACACAATCATAAGTTTTAGACCCAATAGTGGTTTTCTTAAAATCTGGAAAAGCAACTTTAGCTAAGCACCCCCACACTTTCAAAATACTCATGTTAGGTTTATAACCTTTCCAAAGTTCATAAGGTGTTTTATCCAATTTCTTATGGGGCACTCTATTGAGTACATAACAAGCGGATAGAACCGCCTCTCCCCACATGTTATCGGATAATCCGGAACTTAAAAGCATTGCATTCATAGTTTCTTTTAAAGATCTATTCTTCCTTTCGGCAATACCATTTTGTTGTGGAGTGTAAGGAGAGCTTAGCTCATGGATGATTCCATTGGCTTCACTAAGTTCTTTTAAAGTCCATTTTCCATATTCACCACCTCTATCGGTCCAAACCCTTTTAATCTTAAGATCAAGTTGATTTTCAACCTCAACTTTATACTTTAAAAATGCACTTTCGGCTTCATCCTTAGTTTTCAAAAGATAAACTTTAGTGAACCTTGAAAAATCATTAACAAAAGTTATGTAATAATTTCTCCCTCCATTACTAGTAGTGCAATTTTTAAAGTCCGCTAAATCCGAGTGAATCAACTCTAGCAATTTAGTACTTCTTGATACAACTTACTTGAATGGTTTCTTAGTATGTTTGTCCTCAACACAAATGGGACATTTAGGGGCTTTTTCAACTTGATCAAAAGAAATTAAGTCCATGTCCTTTAATTTTTTCATGTAAGAAACATTTAAATGTCCTAAACGATTGTGCCAAACATCCATATATAGACTCAACAATATAAGCAAAAGAAATACTTTCATTATTATTCAAAACATTCATCACAAACAATCCTCCACTAAGGTAACATTTCCCAACAAAGTCTCCATTCTTAGTGATAACAATCTTGTCCGCCTCAAAGACAAGCTTTAAACCGGCTTTGTTGAGAAGGGCACCCGAAACAAGATTCCTACAAAGGGAGGGAACATACAAGACATTATTCAAAAACAAAGTTTTTCCGAAAGTGAGTTTAAGGTGGACCTTCCCTTTGCCAAGAACTCCCGCGGTGATACTATTTCCCATGTAAACAAGGTCTCCATCGGTAGCATCTTCAAAGTCCGTCATGAGAGCCTTGTTAGCACAAATATGTCTTGATGCTCCCGTGTCCAAGATCCACTACACCTTGTTTTCCACCAAGTTGGCTTCAACTACAACCGCGGCTATCACCTCATCCTTTTCAACAAGATTAGCTTGGGAGGCACCATTGGAGTTGTTCTTGCGGTGGACACATTGATAGGCCTTGTGTCCTATCTTTCCACACACATAGCATGCTCCTTTAGTCTTTTGAATCTTGTTGTTAAAAGTGAAGTTCCCTTTGTTTCCATTATTCTTCTTCTTACCTTTGAACCTGTTTCTAGCCATAGGATCACTAGATTCAACCAAGTTAGCTTTAGAATAATTCAAAGAGAGAGAATCAAACTTATCTTTAAGGCGGTTGGCCTCCGCGATCCTCATGTGACCAATAAGCTCTTGAAAGTTCATGTCCTTCTTCTTGTGCTTCAAAGAGTTTCGGTAGTCATTCCATGAAGGTGGGAATTTCTCCAAAAGCAGATTGGCTTGAAGAGTCTCACACATTTTCATCCCTTCACCAAGGATATTGGTGACAATGTTCTCATAGTCATGCACTTGATCCATGATGGATTTGTCATCTGTCATCTTGAAGTTAATCCACTTACCAACAACATATTTATTCTTACCGGCATCATCGACACCATACTTCTTTTGCAAAGTGTCCCAAATGGACTTGCATGATTACCCCCACACTTGAACTTTACTCGACCTCGAGTAAACTCAAAATAAAGGTCAATGAGGCACCCCTTCCAAACCATTGCTCACCTTTCACTACTCCCCTTATCTCTCCATCCTAGATCATCATCATCACATCCAAACGAAATACGCTCAAAACCTAAACGTAAAGGATAATGACTCCCCCACACTTAGCTTCAAGCTACTATCAGAAATACAGACGCGACAACAATAATCACCAAACGGCAACCAAAATGTGAGCTCAAATCCTGAAGGATCTCAAAGGAGTTGAACTCACTCCAACGCCACCATTAAAGTGACAACTCGCCTTAAACCTCAAAAGATAAACTACTACTACTACTACAACCAACCTAAATAAGCAAGCCATGGAACAAAGACAAAAAGGGATAAATTCCATGCTTACTCCAAAAAAGCAATCAACCAAAAGAAAGTAAAAGCCAAAACAAATCTCCGGCAAATGAGTCTTCAAAATACATAATTCTCTCTTAATCTCTCATTTTGCCTAGGAGCCCTTTCGGGTTTTCATCCTAGCTTCTCACATTTCTTTTTTTCATCTCACCAACTTACCCGCTCAATATAAGCCACTTTTTTTTTTGCATAGGTTGCCCTTTCGGGTTTTCAACCTATCCGGGCCCCCATTTTTGCCCGAGTCGCCCGCCCTTGCGGGTTTTCAACTTCAGCGGGATTCATTTCATCATTCATTTTTTTTTTTTTTTTTTTTTTTTCATTTTTTTTTTTTTTTTTTTTTTTAAATTGAAATAAATACAACATAAATACAACATAGATACATGAGAATGAGAAAACCCTCCCCCCTACTTAAACTACACATTGTCCTCAATGTGACGACAATGAGAAGAAAAAGGAAAATGAAAATGGGGGGGGGAAAGAAAATCGAGCAAATCGAAGATCGAATGCTCAAGACTCATGACCAAACAATCCGTCAAACTCAAATTTCTTAACAACACCATCTCAAATCTCCGAAATCAACTCACAACCCTCTCCCTCAAATCACTCAAACAAATGGCAAATTCAAACGTTTTAAATTTTTGAGATTGACACCTAGCTCAAGAGATCGAAAGATACAACAATCTCACTCCTCTAGTGTTACCAACTCCTAGCTATTGAACTCCTCCCAACGGGTTTTTCTTTTGTGGACTTGGGCTCAAAGTGGATTAAGATTTGTTGTGGTTCTTTTGAGTGGGTGGTGAGTGGGTTGAAGAAAATTTGTTGTGGTGGTGGAAATTTGATGAGAAAATAAAGGAAAGGAAAGAAAATAAAAAGGGTCTCGGGTTGCCTCCCGAGAAGCGCTGTTGTTTAAAGTCGTTAGCTCGACTTAATACCTTAAGCTTAATCATTGGGTTGTGCTCCATGTGTGACAATGGTGGTTCCATGTCAATCTCCACTTCAAACACCTGCAAAATTGATTGAGAAGGACTCTTGCAATGCATTGTTAGTGCCTAGCTTACTACATCATGGTTGAGCATATAATATCAGATTATATCCCAAAACCTAGCATTAAGTCAACAACAAACATCAACTAGTAGTACTCCTAGCTAATCCAAGTCATGACCATTAATATCAATATTTAAAGCTAGACAATAACCAAGATATAGAGTATGAGTCAATCAACCATTCCCAAGAGAGTTAAAGCAACAAGTTCCATGCTTCTTGTCCAAAATACGAAAGTGAAATACATAGAGCTCAATGGAAGATGAAAACTAGAAACTCAAACAAAAAGGGAATTCTTCATATAAGTGGCCAACCAAAAACAAAGAGCACAAACAATACCATCCAAAAATCACGCAAAACACAAACAAGTAACACCGTTTCCCCGGCAACGGCGCCAAAATTTGGCAGGACGCGGATGTGTCGTTGTACACCGCGCCCGGTCCAAAGATAAAATTTCTCCTACTCTCTTCTACACTAAGGTAGTATAATGGAAGTAGGGGTCGTATCCGTGAGGGAAACGAGGGACGAGTTTATATTCGGCGTGATTCGAAACCTAGATTAAGCTAAGGGCCGAGAAACCTAATAATAATTACAAAGGGGGGTTTCAAGTTGATTTATAACTAAACTACAACTAACTAGCATATAAACAAAATGAGAAATCAATTATAGGAAGATCTTGAATCCGATTAACATTCACTTCAACTCACTATCGATCCTTGAACCTCCACTCTAATTAATTTCATAATTATCTATTGCCGAGAATTAATCTCGTGTTCTCCTTATTCTTAGTTGAATAGCACGATCAGCGTGACTATAAAACCCTAACTAAAGGATAACCTAGTCCGATCTGCGTCTAAGTTCAATCCAATAGCGGCAATAAACACGAGAGAACCAACGGACACCGCTAATGTCATACAAGCGATAAACATTCAACAGTTGATTCAATTTCCCTAAGTAATAACCAAGATGATCGGCATCCGAATTACTCCCTAGTTTGCTACAAATCGATAAAAGAATAAAACAATCCGATTCTATTCTTAAATCTAGCATTAGATTAATTACACAATCAAACTAGTAACGTTCCTAGCATAATTATGCAACAATCATAAAACACAAGCATAGAAATTGAACCATAATCAAGGAAAAGAGAAAGAGAGGAAAGATCTCACAATAACGGTTGAAGCTTCATGTTAATTGATCCAAGAACAGTCAAGCTACAATCCGATAGCAAAAACCAAACCCATAGTTGAAATCCCTAAAAACTAAACTAAGAAATGAAAACTAAAACTAGGAAATGAAGAACAAAAACTAAGAAATGGAAATGAAGAACAAAGAGGAACGAAGAAGGAAAGATGAAAAGAGAATCATGAAGAAGGAAGGATGAGGAGAGGAGCTCTCCCCTCAAGCTTGCCACTCCAAGATCTACATTTCGGCTCTCCTCTTCAATTTTGTTCGAAATTCCAGATCTCCCCCAAAACAAAACGTTTTTCTCATTAATAAAACCTAAGGAAAGTCGAGAATTACCGAAGAATCGCAGCCGCGTCGAAGTGCGCGAGTCGGGCATCTATGGCGCGCGAGTCGGGCCTTCAATGCTGCCAAGAAATACTCTCCTCGCTCGAAGTGCGCGGGTCGCGCAGGTCCAGCGCGCGAGTCGGGCACCCATTCTTGTCAAGCCATTGCCTTCGCTCGCGTCGCGCGAGTCGCGCGAGTCCGGGGCCGCGCGAGTCGGGCACTTGGTGCCGCCTATCTTCGGCCTTCAATCGATGTGCGCGAGTCGTGGGAGTGAGGTGCCCGGCTCGGGCATTTCTTTGCTTGCCCGGGATATGATTTTCTCTACTAACACCGAGGCGGGCTCTTCAACGCCCATGGTGGGCCAACAATGTTGTAGAGCCACAAGATGAACTTGGATGACAACCATCAAAATCTAGACTTCAAGGAACTTTGTGAGCTTAATCCACCTGTGAATGATCAAGAGCATATAGAACCACAAAATGTCCTTAAATCTCCTCTAATATCGCAAATTCATCATAACTCCCTCTTCTCCACACTAAGGTTTAGATTAGTAAAACTCTCCTTCTTAAAGCTTAAACCTTAGTAAAATGGACTTCTCAACACCCTATAATCGCACATAACTTGGTCCCATCAATGATCGATTAGTGATAAGGAGATCAAATAAGATTCCACTCATATGATGGAGGATATGAGCTCGAACAAGCTTGTTGTCTTTCTCCTTCTTGGTCAATGCATCGACCGCTTTCTTGAGATCCTCCGCCGAAAGGGAGGCATCCTAGGCTACCGCCTTGCTTGCTTCAATTGCTGCAATCACATCCTCATAGAGGACATAATCAATTTCAAGTTGCTCAAAAAAGATCAACAATTTTTGTGACCATCTCTTATAGTTCTTGCCATCAAGAGGCTCCAACTTAGAGATGTCAGGAAGAGTCTTGTTCAACATTGGATTAGCCAAAAGAATCGACATAATATCTCGTTTTCAAATTGTTGTATTTAAAGGTTTTCAAGGCTAGAATGAAGAACAAGATATGAACAAACAATTTGAACTTGTTGTGCCATGGTAAACAAACCACTGCCTTGAAAACGAGATTCGGTGCAACCGAGGTGCACAATTATACTCACCAATTCGTTTCCTAAGGTTTACACAACTCTCAACACACAATGGCACTCTTGGGTGTGAGATGGAGTTACTAGAACTTATGCCCAAAAAGATGAAGAAAGGAAGAAGAGAGAGAGAAGAAAAGATCTATCTCAAAATCAGAAAATTATATATATTTATAGGAGTGAAGGAGAAGAAGTAACCTCCTAAGGAAATCAAAGGACTCCAAGGAATTCAATGATCATAATCAATCCAAATAGGAATTATGGGGAAGAATAAACCACCATAAAAGGATGATCATCATCTTTAAACCACTTAATTAAGGGGAGGTTACAAAAGGGATCCAAGGAAATAAAGAGAAAAACCGGAAAACGGCAAAAAAAGCATTCGCCTGATCGGGTCGGGCGATCCCCGCCTGATCTGACCCGAGACCAAAACTCCAAGGCTCACTGAGGTTGCCCGATTGGGCACCAACAGCGACAAAGAAAATCGCCCATCGGATCGGGCGGCCTGCGCCCGATCCGATCGAGCGCCTCTTTTCTTCCCCTTTTTCCAACTTTAATCCCAACAGTAGGAAGTGGCTTCGTGAGCATATATCTGCAGGATTATCTGAAGTGTAAACCTTATTGACAATAAGTTTACCTTAAGCAATTGCATCTCTGACACAGTAATATTTAATTAAATGTTCTTAGTGTTGAAGTGATATGCTTTATTCTTGGTGAAAAAGATGTCACTTTGGCTATCGCAGAACACAGTGGTAACACCTTGTGGAACTCCAAGATCTAGCAAGACCTCACAGCCATGTAGCCTCCTTTATACCTTCAGTAGATGCAACATATTCTGACTCTGTTGTGGAGAGAGTATCCTTACATTGTAAAGAAGCCTTCCAACTTATTGCACCAAAACATAAAGTTATGATAGAACTTGAGAGCGACCTTCAACGGTCAAGATCACCTCCATATTAAAAGCCAACAAACCTAACAACATCAATTGAAGATATTAGGGTCCTATCAAATACCAACCCCAGATTTGTGGTACCATTTATGTAATAGAATATCTAAGTTATGAAATTCCAATGATCTTTTCCGGGGTTGTGCATATATCGGCTCATCATGCTAACGACATATGCAACATCAAGTCTAGTGCATGCAGACCATGGGATATATGAGACTGCCAACTGCACTAGCATAAGGAATGCTAGACATTTTTTCTTTCTCTTCCTCTCATTGTGGACAAGAAGTAGATGAAAATTTAAAGTGAGCAGCAAGAGGAGTAGAGAGAGACTTACAATTATAATTCAACGGCTTGTCGATCTCCATGTATCTCCATGCCAAGAATTTTCTTTGTTGCGCCAAGATCCTTCATCTTGAACTCCTTATTGAGTTGAGACTTCAAGTTATTGATCATGGACTTATCACAAAATGATATGAGCATGTCGTCCATGTACAAGAATAAATAGATATATGCTCCATAAAACTATTGGAAACAAACACAATGATCATATTGACTGCGTGTGTAGTCATATCTAATCATGAAAGAGTCCAATTTTCTATACCACTGTTTGGGAGCTTGTTTCAGGCCATAAAAAGATTTCTTCAAGCGGGAGACAAGGTTCTCCATTCCAAGAACAACAAATCCCTTATGTTACTTTATATATATCTCTTCTTCAAGATCTCCACGAAGAAAAGCTGTTTTGACATCGTGTTGCTCTAACTACATGTCAAACATAGCAACTACTGCCAGAAGGACTATAATAGAGGTATGACGTTCAAGAGAGAAAATTTCAATAAACTCAATACATTCGCTTTGATTGCAGCCTTTGGCAACAAGGCGTGCCTTCTATATCTTGCAGGTTCGACCCTGGGAATTCCTTCCTTTTGCTTGTAAATCCATCTGCATGTAAGAGCCCTTCAACATTTAGGTAGCTTTACCAGATCCAAGGTGCCATTCTTGTAGAGACTTTCGATCTCATTCATAGCCACGAGCCAATTAGATGCATAATTTGGATCCGAGATGGCTTCAGGATAAGTAGATTACTCGACTCCAACTGGAGTTTCTTCACCTACTGTGAGAGCAGAGGAAATCATGTATTCCTCTTTTGGATCTTTCGTGGATTTCTTTTGTTGCCATCTCAGACGATCTCTGGTTGGCTAGTATCACTGGTAATCCTGGAGCATGGTCATTATCATCATGTGTTTCATTGTTGGATTATAAGGAAGAGTCAACATCAACCATGGAAGACTGGCTAATAGTCTCCAACTTTACCTTCTCACTATCTTGGTCACCTATGTTAGAAGAGATAAAGGACTCCGATCCAGGTGGTTTCCGCATAAAATTTTCTTTGAAAGTGATGTCTCGACTAAGAATGACTTTCTTAGACTCAAGACGTACACCATAATTTATAACCTCTCGATTCAGATGAATAATTAACCAATGAAAATGCATTTAACGGCTCTAGGATCTAATTTCCTATCATTGATATGAGCATAAGCGGTACAACCAAATACTTTTAGAGAAGAATAGTCAATAGTTGCACCAGACCATATTTCGTCCGAGGTTTTGAAGTCAATAGAAGAGTGTGGAAAACGGTTGACAATATAAGCAATCGTGGGAGCAGCTTCCGTCCACAAGTCACGGTGATGCCACATTCCAGCATTGAAGAGCATACAACGAGATCTTTCGAGAAAAGTTATGTTCATATGTGCTACACCGTTCTATTAAGGCTTGCCGGGTAATGTTTTGTGTCTAGCAATACCTGCTTGTGTGCATAACTCATCAAATTCACCATCACAAAACTCCAAGCCTCGATTAGTCATTATCTTCTTAACTTTTCTGCACATATGTAGTCCTGACTTTAGGAGAAAAATCATCAATTTTCAACACGAGCTTTCCACTTTTTGAAAGTAGGGAAGGCATCATTTTTCTTTCTTAAGAATTAGGTCCTGATTATACGAGAAAAATCATCAATAATGGTCATCATATAACATTTGTCAGAATAAAATGTGACCCTTAAAGGTCCCCATAGATCGAAATGAATATAATCAAGAACCGTTTTGGTACTCTTAATAGCTATAGAGAAACTTACTTTCTTCTGTTTCCCATACACACAATGCTCAGAGAATTATAGCTTACTACTACCAGGTGTAAGAAGACCATGTTTGATCAGGATGTCCATACTTTTCTCACGCATGTGGCCAAGCTGGATGTCCATACCTTCAACTTTATCATTAGTATTCACTTCAAGGTTAATTTTTTCTTTTGCGAGTAAATTAGATTTAACGTCTTCAAAAGGTAAAGTATCACTATTATTATACCTTCAACTTTATCATTAGTATGCACTTCAAGATTACTGAACTTATCTTGCCATAAAATTTCTCTTTATCGAACTTAGTGACAATCGATATACCAAGGAAAATATTATCTTTCAATTTGGTTGTCCCATTGAAATTTTATTTTTGGAAACCGAAAAATCATTTTTCATTGAAAGCGTTTTCTTGATGTCCAAGCAAACAATCTAAAAAAACAATTTCCCCTATTCCCCACCCTACGTTTTCTTTTTCCATCTTTATCACTATTCTGATAAATAAGTGAACGCAAGAATGAAGTTGAATCCCAATAATCTATTGAAATGTTAATTTATCGTAATTAGAAAATAATTTATTATATCAAATGACCGTGTACTATTATATAGTAGTATTATATGGCGTGACATTTAATGATGAAATTTGTTGTGCTTTCCGCTAATTACATTCTTATGAGAATAAATAAGGTTAAATAATTTAATTAGAATACAAAATTACACACACATAAATGCAAAAAATACAAATATTACATAATATATAACCATTTGAATCAATTTTTGTGTGATTGATTCTTTTGTACAATTTTGTGTTTTTCTTGTGTAAATTTGTGCCTTGATGAAAATACTCAACATTTATTGACGTCAAAAGAATATAATTAATAAACATTTTGAAAAAGTTTCATCATTAATGTCGTGGCACAGAAAAACTATAATACAGGGCTATTTCATGAAATAATAAAAAAATTAGATTACCAAAAATAAATCTCCAAAACACATACCAATGAGAATTTCTCGAGAAACTTATACTGCCATAAGGGTTTCCAACCCTCTTATTATTAAATTTTCATTGGTTAGAAATACATTAAAACATTATATTTATGTTACTTTTCCCCTCAATTTATTACATACTAACATATATATCAATATTTTATTGTAATGTATCTAAGAGGATTACTCAAACATTTTCCTTGTTTTATTGGTACTAATAATTGTGTTGCACAAACAAGCAAACAGGTCCACATGATAAAAACAAGAGGGGATCATCGTACATGTTTCTGCTAAGAAATTAAGGATTGTAGTATGTTGTGAGATTTGATGTGGGCCCCAAGAGCGTTCGCCTGAGCTCCGATATCCGTACACCTGAATCCTGTAAAAAGGACATTAGACTACCCCGGGGGTGGTTTCGGGATCGCCCCTCCGACGCTCAAGTCAGTTGAGATAGAGGTAGAGAGATAAAGTCTAGAGAGAGATGCTTTAGTTTTGTTAGGTGAGGATTTAATACCTGATCATTGATGAAGCAGTTGGTTTTTATAGTGTTGGGGATTTCCCAGACAGGAAACTTTGTTCAGATGGGCCTTTTTGGTATCAATGGGCATGTTGCCTTTGTAGGCAATGATTATCTCATCCCTCTTAGAGATTTCCCTAATACTGGTGATTAGGTCAACTTACAGGTGGGACCCATTGCTTGCCACACGACCCATGCTTTAGGAGGCCTTCGGGCTCCTTGTTGGAAGGTCTTGATCAATTGAGCCCCAAACAATTAGCCCCACGCCATAGATGGGGATCACGGGGACTCGCCGGTGGGATGCCATGCGTGGCGGAATACACATCCGTCTTGTTTCTGACTGGTTGGCGACCGGGTTCCCTTCCTGTTGAATGAAAAGGGTCGACCCAGTCTCCCCCTGGCGAATGAAGAGTGGCCGACCGGGTCACTCCCTGGTGAAGGGAGAATGCCGACCCGGTCATCATGAAGAGTGGCCGACCGGGTCATTCCCTGGTGAAGGGAGAATGCCGACCCGGTTACCCCCGCTCGAATGATGAGGAGTGGCCGAAGGCCACTCCCTGGTGAAGGGAGAATGCCGACCGGTCATCTCCAGCTAGATGAAGAGTAGCCGACCGGGTCACTCCCTGGTAAAGGGAGAATACCGACCCGGTTACCCCCTGCCGAATGAGGAGTGGCCGACCGGGTCACTCCATGGTGAAGGGAGAACTCGATCATGCTCTGCCATCGGGATTTGGTGATACCCTGCGTTTGCGTCCATGAAGCTTATGAATGTGTGCCCTGCCGTTGAGTCGACCAGCCTGTCGATTTTGGGCAGAGGGTGGTTATCTTTTGGACATGCCTTGTTCAGGTCTGTAAAATCCACACACATTCTCCATGCCCCACTCGACTTTTTGACCAGGACTACGTTGGCCAGCCATTTCGAGTACTGGCATTCTTCAATGAACCCTGCCTCGAGCAATTTCTTAACTTCGGTGGCGGCCGCAGTGTTCCTTTCGGGGCCTTGATGCCTCAGTTTTTGCTTGACAGGCCAGAATCCCTCTTTGATGTTCAGCTCGTGGCACATCACTTTAGGGTCGAGCCCGGGCATTTCGGTGGCTTCGTAGGCGAAGACGTCTCTGTATTCTGTTAACACTTGGACGATCTCCTTTCTCGTCTGAGGATCCATGGCCTTGCCTACTCTCAAGGTCCGACCGTGCCTCTCGTCGATGATGACTTCTTCGTCGTCCTCGGCTGGCTGAGGGCGCTCGTATTGCTTGGGGTTCTCGGTAAGGTATACCCCGAGCCCACTTGAGGGCTGATCTTCTTCCCGTTTTCTTTTCTTCGAGTCCTCTGGGACGTCGTTCTTGTTTTTCAGGCTATTCACGTAACATTCCCTGGCTGCCTGCTGATCCCCTTGGATTTTTCCGACCTTACACTCTTCGGTTTCAAATTGCATGAGGAGCTGGTAAATTGAAATTGCTGCCTTGACCTTGTTCAGAGTCGGTCTTCCCATTATGATGTTGTATGGTAGAGGGATGTCCACCACTAGGAAGTCAATCGGTAGGCTTCTTCCTTTGCCTTTCTCTCTCCCATCCGAAGCGAGCAATTTTATGGATCCGATTGGATGTACCGAATTTCCCCGAAGCCTATCGGTGGTTGATTGAGCGGGGTTACATCCTTCTCACTCGTACTTCGGTTTCCGAGGCACTCCCAGTGTGATTATATCTGCTTGAAGATCCACTATCCACCAACACCCGTTTGACTCTGGCATTAGCCACTTTGCGTTCGATGACCAAAGGGTCGTCGTGGGGCGTGTGCAGGGGCCGACTGGACTAGCCGAATGTCATGATGGGACAGTCGGGTCGGGGATGATGTACATCGAGTACCTGGTGCTTTAGACTCTGGAGGTGGGCATTGCGCGAGCGACCGGTTAGGCCGCCCGACGCGAAGCCACCCGCTATGACCCCGATGAATCCCTCTGTGTCCCCGCTGTTGGATTGACCAACCTTTTGTTTGCCCTTTTCCTCCCTAGAGTGCTTGAGGTACCGGTTCAGCTTCCCCTGGTCAGCTAGGTTGTCCAGGGATTTCTTAAGTTCCCTGCAATCCTTGGTGGTGTGACCGCACTCTTTGTGGAATTCGCACCATTGGCTTTTGTCTCGCCGAGCGACCGACGTCCTGATGGGAGGTGGGCGGGGCATCATGGATTTGTCCTTGATGTCTAAGTAGATTTCTCTTCAGCTCTTGTTGAATCGGGGGTCGATGCCATGGTCGTTAAACCTATCTGACCGACCACCTGTTTTCTGCTGCTTCGACTGGTCCTTGAGATTTCCTTCTTCTTTCCTCTTCTTGCTCCCATCGTCTGAGTGACGACATATGTCTGTTGCTTGGATGAATCTTTGAGCTTGAGTCATTGCTTCGGAGAAGGTTTTCACTTCGTTCTCAGCCAAGGACCATCTGAGCCGACCAGGTTGAAGGCCAGACATTAAGGTGGCGAACGCCACAACATCCTGTAGATCGGAGATTTTTAATGACTCCTCATTGAACCTTTTGATGTAGTCGGCCAGGCTTTCGTTTTTCTCCTGCCTGACTCCCATCAAGTGGAGACTTGTTTTCTTTTGTCTCTTTCCGGCGATAAACTGGTGAAGGAATAGGTCCTCGAGCACTGAGAAATCCGTTATGATCCCTGCGGGAAGCTCTTGGAACCAGTTTAGGGCCAGTCCTTTCAGAGTCGTGGAAAAGAAACAGCACCAAGTGGCCTCACAGCCAGTTTGAACGCTCATTTGTGCTTTGTATGTGGTCATGTGATCGTCCGGGTCGGTCAGCCCCGCGAATGGTTCGATCGAAGGCGTTTTGATTTTTCCCGGGCTGGGCGCCTCAAGTATGTCCTGGCTGAACGGGACCATGAACTTGAGCGCCCCGCTGTTGATCCGAATGGGCCTCGATTGGGCGGAGTCGTCGCGCCCTTCCCGCTGAGCGGCTTTCTTATTAAGAATGTGCCGAGCATCTAGGCCCTTGCTGAGCCGCTTCTCGTTCAGGAAATGCCGAGCGTCGTGGGTTTTATTCCTGACGTTGCCCCTGGGCGATTTTGACACGTGCGTCTCCTCACCCCGCAACGTGGATCTTCCCTTAGACCCATGCCGCTCTTCCTCTCCCTGTCTGGATCGTTGCCGATCGTGCTGACTATGCTCCCTCGGGCCCGACCGCTGCCGGCTAGGCTGGCCTTGGTTCTCTGCCCGAAGGGAAGGGACCAGGGTCTGGTCTTTAGGGGGTTGGAGAAAGCGTCCCTGCTGTAGGCTGGCTACCATGTCCCTCAGGCTTTGTTGCAGGGTCTGCTGGAGCTGAGCGGCTATCAAATTTGTGTCCGCCGTGGATATATGATGGGGGTCAGCGTGCTGCAGCTGCTGTGAGGGTTCCTGTCTATTCTCGATTGACTGATCCTCCTCATGGTCGAGGGTTTGAACGGTCGGCGTCCTGTGCCGTTCGGACCTCCTCTGGTGAGATGGTGAAGGGTCCCTTTCGGACCTCTGAGCCTGTGCTGAGGGCTGTCTGGTGCGAGTGCTCTTGGCTGGGGCCATTGTGAAGTGGTTCTTACTGAGTGGTGACGAAGCGACTTTGATTGTAACTTCCCCACAGACGACGCCAAACTGTTTCTGCTAAGAAATTAAGGATTGTAGTATGTTGTGAGATTTGATGTGGGCCCCAAGAGCGTTCGCCTGAGCTCCGATATCCGTACACCTGAATCCTGTAAAAAGGACTTTAGACTACCCCGGGGGTGGTTCCGGGATCGCCCCTCCGACGCTCAAGTCAGTTGAGATAGAGGTAGAGAGATAAAGTCTAGAGAGAGATGCTCTAGTTTTGTTAGGTGAGAATTCAATACCTGTTCATTGATGAAGCAGTTGGTTTTTATAGTGTTGGGGATTTCCCAGACAGGAAACTTTGTTCAGATGGGCCTTTTTGGTATCAATGGGCATGTTGCCTTTTTAGGCAATGATCTCATCCCTCTTAGAGATTTCCCAAATACTGGTGATTAGGTCAACTTACAGGTGGGACCCATTGCTGCCACCTGACCCATGCCTTAGGAGGCCTTCAGGCTCCTTGTTGGCCTGCTGATCAATTGAGCCCAAACAGTACATAATACCTGTAGCCATTGCTGTTCCATCGGTAGTGGCAACATTGCTTCTCACTGGGTTCTTCTTTCTGTTGTGGAAGCGGCGGAAAGGTCAACCAGCTTCCACTAGCGGTAAGTCACTGGTCACATATAGAAGTAGGAAAAAACAATAATAATAAAATTTGAGTTTGTTAGTCAAATACTTCATTTTTCTATTACTGCTGTAGGTAGTGCAGAAACAATAACACAATGGTAATATAGAGACAACTGGTCTCCAATGTCATATGAAAACGCTGCGTAGATATATGAAAGGAAAAGTTACTAAAGGTAGTAAATGAAACCATACTTCCTTAAATATGAAATGTAGTGATTATGCATTGCTTTATGCCAATTTATGATAGTAAAGCCTTGTAAGATGACATCAGATAATTAGCTTTAAACATATGTTTATCTATGTCATTTTAACAATACAAGAAAATTTGAATGGACCGGGTATACAATAACTTATAAAGCACCGGAAACCATATGATATAGTCAGTTTTCATTTAATATAGTCAGTTTTTGTTTGATATAATCAGTTTTTGTATGATATAATCACCTTTATATAGTTAGTTTTTGTATAATATATTCATTCTTCTGATATAGTCAGTTTTCGTATGATACAGTTGTTTTTTCAAATATAGTCAAGTTTTTAGTAATAAAAATCAGTTTTAGTGCACAATAAATTATGTGAATTCAATCTACCCAAGACGTTTTGTTAGCAATAAATTAGCGTAAATTGGGATCTTAATAGTCAAAGCGAAGTCTACAATACATTTGTGATTCTTAAACAATTGTGGTTTGTGATCGCAGATGAGATTATTAATATGAAATCATTGCAATATGATATCATTACTCTAAAAGCTGCAACAGACAATTTTTCTAAGGCTAACCAACTTGGAGAGGGTGGATTAGGTCTTGTGTACAAGGTAACTTCTACTCGCATTATGTATATGCATTGCAAAGGAATTATGGCTTCCAATTGCTTCTTCAAGCACTACTGTTCTTAATTTTCCATCATATACTGGTGTAGTGGCGGGTCTTGGCACTTTTGCTATTAACGGCCAAAAAAATTGATTACAACAAATACATATGAAAGTCAAACTATCAAAATAAAAGAATATTATTTCTAAGTCCAAAGTAAACAAAATAAATATAAACTATATAAAAATATAAAATTAAACGAAGCTATAAATTATTTTTATACTTGATAATTAACAAGTATTGGTATAGAGATCTATACTTTTGTTTAAGCAATCTATTAATTGCCTACAATCGTCGATTTTTTGTATGAGTTATCGAAATGATATTTTACAAATTTCCATCCTAAAGTTGAACACATGTACGAGGATACACCTTTTTATTTATAGATTTATGATATTCAATTAATTTTTATGTATTTTTTTATTCTGTAAAAAGACAAAATAAAAGTGTCAAAAGTTTAAAACTTCAAATAGCATAAAGTAAACGGTTTTTTCACCAAGTACCCCCGAGTTTTCATAAAATTCACCAGGTACCCTCGCACTTATCAAAATTCACCAGGTACCCCCGAGTTTCATGGTAATACATCAAAATACCCTTAATGACTAACAACGGTTAACTCCATTAGTCATTAACCCTAATTTTTTATTTTAAACCCTAATTAACCCCTAACCCTAACCTTAACCCTAAACCTAACCCCTAACCACCAGTCCACCACCTGAACACTAACAACCACCACCTCCCCCCACCCCCCACGCAGCTCCATCACCCCCACCCCCTTCGGATTTGCAAATACAGCAGCGACGATCATCGCAGATAAAGCGAAGGCGAACTACGCAGGTGGAGCATACCTCTCGATGACCACAAGGACCATAGGCAACCCATTCCAAGTTATCAGCACAAACAGCACAACTATCGTCCATCTCTTTTTTCTTCGATTACGATTTACAATTCCAACCTGATAGGCGTGTCGCGCACCCAAAAAAAGTAATTTCTAACTAATCCTCCTAACTATGTAGCAGGGCAAGTCAAAGTTGAATCCACAGAGACAAACGATATCAAACACTAGCTATCTTGACTCAATCTAACTAAACAAGTGACAAACAATAATGGTGGTTAGGGGTATTTATAGATTCCTAAATTAATAGAACAACTTAACAAAAATTCGTCGAAAAGCAGGTCGACATGGACGTGTCAAATATGACACGGACGTGTCGACCTGATATTACAATATCAGTCGCGCAAGCCAAAGTTCCTGATTCCAGAAAAATGGAGCAACACGGATGTGTCGCAAATGACACAGACGTGTTGCCCTGGAAAGTTGAGATCAGTAACAAACTGATTTGTGGAGAGCAGGGTGACACGGACGTGTCATAAATGACATGGACGTGTTGGTACAGTAGACTCAAACAGCTCAACTTCGAGCATCTATAACTTTTCATCCAGAGCTTTAATTGACTCGCGTAATATACCGTTTGAAAGATCTTGAAGTCTAGATTCCAACCCAGTTGGAATTACCCTATTATCATTTATGTGTCAAAAGTTATGATCATAGTAGTGAAGAGGTGTCATATTTCACACAAGTATGAAAAGCGGTTTGTATCTTCACCAATTCCAATCCATTTTGGGCACATGATATATCGCTTCAAAGGTCATCCAAGCACCTCACTAGTCATGTCCTTCCATAGGAGTATAGAGTATCTAAAATTACATCAAAATACCAAACAACCCATGAAAGTAACATAGCTTATAAAGAAACCCAAATAATGCATAAATGCAATCTAAATGGTCTAAAGCTATGCCAAATGAGACTTAAAATGCATCTAAATGATAGACTAATATCAACTTTTCACAGCCAACAAGCAAATTGATTTTGATTTTCTAATTTCGATGCATGATATGGAAATTCCTGAGCTCCATTTCGATTTTAGGGAGTTTAGGGTCCGTGGATCCAACTTCTAGGAAGACAAACAGTTTCACAAGAATAAACCACGCAAGCTGTGGAAATTTGAAGGAATTGGGGAAGAGGTATGGTGGGCGAGGCGTGTGTGGTGGGGGAATAGGACTGTGGGAGTTTTCGGGGGGTTGCGGGGGGTGGGGTGGGGGGGGGGGGTGGTTGATTGGTGGTTAGGGGTTAGGGGTTAGGGGTTAGTGGTTAATTAGGGTTTAAAACAAAAAATTTAGGTTAATGACCAACGGAGTTAACCACCGTTAGTCATTAAGGGCATTTTGATGTATTATCATGAAACTCGAGGGTACCTAGTGAATTTCGAAAAGTGCGAGGGTACTTGGTGATAAAACCATAAAGTAAAACATATATAAGAAAAATGGATAAGATGTAAAAAACCAATAGTAATTAATGAAATAAACGTATTATAAAGCATTAAGCTATCATTTCCTAAAAAAAAAAACGCATCAAGCCATAAACATCGGATAGGAAAAACAATTAAAGCCGTTCAAGAAAAAGAAAAAAAAAGAGAGAAGAAAGGAAAGGGTCCATGTGTATTACAAAGCATTAAGCCAACAACATCACATGCCCATTCCCAATGAATGGGTCGCCCCTTTCGCCTTTTCTCTTTTCCCTTCACACGTACAGATGATTGTGCTCAACTAGTTTGGGCTTTTTTTAGTTGCGCTAACAAGTGTTAAAATTTTTTCCCAAAACCATTTGGGAGTCAGCCGGCCTCAAGCCTGCCCTCAGAAGGTCCACCCCTCCACTGGGGTGCATATCATATTTTTATATTATTGAATGTGAGAAAGGTACTTGACACAACTTTTACTCATCTCTTCAAGATAGTATATTTTTAGATACTTGATTATGGATTCGCAAGAAATAATAGTACAAAAATAAACAAACAACACACTAAGACTTTCAATTATGTATGTGATATCGTGTGACGCATAAGGCTTTCGAGATTTTTTGGAATCCAATAAACCTAGTCACAAAAGAACTTGGATCCATCTTGATCACACCAGAGCCCTTTGACTTAGGCCCTAACTCGTGTTTAAATCCAAACGCTCACATGCTGCCTTTCTATCTATGATTCCCGTCACATGAGCTAAAATTATAGTCAATTAGGAATAATAGAATCTTACTATGAAAGTGCAACTAGCTCACCGACCTAACGCTAATCATTCAGAATAGAATACAATCAAATTGTATCTAATTTCCTAATACCAACCTAGTAGTATCAAGAAATCTATAATCCTTGATATTTGGATACTTACGATTTCATGAAAGATCTCCACATTCCAACAATAATCCATATTTCGGGAGACCTTTTTAAAAATAATTCAAACCATTATTTCCTCTATTATTAAATATATCGTCACACGGTTGAAATGTACGCAAGGAACAAGGAGAAGAGAGATAGTTAGAGAAAGATGAAAAACGAGAACGTCCATCTTCTAGGATAGAGAAAAGGAGATTATATTGCCAAAAAACTCAAGATTACAAGTTATTATATTGAATACTTTCTAAAATATAAAACTTTTCAAGTATTAAAAAAAGAGAAAGTATTATTTGTTCCTTCTTTGATCCATTTTTGGTTTATAGTATATAGGAAAAGAAAAAAAAATTCATAATTCAAATTATATTTAGAAGTTCATCCCAATAATTGGGATTATTTTCAAAACAATTTAAATATGAGATAGAAAAGAAAAGTGAAAATTGGGATTATCCATGTTATTTCTTTCATTAGTGCATCATGTATGGATCAGGTTCACAATAATCTTATTGTTAATCCCGTTCCTTTTCATTTCTCACTCCTTTCTTTTCACTCCTCGAAATCTCTCACCTTACTTTCTTCTAGAATGTTTTGTCTTACTTGATTCATTAGGGTTCTCCCTTGAGAGAAGGGTGTCCTAACATTACCCATGTACCAAAAAAAAAAAACTTTACTCACCAATTTTCTGTTGAGATCGTTGATTTAGCCGCGAAGGTACTCGACCATTGCAACAACCATGCCTCAACTATCACATCTCTTCATCCAAATATTTTTTTCAAGTTACAATGAGTATTTTTGGTGGAGAGAGAAAGCTCGAGAAGCTTCAACAATAGAGATGTGTTGAGGGTAACCAAATAAATGAAGTGCAGGGTGATGTAGATGATTTGAACTATGATATGTGATGACAATTTATGTAGAAGAACATAGGAGGTGAAGTACTTAGGGTTCTAAATTTGAAATTTCGGGGATTCTTTTGTTGATAATTTAAAATGGAGTTTCAAATAACATTTATGTACTCATGAAGTGGTGGTTGAAGGGGTGGTTGCGTTGATTGTTTTCAAGGTATGGTATGGGCGTTCTTACTTGGTTTTTTTAACACAATCAACTTTTAAATAATATAATAAGTTTTTGAATAATAAGGTCAATTTCATCTTCTTAAGCCCACCCACCAACTCCATCTCAACAAAAAAAAAATTAAAAATAATATAAGATCTCCGATCCTCCCTTCCTAACTTTTCTCTCTTTCTCTCTCCTCTCCTTCTTCAAACCACTCTATCACAACTTCTCCATACGCCAATTTTTTCTCTCTCCTAGGGCTCACTTCCTAGTTTTTTCTTAATGTCTCTGGTGGCAGTTTCTAGTGGTTTATCCCCCCCTTTCTCTTTGAAAACCCTCATTCATGGCTCCCATACTCCCACCACATTATCATCTACACCATATTCTCTTCCTTTGGTTAAGCTTCCGCCATAGACGACCTCTCTCGTTCATTACAGGTTTTCTTCTTCGATAAGCCCTAGGTGTGAGCTTTCCTCTGATTTTGTTGTCATCGTCGTAAAAAGGCAAAGCTTGAAATTGGAGGAGAGAGAAATGTTGGGTTTGTGTCACAAATTCTGCATTAATTATTCAAGCTTAGTCCTCGGAAGAAAATTACACATACTATATTTTTACCCTCTCAGGCTTGTGAAGATCCTTGGCCTCCAAGGATTATGAAATCCTTGGGCTCCACGGCTTGTGCTAATAGGCTTCGCCTCTAAGCTTTCTTGTACTATAAATTCCCACTTAGCATAGACTTACAATTTGTACCATATGTACCAAGTGTAGCAAGAGAACCATACACATATATTAGCTCTTAGAGAGAATACTCCAATACATATCCTTTGGGAGGTTAGCAACTCAATATGCGAATTAGATCCAATATAATTGAGAGAGTCATACCATTATCCTTTTATCCTTCGGGCTTATACTCTCATACCCTTTCATATATTGGATAATATTAGTGCTGATCGTTGTGGTTGTTTTTTACCTCTTTTGAGGGTTTTTCCACGTTAAATTGTGTGTGTTTATTACTATTTATCTTGTCCATCTTTTACCTATTTTTCACATTATCAGTATTTGCTTCCGCTTCCGCTCCTAACCTCGACATGTGGTATCCGAGCCAAAAATTTTGTTAGAGCGTTTTTATATTTCTAAGATGTCTTCGGTGACAAAATTTGATATTGAGAAGTTTGATGGCAAGATCAGCTTTATCATCTGGAAAGTCTAGATGAAGACAGTTCTCACCGGGAGCGGATAAATATGCAAAAATTGGCAAGTATATATATGTATCAGCTTGAAATCCTTTGGGGTTTCGTACGACGAATACATACTTGTTAACTTGTGTGTGTTCTTTTATATCGTTATTGTCCACCTTTACCTTATTTTCTCAATTACTCTATTTGCTTCCACTTTCGCTTCTAATCCCAACAAGAAAAGGTGATATTGGAGATATAGTGAAGAAGTGGTAGTGAAAGTGGACTTCTCGGCGACAACAGCCGCGGCAGTATGAATGCAAGTCGATGACATTGTTGATGTTTAGGTTAAGTTAGTTGGACTAATTCTACTAATGTTGTTTCTATAAACATCCAAAAAAAGTTGGGAAATTTGTTGGGGGGGGGATAAGGGGGGAAAAGATGTCAATGAGAAAGAGAAAGATTGAGGAGTTGTTGATTTGATTAACATCCGAATTAGTAATTTTCTTGTAGGAACATACTGTTTATATTTTTTTAATAATGACAAACATATTTAAAAATGACATAAAACAATTAAAAAATTACCAAGAATGATATGAAAGAGTTTTATGCATATTTACACCAGCTGTGTTCTTTTCTATAGCTACCTTAGAATATAACTCGAGACATCATTTTATGCATGACAATTCAGGGCAGGCTTCAAAATGGCGAGGAAATAGCAGTGAAGAGGCTCTTACGAAACTCTATTCAAGGCATTCAAGAATTCAAGAATGAAGTTCTTCTTATAGCAAAAATCCAACACAAAAAACCTTGTAAAATTCTTAGGATATTGTGTCACGGAAGAAGAAGAACTGGTTGTTCATGAGTACTTGTTCAATTCAAGCTTGGGCCAGGTCTTGTTTGGTAATTATATTTGAATCCTTATGAGTTAAGGCAACATATATATAATATTATCTTTGGAACCTAATTTTGAAACAACTTTAAGAAATTGCAGATGCAGAAAATAAGTCTTTTCTGGGTTGGGAAACAAGGTATAAAATCATAGAAGGAATTGCAAAAGGACTGCTCTATCTTCATGAGTATTCTCGATACAAGATTGTGCACCGAGATCTCAATCCTAGCAATATTTTGCTAGACAACGACATGAATTCGAAAATATCAAATTTTGGAATGGCAAAACTCTTTGCGGAGGACCAAGTTCGGGGAACAAGTACTGTTCCGGTTGTAGAACGGTTGACGGTATTGAGAAGAGTCCGCTAAAGATTGGAGATGACGTCCGCTGGTGAATAACTACACAGGAAGCAAACGTGAACTACACTCGGGGGGATGCGAGGAAACCCCCTCCGACGCTCAAGTCAGTACGTGTCCAAATAGGATTTAGAGAGAGAAAGTAGAGAGAGAGAGATAAGACTTATGAGTGTGAGAGAATGTACCTGCAGAATAGTACTAGTGGGGTATTTATAGAAGTACTATTCCTCTGACAAGGTATGTAATCCTTTTACACGTGTACGACTGTGTTTCACCTGACAGAAGGGAAGATTCCTCTATTTTGTCTTGTTAGGCGACCGCCAACGTTGTCGGATCACGTCAATGAACTGACTTGTTAGAGCTATAGTCGACACTTACAATGTTCACGTCCGTCATTGCGTTCGCGGACTCTTTATGGAGATCTGCTAACGTACTTGGGTTATACCCATACAACTAGTCCCCCCAGCATCATTTGGGGTCTTGACCGCTGACGATGTTGTCGGTGGACGCGAGCCAGTGTTGTCTCGTTCAATCTTTTGGAGAAGTTGTCGTTGCAGGGAGTCGAAGAATTTTGAAAAGTTAATGATTACTTTATCGAAAATCTCGCCCATTACTTTATTAGGGTTTAACTATGCTTTGACACCTGGCCGAGATCTAGAGAGAAGTTGGGGAGCTCTTTTGATCCCAGCCGTTCATTCACCGCATATATATGGCAACAGTTGTCTTTTCTGAATCTTTTATCATACGCTCAAAATCTTCTCTTTCCTTCTCCATTTTTTCTTTGATAAAACCTTCATAGCCGAAGCATGCACCGCCCACAAACCGCCTTTTTCGTGCTCAAATTACTCCAAAAAGTTGCTCAATCTCATAGTTTTCACTTTTCGGTTCTATTGTGCTAAAAATTTCGTCTTTTCTTGACGAATTTCTTCTGGGTTTTTCTGGGTTCGAAGATTTGTGTTTCGCCGGTACTTGTTCTCCATTTCCGGCGGTTCTTTGGCTCAAGCTCTAGTTTTGCTGCGCAATTTCGTTATTTGGAAACTTCTTTTGTCTTTTTCCGGCGACTTTCGCTTGCTGCTCTTACTTTTATCGGGCGACTTTCCGTTTCCAGGTATTTCCTCAATTTTTCTCCAAGTTTCCTAAGTTTCATTGCATTTTCATCATGTCGGACCAGTCTGATAGCCAGAACTCCCGTAGTGACTTATTTATGACCGAGAGTGGACCTTCTTCCCCCCAGGCCGATAGCAGCCCTTCTTCAGATTCTAGCCCCGTGGGGAGGACTAGGTTGTTGTCGGACATACCCTTAACGGCCGAGAGAGAAAGAGAACTGAGGTCTAAGTTTCTAAACGACCCGGCTACTCCTGAAGAGCATAATTTGACTAGGAAGTATCTATCCGCTAGTTAGAGTGGTGACAGGCAAACGCTTAGGGAACTTAGACATCAAATTCTTGCTAGACGTTCCGTTAGGCATCCTCCAGTCGATGATGTTCCCGGCCTTGATGTAGCCCCTCTTAGAGAGCACGCCTAGTTGGATAGCTTGGCAGATGCTGGGGTTGAGGTAGCGCCCGACTTTTACGACCGTTTACAGCAATCAGCGGCTCCTAACCCTCCTATTATTGATTTAGGTGATGACAGCGATTCCATTGCTACTGTTATGGTTCGTCAGGAGACCGTTTACCAGCACCGATCCGTTTCTGCGAGTTCTGTTGTTCGCGTTACTGAGGACGCGACTGATTCTGTGGCCGTGAATGTTAGTACTAGTGTGCCTTTGTCAGTACATGAGATGGGGGAGAGTTCCCGTGTTGATGAAATGAGGGTTGACAGCTCCAACCAGATGGAGGAAGAGATTATGACTGGGCGGGGTTCTGACGCTTTATGGTTGCCTGCGGACATTAGTGCCGGTCCTCTCAGTGTGGAGTTTGATGGGCCATGGCGTCAGGACGCCATTGATCTTGCGTACCCACGAGTTGCTCGGGATTTATATAATTTTCCCACGGGTTGTCGGTTGGTAGTTCCGCTAGAAGGGGCTATTGTGACGGAGTGTCCTCCCGGTCACGTGGCCGTGTATACTCATCATTTTGAGTTTGTCCGCTTTCCTCTGGACTCTTTTTTGGGGAAGATTTTAAATGCTTTCAATGTTTGCTTGGTTCAACTAACTCCTTTGGCGGTCCGGAATTTAATCCCGTACATCTAGACTGTGCGCTTTCTGGAGTTTCCGCAAACGTTAAACTTGTTCCGTCATATCCACTGGCTGAAAAAGAATGGATCTTCTAGGCAGGCAGGTTGGTGGTCGTTGACTACGACCGACAAGAAAATGACTGTTCATCCTAAGATGAATGGTTTAAAGGGTTGGCAGGATGCCTTCTTTTGGCTGCAAGTCCCCGAGGATTTCCCTGTGCGCCATCATTTCACCGAGCCCCGTCCTCGCATGGAACATTTGCCTTCAGTTCCGTTAACTGGGGAGGAACTAACGGCCTTTGATTATTTTGATACTGAGGACAATTTAGTCACTTATGAGGACGGGAAGGAGGCTAGGGTTAAGGAGCCCAAATCTTTGGATTCCTCACTCCAAGTACATCCTCGGGAACGAACCTTTGTCGGCCATGCTGCTCTCTCCCACCCATGATAATGGTAAGTGTTGTTATCGGACTGATCCATCTGATGATAACAATATTTTTTTTTTTACTAGTTTCATGCCGTTTGCAGGCTTCGACTGTCTTGATCTCGATGCACTCTGTGTTGACGAGAACCTCCAGCCACTAACCCATTTGCCACCTGCTCCTGCCTACGAATACGAGACCATGCATGGCAATACCAACGGTCGTAGGGGAGGAAACCGTAACGGCCCCCAGAACATTCGCCGTGGCCGCGGTGGAGTGACCGTGGGTCGCACCCCTGTTCAGGGTGGCACTGCTGCTATTGCCAGTTCTGGTGGGCAACCTACTACCGTCCCTCTTAGGTCTTCTACTTCCCGGCCTGTGGCTAGGGGTAGCGGAACTAGGAGACGGCCGCGAGAGCAAACTGCGACTGACTCATCTGCTAACAAACGGTCGGCTTTGGCGGGTCCTGGCACTTCTGCTCCTGCAAATGAGGTCGTCCAAGTAGATGACCTGGACGTGAATGCTCCTAAGAGCCAGGAGCATGCTAAGGTTGCGGCCACAGGTCTCGGCCATCAGAGCGGGGCGACTTGGCTGTCGGGATCTTACTCTACCGTCCGTGAGAAGATCCGGGAGCTTATCACGATGCCCAGCTTTCTTTCCAACTTATCTCCCGGTATTTTTTTCGGTACCATGAATGGATTGAGAAGAAAGAGGTGCTGATAAGTGATATTGTGGCGACCTCCTTTGCCCGCCGGTCTGTTGTTTCCGACAAAATTTATCAACCTGACTGGGACGTCAAGGAGGATAAATCACTGTATGCCGACATTCATGAGAACGGTGGCATTCTCGCCTACCGTATTCTGAAGGGCATGCAGCTGTCATTGGACAGGCTGGCAGGAACCTTAGTGACTCCTGCTGCTAGGCTGGCTCATGACCAGCTTGTGGTACGTTTCTTTACTTTGCTATTTTTTACTGTCATTTATTTTTGCACTTCTATTGACGTTCTCCTTTCTTCTTTCCAGGCCTACAACACTACTCTTGAGCTGATTGAGCAGTATGTTGAGTACCAAAAGTTGGCGGACAGCTATAAGCAGTCGTTGGAGACTTGCCAGGACCTGCTGAAGGACGTGGAGGAGAAGCTGGCGGACAAGACCGCGACCTTACAGTCCCTTGAGGACGAGTTGCAAACCTTGAGGCCGCGAGCTACTTTATTGGAAGAGACTGAGGTCAATGTGGATACATTGACCAAGGCTTTGGAGGCTGGCAACTCCGAGAAGGAGATTGTTGTGTAGGACGCTGCGGCCGAAGCCGAGGCCAGGGGAGCTGCTAACGCTGTTGCTGAGTTTAAACAGTCTGATGAATATGTAGCGGCCTTGCACAAGAGGTATGATGGTGGATGGGCGGCCGCCATGAGATGTGTATGCAAGGTCATTCCGGATTCGACTAGAATGTGATTGAAGATGCTCATCTTTGCCGGCCCAACATCTCACGTCCTTCGAGGGGGATCCTAAATTTACCGACGAGGACGCTATTGCCGATGCGGATCCTCGAGATGTTCCAGATCAGGGAAATCAGGAAGCCCCTCCCCCTTGAAGTTTTTGGCGGCCTTCTTTCAGCTCTTCCTGTTCCTCCAATAGCATGTAGTTTGTAATCTTTTGAATATTTTGATTAACACTTTATTCGGCCCATGTTGGCGTCTGTAAACGATGAATTAATGTTTTAATTTTGCGAGTATGATCCCAATTGAAAGCCTTTTTATTGGCCGCCATATTTTTTCATCTGTAGTTGGCCGCCAAGCCAGTAGCTTTTATTTTATGGAAAAGTGCTTTTGCACTTTGATTATATTTTGTTCTGCTAATGCTTTAATCCTTGTATGATCGTTGTATGATCGTTTGCATCTTTAATTTATTAACATGCCTTGACTATCGTCTGATCTGTTATATAACCGCAAATGCACTTAAGCCTGTCATGTGGCTTTTATTTTTGGCTTGGTCTGTCATATGACCGCTAGCACACTTAGCTCTGTCATGTGGCTTTTATTTGTGCTTGGTACGTTATATGACCGTTAGCGCACTTAGCTTTGTCATATGGCTTTTATTTGTGCTTGAGTACGTTATATGACCGTTACGCATTTAGCCTTTGTCATATGGCTTTTGTTTGTGCTTGGTACGTTATATGACCGTTAATGCACTTTGACTGTCATGTGGCTTTCATCATGTGTTTGGTCTGTCATATGACCGTTAGTAATTAACATATTGACCTGTTATGCAGTCCGTTAATATACAAATAATAAGATAATTTATGGAACGCTAGCAGAAGTTTGTATTATTCATGTAATAAAAGGTGGCTCTCGGCCTATTACACTCTACAAATCAAACATAGTACTTCTTTAATACACTAGCATTCCAGCAGTTCTTAAGTTCCTTGTCATCCATGCCTTTGAGAATGACGGAACTGGGAGCAAGCTTTTTGGCAATGACGTAAGGACCTTCCCAATTAGCAGTCAGCTTTCCTCCAATATGCGCCTTACTAGTGGCTTCTGTTCTACGTAGGACTAGGTCGCCAACCTCCAATTGCCTCTCTAAGACTTTCACTAGTACAGAAATGAGGATTTGCGTCTGTCCATTTGCGTCGCACCCTCGAAGAACTGACGCAAATTGCAAATTTGCGTCGCATACCATTAATAGTCCGATGCAAATAATGTCACTAGAAGAGTAGGAAAGTGTATATGCGTCGGACTTTGAGGACAAACGACGCAAAGACATATATCTGCGTCGCATGTCATTAGGGTCCGACGCATATGACCCCACGTATCCAAAGCAGCCCAACGAAGCATCTACGTCGAACCCCATGGACATGCGACGCAGATAAGTCATCTGCGTCGCATGTCCTCAGGGTCCGACGCAAATGACTCCTAGTATGCAAAATTAGCCCAAGACACTATCTGCGTCGGCCCTCGTGCACGTGCGACGTAGATGGGCTGGGACTTTATTTCAAAGCCCAAAACTATACGGGGGTCAAAAACTCTCACACTCTCTCACACTCTCTCACTCTCTCTCTCCTACGAACCGTCGACCTTCGCTGAACTAAAGTCCCGTTTGCACTCTCGCCGGCGACCGTCGCTTCTCCGGCAATTCCCGTTTCGCCGGTGACCGTCGCTTCTCCGGCAATTACCGTTTCGCCGGCGACCGTCGCTTCTCAGGCAAATTCCGTTTTCGCTCGTCGTCGCTGCTCTCTTTCTCGGTTTTGCTCGTCGACTACCGCCGCTTCTGTGAGTCGCACCGCCCGCCGCTGCACGCCTGGTGTCGCCGTCGTCACAGCTGCACGCCTGGTGTCGCCGCCGCCGCCGTTGCTTCAATGTAAGTCATGTTTTTCATTTTCTGTCTTTTTTTTTTCAATTTCTGTCCTTTTTTTTTTTTTGAATTTCCCTCTTCTTTTTTTTCTACAACTTAACCGAGGAGTTTATTACTACATTTCAATGTATTGAATCAATTTCTGGCATGTGTTTCTTGAATGCGCACTTTAGAATTATGTGTTTCGATTATGAGTTAGAATTCTTGAATGGTCACTTTAGAATTTCAAACTTATAAGAATTTATATTATAGTTTCCTATTTACATTGAATTTGTGAAATTTAGTAATATGTTGTGTGACTATCCAAACTCATCTCTTTCAATGGTGTTGCATTATCTCACTTTGCCTCTCTCCCCATATGTCTTCGGTTTGCCACCTTAGCTTGTGTCTTGTGCTCCTCGGTTTGCCGGTTCTCCAAGCTCACCTCGTTGTGCTTGTCTTCGCTGCTCCTTGAGAGCAGAGGTATGTATTATACCTTTTGCTATTTTCTAATTTATGTTAATTTAACCATTAGTTTGGATTTGTTTTATTTATCCCCTATAATGTGATTGGGAAAGTATATGTGAATTATTGTTTGGTTATTATGTGATTGGGAAAGTATATGTTGAATTGCGACCAAACCTATATGGACATACCTTAATGGGGTGGGGAGGGAAATCTACGGAATGGATTGGTTTGTGCTGTTTAATTGCAATGTGCATCATTTGCCTAAATACCCGTTCGAGGCTTACTCATTAGGAGTAAGTCTTGAATAGTCCCCGGTTTGGGACTGTCTTTGAGTTTCTTATCTCACTTAGGATGTGAATGAATGTTTGGGTTTCGATTCTAAGAAAGATCTAGCTCATTTCCCTAAGCGTTCTCTGGGTACATATGTTGATAGTTTACCTACTATCTTCATCGTGTACTTGGAGAACTGTAGGGAAGTGCTGCCGGATTTTTCTTAGAATTGAAAATCAAACATTCATTCACTAGTGAGATGAGAAACTCAAGGATGGGTTAGGTTGAAGTGATAAGGACCCAAATATTCATGACTGCATTTGATAAGACACTTTGAATGATGTGATGATCGATATATTGTGTTCTTGTTTGGTGTCTCTAGTGTATGAATATGGATCGAACCTGGATGTATGGTAATCGAATTTCGGCGATATTTCTACAAGGAAATGATGAATTTATCAGGGTTGCATTAGAACATCAATCGCAGAATGAGTCAAAGTTAGTCTTGTGTCCTTGTTGTGATTGCAATAACTCTAGAGGGTATCGTGATGTGGATCAAATTAAGGATCATTTGATTCGTCGTGGGTTTAAGAGCAACTATACTAGGTGGACATGGCATGGAGAGTTTTATGATCAGGGGATGAGCTCCACTAGCTTTTGTGATGATTTGAATGTTGATCACATTGATGATGAGGTTGAGGTTGATATCGAAAAAGGAGAGGATAATAATGATAATGATAGGGTAGATGATGAGAATGATAGGGTGGATGATGAGAATGATAGGGTAGATGAGATGTTGTATAATTTGGAGGATGAAGGAACTGATCGTCCGAATATGTATGATAATATTTTAAGTGCAGCGGACAAACCTATGTATCCGGGGTGTAAGAATTTCACTAAACTTTCTGGCATCCTTACATTGTTCAATATGAAATCGAAGCATAGTTGGACAGATAAAAGTCTAAGAGAGTTGTTCACTTTTTTACAAGAATTGCTACCTGATGGGAATGAAATTCCCAACTCTACCTATGAGGCAAAGAAATTGTTGTGTCCATTAGGTATGGAATATGAGAAGATACATGCATGTCAAAATGATTGTGTCTTTGTATCGAAATGAGTACAAGGATTTGGGTGAGTGTCCAAGGTGTGGAGAGTCTCGGTACAAGACAAAGGAGGATGATGAAGGGGTGAGAAAGAAAGAAACTCCGGCGAAGGTTCTTTGGTATCTTCCAATCATTCCGAGATTTAGGCGTTTATTTTCGGATGAAAATAATGCTAAATTATTAAGGTGGCATGCGGATGAGAGGAAGAAAGATGGGATGCTTAGACATCCGGCCCGATTCTCCGCAATGGAGAAATATCGACCAGAAAGTTTTCCGGTTTTGGTAAAGAATCGCGAAATCTTATGCTTGGACTTTGTACGGATGGGATGAACCCATTTGGCACCCTAGGTACCCAACATAGCACTTGGTGGGTTCTACTAACCATTTATAATGCCCCCCCTGGTTATGTATGAAGCGTAAGTTTATTCTGCTATCGCTTCTTATCTCGGGTCCTAAGCAACCCGGAAACGACATAGATGTGTATCTTGACCCACTCATTTAAGATATGAAATTGTTGTGGGATGAAGGTGTTTCGATGTTCGATGCGCATGCGCGAATTCACATTACGTGCCATGATATTTTGCACGATTAATGATTTCCCGACTTATGGGAATTTGTCAGGGTATACAATCAAAGGAGCAAAGGCATGCCCTATTTGTGATGAGGATATGATTGATGAGCGATTACATCATTGTGGGAAGAATGTATACCGCATTATCGTACATGGCTTCCTTTAGATCATCCATTTCGTAAGAAGAAAAAGTTGTTCAACGGAAAAGTGGAGATGAGAGAAGCCCTGTACCTTTACGTGGAAAACGAGGTTTCTAGGCGGGTAAAGGATATTGAAACAGTGTTTGGCAAGCCCTTTAAAAGTGTCTCAAAGAACTTATACAAGAAAAGGTCTAAGTTCTGGGACCTCCCATATTGGGAATGTTTAGAAGTCAGACATTGTCTTGATCTAATGCACATTGAGAAAAATGTTTGTGATGCCATTGTCGGCACATTGTTGAATATGCCCGGGAAGACAAAGGATGGAGTTAAAGCTAGGAAAGACATGGTGAAATGGGCGGACCGAACTAGCACCTCGGGAGCGAGGACAACGCTATTATCTTCCACCCGGCTTGCTACACTTTGTCTAAGAAGGAGAAAACGAGTTTTTGTGAGTCTCGCATAGGTTAAAGGTCCCTGCTGGATCTTGTCAAATTTTCGAAACCTTGTCTCACTGAAGGACTTGAAACTCGTTGGTTTGAAATCTCATGATTGTCATATCTTGATGCGGCATTTATTACCGGTTTGCAATACGAGGAATTTTGCCTTCCCAAGTAAGATACACGATAACAAAACTGTGTTTCTTCTTCAGAACTATCTCTAGCAAGGTGATTGATCCTAACACTCTAGATAACTTGCAAGCTGATGTAATAGAGACGATGTGTCGCTTTGAAATGTACTTCCCACCATCGTTCTTTGACATCATGCCTAATTTGATAATTCATCTTGTCAGAGAAATTAAACTTTGTGGGCCCATTTGTTTGAGATATATGTGGCCTTTCGAAAGACATATGGGTACTTTAAAGGGCAAAGTGATGAATCCAGCCAGACCAGAAGCAAGTATTGTCCAAAGAGCAGTTGCAGAGGAAGTATCTGAATATGTAAGTCAGTATTTAGCACATGCACAAGCAATTGGATTGCCAAAATCTTGACATGAAGGAAGACTTGATGGTTGTGGTACCATTGGTAAAAAAATATTGTGTCTTGATGGAGAGTTGAAAAGAAAAGCAGAATATTTAGTGTTAGAAAATCTGAAACAAGTTCATCCTTACTTAGATGAACACATGACTGTTCTTAGTGTTCAGTATCCATTGAAGAATAAACGTGAGTTGGTGATTGAGCATAATCGTTCGTTCGTTGATTGGTTTAAAGAACGAGTTATGAACCATTTATCTGACCCAAAAAATGAAGTATCGGATACGTTGAGATGGTTGGCATATGGGTCAAAGATGCAAGTTCTTTCCTATGAAGGGTATGACATCAATGGTTATTCATTTTACACGAAGCGGCAAGATGACAAATCCACGATGCAAAACAGTGGTGTTACGTTGGGGGCTTTGTCATCAGAGTATACAAGTAGAAGGGATAGAACAATTGTTGAGACAATGAAGTCTTACTACGGGTTCATTGAAGAGATATTAGAACTTGACTACGTTGACTTCAAAATTCCGTTTTTCCGATGCAAGTGGGTTGATATTCGTCGTGGTTTAAAGAAGGATGAACATGGCTTTTTTACATTAGTCAATTTCAGTCGGTTAGGGCATCATGAAGATAGTTTCATATTGGCATCACAAGCAAAACAAGTTTTCTACATGGTTGACCCTGTCGATTCGAAATGGTATGTTGTCATTGAAGGAAAAAGGAGAATACTTGGAATTGATGATGTACACGATGAAGAAGAATACGATGCACAATTTAATGAAGTTATTACTTCGTCGGTAGTCATTCGAAGTACATTAGGGGAAGATTTGGACCCAAATTACATTCGTCAAGACCATAATGAGGGATTTTACGTTGTCAAAGAAAAAACTGATTAATAGGTAATTTATGTAATATTATTGCAACTACAATTGTTTATAATCTTTAATTTAATATACTTTATGCATTGTTAACAGAATTTTAAAGTACTTCATTTATGAATCTAACATGTCTTTGGTTGGTATTTGTATTTGGTTTCAGGTGTAGTGATGGAAGATGAGATAATGCATGATGCATCAGATGATCGGCAGCCACGTTACGATGCCGAGATTACTGATGGAGGTAGTAGGAAGAAAAGAGTGAGTAAGGCTAGAGGTCCTACAAAAGGGATTCGTTCCATACCCGGGTTTCAAAGAGTACTTCAGTGGGATGAGTTGATGCGTCCGATTGGGGAGCATGTTGGTGCGTACAAGACACATTGCGGTGAAATCAGTAGAAGTAAAGTGTCTATCTTGTACGATAGTTGGGATGATGTTCCACTAGGCCTTAAAAATAGTTTATGGGAAGATGCTAAAGTAAGTAACCCATGTATTTTAAAAGTCATTTTTTTAATTTAATTGAGATCTTGTTTATTAGTTACTAATCGTGTATTATTTTTTAAATTAAAGAGAGAGTTTGGAATACAAGAGGATGCGAGGAAGAAACAAGATGTGTTGACTACTTGTGATAAGCGGTGGAGGGATTTCAAGTCAAAATTGGTGAGTCGATGGATCACAAAAACGAGGAAGGGGCCTAACAATGATAAGCAACCATATGTGCTTTATCCTTTCATTACGGAAGAGATTTGGAAGCAATTTGTGACAAAGTGTAGCTCTGATGAGTTTAAGGTATATTATATGTACGTTACAATCACATAATATGTTATAATCAATTTTTTATGTTGTGAATATTGACTATTTACTTGTTTTTATATTAGGCTATAAGTGAAAAAGTAAGAAAGTCTCAGGCTGCCAACATTCATCCTTATTTTCTGGGTCAAAAGTCATATGCAGAGATGATTCCTGTTTGGAAAAGAAAAGGGTATATCCCTTCATCATCTACAGCATCATCTGTTGACTCATCCACATCTTCAGTTTATTCCTCCTTGCCGGATCGAACTTTGCCATGGCTTCTCGCGAGATCGAAAAAAGATAAGGAAGGAAATCTTTTCTTCCCTAATGAAGAAACACAAAAGATAAAAGAGTCCATTGTAAGCATTTTTTAAATTTTATGATATTTTCTTGTCTATTTACTCGTATATTACTAATCATATGATTTTTTTTTTAATTTTACGCAGGATGATTGGAAAAGGAAAGAAAAGGAAGGAGAGTTTGTTCCAGGTCGGATGGATGCTGCTCTATCACGTGCTTTACAGAGGAAAGACCGTCCTGGGCGTGTGTTAACAGCTGGGCGTAGCATTGGGATTACATCTGTTTGGGGAGATCCTGATCGGAGTAGTACTGCTCGAAAGGGTAGGGGAATGGATGATGAGAAGATGCAGGAGTTGGAGGCTAGAGTGAGCCAAAGAGTTAGAGAACAGACGATGCAAGAGATGAACTCGAAGATTGATGCTATAGTTCAAGAAAGGTTGATGGCTTTTGCGGCGCAATTTGGTCTTCAAGCACCAAATCAAACAAGGGAAGATGCGCCGGTCCGAATTCCTCACACTCCGGTTGATTCTAGTAGCTGTCACTCGGGGGGCAATGATCCATTTGTGAACTTGCAAGTATAAGTTTATTTTATATCTTCTAAGATTATGATATTATGTTTTTAAAACACTTAATTAATGACATTGTGTTCTCGTTGGATGTTAAGAGTCAAGTTCCATGTCGTTTGGCATTAGCGGATGTCTCGGGGCCACCGTTCATCCACAAGTGGGGTCATCATCACATCCTACGGCCGTGAAAGTGAGTGTTGATAATTTCTTTCCGGACTACGCAGATGCTCCAGTTCCACTACCTACGCCATACATCGTGAAACTCAGTCAAGCTGAGGGTTCATTAATGGAATGGCCGAAAAAGTTGGTATTCATAGTCTCAGATAATCAGGTAACTTATGTTTAATATCTTGATTTATATACTACGTAAGCTTCATTGATATATGAAATAACCTATATACATATATAGTATGAATTAAAAAGAAGTCGAATTGAATTAGGAACATTTGCCTGAGGGAGGTGTGATGAAGAAGAAGAAAAAATTAGTTGGTAGTGATCTTTGTACCGATGAGTCTGCACATAGGTACATAGATCCTTTTATTGACTTATCACTAGAGGAGATGGATGATATTGTCAAGGATATGCACCGCTTATTTTGCAACCGACCCTCAGATGAGCCTTTTAATATGCAAGTTATGAAGGGTACCGTCTTCAACTATGATAGTGATCAGATGATCATTCTCTCGCGACAAGATGTTTTTCAATTTATCACGGGAGCATGGCTTAATGTATCCATTTTGCAAATATTTATGATGTGAGAATTCTCAAACTCTAAACTAATTAACATTGATATTTATTTTTATTGTTTCTTTTAAGTATAAGTATTTGGAATGTAGGTATTTGGAAGAGGATTCTGAACCAGAGGGTACTATTGGTTTCATGTGTCCAAGTATGATTTTGACGACCATGATACGCAATGAACCAGATGCCGTGATCAATTACATGGCAAGTACAATGAAAGCGAATCAAACTATGCGTTTCATCCTATGTCCGTACATTCAAAAGTATGTTAGTTAAACTAATCTTCTCTTTGTTTTATCTATATGATTTTGTAGTTATATGAACATTACATTTTGTTTCATGCCTTAGGGAACATTGGATTCTTCTTGTCATTTGTCTATCTAAGAAAGCGGTATATATATTTGATTCGCTACAGAGAGAAAGAAAATTAGCTATCAAAGTGCCGCTAAATACGTAAGTTCGTAGTTGTTATACATGTTAATTAATTTATATGTATTTTATGATATTTTAAATAATTTACAAATGTTTATAGTAATTAATTGTAACAAAATTTCTATACTTAGTGCATATACAAGTTTCACGCGTCGTGAAGGATTCAATAAAGGAACTAAATTGTCTTGGATAACGATCCCGGTAAAACTCTTATGTTTTGTATTTCGTACACATTTTATAATTCTATTTAGGATTTTATTTTTGATTCTAATATATATCTTAAATTTGGTGTAGTGTGCTCAACAATCGGGAGGAGCGGAATGCGGCTATTTCGTGATGAAAAACATGCTTGAAATCGTCCGCCTGCACTATGATTCAGATAACTTACCGGAGGTATATGTATGTCGTAAATTTGTTATTTATACTTATAGAATTTTCAAGTATATTAACTAATTTAACATATTTCTTGGATTTTCCACCAAGTCCTCAGCCATACTCCGCAACTGAAATCGACGAACTTAGAGAACTTTTTGCAAAATACTTTGTAGCGGTCGTTAAAGCTGCAAACTAACTACTTAGTATATGTATTTATAGGTTGAACAATATTTTGTTGATTGCCTGATTGCAATTGATTGCAATATTGGTGGCTTTGAGATGTACTGGAACAGGTTTTGGTATATATGCAAAATTCTCCCAACGATTTCTTGGGTTGTCCAAATTACAAAGGAGACTCTGCCGATTTTTCTGCTCATAAATATTAATATAATGTTCGTTTAGTCTTGAAGTTTAAGGTTTTGTATATGAAAAATAAAAAAAAATAAAAAAAAAAAGCAAAACTAGGACTATTTGCGTCGCATGTTGCTCAGCATGCGACGCAAATGAGGTACATCTGCGTCGCATGTTGCCCTATGTGCGACGCAGATATTCCTGCCATTCCTCCACACCAGCTAGGTATTTGCGTTGTGGTCTGTGTCCGACGCAAATGGTTAGCATTTTACGTCGCATGATTGTCCGACGCAGATGAAGTATCCGCATCTGCGTCGAGAGCTGTGCCGTCGGACCCATGTCCGACGCAAATGGCCGCCTCACATCCGACGCAAATCGTCAATTATGTACTAGTGTTTCTTGTTGTAAGCCTTGCTAATTCTGTCTTTGAAGGCAGCCGCTTTCAGTTCTGCTATCAATCTTATTTCTGGCAAGAAGTCAAGATTTTCCCTGAGTGCCTGATCATTCTTCTCAAGGTCCTAGTATTTGATCCGATAAGAGGGCAAACCCACATCAACCGGCAACACTGCTTCTGCACCAAAGGTCAATTTAAAAGGGCTTTCTCTCGTTGCTTCTTTTTCTGCCGTTCTATTTGCCCAGAGTACGGCTAGCACCATATCGGTCCATCCTCCCTTGAATTCATCCAACTTCTTTTTCAAGGCGTTCAAGATCTGTTTGTTTGCGGCCTCGGCTTGTCCGTTGCTCTGAGGGTGGCAAACGGCTGAGTACGCGAACTTTACACGAAACTCTGTTACGAAAGCTTGTATGGGACGACAATTAAATTGAACGCCATGGTCAAATACGACAGCCACTGGGATCTAAAACCTTGTCATGATGTTCTGCCATATGAACTTTTTGACCTGATTTGCCGTAATCTTTGCTGTCGGCTCTGTCTCTATCCATTTTGTAAAATAATCAATTCCCACTATCAGGAATCTCCTCCCCCCTGTTGCGGTGGTGAACGGTCCAAGGATGTCCATCCCCAACTGAGCGAACGGAATTGGGCATAGGATGGGTTGAAGATCATTGGCGGGCCTGTTGATGACGAGAGCATACCTCTGGCATTTATCACATTTCTGAACATAATTCTGGGCATTCGCCAGCATACTTGGCCAGTAAAAACCGACTCTCAATGCTTTTAGTGCTAGAGCTTTGCCGCCAATATGATTTCCGCAAATTCCTTCATGCATTTCTTCAAGAATTTTCACGGACTCCCATGCGATTGCGCATTTAAGTAGAGGCAGACTAAATGATTTCTTGTACAGCTCATCTTGGTATATGACATATCAACTTGCTTGTCGCTTCAGCTTTTTGGCGGACGAGGGATCATTAGGAAGCGTCCCCATCAGCTTATACACCACCAGCTCACTGAACCATTCTCCCTGCTGGTTTATGCTGTTGACGACCACAATCTTTTCTGTGATGCTATTTTCTTTCAAGATGTCCACCGTGACGGTCTTTTCGAGGCAGAATGAGTCAGAACTTGCTAATTTGGACATTGCATCCGCTTTAGTGTTCTCGGCCCTAGGTATTGCTTGAATCTCAAAGTGATTCAATTGAGCAATCAACTCCTTGGACTTTTCCACATAGTTCATCATGTTGGCTTCTCTGACTTCGAACTCTCCTCTTACTTAGCCGCTAACCAAATGCGAGTCTGTTTTCAAGAGTACATTCTTGGCACCCGCCGCCAAACACATTCGCAAGCCGGCAATTGCTACTTCATATTCTGCCTCGTTGTTTGACGCCGGGAATGCAAACTTGATGGCGTACTGATATGAATTTCCTTCAGGGCTGGTCATCACTATACCAGCCCTGGATCCGCTAACAGTGAAAGATCCGTCAACTTCTAGTAGCCAGGTTTCCTTTTGCTCCACTTCTTCCTCCTCATATAAGGCTTCCATAATAAAATCCGCCAGGGCCTGCGCTTTGATAGCGGTCCTGGGCTTATACTGTATATCGTACTCTGATAATTCAACGGCTCATTTCAGTAAGCGGCCTGAACTGTCCATCTTCTACAACGCTTTTTCAAGCGGCTGATTGGTTAAAACTTGGATGGGATGACAGTCAAAGTATGGTCTGAGTTTCCTGGCGGCAATTACCACAGCCAAAGCCATTTTCTCTACCAGCTGATAACGGGTCTCCGGACCGTTAAGGATGTGGCAAATAAAATATAGTGGCTGCTACCTCTTCTCTTTTTCCACCAACAACACGGCCGCGACCGTTTTGGGCGAGGCCGAGATATATTCTTGTAATACGTCTCCAGTCTCGGTCCTTGTAATGGTGGGTAGACTCTTCAAATTCTCTTTTACTGCCAGGAATGATTTACTGTGCTCCTCTCCCCACTCGAACTTCTTTTACTCCATGTTAGCCTCTGAATATCTTTGACGCTTTTTGGCTCAGGTAGGTCGACAATGGATTGAACTTTATCTTGGTTTGCATCAATCCCTCTCTTGCTTACCAAAAAGCCTAAGAACTTCCCTGCTCTCGCCCCAAAGACACATTTCTTTGGGTTGAGCTTCATCTTATACTTCCTTAATGTTCTGAAGGTCTCTTACAGGTCATCCAAATGTTCGCGGTCAGTTTTACTCTTGACGATGGAGTCGTCAACATATGCTTCGATATTCCTCCCCCTCTGATCCGCGAATACTTTGTCGACCAACTTTTGATAGGTCGCCCCCGCATTACGGAGCCCAAACACTGGATTCCTCACTCCAAGTACATCCTCGGGAACGAACCTTAGTCGGCCATGCTGCTCTCTCCCACCCATGATAATGGTAAGTGTTGTTATCGGACTGGTCCATCTGATGATAACAATAAATTTTTTATTTTTTTTTTGTTTATTGCCGTTTGCAGGCTTCGACTGTCTTGATCTCGACGCACTCTGTGTTGACGGGAACCTCCAGCCACTAACCCATTTGCCCCCTGCTCCTGCCTACGAATACGAGACCATGCACGACAATACCAACGGTCGTCAGGGAGGAAACCGTAACGGGCTCCAGAACATTTGCCGTGGCCGCGGTGGAGTGACCGTGGGTCGCACCCCTGTTCAGGGCGGCACTGCTGCTATTGCCAGTTCTGGTGGGCAACCTACTGCCGTCCCTCTTAGGTCCTCTACTTCCCGGCCTGTGGCTAGGGGTAGCGGAACTAGGAGACGACCGCGAGAGCAAACTGCGGCTGACTCATCTGCTAACAAACGGCCGGCTTTGGCGGGTCCTGGATGTGAATGCTCCTAAGAGCCAGGAGCATGCTGAGGTTGCGGCCACAGGTCCCGGCCATCAGAGCGAGGCGACTTGGCTGTCGGGATCTTACTCTACCGGCCGTGACAAGATCCGGGAGTTTATCACGATGCCCAGCTTTCTTTCCAACTTATCTCCCGGTATTTTTTCTCGGTACCATGAATGGATTGAGAAGAAAGAGGTGCCGATAAGTGATGTTGTGGCGGCCTCCTTTGCCCGCCGGCCTGTTGTTTCCGACAAAATTTATCAACCTGACTGGGACGTCAAGGAGGATGAATCACTGTATGCCGACATTCCTGAGAACGGTGGTATTCTCGCCTACCGTATTCTGAAGGGTATGCAGCTGCCGTTGGATAGGCTGGGGTACGTTTCTTTACTTTGCTATTTTTTACTGTCATTTATTTTTGCACTTCTATTGACGTTCTCCTTTCTTCTTTCCAGGCCAACAACGCTGCTCTTGAGCTTATTGAGCAATATGTTGAGTACCAAAAGCTGGCGGACAGCTATAAGCAGTCGTTGGAGACTTGCCAGTACCTGCTGAAGGACGTGGAGGAGAAGCTGGCGGACAAGACCGCGGCCTTACATCCCCTTGAGGATGAGTTGCAAACCTTGAGGCCGCGAGCTGCTTTATTGGAAGAGACTGAGGCCAATGTTGATACATTGACCAAGGCTTTGGAGGCTGGCAACTCCGAGAAGGAGATTGTTGTGCTGAACGCTGCGGCCGAAGCCGAGGCCAGGGGAGCTGCTAACGCTGTTACTGAGTTTAAACAGTCTGACGAATATGTAGCGGCTTTGCACAAGAGGTATGATGGTGGATGGGCGGCCGCCATGAGATGTGTATGCAAGGTCATTCCCGAATTTGTCTAGAATGTGATTGAAGATGCTCATGCTGCCGGCCAACATCTCACGTCCTTCGAGGGGGATCCTAAATTTGCCGACGAGGACGCTATTGCTGATGCGGATCCTCGAGATGTTCCAGATCAGGGAAATCAGGAAGCCCCTCCCTCTTTAAGTTTTTGGCGGCCATCTTTTAGCTATTTCTGTTCCTCCAATAGCATGTAGTTTGTAATCTTTTGAATATTTTGATTAACACTTTATTCGGCCCATGTTGGCGTCTGTAAACGATGAATTTATGTTTTAATTTTGCGAGTACGATCCCAATTGAAAGCCTATTTATTGGCCGCCATATTTTTTCATCTGTAGTTGGCCGCCAAGCCAGTAGCTTTTATTTTATGGAAAAGTACTTTTGCACTTTGATTATATTTTGTTCTGCTAATGCTTTAATCCTTGTATGATCGTTGTATGATCGTTTGCATCTTTAATCTATTAACATGCCTTGACTATCGTCTGATCTGTTATATAACCGTAAATGCACTTAAGCCTGTCATGTGGCTTTTATTTTTGGCTTGGTCTGTCATTGACCGCTAGCACACTTAGCCTGTCATGTGACTTTTATTTGTGCTTGGTCTATTATATGACCGTTAGCGCACTTAGTCTGTCATATGGCTTTTATTTGTGCTTGGTCAGTTATAAGACCGTTAACGCACTTAGCCTTTTGTGCTTGGTCTGTTATATGAACGGTAACGCACTTTGCCTGTCATGTGGCTTTCATCATGTGTTTGGTCTGTCATATGACCGTTAGTAATTAACATATTGACCTGTTATGCAGTCCGTTAATATACAAATAATAAGACAATTTATGGAACGCTAGCAGAAGTTTGTATTATTCATGTAAAAAAAGGTGGCTCTCGGCCTATTACACTCTATAAATCAAACATAGTACTTCTTTAATACATTAGCATTCCAGCAGTTCTTAAGTTCCTTGTCATCCATGCCTTTTTGACAATGACGTAAGGACCTTCCCAATTAGCAGTTAGCTTTCCTTCAATATGCGCCTTACCAGTGGCTTCTGTTCTGTGTAGGACTAGGTCGCCAACCTCCAATGGCCTCTCTAAGACTTTCTTGTTGTAAGCCTTGCTAATTCTGTCTTTGTAGGCAACCGCTTTCAGTTCTGCTATCAATCTTATTTCTGGCAAGAAGTCTAGATTTTCCCTGAGTGCCTGATCATTCTTCTCAAGGTCCTGGTATTTGATCCGATAAGAGGGCAAACCCACCTCTACCGGGAACACTGCTTCTGCACCAAAGGCCAATTTAAAAGGGCTTTCTCTCGTTGCTTCTTTTTCTGTCGTTCTATTTACCAAGAGTACGACTGGCACCATATCGGCCCATCCTCCCTTGAATTCATCCAACTTCTTTTTCAAGGCGTTCAAGATCTGTTTGTTTGCGGCCTCGGCTTGTCCGTTGCTTTGAGGGTGGCAAACGGCCGAGTACGCGAACTTTACACGAAACTCTGTTAAGAAAGCTTGTATGGGACGACAATCAAATTGAACGCCATGGTCAAATACGATAGCCGCTGGGATCCCAAACCTTGTCATCATGTTCTGCCAGATGAACTTTTTGACCTGATTTGCCGTAATCTTTACTGTCGGCTCTGCCTCTATCCATTTTGTAAAATAATCAATTCCCACTATCAGTAGTCTCCTCCCCCCTGTTGCTGTGGTTATTCTCAGGAGTACGCTGGTCGTTATTGTTCTCGGGCACACTATGGTGGAACTGAGGTGCACCTATATGTCCGGTAATGACAGGTTGGGAAGACCCTTGGCCGACTTCATATCCTGGTGGACAGCGACTTGAGTTTCCTGTTTTGTCCATGACTGCTTCACAGAGACGAGATGTCCCCTCCTTCTAGTGCCAAATTGTTCCGGTTGTAGAACGGTTGGCGGTCTTAAGAAGAGTCCGCCAAAGATTGGAGATGACGTCCGCTGGTGAATAACTACACAGGAAGCAAACGTGAACTACCCTCGGGGGGGATGCGGGGAAACCCCCTCCGACGCTCAAGTCAGTACGTGTCCAAATAGGATTTAGAGAGAGAAAGTAGAGAGAGAGATAAGAATTGTGAGTGTGAGAGAATGTACCTGCAGAATAGTACTAGTGGGGTATTTATAGAAGTACTATTCCTATGACAGGGTATGTAATCCTTTTACACGTGTACGGCTGTGGTTCGCCTGACAGAAAGGAAGATTCCTCTATTTTGTCTTGTTTGGCGACCGCCAACGTGGTCGGATCACGTCAATGAACTAACTTGTTAGAGCTATAGTCGACACTTACAATGTTCGTGTCCGTCATTACGTTCACGGACTCTTTATTGAGATCCACTAACGTACTTGGGTTTTACCCATACAAGTACCAATTTCGTTCCGTCGCCGTAAGCTTCTTTCAATTTTACATATATATCACCTTCACAAATTTGACAAGAAAATAGAAGCTGACATTTGTTAACCAACAATGACAGTGGATACATGGCACCAGAATATATTAGAAGCGGAGAGTATTCTGTCAAATCAGATGTCTACAGTTTTAGAGTTCTTGTTCTGCAGATAGTAACCGGACAAACAATAAGAAATAATAATAGCCCAGCTCCAGATGAACTGAGCCTACTTCAAAATGTAAGAGGGAGTATCTTTAAAAAAAAAAACTTAAATTTCTTCTAATTACAATGATATATTCATCATACTGTTACTTTTTTTCAGGCATCGAGGTTATGGATGTCCAAGGAACCTCTAGCTTTGATAGACCCGAAATTAAGTGGCAACTTTTCAACTGAGGAAGCAATAGTTGTATGCATATTGGTTTGTCATGCGTCCAAGAAAACGCAGAAAAAAGGCCCACAATGATATACGTAGTTTCCGTTCTAAACAACCACTCAAATGATCTACCAGAATTACCATTAGAGGGCTACCATAACTCAGATAACAACCTTTCATCAACGGTACATAATCAATCTACTACATACTCAGGAATGCGGGATATAACTGTCCTGAGCGCTCGTTAATGATGCAAGATGTAATACATTTATTAGAATCAACAAGTATAAAAACAATTAGGGGTCCCAGCTATTGAAGAACATTTTTAATAAGTCCCAACTATAAATTAATTTGTGCAGGTCCTAACTTTGGAGGACATTGTCTTTTATAAGGCCTAGTTGACTTGTAACCGGTTGGGAAGGTTAAAATTCCGCATGTGGGTCCCCTCTTCAGTCTTCATCTTTCTTTCGTGTGGGTTTTGTCACTTTATTATTGAACAATTGATATATGTAATTGGTTTAAGCGGCCATGTGTCATACTTTTTGTTGGCCACTAGATTTTTTTTTTTAAACATTAATATATTTTTCTCTCTCATTTCTTCTGAAATTTTCACAAGTTATTATTTCATCTGAAATTCGAGATATGAAATACAACGACAAATTTATCAGAATTTTTATAAGAGTCTAAATTCAATCAAGAACGCAATTCTTGATACATTGCAATTAAATTCATCTTAATTAATCAGCTATGATTAAAGATCAATCAGGTACATGTAACTATAAATCGAGAACTTCCAATTCAAATATTGCAGTATTAGTCAGAAATTTGCTAAACAAAGATAGGAAGCAAAAGAAAATCTATGGATCTATATATAAAGAGCACAATATCATAAATAATCAAGAAAGGCGAAAGAAAAAGGGAGTCAAATAACGTTCCACCTATTCAGAGTAGTTTCAGTGAGATCGACAACAACAAAATAATTCAAATCATAATTGATAACACAATGAAATTCAGCACAAAATCATCTGATCTTAATATAATTCAAGATGAAGAAAGTAATCCATCGATTGAATTTCCAAAAGTTTAGAGCTTAATTATCTAAAGGAGCTTAGATACGCTGCTTCTCACATTAGAAGTTGAATCACTAAGAGAGAGAAAGAGAGGAGAGAGAAGGTGAGATGAAATTTTACAAAGAGGATTCAGTTATCCTCTAGTCATCTCCTCCTTCACTCCCCTCACCACTTTAGCTGTATAGGTTAGGGAAACAGATAGGTTAACCATAAAAATATCAGTGACAGGACAATAATGATATAAGCATGACCAGTTTACCACAAGGTCACAATAGAGAATGAAAGAATTTTGAAGTTTCAAAACTATGAGGCCACAATGTATAATTTTTTAATTAACATCATATAATATATCTATTTTATACTCCCTCCATCTCATAATATAGTTCTCACTTCTCATTTTTCACGAGAATTAAGGAAAATGAAAAGAGTTTTAGGATTTCCTAAAAACATCTATTTAAATAAATATATTTTGGGTACTTTTGTCTTGGAACTAGTTTTTTTTTTCTTTATTCCTTAAAATAAAATGAAAATGCAATAAATGTTCATTGAAATGGTGTAAAACAATAAATAGGGGCACATATTTTGAATGAAAAGTATGGGTATTATGGAAAATTTATGTAGAAATGAGGGGCAATTGAGTCCAAATAAATTAATAAAAAAGAAAATAGGCATAATATTTTAAGACACCCAAAAAGGAATGTAAGCACTGTATTGTGGGAGGGATGGAGTAGTTAAGTACAACATCAAAGTTAATATCCTGGATGCACAAGTAGCACAACTAGTTGGGCTTAGATTAGTTTAGAAAGGGGAAGTATTTAAGGCAAGAAAATTTAAGGCAACCGAATTGAGAATTCATTAAGTTTAGAAAAAGACAAAAAGCACTGCAAGTAGACTAAGTCGACACTGTTTGAAGTTAATTATGGGTCCCATGGACCACAATGACTTAAAAACTTTCCCATCGACACGGTTACAAAGCTAAAGTTCAGGCTCCATGGGATGGGGAGAAATCCTGTAACTCTCCAAGTACTCACCTATGTTCCTAGGATTCGTATCCATGGGGAGAAATGCTTTTGTTTTGATCACCTTACTATTTGTTTATTTTTGCCAATTTTTCTGTGCACACGCAGTGACCTTTAGTAATAATGGTTGTTCTGATATAAATGGTAATTTCACCAAAGGAAGTGTTTATGAAAGAAACCTTGATCGTCTTCTCTCCAATCTCTCCTCCCAAGCTTCTTCATCGAAGTTTTATAATTCGACAACCGGTGATTTTCCTAACAAAGTATATGGCCTTTATCAATGCGGAGAGGATTATACCATCGAGATCTGTCGAGTGTGCCTCCGAGATGCGACTCAAAAGATTAAAAAAGCATGTCCCTTATATGGTGAAGGAATTGTATGGTATTATGAATGTATGTTAAGGTATGCAAACCGTTCTATCTTCTCCTTGTACGAGACATCTCCATCAACTGCTGCATGGTACGAAGATAGTATCGCGTACTATGATAAGTTTAGTTCAGTGCTAACAAGTACAATGAATACAACTATTAGTAAAGCTGCTCGTACTACAGCTCGGGGACATTTCGCTTCCACAACTGTTTATTGGACATCGATTGATCGTGTCTACTGATTCGCTCAGTGCACACCCGATATAGATGAGCTTGATTGTAAGGACTGCCTGAAACTTACTATGGGTGAGATATACAGCAATTACAATGCGAGTAAAGGAGTGTCAGTCTTTTATCCAAGCTGCCAAATAGGTTATGATACGGAGCTTCCCTTGATACCGGCACCATCAGCTTCAGGTGAGACCTTTTGTATATCTCAATTAGAAATTCATCGTTCAATAGTAGGTTATATATGATTGTATATCTTGTTGAGTTTGATCCTTCAAGGTTGATGTCAATATAATGTTATAAGTGGCACATTAGTAGAAAATTTTAAAATTTTAAGTTAGTGAAGTACTCGGATTCTAATTTCTAAGTTTGGTCTTTTTTCTCAATGATTGTTCAATGACTACAACAAAATTATAGTCACTATAACTATTGAAATTTTAGCCCTTTATTTTTATAGATTTAAATTTGTCATTAATTTATATGAGCCTTAAAAAAAATGGAGAAAAGACTAGTTTGAAAAAAAATCAAAACAAATTTTCGTTCTTTTTTAGTATTGTTCTTTTCTTTCTTTCTTTTTTGTCATCACTATTATCAAAGATGTGTGGAATATAAATTCAATTAATATATATAATTCATTAATGTATAAATTTTAATTATAGTGTAATTTAAAAAACAACTTAATAAACAATGTAGATAAAAAATTAATAATAAAAAATTAAAATTCCATAAATTATGGTCGATACAAATTTATAAAATTGTCCCTTTTTGCAAAATGAAAAGAAATAAAGGATCCACCTTTGTTATTTAATGTTAGTGGGTCAGAATTAAGCTAGTTGAATTGGTCAAATAAATTACTGCGTGTCGTGTTCTTAGGATAGTGGAGTGGTGACTAGTGAGTTTGATTTGATATGCAAGATAAGATCACGACATTATGTTATTTTGGTATAATATTTATATCCTTTAGGTAAATCGTAACTAGTTGGGAAGAAATGAATCTGTATTTTTCCTCGTCGAAACTAATACATATATATGATTGTCCTCTATTCTTAATTTACCTTGTTTGACATTAAAGTTTCAGGTGGTGGGTAGAGTTTGGATAAGGTCAAAACGCAACTTGAAAAGTGTGTTAATGTTTGATAAGATATTGGGTAGAGTTTGTAGAACATTATAACATAAACTAGCGGTGCAAATCCTATTCTTTAGTTTAGGGCTGGCAAGGGCGGATCTGGACCTAGTACGAGCAGCTTGGATCCAGATCCAGATCAATTTTAAGAGGCGGATCCAGATCCGCCTAGGATCCGACGGGGTCTGGAAAAATTGGAGCCAGATCCAAATAATGCAGATCCTACGGATCCGGGGCCAAAACAGTGCCAAACAGATTCGTCCATGAAAATATTTTTCGATTCAAAAATAAAAAATTTAACAGCTTTACCACAAATTTACAACTAAATTCACAAAATAAAATCAACAAATTCGACTAAACAAATTCAATTCAACAATTTAATAAAAAATTCACAACAAGAACTTGTAAAATCTGCAACTTTAAAATGAAGTAGATTGAAAAATAATTCCGAACAGATGCGGTGGTGGTTTAGTGGAGTTAGTGGTGTGCCGTGGCAAGTGCGCACAAAGAGAAAAGCCGAAACCTGGCGAGTCGCGTAGAAGAGAAAAGTCCATAGAAGAGAAAAGTTGTGTGCTAGTGGAGGCAGAGAAACAGTGGTGAGCTTGACAGTTGAGAAGGGGTGTGGTATGGTGGAGAGAGAGAAAGGATGTTAATGGTGTCGTCATGTAGGCGTGAGAGTTCAGAAGAGGTGGTGCTTATGGTGCCGTCGTGTGGGTCTTTGGTCTTTGGTAGAAAGAGAAAAGGGGTTATGATGTTGGGGGAGAGAGGAGGGTCGTCGGTCTTTGAAGGGGGGGTGAGTGGTTCTTCTTTGGAGAGAGAAGGGGAGGGCATGAGAATGGAGAATAGAGATAGTGAATTCGAGTTTTGACTTAGGGGAAAGAGAGAGTACGAGAGTTAATATAAAACATAAAACGGTTTATGGTATATTATGGTATAGTTATTTTCGAATGTGGGAAAGAACCTTATATAATAAAGTGGTAAAATGAGACCTTAATGAACTTTCTTTTTGTTGAGCGTTGACCACCATTTTCTGGCATCGACCACCCCACGGGTCGGTCACGTAACAATAAAAACATAATTTTTTTTTCGCCCTTTTACCTCCAATTCCCTTTTTTTTAATCACAATCGACACATGGGGTGGTCAATCTTTGGAAAATGGTGGTCAACGCCCATTTTCCGACCTAAGTTCCTATTAAACAAAAAAAGTTTCATTAAGTTCACGTTTTGCCACTATGCTTATTGCTTATATAAGATCCTTTCTCACAATCCAATCTTTTATAAAGTCTTTTAACAAATTCTTCCATGAAATTTTTTATAGAGAAGATCCCAGAATTTGGCATAAGTATTCCAAAAATACTGCCGCCTTTTTTTTTAAATTGCTACGTTGTCTTTATCTTGCGAGAATTGACAATGTCACTCTCATGCTTTTAGGAGGTTACTTTTTGACCCATTTAATGTAAAATCATGGGGAAAAAGTGAAATAACCATTTAAAGAAAATGAACCAATAAAAAAAACGGAGGGAGTAATCAAAAGTGCCGACTCCTTTTTTTTATATTGAGTAAAGCCAAGAAAAATTTAGTACAAAATTATCTATTACTCCTATGCTCTATTGCCAATCTATGTGCCTCCTGAACTCGCGTTCTATCTACCTTGGTTATTTTCACTGATTTGCACATTGTCGCCCAAAACTTTATCTCTAACACCAATCCTTTCAATTGTGCTTCTGCTAAACTTGGATTTCTTATATTACATATGGCTATTGCAGAATCCGTTAGAATGGTGATAGACAATCCTTTCTTACATCCTTCTTTTATTCCTTGTAAAATTGCCATCATTTCAGTCTGTAATGCTGAATTTGATAAGATCTGTTTCCCGCCTTGAACTTGCTGTCCACTTTTATCCTTGAAAACCCAGCCTATCGCAGCTCTTGTTTGTTTCTTCCCTCTGCTTTTTCTTGTCTGTTTCCATGCTCCATCAACTAGTACCACCAGTTGATCATTTTCCATTTCTCCATATGCCCATGACTGTTCCCTGCTCGAATGTACTAATTTAATCTGATTGCTTGGACCTTCTTTTGTCCTTTCTTCGAAACGTATTTGAGAGTGACATTTGAGATTGCATTCGATGCAAAAGCTCGTAAGTCGTAACTCGACAACAATAAAAGTGAATATGCGGACCGAAAATTTAGTGCAATAACAAGGGTAAATTTTGCATCTAATTAGTATGTAAGGACTAAGGCAGAAGCTTCAGAACTCACAAACCCCGTTAAGTGATTACAATCTCTCTCAACCCTCAAGAACTTTTACAGAAAACTAAGATTTTTTGTACTATCTTTCCGTGTTTGATGAGTCTATAAAATAATTATCTCAAACTCCTTTATGTTGATGTTCGAATTCTAGCCGAAGCAAAGATAGCATCAACAAAAGCTTGAACCCAACTAGAATTAGGAACTAAATATTTATCTTCCTAAAACAATCGTCATCTAATTAGAAGATAAATAATGGCTCGTTTTGGTAATACTTGTTGAAAATAGGTGAAAATGATACGATACCTGAAACTAAGAAGGTATAATAGAGACTGATAAGATAGCTGATTAGTTCAACGGTTTGGCAGATTTAGTTGCATAAGTTAGTTAATTACATAAATTCTTGTAATTATAATTATATATATTTCAACACTATTTTTTTAAGGCAAAATTGGCCTCAACACCCTGAACTATAGCTCGGGTGCACTCAACACCACCAACTACGACTAGTAGCTTAAACACCACCAACTATGGGCTGCGGTGCATTCCGTACCGTAAATGAGGCCGAAAGCTTAAAATGTTGCCGAAGACGGTGGGTTTTTATGGTGCGGACTGCACCCACCCCGTAGTTGGTGGTACAGACTGCACCCCACCCCGTAGTTGGTGGTGTTTAGGCTACTAGTTATAGTTGGTGGTGTTGGGTGCACCCGAGCTATAGTTCAGGGTGTTGAGGCCAATTTTGCCTTTTTTAAATGTAGTTAAAGATTACAGTAAAAATATAAATATTTTTAAAATTGTAGCTCACGAACTAAAATACCTACATTGGTAAATTATCCTCTTTCTTATCATTTGTTGGCGTCATCTATACAAAAATATCTATGAGCCATGAATAACTATTCAAATCAAATGAGTCCAGATTAGGGTAGGATTTGTTTACTTCTTTTTAGGTCATTCACAGATCTTTTGCTCCTATGGCAGATAAAAAAAAAATCTTTATTCTTAGATTACAAAACTCATATCGCAGATGAAAAAATGGTTAAGCTGCACTGCACCAAATCGTTTTGCGTGGTGCAGTTTGGGTTGGTTTGGACAAAAAGTGTGTTGCGGTTTAGGTTGGAAAAATGTCAAACTATATATTTGTGGTTTGGTTTGCATTTCAAACAGTACCAACCCAACCCACGAACAGTCCTAGTGCTACTACCGTGTTGGATTATTGAGTTTTTTGCATACCTAAAAATTTATGTCAATTTTTCCTTGTACTCTTACTATTATTTTTATAAAGTGATTTTATACCCACTATGCAGAAAGCCATAAGAAACCATCACCAATTATTGCTGTATCTGTTGGTGTTCCAGTAGTCCTTGCAGGCTTGCTTCTATCGGGTGCTTGCTTTTGTTTATACCGTCGAAAGTGCACAAAACGTACCCCAGGTACATGATTCCTCTATTTTTTTAATTGAACATTTCTTTTTCACGTTTGTCGAGATGTTTATTTGAATGTCAATATCTCTAGTAGCCTATAAGTAAAAATTATAAAAATTTAGTATTTGAAATCCTTGAATTGAGAAAAATCTAATAAGACCTCACTTGACTATGTTTTTTTGTTATGTAATAATGCGAGATAGCTATAACAAAGTTCAAAGAATAAATCAAAACCCGATTGAATTAAAAATATAATAGACGGTTTATGTTATGTAGGAAACATATGTATATTTTATATTAGATATTGACAAGTTATATATGAACTCAAATTTAGTAATATTTAATTTGCCCTACTTCAATTTCGATAGAGATACCAACCGAAGTCATTCAATGATTAATGATTAGATAAAGGAAATGGAAAAGCTTAAGTTGCATTGATTCAGAACGACTCAACAAATGATTGATGAATAAAATGAAATGGTGCAATAAAAACAAAAATTCAGAAACTATCTTGCAAATTGGTGGTGACAAATCTTTAATATCATTGCTACTACAAAACAAAGAAGTGTTGAATTTAATTTTAACCAACCATTCCTTACAGATTTGGAAAAGATGGGTGGAGTAGACTCGTTGCAATTTGACTTCATCACAATAAAAGATGCAACAATTAACTTCTCCCATCAAAATAAACTTGGCCAAGGTGGATTCGGTGCGGTTTACAAGGTATAATTTCGCGACCATATATAACATGTATATACTACATCTTTGGTTTAATAACCAATATGGATTTAATCAGATCAAAATCGTGTATAAGTTATATATTTCACGGTATTAGGGAGTGCTTCACGATAGCCAAGAAATAGCAGTGAAAAGAATGTCAACTTCTTCAGGCCAAGGCATCGCGGAGTTTAAGACAGAGATTCATTTAGCAGCAAAGCTCCAGCATAATAATTTGGTTAAACTCTTAGGATATTGCTTACATGGTGAAGAAAAATTGCTTGTCTATGAATTCTTGCCTAATGGAAGTCTTGATAAACTTCTATTCGGTATGATTTCTTGAACTCACCATTGTTATCCTTCTTCTTTCATAATATATATTGTGCAAAGTAAAATGAAAATACCTATTTCATATATATTAACATATTTGTGCAATATCATTGTCCATTTTAAAAATCATTTTAGGACAAAAAAGACATCTATCACTAGATTGGGAAACTCGGTACAATATATTACTAGGAACTGCAAGGGGACTCTTATACCTTCACGAAGATTCAAGGCTGAAGATTATCCATCGAGATCTAAAAGCAAGCAATATTTTGTTAGATGAAAACATGAATCCCAAGATATCTGATTTTGGGTTGGCAAGACTTGTAGGAAGGAATCAATTTCAAGCTGATACAAGTAAAATTGCAGGAACATAGTAAGTACTTCTTGGATTGCATTTTTTGACATTGGAGTTGTTTTTGCAAAATGTTATCGGCGTACGAAATTGTCTCTAATATTTTTCAATTTACACACTCACGACACTTTCTACTGCAGCGGGTATATGACTCCAGAGTATGTTCTGACAGGACGTTTCTCAATTATGTCCGATGTCTACAGCTTTGGAGTAATAGCTCTAGAGTTAGTAAGTGGTCACATGTGTAGCTCAACCGAAATCCCCTACCATGAAGAAAGTCTACTTCTAGGGGTAAGTTCAAACAAAGAAGCTAAGTATATACATACTTGTAATGATCTTGCATCATATTCTGAATCCTATTGTTTCAGGCATGGACCTTATGGAAGGACAATGCAACTTTAGACTTGGTGGATCCCAAACTTGATGGAAAATTCCCGGAAGTTGAAGTCGCAAGATGCATACATGTTGGCTTGCTGTGTATTCAAGAAGATGCGAACCAGAGGCCAACGATGGGTACGATCGTCTCAGCACTCAATGGGCATGTTGTGGCTCTCTCGGATCCAAAACCACCCCTGGTTGGCCCATCAGTAAAATTTACAAATGGCCGCGGCCAGCATTTGGGTCTGACATCTTCAAATGAGTATATTGATTATAACGATTACATGACAGAAGTATATCCTAGGTACACCTAAGGCTTTGTAGGATGTGATTTTTTTTTATTATGTTGTGAAAATGATACTCTTTTTTTTTTTGAACAAACGAACATAACATTAATTAAAGCGAGTCAAATAGAAAGTTATTACAATCCGAGATGTACTCATTCTTGCAACAAACAGGTGGGGTACTAAAAACTTTTGTTACATTCATGCAGTCATCAATTTTCAATGCTTCCTTCGCCAGCCGATCTGCCACCGTGTTTTGCAGCCTAGGTAGATGCATTACTCGAACATCCTTGATCTGGGATAGGAGCTCCCTGCACTCATTCACAATGTTAGTATACATATCCACCACCACTTGATGTCCCATGAGCAGACGAGTGGATTGTAAACTATCCGAGAAACAAAAAAAAAAAGAAGTCATCTTGTTTCTTTCAGCAAGTGTTAAACCTTCTCTGATTCCCATTAATTCCGCAAGTAGAGCATTTAGAGTGTAAGATTGTTTATAGAAACCTAACACCCAAGTACCCTTAGAGTCCCTAATTAAGCCACCAATACCAACTTGAGAGAGAGGATCATGAAACGAGGCATCCGTGTGGATCATGAGGCTATAAGCGGGTATTACAAAGTGTTGTGAGGGCTTTGAAGAAATCAAGGGTTGTAAAAGAGGTTGATCCATAAGCAAGCCCAGCGGGGGAGAGCACTTACAAGTCTTCACAAACTCCCAGGCTTGTCTTCTTGTTTGAATCATGATTCCATTAGATGTGGGGAGGGTTCTACCTTCAAAAACAAACAAATTCCTAGCCTTCCACAGCTCAAAACATACCCAAGGGAAAAGGGCTTTCCATGGTAGGCCCTGATCTACCTTCGAAGACTCTAGATTATGGGCCACCCATGATTGAATGTTGTCCTCCCCTCCCGCTAGATCTAGATTAAAATCGGCCCACACTTGGACCGAGAGTTGGCAGTCCCTCAGAATATGGAGCCCATTCTCAATGGGATTTCCACAACATGGGCAGTTTGGTTGGGGCAAGATGTGACGAGTATAGAGTAAAAGGTTATGTGGGAATCTATCTCTCCATACTAACCAAAGAAAGAATTTCAGCTTGGGGGAATTTTAGATTTCCAAATCATACTCACCTTAGGGGATAATGGAGAGGGGAGGTGGGGTGACTGAAGGAGGCTTTCCTTATAAGCGAAAGCCATGGAGAAACCTGTATCAACAACAAAATTGGATATCGGTGTATCCTGTGTGCGGTGTTTCTGGGGAGAAAAAATTAAAAGGATACGATCCATAATTTTCTCCGGAAGAGATACATAAAGCAATTGAAGATTCCAAGAATTATTGTGGGTAAGGTCTTTCAGCGTTAGTCTATGCTTGAGCTCAGTTAGGGGGCCCATTACCATCTCTCTAAGAGGTCCAATACCCATCCAATTGTCAAACCATTCTCTGATGCTTTCTCCATTACCAATAGCCCATGAGCTATTTTTGGACAATAAGTCCCACCCTTTCCCAATCCCTTTCCACACATGTGAACCATAGTTGAAACTCGTGACATGGTTTTTGTGAACGTATTTGGCAAAGATACACTCTTTGGCAAGGCTTGACTCCCCATGGCACATTTTCCACCCAAGCTTAGCCATGGATGCCCTATTCAAAGCCATTTGATTCCTTATCCCTAGACCCCCTTTTTCCTTTGGGAGGAAAGTGATTTCTCTATTCACTAGGTGCATCCTTTTTCTATCCTCTGTGTCTCCCCAAAGGAAATTATTACAAATCCTATCTATATCATCTAAATATGCTTTAGGAAGGCATGTGGCTTGCATGTAATAGGAAGCTATAGTAGATAGAGTGGACTGAACTCAACACAGTCTTCCCGCTTTATTAAGGAAAGTTGTTTTCCATTTAGCCAACCTACTCCGAACTTTATCCACGACAAATTGGACTTTCGCTCTAGACGGGCGCTTGTGAGAAATGGGGAGACCTAGGTATGAACCTAAATCTACAGACTCACGAATATTTAAAGTTTCTTGGAATAACTTTCTATCCTCTTCATTTGGTGTTAGTAGAGAAAATTAACCTACTTTTGTCCTCGTTAATCTTTTGACCAGACTTATGACAGAAAACATTCAACACCTCCCTGATAGTAAAAGCAGTGTTCTCATCAACTCTCTCGAAAAGAAGGAGATCATCGGCAAACATAAGGTGTGAAATAGGCACAAGCTTTCTTCCTACCCAAAAAGGGGTCCAAAGCTTCACGTTGCAAGCTTCGTTAATCATGTGTGTTAGGTGTTCTAGGCACAGATTAAACAAGTAAGGGGACATAGGGTCTCCTTGTCTAAGACCCCGAGAGTGTTTAAAATTAGGTCCTTTCTTGCCATTGATGCGGATGGATGATGATGCCTTGGATATACAATCCATGATTAACCTAATCGTTTTGGAATCGAGACCATGGCTAAATAAATAATCCCCAATGAAACTCCATTCCAGTCTATCATATGCTTTCTCTAAGTCTATCTTTAGAGCAAACCAACCTAGTTGACCTTTTTTCTTAGACATGGAGTGGAGGACTTTGGAAGCTACCACCAAGTAAATATCCGGGCCGCTCCCTTTGGTGAAACTGTTCTGGTTTGGGGATATGAGATCATTCATAAATGGTTTTAATCTATTCACGAGTACATTGGTCAAAACTTTATACAACGTGTTGCATAAACTTATAGGCCTCAGATGTTTAACAGTCTCAGGGGGGTATTGCTCAGGGATCAGGCATATAATAGCTTCACAAAGGTGTTCCGGTACCTTTCCTTCCATAAACCACCCATTTAATGTCTCCCAAATGTCCTGTGCCAGAATCCCCTAAGTCCTTTGAAAGAAAACTGGATGGAGGCCATCCGGTCCTGGGGCCTTGTTTGGATGCATACTAAACAAGGTCTCCTTGACTTCAATAATAGGTAGATGGTGATCCAAACACAAAGAAGGCTCGTGTTCTTTATATGACCAACCACTTTCCATTTTTTATGATGAGTAAAGTTTTAGAAAGAAACTCGAGATATGGTCCCTAATATCCTCTGGGTCCGTTAAGTCATTCCCTACTTGGTCTCTAATAGATAGGATCCTACTTGATTGACGAGCCATAAGAAAGCTCCTATGGAAAAACCTAGTGTTCCTATCCCCTTCATGAAGTCTCTCTAGTCTACTTTTAGCAAACCACAACGCCTCCTCCTAATTAAGAATTCCCAACAACTCCTCCTGCAATTCCGATTCTAATCTTAGAAGAAATTAAGATGAGGGATTATTAGCAAGGGCCACTTGAGTTCCTTTTAACCGGGCATTAGTTCTATTTTTTCTTTGGTAGATGTTACCAAAAACATTTTTGTTCCATTGGGTCATCGCATTACACAAGAGCTCTAGTTCTTCCTTAATTGGACCCCTCCCCCGAATTTTAGCCCATTCTGAAGCTACAAATTGGTAGAACGTAGGGTTGAGAAGCCACACAGGTTCAAAACGGAAAGGTTTAGGTCCAAGGTGTTGAGTCCTATGGTCCAGCTCTAACAATACAGGGCAATGGTCAGAAGTGATCCTCGTAAGATGCCAAAATGAAGTGTTTGGGAAAGTCGTAATCCAATCCAGATTACCCCATCCACGATCCAATCTCTCAAAAATGGGCTTGGTTTTTCTTTTGTTCGTCCAAGTGTACTTTGGGCCATTAAAGCCTAAGTCTAACAATTTACACTCATCCATAATACTTGCGAAAAGGTCCGCCCTTCTTCTATTAATAGGTCTACCCCCAAATTTCTCAGATTGACAGATAACTTCATTAAAATCGCCTAGTGCTACCCAAGGAATATTCACATGTCTAGCAACTACACATAATTCTTCCCACAATAATTTTCTAGTATCAAATTTTGGATTAGCATAAATCGCAGATAATAAAAAAGTGGAAGAAAGGCTACGTACCTCCACCAATACATGAACTCCTTGAGCACTCGCCCTCGTGATGTGGATAGTCACCCTTTCGGAATTCCACAAGAGAAGGATACCCCCCGCAAATCCCACCGGGTCAACTAGATACCACGATTTCAAAGGAAGGCTCAACACAATCTTTGCCGTGTGATCACGGCTCACCCACGTCTCCACTATGATAGCAATATCCGGGTTGTGATAATTCATAAGATGGCAGAAATTAGTCTTAAACGAGGATCGGGCTATACCTCTCGCGTTCCAAAAAATAACCGACATATTACGAGGAATTGGTGGACGTTTTTGAATGCTTTGGTACAACTCCCCCTTCGGTTGTCCCGTTGCTTCCACTTATAGTCCCGTGAAAGGACACATCCAAAACCCCCTTTGAGGCCAAAGTACCATCTCGACTTTGTGTGGGTCTTTTTTCTCGTTTCCCTCTTCCCAACTCGCTGAAATCTGAAGTTGTTTTAGAGGAGTCCGCATTCTGGTTGCCACCAATGCATTGGTGTTGCTTAGAAAATTCAGCCGTTGTGCTGTGTGCGTTACTGGTACTACCAAGCACCGGTGAGGAAGGAGTGGCGTTGGGTCTAGCCAATAAGGCCCTAGGTTCTGGAGTAACGCCCTCTCCTCGTACTCCTCCTTCACTTCCATGGATAGTAACCATAGCATGAATATCTGCATGATTTCGGGTAAATGTGCCGCTATTTGGAACTGGGGTAGATGGGGTGGTAGGAATTCGCTGGCATCGTGATGATACATCAACATCTTCCTCGCAAGGTCGGGGTGAGCACTCGGTTCGAGTATCATTGCTTTCATATGGGCAAAAGTTACATCCTCCACAAACTCCTCGTCCTCTAGTTGGATTACATAATCCGTGAAACCGGGATTCATTTCCGGCATTAGTGGGCGCACGTGACGGTTGAACAGAATCGGACCCTCGTAGCCTTGGTGAATGAAATGAGATGGAGATATCGGTGGTGATTCTGGGGATGATGCGGGGGGAGAGTGGTGGTGGTGATTGAGCAAACAGGCTGATGGTATCCTGCTGGGGAGGGGCCATTCTTTTTTGGTTTAAGAATATTAATTTTTTTCCGTGAGGGTTGTGGGCAATTTTGGGTTGTTTTTCCCGCTGGAGTGATGGTGGTAGAAATTAGGGTGGCTGTGGCAGAGTCTAGATTGCCACGATTTGAAATCGGGTTGGGGGCTTCGACCATGGACGGGACATGGTTGGGTGATGTGATACTCATTTGAAAACATTTTGCGCATTGCTAAGTGGATGGAGTTTATCATTTAACTCAGGCATGTACGTACTATCCACGACATTTCTTGTTAGCAAGAATTTATCTATATTGCATTTATAAATGTTGATTTCTAGAAAAGTTGTATGCTTTGATATTCAATGACATGAAATTGGCTAGATCTGAAATCATTCAATTGTTTTGGAACTCAACTGAAAGTGACAAAAATTAAGCAACTACATTTTGGATATCATTTTATGTAAAAGATCACACTAAAAAATAGTATATTTAAAACGCTTTTTGTCATAACATTTCACGTAAAAAATAGGATCGACCTCTCCTTATGGATAGACCACTAGTGTTGTAAATTCTGCCCTTATTTGATATCAGTGTCGTCTCGTATAATTTGGGGGCCCTATGCTAAATTAAAAATGAGGCCCCAAAGGTAAATGAACACGATGTTATATAAATATCAAAAAGCTTCAGACAGGAATGGACTGGAACATCGTGAATGAAGTTTACCAGGGAATAGCTTCAGACGGAAATTAAAAAGGAGAACTAAATCTCCTTCTTTGAATTATCTTCTCACATTGTCCTTGTCATGCCAACTTTTAGTCTTCACCTTGTACAACCTATAACTCTCATAAGCATCAAGGTGAAGTTCATCAAGCTCATTAAGTTGAAGGAATATATTCTCACCCTCCCTTTGCGAATAGAAATTGAGGTACCTAATAATCCGATATGCACGATGCTCTAACTCAATGGGAAGATGACATGCTTCCACCCATTTGAAGACATAGTCCATAAGCACCAAAATATATTTGTTCCCATAAGAAGAAGGGAACGACCCCATCAAATCCACACCCTATACATCAAATATCTCAACTTTAAGGGCGGTGTTGAGATGCATCTCCTTATGAAGGGAAAGATTACCCATCCTTTGGCATTGATTTCAAGATTGAACATATTGGTGAACATCCTTAAAAAGAGTAGGCCAATAGAAACCACACTGAAGAATCTTCGATGCAGTTTTAGTGCTACTAGCATGACCTCCACATCATAAGAATGATAGATAATTAGTGGCACCTCATTTCTAGGAATACACCTTCTAATCACCCCATCTTCACAAGATCTGTAAAGAAAAGGATCATCCCAGAAATATCGCCTCACCTCCTTTAATAATTTATTCTTTTTTGCTGCAATGAGTAGCCATGAGGATTAGCATCACTAGACAAATAATTGGCTAATCAGCATACCATGGGATCTCCGTAGTGGCTAGAGCTAGGAGTTGCTCATCTAGAAAGGTATCATCAATTGTAAGATCCTCATCACGTTCACTATCAAGGGCAAGTCGAGAGAGATGATCAACAACAACTTTTTCAGCCCCCATCTTGTCCCGAATCTCCAAGTGAAATTCTTGTAGTAACAAAATCCATCGAATCAAGCGGGGATCTTTCTTGATCATCAAATACTTTAGTGCCACATGATCTATGTGAATTATCACTTTTGACCCCACTAGATAAGATGAATACTTCTCCATGGTATACACCAATGCGAGCAATTTCTTCTTGGTTGTGGCATAGTTCATCTAGGTCGGAGTAAGAGGCTTGCTTGTGTACACTACAAGAAAATAGGGATAATTTAGACGTTTTAACTTCTACGCTTTTTAGAAGGGTCATCGTGAAATTCACTTCTGCGAATAAATTTCTTTGACGTAATGGTTCATCTTATCGTCCATCTAGTTTGTGAAATCAAGCTCTGTGGTCCAGTGTGTTTGAGTTAGTGTTATCCTTCTGAAAGATGAATGTGTACTTTACAAGATAAAGTGAAGAATCCTACACAACTTGAAGCTAATATCATTCAAGGCACCGTAAGAGATGAAGTTGGTAATTTTATAGTTGAGTATTTGGCTAGTGCCGAACCTATTGGACTTCCTACATCTCGGCAGGATGGAAGATTTGGAGGCGAAGGTACGATTGGCTTAAAATTACTCACACCTCCTAGGGATAGGCGCCTACAAGCACACTTGTATGTGTTGCATCATGTTGCAGAAGTGCATCCGTATTTGGATGAGCATATGAAGATGCTACAGGCTGAAAATCCTTCCAAACGGGATAGCGCATTGATGCAATTGCACAATAAGATGTTTATGGATTGGTTTCATGATAGAGTAATATGTCAACAACAAAATGGCGTATTTTAAGTGGTTAGCATTTGTTCCTCGTGAAGCTGCCAACAAATATGAAGGTTATGATGTCAGCAGATTTACATTTGGAATGAAGGTCCAGATCAAAAGTCCTCATCAATGAAAAAGAGTGGTGTTTCTGTTTTGGCTTCATCTACATTTTATGCGAGTGTTAAGGATCATAATTCGGTGGATGCCAAGATGTTATACTATGGTACGAATTCAAGAAATATGGAGCTTAACTACTTTAGTTTCAAGTTTGGTCTGTTCGGTTGTAAATGAGTAGGTAATAATCGATGTTGCGTAATAAATTATCACCCTTGTGGTTTCACTCTTGTAGACTTGGGCCATTTGCGTGAAAGTGACACGCCATTTATACTTGCAACACATGCTAAGCAAGTATTCTATGTAACAACCCCGCTAATCGTAAGTGGTGTATTGTTGTACCGGGAGAAAGAAGTATCCTTGTCATTGGCGAAGTTGATGATGAGGAAGAGTATGATGCTTTTGAGGAGACCCCACCTTTCATCAATCCCAAAATTGATGTAACACGCGATGCAGATGTCGACAAAATAATTATTGTGCGTGTAGATCACACGGAAGGGACCGGACTTTGATAAATTTTAAGCAAACAACCGGAGCAATTCATAAATTATGAGCATAAAAAATCATCAATTGTTCCGGTTTTATGTACAACCGGAGCATTTGATAGACTAAGTGCTTCGGAATTGGCAACCAGATCGAGCATTTGATAAATGCTCAAATGCTAGTATGGCGTCGGCTACGGGACAAATACGCATTTGTACGGTTTTTAATCGGGGCTCTTGAAGCTTTTTCTATTAGTGTTTGTTTGAAAAATACATAACAATTTTTTTTGGTACATTCGTTTCAAAATAAGCCTACCAATTCTCGATTATATAACGAGAAGCTTAAGACTTATCCTCTGTAACAATTTTTAATCGATCTCAGGTGTTAAGGTTATTAAAAAAATTGAGAGAGTAATAAGAATTTACATGACCATGTCTTAATAATAATAATAATTATTATTATTATTATTATTATTATTATTATAATAATAATTATTATTATTATAATAATAATAATAATAATAATAATAATAATAATAATAATTATTATTATTATTATTATTATTATTATTATTACGATTTTTCTAACCTATGCAACTAGTGCAAAGGTTAAGGCTTATCTATCAAACAAATTAATTAACAAAAATAGAATATCCTCCCTACCATTATGTTAAATAGTTAGTTTCCTTATTAAACAATTGTCTCATTTTTTTTTGGGAAACTAACTATTTAGCATAATTGTAGGGAGGATACTGATACGCTCAAGTTATACGATGTTTATATTATACTTTGGGTGCTTTTTGTTAAGAGTCTTGATCATAAGTGTTAACGTTTACGTTTTATTTAGCTCTTAGCGGAAGTTCGGAATTTTGTATTTTAATTATAGTTAAAGTTGTAAGTTCCGAGCTCTTAGAAGCATTAGTGTTTGGAACGACTCAACATCGTTATGCTTGCCAAGCGTCGCCACATGTCCCAATCAAGCATCGCCGCAAGCCGTAGCCGAGCATAGCACCTATCCCATCACAGCCGCACCAAGCTCTCGGGTGCACGCTCAATACCGCAAGCCCAGCTCCAGCAGCCCAGCAGCATCATCGTCAGCCCAGCAGCATGCTCGCCCAGCGCATGCTCGCCCAGCACTCCGCATCGCCCAGCACTCCGCATCGCCCAGCATGCTCGCCCAGCGCTGGAGCCAAGCCTGCCCAGCAAGCGCTCGCACCTCGCGATCATGGTCGCACCTCGCGACCTTCTTGCTCGCACCTCGCGAGATTTCTCGCACGGTGCGACCTGCTTGGTTTGGCGCTGGGCTTCAGCTCATTTTGGAAGGCAGAACACACTTCGCACGGTGCGACCAGACTCGCACCTCGCGACCCCTAGGTCGGTCTAAATGTCGGCTGATTTTGGAGCTTTAGTATAAATACTAAAGCTTGTTTTTGGACCTAGGGGGCAGCAGCCACAAGGAGAGGGAGTCTCCAAAACTCCACTCCTCTCTTGTTGTCTTCTCTTTTTAGTTTTTATTTTCTAGTTTAGTTTTTGTAGATTTCAATTATGGGATTGGCTTATGCTATGCCGATTGTAGCTTGAACCGTTCTTGAACGAGATTAATATGGAGCTTCAAGCATTATTGTGAGATCTTTCCTCTCTTTCTCTTTTCCTTGATTATGGTTTAATTTCTATGCTTGCTTTCCATGATTTTTGCATGATTATGCTAGGAACGTTACTAGTTTGATTGTGTAATTAATCTAATGCTAGATTTAAGAATAGAATCGGATTGTTTTATTCTTTTATCATTTGGTAGCAAACTAGGGAGTAATTTAGATGCTGATCATCTTGGTTATTTCTTAGGGAAATTGAATCAACTGTTGAATGTTTATCGCTTGTATGACGTTAGCAGGTCTGTTGGTTCTCTGTGTTTATTGCTGCTATTGGATTGAACTTAGACGCTATCGGACTAGGTTATCCTTTAGTTAGGGTTTTATAGTCACGCTGATCGTGCTATTCAACTAAGAATAAGGAGAACGTGAGATTAATTCTCAACAATAGATAATTATGGAATTGATTAGAGTCGAGGTTCAATGATCGATAATGAATTGAAGTGGATGTGAATCGGATTCAAGATCTTCCCATATTGATTTCTCATTTTGTTTATATGCTAGTTAGTTTTAGTTTGTTCGTAAATCTACTTGAAACCCCCCTTTGTAATTATTATTAGGTTTCTCGGCCCTTAGCTTAATCTAGGTTTCGAATCACGCTGAATATAAACTCGTCCCTGTTTCCCTGTGGATACGACCCCTACTTCCACTATACTACCTTAGTGTAGAAGAGAGTAGGAGAAATTTTATCTTTGGACCGGGCGCGGTGCACAACGACGACACATCCGCGCCCGCCCAAATTTTGGCGCCGTTGCCGGGGATGATGTAGTAAGCTAGGCACTAACAATGCATTGCAAGAGTCCTTCTCAATCAATTTTGCAGGTATTTGAAGTGGAGATTGACATGGAACCACCATTGTCACACATGGAGCACAATCCCACTGATTAAGCTTAAGGTATTAAGTCGAGCTCACGACTTTAAACAACAGCGCTTCTCGGGAGGCAACCCGAGACCCTTTTTATTTTCTTTCTTTTCCTTTATTTTTCATCAAATTTCCACCACCACAACAAATTTTCTTTCACCCACCGCCCACCCACTAAAAAGATCCACAACCAATCTTAATCTGCTTGGAACCAAAATCCACAAAAGAAAATCCGTTTGGAGGACTTCAATAGCTAGGAGTTGGTAACACTAGAGGATTGAGATTGTTAATGTATCTTTTCGATCTCTTGAGCTAGGTGAAAATCTCAAAAATTCAAAACTTTTGAACTTGTCATTTGTTTGAGTGATTCGAGGGAGAGGGTTGTCAGTTTATTTATGAGATTTGAGTTGGTGTTGTTAAGAAATTTGAGTTTGACGGATTGCTTGTCATGAGTTTTGAGCATTCGATCTTCGATTTACCTGATTTTCAAATTACCCCCCTATTTTCAGTATACTTTTTCTTTTAATTGTCGACACATTGAGGACAATGTGTAGTTTAAGTAGGGGGGAGGGTATTCTCATTCTCATGTATCTATGTTGTATATATTACTTTCAATTTGAAAAAAATGAAAATGAAAAAAAAAATTGAGAAAAACAAAAAAATATAAAAAAAAAATTGATGAAATGAAACCCGCTGAGTTGAAAACCCACAAGGGTGGGCGACTCAGGCAAAAATGGGGGCCCGGATAGGTTGAAAACCCGAAAGGGCAACCTATGCACAAAAGTGGCTTATATTGAGCGGGTAAGATGGTGAGATGCAACCAAAAAGAAATGTGTGAAGCTAGGATGAAAACCCGAAAGGGCTCCTAGGCAAAATGAGAGATTAAGAGAGAATTATACACTTTGAAAACTCATTTGCCGGAGATGGTGTCATAAGGTTGAAAGCGTTTTCGGGTTGGGTTAGTTATTTCATCCTTGATTTTGTGAAGATTTATTTTGGCTTTCACATTCTTTTGGTTGATTGTTTGTTTTTGGGAGTAAGCATGGAATTTATCCCTTTTTGTCTTTGTTCCATGGCTTGCTATTTTAAGTTAGTTGTTCTAGTAGTAGTTTATCTTTTGGAGGTTTGGGAGAGCTGATAGTTTAGTGTGTCATGAGCTGACATCTTGATTCTTGTTGGTGTTGTTGGTTAAACTTGTTGGTGTTGTTGGTTATTATTATTGTCGCGTCTGTATTTCTGATAGTAGCTTGAATCTAAGTGTGGGGGAATCATCGTCCCTTACGTTTAGGTTTTGAGCGTATTTCGTTTGGATGTGATAATGATGGTGTAGTTGATGGGGAGTGTAAGTTGGTGTCGATGGCTTGGGTGATGATTTATGTGGTGATTCTCATTTTTGAGTTTACTCGAGGTCGAGTAAAGTTCAAGTGTGGGGGTATTTGATACGCTCAAGTTATACGATGTTTATATTATACTTTGGGTGCTTTTTGTTAAGAGTCTTGATCATAAGTGTTAACGTTTACGTTTTATTTAGCTCTTAGCGGAAGTTCGGAATTTTGTATTTTAATTATAGTTAAAGTTGTAAGTTCCGAGCTCTTAGAAGCATTAGTGTTTGGAACGACTCAACATCGTTATGCTTGCCAAGCGTCGCCACATGTCCCAATCAAGCATCGCCGCAAGCCGTAGCCGAGCATAGCACCTAGCCCATCACAGCCGCACCAAGCTCTCGGGTGCACGCTCAATACCGCAAGCCCAGCTCCAGCAGCCCAGCAGCATCATCGTCAGCCCAGCAGCATGCTCGCCCAGCGCATGCTCGCCCAGCACTCCGCATCGCCCAGCATGCTCGCCCAGCGCTGGAGCCAAGCCTGCCCAGCAAGCGCTCGCACCTCGCGATCATGGTCGCACCTCGCGACCTTCTTGCTCGCACCTCGCGAGATTTCTCGCACGGTGCGACCTGCTTGGTTTGGCGCTGGGCTTCAGCTCATTTTGGAAGGCAGAACACACTTCGCACGGTGCGACCAGACTCGCACCTCGCGACCCCTAGGTCGGTCTAAATGTCGGCTGATTTTGGAGCTTTAGTATAAATACTAAAGCTTGTTTTTGGACCTAGGGGGCAGCAGCCACAAGGAGAGGGAGTCTCCAAAACTCCACTCCTCTCTTGTTGTCTTCTCTTTTTAGTTTTTATTTTCTAGTTTAGTTTTTGTAGATTTCAATTATGGGATTGGCTTATGCTATGCCGATTGTAGCTTGAACCGTTCTTGAACGAGATTAATATGGAGCTTCAAGCATTATTGTGAGATCTTTCCTCTCTTTCTCTTTTCCTTGATTATGGTTTAATTTCTATGCTTGCTTTCCATGATTTTTGCATGATTATGCTAGGAACGTTACTAGTTTGATTGTGTAATTAATCTAATGCTAGATTTAAGAATTGAATCGGATTGTTTTATTCTTTTATCATTTGGTAGCAAACTAGGGAGTAATTTAGATGCTGATCATCTTGGTTATTTCTTAGGGAAATTGAATCAACTGTTGAATGTTTATCGCTTGTATGACGTTAGCGGGGTCCGTTGGTTCTCTCGTGTTTATTGCTGCTATTGGATTGAACTTAGACGCTATCGGACTAGGTTATCCTTTAGTTAGGGTTTTATAGTCACGCTGATCGTGCTATTCAACTAAGAATAAGGAGAACGCGAGATTAATTCTGAACAATAGATAATTATGGAATTGATTAGAGTCGAGGTTCAATGATCGATAATGAATTGAAGTGGATGTGAATCGGATTCAAGATCTTCCCATATTGATTTCTCATTTTGTTTATATGCTAGTTAGTTTTAGTTTGTTCGTAAATCTACTTGAAACCCCCCTTTGTAATTATTATTAGGTTTCTCGGCCCTTAGCTTAATCTAGGTTTCGAATCACGCTGAATATAAACTCGTCCCTGTTTCCCTGTGGATACGACCCCTACTTCCACTATACTACCTTAGTGTAGAAGAGAGTAGGAGAAATTTTATCTTTGGACCGGGCGCGGTGCACAACGACGACACATCCGCGCCCGCCCAGATACTCTATTTTTGTTAATTAATTTGTTTAATAGATAAGCGTTAACGTTTGCACTAGGTGCATAGGTTAGAAAAACCCTTATTATTATTATTATTATTATTATTATTATTATTATTATTATTATTATTATTATTATTATTATTATTATTATTATTATTATTATTATTATTATTATACCTTTTTTTTTTTGAGGGGAAAAGCATACTATCGTTACTCCATAGATAAAGAATCCATCAAAACATAAGGAGCCACCACCATAGGAGAGTGGTTCTCCCACACTTGTTCAACCCCAAAAGGGATAAGTCTAGCTAGATTATGAGCTACATTATTACCGTCACGTTTAACATGTGACCAGATGATGGAAGAAAAATCAGCACAATCAGATAAGATATTATGGAGTACAAGGTCTAAATCAGAGAGAAAAATAGCGTGCTTGGAGAGACATTTTATCACAGATTGGCAATCCGATTCCACAATGAGTTGTTGTATGCCATAACGCTTGCCTAAACGCACTGCCATCTCAACGGCCTTTGCTTCGGCCACTTCAGCTGGCTAGTGAGCTCGCATTCGCCGGGTCACCGCAAAAATAACTTTCCCATGAGAGTCTCGTGTAACAGTCCCAAGCCCAACCAGTCGTCGATTGCAAGCGAGGCATCAACATTATGCTTTAAAACACCTGCAGGAGGGGGAAGCCAAATGTTTGAGCTGCTATGACACAAAGGGGCACTCGTTTATTAATTTGCTTCATATAATTTCCAACTTCTTCCACCCATCTATCCACACATGCAAGGAGTACATTGTGTGGAGATGATTTATTGTTGAAGACAATAGAATTTCGATCACCCCATAGACCCCAAGCAAGAAAAGCGGCTTTGACTCGAAGCTTTGTATCACAATTGCGCCAACTCACCAGGCCATCACACATGGCGACATCAACTGAGCGCTGACGAAGCTCTTCCACACCATAAGTGTTCCGTATTTGCAGGAGTTGAGGATAAGAAAATAAAGCATGCTCCTGGGTTTCAGCAAGACCACAGCCACGTGGACAGAGATTGTCATCAATCATATGACGATTTTTAAGAAGGCCTCGGACTAGCAGAGTATTAGTACAGCAACGCCATAAGAATTGTTTCACTTTTGGGCTCACTTCCAAACTCCAAATATCTACCCAAGCTTGGTGGAAATTGTTGAGATTTCCCCCCTTACCAATCATGTAAGTCGTTTTCACCGAATAACAAGCATCTTTTGTGAATGCCCAAGTGAGTTCATCCTTCATTATAAGAGAGCTAAGAGGGGTGCTAAGAATACACCTAACATCTCTTTCATTAAAAGAAGCTTAAATGGCCTCCACATTCCACCCCTTGCGATCAAAATCAATCAAATCGCTCACCCAATTATAATTCTCAATGCGCTCACTCGTGAGAAAACGGCCTTCTTCATCAACAACCCATGGGTCATCCCAAAGATTAATCTGCTTACCGTTTCCCACTCTCCACACCACTCTCTCTTTCAAGAGAGCTTTAGAACTCCAAATACTACTCCAAGAATAACTAAAAGAGTGACCAAGAGAGGCCCCCATAAAATCACAATTTGGGTAATATTTAGCTTTCATAACTTTAGCAAGAAGAGAGTTTGGTTCACGAACTAACCTCCAGGCTTGACGGCCAAGTAAAGCATCATTGAAAACTTTAAGATCTTTGAACCCCATGCCACCCAAGCACTTCAAAGTACACATTGACTCCCAATTTTTCCAGTGAATCTTCCTTTGAGTATCAGAACTGCCCCACCAAAAGCGGGCCATAGCAGAGTGGATTTTTTGGATGATAGCACTAGGAATCTTGTAAACTCCCATTAAATAAGTTGGAATTGCTTGAATTACAGATTTCAACAGAACTTCCTTCCCCACTCTCGAAAGCAGCTTTTCCTTCCAACCTTGGAGTTTCTTCCAAATTCTATCTAAAAGAGAGTCAAAAATAAGTTTTTTTGATCTCCGTGAAATAGAGGGGATACCAAGGTATTTTTCATGCGTTTACACCTGTCTCATGTTCAGAACATTTGTCAAATCTTGTCCCTGCCTGATGCTGACTCCTCTACTGTAAGACACCTCCGATTTTTCATAGTTAATTTTCTGCCCGGATGCAAGCTCATATTTGTTGAGAATATCAACTATAACAGTGCATTCCTGAATTGAGGCTCTAGTGAAGAGTAAACTGTCATCTGCAAAGAAAATATAAGAAATTTCCGGGCCACTTCGAATGGCTTTAGCTCCATGAATCTGTCTCTCCTTCACTTTTCTCTGAATCATTTTAGAAAAGGCAGCAGCTACCAAGATAAAAAGATAAGGAGACAAGGGATCTCCCTGGCGAAGACCTCGAGCAGGAATCACAGAGCCACAGACACCTCCATTGATGATGAAGGAATAAGACACAGAAGAAACACAGTCCATAATCAAGTTCACCCATCTACCATCAAACCCCATAGTGAGCAGAAGTTTTCGAAGGAAGCCCCACTCCACTCTATCACAGGCTTTGCTCATGTCCAACTTCATGGCAATAACACCTTTACGGCTCCGATTTTGGTATTTCATAGAATGAAACACTTATAAAGCAATAAGAGCATTATCAGTAATAAGCCGACCACGAACAAAAGCACTATGGTTCTCAGTCACAATAGCAGGTAGAATATCTTTCAATCTGATTACAATGGCCTTAGAAACCAGCTTATAAATCACATTACACAGAGCAATAGGGCGGAACTCAGAAGGCTTTGTAGGAGATTTAACTTTAGGAATCAGTGCAATGTTAGTATGATTTACACAGCTAGGAGAGAGAGAGAGAGAGAGAGAGCCATGTAAAATATTACTAACAAAAGAAAAAACATCATCACCCACAATATGCCAAAAACGTTGATAAAAAATAGCATGCATACCATCAGACCCAGGAGCCTTGCAATGATGCATCTGTTGCAGAGCAGCATAAATTTCCTCCTTCGAATAAGGCTTGCTAAGAATCTGGTTATAGTCGTCAGAAACTGCTGGATCAATAAGCTGAAGAACTTCGTTCAATTGTAAATCAGTGGGGCCAGCCGAGGTAAAAATCGAAGAGAAGTATTCTGAAAAAATACTTTCAATATCCTGCCCATCCTCGCACCAAGCACCCTGCTCATTAAACAAACCTTTAACATAATTTCTTTTGCGTCTTTGAGAAGCCTTGTGATGAAAGTATTTTGTGTTCCTGTCACCATCTCGAACCTCAGCAACTCTAGATCTCAAATACCAATACGCCTCGTGCTTTGTGTGAAGATCATCAAGATGTTTCTCCAGCTTCAAACGCCTAGTGCAGCTTTCATTCGTGATGTTACTCTGCTGGACCAGGTTCAACTCTTTTTCCGCCTCTTCAATCTGTTTATCCAGCTTCCGAAATTTCTCGTCACTCCACTGGACTAGCTGTTGGGCCATTATTGCAATGCGGCCCATCAAGTGTTCACTAGACGAGCCAAGCCACGAAGTTTTCACAACTTCTTCGCAACTCGAGTCAAGCAACCAGGAGGTTTCAAAATGAAACCGCTTTTGCTTACCTTTGGGCCTTCGGTATCTGCTGGGCCGGAGAATAATGGCAAAGTGGTCCGATTTGTAGCGGACCGAATGCTGAGCAATAGAGTTTGGATACAAATCGAGCCAAGAAGGAGAGCCTATAAACCTGTCCAAACGTTCCCGAATGCAAGTGGAAGGGGAATTCCCGCGCTCCCAAGTATGCCAAACACCAACATAACCAATATCTCGAAGAGAAAGATCATCCATCATGTCTCTAAAATTGTCCATCTCACGACGGACTCGAGAAGAGCCAACTTCCTTTTCTTCATTGCTTAAAATTTCATTAAAATCACCGCCAAAAATAATGGGTAAAGAAGTATCACTACATAAGTGAATGAGAGCCCAAGTATGGTGCTTTTCTTCCTCCTTTGCCCATCCATAAATGCCAACAAATCTCCATTTTTTATTACCATCATCCACATCACCACAAATGTGATGTTGAGAAAAAGAAACAAGAGAAAACAAAACTTCCTCTTTCCAGTATAAACAAAGACCACCAGCTCTTCCTCTACTAGCTACACCGAAGGCATTTGCAAAACCCAAACGACTCTTCAAAGCTTCAACTTCCGCTTTATTAATCATAATCTCAGACACAAAAACAATATCCGGGGCATAAAAGGTGCTCCATCTATAGAGCTGACGAACTGCCCAAGGGTTGCCCAACCCTCGATAGTTCCAACATATGAGATTCATAATGCTGGGCGGGATTGGACAAGTGCCAATCTCCGCCAAAACAATGGTGGATGAATCGGTAGAGGTGCTCCGCTTTGAACGCTTCCCAAGACTCTCATTTTCTTCACAAACCATATCATCACTTACAAACCGCCTTTTACCAACAAAAATCACAGTGGTACATGTCCATACTTTGGGGCTGAACCTTTCTCATCCATCGAACTCGAGCTAGTCTCTTCCACGAGTGGGTCTTGCTCACTATGGGCTGCTTTGCACTTGAGAAAACAAAACACTCATCGGGTTTCAAGCCCACATCATGATGGTTGACAAAGGGGTCATGGGGACCCACTTGTGTGGAAAGTATTAATTCCCCTTGTGAGGGAACCGTGGCATGTGGGGCAACAAAAGTCACATCTTCAAAAGTCTTACGCACCACCAAATTTTTTGGAGCTTCCATGCTTACCTTGGGAACCGTGGAAAGCAAGCAGTAAATCCCCTTGTGGGGGAACCGTGGCGGGGAGAGCTTTTGACTATTGTCACATCATCAAAAGGCTTCACAAGCACCGAAATTTTTGGAGCTTCAATGCTAGCTTTGGGATTCGAAACTGCAGCCAAATTAAAAGTCGACCCTCCTCTCCTTCCTCATTCTCGCAAAGTAGTTATCTTCTCAAACAACACTTTTTTACAGTGTTTGAATTTAACTTCGTCCTCCATCTCCTTCATTCTTCCTCTTCTTGGGGTGGCTTTAAGACCCAAATGCCAACCCAGTTTTTCACATCTATCCTCTTCTAACACCTGCTGACAGTCCTTTTCAGCATGTCCCATTATTCCACAGGCCAAACAGAAAAAAGGTAATCGCTCGTATGCAAAGTCGATTTGGAATTCCACCCCTTTTCTATCTTTTATTTTCCTGAATCGTCTTAAAGGTTTCTTGGTGTCTAGCATTACTTTAACTCTTCTATACCTCCCAAACCCTAAAACATCTTCTTCAATTTCAAGAATCTCACCCATATTTCCAATTAAGGCTCGAACCACATCATTCGAACGCATGTTGAAAAGCAAATTTTTAAGTCTAATCCAGAAGGGAGACTGACGGAGAGTTACCTGGTCTGGAGGCTCGTCACCGTCTGCTTCTTTGAGTAAAACGAGCATATTATCGAAACACCAAGGTCTTTCATCTAAAACTTTCATCATATCTCTCCAATGAAAAAATTGAAAAGCAAAGAGATTAGGGCGCAACACTCTAATTACCAGTCCATGAATCGGAGCCCAAACGGTGGTGATGGTGCGTTTGAAAGCTTCAACGTTGAACGTACGCTCGGTTAACAAACGTCCCAAAAGCAAAAGTGAGACTGTGTTTGTCGGATTAGGGTTTAGAAGTTCGACATCAAGAACTTCATCCTCTTCAGTATCTATGCGTAATCTCGAGACAATATCCGAAATCTCCTCTCGCCATGGCCGAGGAGGCGCGGCGGCGGCAATCGAACCAGAGGTAGGGCACTCTTTCGGGGGGAAAGAGAGAGAATCCTGTCTTGCAAGGGAGTTTTTTAACGGATTATTATTATTATTATTATACCTTGATATAGCAAGTTTTTGACATTTTGAATCCAAAGGAAATATATGTTACCGTTCGACAATTTAATTAATAATGTTAGTGCTATGATTGATGTCAATGTTTAGGACACCCCATACACTAATAGGCAAAAGAAGTAGACATGAAGGGATTGGAAACCATAAGACACTGTCAAACTGTGCTCGTTCAACAAGTTTTTATTTACTACCTTATACAAGTACACTTTTAATAGGTCAAAAAACCTTCTGGCGTTAGATTTATATGACTAACATAACATGTTATGCAAATCCCCCTCAATTATTGTAAGACTTTGAGGCCCTTTGTCATCCAAATTGAAGAAATGGAGCTTCCTAACAAACTCCTAGTCATCTTCCTAACTCCCATTCTCCTCATCCTCTTACCAGTTTCCTCCCAATATGAACCCGTCCATGAAGCTTGCAATGAATTTGCTGGCAACTATACAGCGAATAGCACGTATCCAAAGAACCTTGATCTCCTCCGATCCGACCTCACAAACCAAGCTTCCCTCTCTCTGTTCAGCAATCAAACGATTGAACAAGGGATCGTTGAAGTACATGGCCTATACATGTGTCGAGGTGACTTTGAAGGTGAACGATGCCATGATTGTGTTGATGCCGCCTTCTCGATCATCTTCGAGAGATGTCCTGTCCAAATGGAGGCCATCATGTGGCTCGAGGACTGTATGGTACGCTATGCAAACCGCCCCATTTTCTCTCGCCAAGAAGAAGAACCCTACAGTTATGCTTGGCTCAAAGCAAACGTTTCTAATCCCTTGCAGTTAGGTGAAAAACTTACAGCTACTGCGGAAAGTTTGATCATGCAAGCGGCCTATAACACAAGCATGAGAGGCTATGCTAGCGGTCAAACTAGTATCTCGCTATTCGAGGACGTGTATATAGTAACTCAATGCACGCCGGATATTCTTGGGCCTCTATGTGAGAGATGCCTAAAAGTTGCTCTAAGGAATATAGGAGTATGCTGCGGACCCCTAAAGACGACCATGATTATGATGTTGCCTAGTTGCTGGCTACGTTATGCGCACGAGCCTTTCGTTCGAGACTTCGACAGTTCTCCCCCTGGACCTCCCTTATCAACTTCTCTTCCTCCTATTAAGCCTTTAATTGAGCTTGATGATTTACCGATATTTCCTCCACCATCTTCACCAGGTAATTTGGATACTAAGTTTTGTAAGTTAATTGAATGATTCTCAAGGTTAGAAACAATCCCGCCTCCCCCTGAATAGGATTTATTGTTTGGTACTCATAATTTATCAACTGAACATAAACATGGGTAACACATATTTATGAAGAAAAAAGAGTCATGAAATGGTTACTTCACAGTTTATTCAAGGAGAATATTCATTAGTAAAGTTGCTATTGAATTCATAGATTCTATAAAACTTTTTTTTATGGGTCAAATGTCACAAAACCAGAACATGTTTTTCACCTATATACATATATAAATATATTATCATGTTGGATTTTGTTGGATTCATCATAATTTTCATTTTCTAAAGATCAACTTTTTATAACTTTACCACATACATATTTAGAAAACTAACTATTAAAGTTGTATGTTGTAGACCATAAAAATGAACAGAAAAGCTTTATAGTAAATCATAAATTCTCAAATAGATCTCCCCTATGTCCCAATTTATTTGGCAGACAATTTTCGCAAAATTTTTAAGAATTTGAGAAAATAAAAGAGAACGAAGTGTTGAATATAAAAGAAGAGGGTGTAGAAATAAGAAGTTTATCAAAACATACTGTTTTATTTCACGCAAAAATAAGAGTAAACACACCCACCTATATAAACTAAACAATAACTAAAAGCTCCTAAAACAAAGCAACTAGTGCTAACAACCGTGGGATATTTCCCCCCACTATCCAGCACACATTCTTGACCACATTCAAGTTAATGGAATATAAACTAATAGCTAAAAGTTAGGAAGCATAATAATCCACTAACAACATTAACCAAACCCACAACTTTGAAGGACTCCAACACGAAGTAGGTAGGTAGATGTAGAACCAAACAATAAGAGCTTGCTTGGATTCAAGGAAATGGAGGGAAAGCAAGGGAGGGAAATGGAGGGACGAATTTCCTGCATTTTGATACTAAAAGAGGAGGGAAGGGAAATGGAGGGATGAATTTCTTCATATTTTGGGAGAAACAAATCTCTCCAACAACGAAAAGATCAATATTCCTTCCCCTTCCCTTCTCTCCCCTCCCCTTCTCTTTCCTTCCCTTGCTTTCCTTCCTCTTTCTCTATCCAAACAATACGTAAATATTAGAAATAGTTGATAAATGGCAGGTGAAAGTGGGAGAACAGAAAAATGAAACTCTGAAATATGTTTGTGGAGGTATGTCAAACCTTTTCAAAAGTTACATTTCACGTTTATCCATTGCCACTACAATCCCATCATTTCATAACTTTTAGTCTACAATTTCTCATAATTCAACAGTTTACTTATAGTTATTAAAAATTGAAGTATTTGCTAGGAGCTTATCCACCAGCTACTAGCAAGACCACCTTGATAGATTTTTCTTTATGCCTATTAGTCCTCTTTTATGATATGTACTAGATTTTTAACAAACAAGAAAAGAAAAGAAATGTAAGTACTAGATGGTTGAAATTATCTATTGCTCTCCAATCTTTGTTGCGCTACTGCTTTTCTCGCTTAGAGATTTAATTATAATTTAATTGAAATTTGGCAGATGCGGAGAGCTCCAGTGCAACAGAAGTAACATCAGGTGGCCTTATAAGTTTCACTTTTTGGCTTGTGGTGGCAGTGAGCATGGCGTTAGTTATTATGATTTTCTAAAATGTGGATGTCTCTTTTTCCTTTTTTTGTGTGTGTGAAAATTGGAATTTACATGTATCTTTCCTCATTGTACAAGTGCTACGTGAAGAACTTTGACATGCCGCTACTATAACTAATTTGCGTGCTCCAACTGCGATCAATGGCAGGGAATAGCGGCGATCAAACAATTTCTACTTTGATAATGATCCTCAGGTTGTGACATAAAATGATGAATAAAAAATGTAGCATGTTTTAGCTGGTTTCTTCTAAGAAAAAATAGCCAAGTGATTATCAAATATGATAAATTGCTTTATTATTTAGTACTTAATCAACGATCTTTTGCCCTGGACGGCACTGGGAGATAGGCGTGTCGCGCATCTAACAAAATAAATAACTTAACTAATCCTCCTAACTATGTAGTAGGGTAAGTCAGAGTCGATCCCACAGAGAGAAAGTTGTTCTATGATTAGCCGTTAAGTAATGGTCAGACTAAAGGAGATTAACATCAAGAATAATGGTCGGATCAACTATACTAATTAATTTATAAATCAAAGACTCTATAGTTAAGTATTCCCACTAGCATGAATTAGTACAATAATAATTCCTACCCCAAACTAGTCAATTAAATGTTCAAGGAAAAGTACACCCTATAAAATACCATAAACCTATCCCGAGTATCTATAGCTTCCTTAATATGCACTCAAGCCTACTCCCGTGGAATCATGCAAATTAAAAACATTAAACGCGACACTCTAACTTCCTAACAATCTATTCTACCTACTCCCGTGGAGAATTTCATGTCCTTAATTGAAATACCCAAATCCGTCAAAATCCAACTCCCATTGTGAACAAGACAATAGAATCATAACAATAATGGTTCTCCATAATCTAGTATTGAAATACCACAATCAATTAAACAAGAACAATTAAATGATGAATTCGGGAATTTAATGAAATAATCATGAATTAATTCATACTAGGGTTCAACTTAACAATAGATAAAAGAACTACTCAAGCATAATAGCAATAAATAAACAAGTTAGAGAAGAACAATTAAAATTCATAATAGAAATCAATGAGAAAAGAAGAAGAAAATTAATACTTGAATTAATGGAAGAAAGGTTGAGTCTTGGAGAACAATGAACATCTACATGTTTCTCTCTCTAACTTCTCTCTAGAAACCCTAAAAAGTCTATACAATCCATCCCCTCCTTTCGTCATTAAACGAATAAAAGGTATTTATAACTTCCTAAAATAACAAAACCGACAAAATAGAACGCGCTACGGAGCAGACCAACACGGACGTGTCAATAATGACACGGACGTGTTGACCTGTTACTACATAAATATCCTACGACAGAAAAGCTACTGCCACGAAGAAATTAGAGTGACACGGGCGTGTCGTCCTGTAATCGTCAGATTCTCCAGCTCAACTTCGAACAGCTATAACTTTTGATCCAGAGCTTTGTTTGGTGCATGTAATATATCATTGTAAAGCTCTTCAAGTCTAGTTTCCAACCCAGTTGGAATCACCATTCTTTTTTTTTCACTTCTTTGTTCGTTTTTCAAAATTTCTAAATTATTTTTCACGACTTCTTTATCATTCTATTCATTCTGTACCTTCACACTATTTCAAGCAACTTTCTTTCAACATATTTTCTTCCAATAATTGCCGTAAAAACAACAAACACAAGCTGAAAACATGAACTTTAATGCTACTCCACTTACCAAGGCTTAGTAAAGGAATCAAAAAAGGCTAGAGGCTTGTAATGTAGGTTGATCAAGAGAATGAGATATCAAAGGCTCAACATAGGCTAATTAAAATGAATAATATATATGAAAAGAGAATATTCAGGACGCTGAAAACAAGGAAAAGAACGCCTCAATCATGTCCAATTGCTTATAAAGTCAAGTGTCAAAGAGTATCAAGTCAAAGTCAAGATCTATACAACAAATGAGGAACTAATCACACATGAAATAACATAACTGACACAGATTCGTCACTTTAGGCACAAAAGCTCACATGGGTTAAGATGTCTAAACAGTAAGGTTAAATCAAGCCAGAGAGAGATCAACCAATCTTACCACAACCAATCAATCGCAATATAATCATTCTATGAAGAATCATGAACGAGATGAATTACGCTTAAGATTGTAGTAAAGATATCAACAAGGTTCTCAAATAGTGCTAGCAAAAGTCCCATAGATGCAATTAACATGAGATGAAGCTTATATGCAAATGCAACTAAAAAAAAGCAGTACAATTTTTTTGGTTACACGTAAACTCCCACTGGTAATGAGCGGTACAAACCGTGCAACATCCTATGAAAGCAATAAATGTACACTGCAAAGCAATAAAGGATAGAATATCCCTCCCCCAAGGTAAAATATGCAGTGTCCTCACTGCAAGAAACAAGATCAAAGAAGGAACCAAAACCAACAGATCAATCATCAAATCACCGAGCACTCCCCACGATCACCATAATCCACCACTAGTACCACACACAGTTTCCAACAATGAAAGAATCTAATTAATGTTGTCACATGAAATCAGCAAGTAATAGCGACATAAATAAAAATCCAAGCAAAAATCAAAAGTAGTAACAAGAGCATGAACAATTAATATATATATATATATTAATATATATATATATATATATATATATATATATATATATATATATATATATATATATATATATATATATATATATATATATATATGTAAAAGGTTTAGATACTTCCAAATTAAATTGGATAAATAGTTAAAAAACCTCAAATATTATGTTGCAATGCTTCTTGAAAACGAACTTGGACCGATTGGTAGCTACTGCAACTGATTCCTATAACAACCATAGGAAGAAAGAGAAGAAAAAAATGAGATGTTGATGGAAAAAATAAATTAGAAAGGGAAATTAAAAGAAAAGAAAAAGAATCAAGACCAGAAACGTGAAGAAAGAAAACAGAGAAGAATAGAGGGTCTGTAGGCACGGTGGCTGGGGGCGCGGCTGGTTGTGAGCAGGAGCGAGGGGGAGGCGGCGCTGGTGGTTCGTCGAGGGTTCAGTGTGTAGGTGGGATGCGGGTGGTGTGATTGTTGTTGAGCAGTAAGCATCACGGGCCAGTTGTGGTGTGCTCATGAAAGCCACGGACTAGTCGTGGTATGTACTGCAATCTGCTATTCTGCTCTCTCCCCCCTTTTTTGTTTTTTTTTTTATTTCACCTACAAACACAAGAAAACACACAAATTAGCGTAAAATCACACTTAAAGAAAAGGAAAGAGAGAAATGAAAAAAAAGGAAAATTAAGTCAAACTCGGATTGCCTCCCGAGAAGTGCAAATTTAAGGTTTTGCATAACCATTTATCACTAGTACACCAATGGAGAACAGTTCAACGCTCTAAGCAGTTTATCATATGTTCCTGCAAACATCTCAGAAAATATTATATAAGAGTAAAAAGGAAAAATGAAATAAATTAGTCCTAAAAATCAATTAAACCTACAAAAAGGAAAATCAAAAGAAAAGTTATATTTACAAGAGTAAGAAAAAGAAAAATCGTTAGTGTTTTTACATGACTCAAAAAGAATAAAAACTAAATGTACATAAGTTAAATGATCACACGAGTCATTCAAACACTAGTGAATAAAAGGCCATCTGATGCGGTCAAAACCGGGCTTACTGATGCGGTTTTGGTCCGCATCAGGTGGGCTCGCAGCAGCTCCCAATCATTTACTGATCCGGTAAAAAACGTGACCAGTAAATGATTTACTGATGCGGTTCTTAAGGAAAACCGCATCAGTTAATGTAATTAACTGATGCGGTTTTCTCTAAGAACCGCATCAGTTTGTTGAAACGTATGTCAAAAAAAAGTTGCAAACCTGCAGACCTACAGGTCTGCACTACCAAAACGAAATACATCCACATTTCCACCGCCTTCCACCAAAATACTAGTATACGAAACGAAAAATCAGCCACATACATCCCAAACTAAAATGAAAAATACACACTGGCATACAACTAAAATTCAGTGAAATATATCCACATTAATTCCAAACTAAAAAAAATACAATCTATATACAAAAATTACAAGATCTGGAATTAAATATAGACAATTGAAGGTAGAAAGCCAAATGACAAATCAGTCATGAAAATTAAACGAAAACTCAGCCATGAAAATTAAACGAAAAATCAGCCATGAATATCATCCATAGATCAAAAAAACGAAAAAAAGGAAAAAAACTGAAATGAAAACAAACCTAAATCTAAAAAATGAAAAATAGGAATAAAACTGAAATGAAAATTAACGAAAATAAACCTAGATCTAAAAAAACTCAAAAATGCAATCCTAATATCCAGCAAACTCGCCGCCTCCTTCACCGACTCAAACCTAGATCGCCATGCCTTGAACACCTTCCGAACCCTAATATCCAGCGAACTCGCCGCCTCCTTCACCGACTCTGCCGATTTCATTTACGGAGGAGGAGATGCATCAATGGCGGTTAAAGTTGAAGTTGGAGCATCAGCGTCAAACACATGAATATCGGCGATAATCAAAGAAATGAGAGTTTAATTGATTGAAATCTACAAGCACCTGAATCAAGAAATTATCGATGCTCGCATGAGAGTTTGCATTTCTCTGGTTTTCTTTGGTTTAGGGTTATGGCGACTCAAACCTAGATTAGAGGATTTGGAGAGATTTAGAGGGTTAGGAGAAAAAAAAGGGGCGAGTGAGAGCGTGAAAAATGAGGGATTTAGTTTCGGGGGACTTTTATACTAATCTGGAAATGGACTGTTCAATTGAGGGAAATGGACTGGTGAAGGTGGGGGAAATGGGCTGGTGTAAAACGCGGGTTTTTGTTTTAGAAAAAAAGGGGAAAATCTGATCCGGTCCTAGGAACCGCATCAGATTTTTAAAAAACCGCATCAGTTTTTTAATCTGATGCGGTCCACAAGAGGACCGCATCAGATTTTCCTCCCAGCTTTCCTTCCCATTTTTTTAATTGATTTTCTGATGCGGCATCTGTTACTAAGTGACAGATAAGGTTTTTTCACTAGTGAAATTGGGAGAAATAGGGAACGATGGGGGTTATAATATAGAGGAAGAGGGAATAAGGTCAATTTTTTGAGAGAAAGGAACATGAGACTCAAAAACAATTTGTGGAACTGACAAAGACTTATGAATCACTCCACTCTAAATTTTATGTTCCTCTAAAGAGAGGACTTCAAACATTGTTGCTTCTTCCCTTAAAACATCCATCACATTGGACCTTTTGTTAATCTCATCATCATCCCAATAGTTCACATTTATTATCCCTCCTGCATCATCATCATCATCATAAATATATGTTTCGGGATGAGAATTTTGAGTAGAATTATCATAAACATATTGGGGAGAGGGAGGGAAACCATTTAGGGGTGTCACATCACACAGAGAAATAGCATGAGAAGTAGAGTGACAGTTCGAAGAATAAGAAGGTGTTGTAATATGAATCTCAGATGAAAGGGATGGTCTAGAAGATAAAGACATATCCATTTCATAATTATTCTTAGCCAACCACTCAATTAGGTCCCAACAATAATAAGGTGATTGAGATAGAAATTGTTCATTCGACATAGACTCAAACACCTCCCTAGTTTCTTCATTTAACCCCTCATAAATCACTAGGCACATATCCCAAATTTCAATTCCATGGTTATGACCAATAAAATTGCGAAGTCTATAATAGTATTTCCAAAACAATTCATTCTCATATTGAGGAAAAGATAAAATTGCTCTAGAATTACTAAAATGTATATGGGATTCATGGAACATATAAGGTAATTCACAAGAACTCATGCAAAAATTGGGAGAATTTTGATATGACGCATGAAAACTAAAAACATGAGAACCACAAGAATTTCGACCATGTTGCCTATCAAAAGAATTTTCCCCATCATCGTAATAATATGACTCCATGATACGAAAAATAAGGAAAAAAAATATATTCACAAAAGAAAGGAAAAAAATATATATATACTGTCTAGTCTCACCAAAAATAAAAACTAAATAAAACAAACTATCTCCCCGGTGACAGCGCCAAAAATTGATAGGCGTGTCGCGCACCTAACAAAAATAAATAACCTAACAAATCCTCCTAACTATGTAGTACGGTAAGTCAGAGTCGATCCCACAGAGAGAAAGTTGTTACGTGAAGAACTTTGACATGCCGCTACTATAACTAATTTGCGTGCTCCAACTGCGATGAATGGCCGGGAATAGCGGCGATCAAACAATTTCTACTTTGATAATGATCCTCAGGTTGTGACATAAAATGATGAATAAAAAATGTAGCATGTTTTAGATGGTTTCTTCTAAGAAAAAATTGCCAAGTGATTATCAAATATGATAAATTGATTTATTATTAAGTACTTAATCAACGATCTTTTGCCCTGGACGGCACTGGAAGATAGGCGTGTCGCGCATCTAACAAAATAAATAACTTAACTAATCCTCCTAACTATGTAGTAGGGTAAGTCAGAGTCGACCCCACTGAGAGAAAGTTGTTCTATGATTAGCCGTTAAGTAATGGTCAGATTAAAGGAGATTAATATCAAGAATAATGGTCGGATCAACTATAATAATCAATTTATAAATAAAAGACTCTATAGTTAAGTATCCCCACAAGCATGAATTAGTACAATAATAATTCCTACCCCAAACTAGTCAATGAAATGTTCACAAAGAAAAGTACACCCTATAAAATACCATAAACCTATCCCGAGTATCTATGGCTTCCTTAATATGCACTCAAGCCTACTCCCGTGGAATCATACAAATTAAAGACATTAAACGCGACACTCTAACTCCCTAACAATCTATTCTACCAACTCCCATGGAGAATTTCATGTCCTTAATTGAAATACCCAAATCCGTCAAAATCCAACTCCTGTTGTGATCAAGACAATAGAATCATAACAATACTAGTTATCCCAAATCTAGTATTAAAATAGCACAATCAATTAAACAAGAAAAATTAAACAATTAATTCGAGAATTTAAAGAAATAATCATGAATTAATTCATACTAGGGTTCAACTTAACAATAGATAAAAGAACTACACAAGAAGTAAGAATGGACCTCGCCTGCTCAAGGGGTGAACTATAAAGCTCGAGTTGACAAGATCTCGCATAACCAAGTTTTTTTTGACATACTTTACAACGATATTAATTAATCATCAAAATTTCCGTTCTATGAAATTATATGTTCAAAGTTAATCAAGTTCCACCAAGATAGAGCAATTATTGCAACTAATTTTGGATCTAGGTATTAACATGTACGAAAAAATCAGATTACTTTTAAAAGACAACTATATTTTTGCACCCTTTGTCCATGAAGAAGCACCTTATAACCATATAGAAACACCTATAAATTACAGAAAAATGTGTAAAAAGTGAGAGCCAATTAATTTCTTTACTTAATTTTACAATGCAAGGAGAGTGAGTTTGGATTTCTTATGTTTTTGGGGAAAATGAGGATGAAAGAGAGTGTGCGGGCGAATGATGATTGGAATAGTTTCTTGCAGGTACCTTTTCATGGAACGAAATAAAAGAACATTAGGAATTTATTTATGGAACATGTTGAACTATGCCTTGAATTAATTATCAGCGAGTCGGGGTCAAACGCCCTGGTGGACGTTAGGAGGGAACGCTATTATTAATTATCAGTAAAAATTTCGGTATATGTTGTTGAGTATATCGAATCTGTTTTCGTTTCGGGTTTAGGCCTATCTGTTTAGGTTAATTAGTTGGGTACTATATAAACATTGTGTACTCTCTCCTGGACCTAATAAAATCGTTTCACCTCTGCCTGTGGACGTAGCTAACACATTGTTAGTGAACCACATTAATTCCTTGTCTCAATTGTTCATTAGTTTTTGCTTCGTTAATTTCATCTGTCACAACAAACTGGTATCAGAGCTAGCCGGATCTGTTAAGGTTCGAAATTCTTCAATTTTCAATTTACAAAGATGTCTGCTTTGAACGTGATGATTGACAAATATACTGGGAGAAATAGTATCGGTCTCCGGCAAATCAAGATGCGAGCTCTATTTAAGCAACAGGTGCTGTTTCTAAGACAGAGAAGAAGGCAAGTGCGGATGAAGAAAAACCGAGTAGCTTGGAGGAGAAGGCTCATTCGACAATCATGTTATGCTTGGCTAATGACTTAATTCATCACTGAAGTCGCTGATGAAGAAATTGCTGCTGGTCTATTATTGAAGCACGAGAGTTTGTACATGACAAGATCTATAACCAACAAGTTGCTCTTGAAGCAATGTCTGTTTAGCCTGCATATGCCAGAAGGTACGCCTCTTAGGGATCATCTACAAAAATTGAATACTATCTTACTAGATCTTCATAATGATGATGTTAAAGTAGATGATGATGATGCTGCTTTATTGTATGTGAATTTTGTGGATTCTTTTATTGTTGGAAAAAATATTCTATCTCTGGAAGAAGTAAGATCTGCTCTTCATACTAGAGAGGTCCGTCATAAGGCATCTAGTTATGGTACAGAAAATCAGGCATCAGGATTAGTTGTTAATGGGGATAAGGGACAATGAAAATCTGGTAAGAAGAAATCAAACCATAAAATTTCAAATTCTAAGGGTCCTAAAACTAATGATGTCTATAATTACTATAAGGAGAAAGGGCATTAGGAAAATGAATGTAAGAAAAAGAAGCAGCATGAAAAGAATGAAGTTTTGTTGCTTCGGCAGAAACTGATGGTAACTCTGAAGAAGATCTGGCCCTAGTTGCTAATAACCAGTCATATTATATGGATGTATGGGTTATTGACTTTGAGGCGTCGTATCATAGTAGTCCATGCAGGGAGTTGTTTTTGACTTATGAGCAGATAGATGGGGGCAACGTTTCTATGGCCAACACAACTGCCTTTAAAGTAGTTGTAATAGGCTTCATCAAGTTCAGGGCTCACGATGGTACATTTTGCACCTTGAACTAAGTTAGGCATGTTCCACTAATGAAAATGAATACGATATCTTTAAGTCTTATCGACAGTAAGGGTTTCAGTTTCCAAGGTGAAGATGGAGTTATGAATGTCTGTAAGGGTTCGAAGGTGGTTATGAAAGGTATTAAAAATGGTACCTTGTATCTTATTCAAGGTTCTACAGCGACAGGTTCCACTGCTGTTGCATCATATGAGGTTCACAAGGAGGATATGCCCAAGCTCTAGCATATGAGGCTTGGACATATGGGTGAAAGGGGGATGCATATTCAGTCATAAAAGGGATCTTCTATGTGGGCATAAGGTGCATGATCTAGAGTTCTGCGAGCATTATGCGTGGGTTTGGGAAGCTTCATCGCAACAAGTTTCAAAAGGTTGTTCATATTGTCAAAGGGCACACTTGGTTATATCCATTATGATTGTTGGGGAATATATTGGAGATCATAGGTATTTTGTGTCGGTGCTCGATGATTATTCAAGTATAACTTGGGTAATTATGATGAAGAATAAAAGTAAGGTTGTCAAGAATTTCAAGTAGTGGAAGGCTTTGGTGGAAAATCAAGTTGGGAAGAAGATCAAAAGGCTGCAAACTGATGATGATCTATAATTTTGTTGGTCTGAGTTTAACGATTTCTGCAAAACTAAAGGGATTGCTCGCCATCATACTGCCATGGACACTCCACAAACCCACAGGGGTTGCAAGACGCATGAACCAAACACTGTAGGAGAGAGCGATGTGCATGCTCTCTAATGTTGGGTTAGCTAGAAGATTTTGGGCTGAAGTTGTAAGTACAGCTTGCTATCTGATTAATCGTGGACTTCACACATGTATTGATTGTGAAACACCGTGTGAGGTGTGGTCTGGTAAGCCTGTAGATTATTCTTTATTGAGAGTTTTTGGTTCTACTATTTATTATCATGTAATAGTGAGGGTAACTTAGAACCTAGAGCTAAGGAGGTGTATTTGTGGGTTTTGCGAGTGGAGTTAAGGGCTATAGAATCTGGTCCCCTTTCTAAGAGTCGATTTATAGTTATTAAAAGTGTAATATTTCATGAATATTATATGTTTAACTAACCTTACTATGAATTTCGTTATGGTGCCAACTAATAGTGATGTTGATAAACTAGTGGAGCTGCAAGTCACTCAAGATGAGAATGAATTATAACACTAAGGTGGAGAAGATTAACATGTGCTACTGAAACTGATTTGGCATAATCTTCTAGTCACCAATCAGCCTCGTAAGAAGCATATCAAAGAAGCATAACTCTTGATAAAACTTGAATAGTTGGTGTCGGACCTCCAAGGAGGTATGGTTTTGAGAACATGGTTGCTTATGCACTGCATGTTGCTGAAGACGTGATACTCATGAGCCATCCACCTACAAAGAACCTGTTTCAGGTAGTGAGTTTGCTCAATGGCTCGCTGCAATAGGAGATGAGATGAAGTCTCTTGATAGAAATAAAACTGGGGAGCTACTCAAACGTCCTAAGGAGAGAAAGATTGTCACTTACAAATAGGTTTTCAAGAAGTAAGAAGGGACCTCACCGGCTCAGGGGGTCAACTATAAAGCTCGAGTTGTTGCAAGAGGATTCACACAAACGGAAGGGGTTGATTATAATGAGATTTTCTCACCAATGGTCAGACACACTTCCATCAGGGTGTTACTAGCAATAGTTGCACATCATAATCTTGAACTTGAGCAACTAGATTTGAATAATGCTTTCCTACATGGTGAACTAGAAGATGAGATTTATATGACTAAACCAGATGGGTTCCAAGGTCATGGAAAGATAGATTATGTTTGCAGATTAAAAAAGTCCTTGGATGGACTAAAGCAGTCCCCTTAGCAGTGGTACAAAAGGTTTGATATCCATATGATTGAGTTGGGCTACAACAGGAGTTTGTGTGATTGTTGTGTGCATCACAATAAGTTGGATGATGGCTTAATGATTTATCTGGTCCTGTATGAAGATGATATGCTCACAGTTGAAAAGTTCAAGTCTGATATTCGGAAGTTGAAGGGTCTTCTCAGTGCTGAGTTTGAGATGAATGATAGAGGTGATGCGCAAAAAGATTATATGGATGGATATTTATAGGGAAAGAGATCAAAGAAAGCTTTTCTTGTCACAAGAAGATTATTTTCAAAAGTTATTGTCAAGGTTTGGCATGTCATCAGCTAAACCTATAGAAACTCCTAATGCTGCAAATAAACATTTATCTTCTACTTTTGCATCCCAGTCTGATGCTCGTAAGGACTATATGTCTCTAGTCCCATATGCTAGTGCTTGGAAGCTTGATGTATGCTATGGTCTGCACTAGACATGATCTTGCACATGTTGTTACTCTATTAGTGTTATTAGTAGGTTCATAGGGCAACCTGGGAAGGAACACTGGCAAGTTGTGAAGAGGATTTTTCAATACCTTTGAGGTACCTCTGATGTTGGTCTCATTTATGGGAATGATACACAGTGTTTAGTTACTGATTATTCTTATTCTGATTATGTTGGAGATGTTCACAATACAAGGTTTATGACTGGTTATGTATTTACTCTTGGTGGTTCTGCTGTTAGTTGGATGGCAACTTTGCAGGCTATAAATATTTTTTTTTTTTGCTAGATAAGTAAAATATATCAAGCTCAAACAAGTTTACACCTAAAGTGACACCAAGGAGAAGACAAACCAACTAGGTTGGACCCCTTTCCCCAAGGCACTTAAAAAACACTACGTACAAACTTGAACTGCTAAGTTCCTTAGCCACTCTTAGCCACTCTTTACCAGATTTTGCTACCTTCTTAGACATCACACTGTAACACCTATCAATAACATCCTTCTGTATTCTATGCACTATACTATGTGTAGAATTCACTTTGTGATTCCAAAACACATCATTTCGAGTCCACTAAATGTGATAAACCATTGAGCCAAGAGCCACTGCAAGAACCTGTTTCTGACACCTAGACCATTTGCTTCTAGTTATCCACTGTACTATACCTTGTACAGTATGCTGAGGAATCAAAACATCAAACCAGTTTGACACCTTCAACAGGTTAGAATTACTGAATTGGCATTCAAACATAAGATGATCTTGAGTTTCATCCATCACACCACAAATCAAACAACTAACATTATTAGCTATACCCATATTTAAAAGTCTCTTTGTTGTCTACATTCTATTCATCATGACAAGCCATAGGAACAATCTGTGTTTTGGAATAACAAATCTATTCCACACATTCTTGTCCAAGTGAACCTTTTCAAATTCACCTACTAGCTTAGTGTAGTCTTGTTGCACAGAAAGCTCTACCATGTGATTCATCTGCTCAAATGTCATCACACACTTGATCTCTTCTTTAATCTCACAGATTTTCTTTCAATAGCAGCTGCACCCCTGAGGTGGCTGGTACTCCCAATTACTTAGTTTACTACAAATGTATAGTACATGGCGTTAACAGAAGCTGTTAAAAAAAGAATATGGTTAAAAGAACTAGTTAGTGATCTTGGTCTACATCACGATCAGGTTGTTGTGTATTGTGACAATCTGAGTGCAATATGCCTAGCCAAGGATCAAGTCCATCATGAGAGGACTAAGCACATTGACGTGAGATGTCATTTTCTGAGAAGTGAAATGACGACTAAGGTGATGAAAGTACGTACTATTGATAATCCTGCTGACATGTTCACCAAGCCAGTTCATCATGGCAGGTTCCAACATTGTTTTGACTTGCTAAGTGTTCTAAGCTGCTAATTTGGGCGCCTAAGGGCATTCCGAGGCAGTAAGAGTCTGGGTAAATCTGGCTATTTTCGTGGCATCTAGTACCATTTGTATGTGGCATCTGTTCATATGTTCTGTAGGAGAGAATTCAAGTCAAGGTGGAGATTTATTGAACTATTCCTTGAATTAATTATCTAGCGCTAGGGTTAACCAAGCACGTGGGACGTAGCTAACACATTGTTAGTGAACCACGTTAATTCCTTGTATCAATTGTTCATTAATTTTTGCTTCGTTAATTGCATCTCTCACAACAAAACAAAGGGAGTTTATTTACTAGTCTGATATTATACATGTCAATATGATATAATATGATCAAAATTCATCAGCTGTTGAGTAGTAGTAGGTGATCAAATATTGGTTTGAACTTATTCAAATTTCACCTCCTACCGGATTCAACTCGAGTTTTTATTATCTTGAATATGGATAAAGTTTTTTTTTCCACGTTGTATCGAGTTGAACTCAAATTGAATTCGGACTAATTTAATCAACATCTCATTGGTTACATATATATAAAAAGAACATAACATGTCTCTCATATATCCCTCCACAAAAAAGGAAAAAGAATAAGAAAAAGAAAAGGATCCCTGTAATTGAAGAAAACCAAAAGACATTTCTTGAACTATCTTGAAATTTGAGTGATCATGTAATCACATATGATATCTGTCCCTAGTTTGATCTTTTCCCTAACATCTAAAAATTCAATCGAAAAAACGAGGACACGAAGCAATTTCTTGATTCTCTTCCAAATTCTCCTCCTCACACACGTCCTAACTAAAGTAACTACAACCTCCAGACCTCAAGAACAAATTGATTTCGCAGGTTTTCGATGATTGATAAGTGAACAAAAAAACACAACTACCATATACCACAATAACTACCTCACCTTCCTCTCAAATCTCCACTCTCTCTCCTCCACTAGCAACTTCTTCACCTCTTCCTATCTCGGCCTTGACCGCGTTAGCGGCTTCTGTAATGGCTGTGTAGATCTATCTCTCTCTCAATTTGTAAAGCCTGCATTAATGACACCATTAACTCTTTAACTCGTTACTATTTCGACCGAAAAGAAGCCATCATTACGTACGAAGAATAATGCATTATAATGTACACCAACTAGTCCACCTCCCCCGCAAATAATGAAAATAAGCGTTGGTATCCAACTACTTCAATTACAAGTTACAACGTTTCCCGGCCTGAAATCTTCCCAGCGCTGCTGAACACCACCATAGGTTTGATAAGGAAGTTTCGCCTAATAACTTGCAACGATATTTTGCTATTAGGGACACAAATTTTACCACCATTAAATGGATGTTCGGGATGGTGTTATGTAGGCCGGATATGAAGCCCTAAGACTGTTAAGGCTGTTGGATTATTGATTCAAAATAGTTTGTTAAAGTCCAAAGGCATATGTTTCTTTAGTGGAACATTGTTAGGAAACAGTGGAGTGTGTTTACCCACTAACTTCTCAGGTTCCTAGATTTTAGATTGATAATTAGTATATGAGTCCTATATAAAGCCTTATATACTAATATATTTAATTGGATTAAAATGAAGAACATATTATAGTTTTGCTTCTTCATTCCCCTCTGTCATCTCTATTATAATTTCAATATGGCATAATCGTTGGGATTGATCCCGAAGAGAGAGAGAGAATAGGAAGTAAGCTATTGCATGCCATCTTTCATTTTATGAGTAAATAAAAAATTATAAAGAGCTCTGAGAAAATTTCTCTCTAAGTTTTCTTTTGTTGCTCCATGCGACATCGCCATGGCAAAGAAATCTGGCGGGAAAACTCAGAGCGTTGATAAGGAAGGAAGGAAGGAAAAAGCAAGGGGACCAACGTCTGATTCCCTAGCTCTCAGAACAAAGTCTATGGATGAAATCATGGGAATAGAAGCTCTGGATTTTGGCTTAGGGATTGGAGAAATCATGACGCCTAAATCATCGATCCAAATTTTACAACAGCAATCCGATATCAGACAAACGTTTAATGAATGGTTGCAATCCATTCAAGATAATTCTGGAGCTCGTTCAGCTAAGAAATCAGGTAATCATCAGATTCTAAAATGTTTTGAAGATTGTGTTGAATTGGATAATGATTAACTAGAATCTATTAGTCCTATTGTTCTAGGTCAAACGAATGTGAATAATAGAACTGAAATGGAAATTGATCCAGTTCATATTGAGTTTGAGGATATTCAGGTTGAAATTGACTATTGGAATTCCTAAATCATCTGTTATGTTGTGGGAGCAAATCCTCCATTACAAGTTATGGAAGTTTTTTTGAGTCGTATTTGGAAGAATCATAGTATTGATAAGGTTGCGATGTTCAAAAAAGGAATCTATCTTGTGAGATTCAGTGCTATGGATGTTAAGGACAAGGTAATGTCAGGTCACTATTTCTTTGATAAGAAACCAGTGATTATTAACCCTTGGAGTCATGATGTTGATTTTGAGAAAGAAGAGCAGAAAACACTTCCAATGGGGGTGCAGTTGAGGTTGGCACTTAAATACTGGGGGTGCAAAATTACTGCATAAGATTGCATCACTGTTAGGTGATCGAAACAGGAGAGATGATGCTACAAGAAATCGAGAGAAATTACAGTATGCTCGCATTTTCATTGAGGTTAAATTAGATCAACCTTTTCCTAACTCAGTTCAATTTTGGAATGAGCATGGTAAGCTAACTCAGGTACCAATGGTATTTGAATGGCTGCCATCTTTTTGCCAAAATTGTAAGGAAATGGGCCATTTAACTAAGGATTGTAGAAGGCAGAAGAAGAAACATGTATGGTTGTCTAAGCGGACTAAGAAGCTATGGTAGATATGGCAGAAGGTTTGGTTCAAGAGAAGGGTCCTGAGGATAATGCAAAACAGCCTGACGTGCAGGTTGCTTAGCCTGTTAACACTATAGTGGTGACTGATCCTAAAGGTTTTCCAAGAGCTTTGGAACCTATCAGGGTTAGAACATCTAGTGTGTAGCAGACTAACACTCAAAATCATTTTCAAGTATTGGATCAGTTGGCAATAAAGTAATATGATGTACTGTTTGTTTATCTGGTAGAAGGAGCAGGAGGGGGAGAGCCTGCAGCTGAGCATGGATAAGCTCCTATGCTGGAATATGAGGGGTGTTAACAATATCAAATAGCAAAAGGATGTGATGAATTATATTCGCAAACTTTCAGCTAGTATTGTTAGCCTCCTAAAGACTAAGGTTAAGGCTGTTAATCTAGGCAGTCTTTACAAAAGGGTTTTTAATTTAGTGGTTAGTGTTTTAGCTCGAATTCTAACTTTCATAATGGAGGTAGAATTGTGGTAGCATGGAAGCTTGGGAGTTTTCAGGTTAATTTAATAAAACTAGCAAGTCAATTGTTACATTGTCATATAACACCAGTAAGTGGTAGACCAGGGTTTTTCTGCTCTTTCATTTATGGTGTTAATGAAAGAGCAAAAACGGAAGAATTAAGGGAGCATCTTATGTTACTCAATACTGCTGAACCATGGATTTTGTGTGGAGATTTTAATTGTATAATGAGCACAGAGGAAAGGATAGGCTCACAATTGAGAGAGGTGGAGATGAGAGATATGGTAATGTGTATGCAACATTGTTCCATGACTGACATCAAAAGTCCAGGCAATTTATTTACATGGAATAATAAACAGCAAGGAAATGCAAGAGTATTTTCCAAGTTGGATAGAGTGCTTGCTAATCCAGCTTAGCAAAATATATTCAATACAGCAGAGGTATCTTTTCATTGTAAGGGTGAATTTGATCACTCTCCTGATGTTTAACTATGTACCCTGATGTTAGAGAGGGTAAGCATCCATTCAAGTATTATACAATGTGGAGATTGTCTCCACACTTTGAACCTACGGTGAGTGAAGCTTGGAATACAGAAGTTCAAGGTACCATAATGTATAAGATTGTCAAGAAATTGAAGTCTGTGAAAATGGCACTGAAAATTCTGAACAGTGAAGCTTTTTCAGACTTGCAAGCTAAGGAAACTAGAGCATATCACAAGATGATGGAAGCTCAAAGGTTGATGCATGAACAACCTGGGAATGTAGAGTTGGCTGAAGCTGAGTTAGTTGCTGTCAAAGAGTAACATGTCAAGCATCAGGCTCACAGAGAGTTTTTGTCACAAAAAGCAAAACTAGACTGGGTTCAGGCTGGGGATGAAAATACAGCTCTATTTCATCATAGTATAAAAAGAAGAAGAATACACAATCAAGTGTATAGTATATATGATGCTGAGGGACAATAGCAAGATACTGCTGAGGGAGTTTCCAAGGCTTTCTTACAGTAATATGAGACTTTGTTAGGGAAGGATAACATGGCAAGGCAGCATGTGAATGTTCAACTGATCCAAGAAGGACCTGTTATTACAGATGAACATAGGAGCATACTTTGTGCTCCTTATACGATAGAGGAGGTTAAAAAAGCTCTTTTTTCCATACCTAGTAATAAAGCTCCAGGAGTACATGGATTTGGAGCTTACTTTTATAGAGATACTTGGGCACTGGTAGGAGAGGAGATAATTGATGCTGTACTGAATGTTTTTCAGGAAGGAAAACTCTTGAAAGAGTTGAACAATACTGTCGTTACATTAGTACCTAAAAGTAAGTGTCCTCACAATGTCACTGAATTCAGACCTATTTCATGATGTAACATATTGTATAAATGTGTAACAGAGGTCTTGTATGGATGGTTGAGGCAAGTATTACCAGATTTAATCATGTAGAACCAAAGTGGGTTTGTCCATGGTAGATATATTACTCATAACATCATGGTGCTTCAGGACCTAGTGAGACATTATGGAAGGAAGAAAGTGCAACCAGGGTGCTTATTGAAGATAGATATACAGAAAGCCTATGACATAGTGAATTGGACATTTTTAAATGAGATGCTAGATGCATTAGGCTTCCCTACTAGCTTCACATCTCTTATAATGGAATGTGTTTCTACTCCCATGTTCTCAATTATGCTGAAAAGTACTATGATAGGATTTTTTAAGTCTCATAGAGGTTTGAGACAAGGTGATCCCATTTCACCTCTCTTATTTGTACTCTGTATGGAGTATCAGTCAAGGATTTTGACAAAACTCACTTAGATTGAGCAGTTCAAGTTTCATCCTAGATGTAGGGAGATGAAACTAACACACATGTGTTTTGCTGATGATCTCATCATGTGTAGTAAAAGGGATTTTACTTCTGTAAATATGATGTTGAGAGATTTTAAGTTATTTTCTGAGACATCAGGGCTTAAGGCAAATGTCAACAAGTCTGCCATGTACACTTGCAACATGGATAGTGCAGAGATACAGAGAATTACTGCAGCTTCAGGTTTTGCTCATTATACTATTCCATTTAAGTACCTTGCGGTACCTATTTGTGCCAAGAAGATAACTGCAGGGCAATGTGAAACACTTGTTGAAAAAATAACAGCTAGAATTAAAGTGTGGAGCTCTAGACACCTGTCCTACACAGCTATAGTACAATTGATTAATGTTGTTTTACTCATTCTACACATGTATTGGGCACAAGTCTTTTTGCTTCCTAAGAAAGTGTTGATTGAAATAAGCAAGATCTGCAGGGCTTTCCTTTGGAGTGGGCAATATTTTTGCCAAAAACCAGGAGCAATAGCTTGGGATAGATTATGTGGTCCAAAATCAGTAGGTGGACTTGGGTTCAGAGACATTTTTACTTGGAATATAGCATTTCTAGGTAAATATGTATGGGCTATCAGTACTCAGAAAAAGAGTCTCTGGTTGAAATGGGTCAATTCAGTGTACATAAGGGATGCAGATTGGTGGTTTTATACACCACAAACCAATGCCAGCTTGTATTGGAAAAAGATTTGCAGTGTGAAGGAGCAGTTGAAAGAGGTGTTTACACAGGCTGAATTTTGTGCCATGGGGGAGTATTCTGTAAAACTGGTGCAGATTAAGCATTCCTAAACATGGATTCATTTCCGGCTAGCTATGCGAGATTAAGCTCCAAACAAAATCTAAGCTAGCTAGCTCGGTTTGGTGTTAGTGCTAATGATATTTGTCTAATTTGTGGGAGTCATAGTGAAACACAACAAAGACATGTTCTTCAAGTGTTAGTCGCCTTGCAATGTTTGAAGTCAGGTTAAAGAATGGTTCAAGATGACTCATATGTCTAATGATTTGCAGCAATGGTTAGAGTAATACGAACAACGAAGGACTAAATTTAAAAAGCAAGTTCGTTTTGCTAGGTTAGGTCGACAAAGATTGGACTATTTCATATGGCGAGCTAGGAATTCGATCTATTGGGATCATTGTATACCTAATATAGAACATGCGGTGAAGCAACTACAAATGTGTACTAGAGCTAGGATTCTAACTGTAATGCCCAAGAAAGTATCTAGGGAGGATAATGATGGGTTTCTAAAATTGTAATTTATTGTATGTAGTAGGCTCTGTTGGTCGTTATCATCCTTAGGTTTGGGAGTCCAACCTCGTTGGTTTGCCTCCTTTGGATTGGTTTTGGTTGTAAAGTGTTGCTTCATTAATCTAATCTCTTACTTAACAATATATATATATATATATATGTATATATATATATATATATACATGTATATATATATATATACATGTATATATACATGTATATATATATATATATACATGTATATATATATATATATATATATATATATACATACATATATGTACATATATATACATACATATATGTACATATATATACATACATATATGTACATATATATACATACATATATGTACATATATATACATACATATATGTACATATATATACATATATATGTATATCTATGTACATATATATGTATATCTATGTATATATATATATGTATATCTATGTATATCTATATATATATATGTATATATATATGTATATAAAGAGCAAACCACCATGGCAAGAGTGGTTTGGTTGATAATAATTATGTGTATCATAGTGAAGAGAAGTACTTCACAAGGTCGTGTGGGGAGAGGTGCTTCGAAAAAATGGCATAGGTGATATTGTGCATCAACAAGATTGTGTCGGTGATGAGATGTGCATCGCAAATTTAAACGTCACCAAGATATTGTGAAACTTGATGAGAAGTGCATCAAATAAGTGAGGTTATGAAGGAAATTGTTTTGAAAAATGTAAAATGATGAAGCCTATGAACTTTGAATCAAGGGGGCATGTTAGATTATTGATTCAAAACAGTTTGTTGAAGTCCAAAGGCATAGGTTGATTTAGTGCAACGTTGTTAGGAGATAGTAAACTGTGTTTACATAAAAGATAATCTAAAACATTAATATGAGATTCTTCATCCAATTTACTAATATAGACGCTCCAGAACCGCTTATTTGATATGATAATATTCCAATCATAATCGAAATTCGATGACTTAACATCTTTTTTCTCTTGATGTAATAGTATATTGAAATTTGACCTCCATCTTGATATTCTTGATCTTCAACCAATGAGTACTACTCGTGCTAGTGGGGATACTTTATTCAAGAGGCCTTTATTAATTGAGTTTACCTCGTGTGTTTTTGTTATTTTCAATAGTTTAGTGTTAGTATTAGTCGAGAATCCTTTTCACCATTATTGTTTATCACGTGTTTAGTTAAATTGAGTAAAGATATCTAGTGTTTGATATCGTTTGTCTCTATGGATTTGACCTTGACTTGCCCTGAGACATAGATAGGAGGATAGTTAGGAATTACCTTTGTTAGGTGCGCGGCAAGCCTATCAAATTTTAGCGTCGTTGTCGGGGACTAACGGTATTAGATTAGTTTATCTTTGATTTATTTAGCTAAACTTATTTTTGTTCAATCATTGTTACTCTTTTTGTTGTTTAATTTTTTCTCTTTCTGTCTTTTGGCTGCATGCGCACTCGTAGCAAGGTTTCAGAAGATCTAGTTACTCTTGATCACGAGATCGAAGCCACAGCAAGGAGATCAGGAGATCGAAGAAGAAAACAAAAACAAGAAGCAATAATGGGAGACGAAACACCAAAGTCTCTACGAGAGTATGGTGTTCCCGATGAGACCACCACCATTACCAAGCCAACCACCACTGCTACGCACTTCGAGCCCAAACCACATTTTATTCAGTTCATTTCACAGGACTCTTTGGTGAGAACACCAAAAGAGAGCCCTACTGATCATTTGCCTAACTTTCTGGACAAGTGTAATACATTGAAACTGAAAAATGTTTCTGATGACTTGATTCGATATTGTGCTTTTCCTTTTTCTCTTAGGGATGAAGCAGAATGACTTCTTCAACACCTCCCTTCAACAAATTCACGCTCATAATGAAATGATGGAGAAGCAGATGACCTAACTTACTCAACAAATTAGTCACCTCTCAAAACCTTCAGGCCAACTTCCAGGGCAAACTGAACCTAACCCAAAGGGGCATATCCATGCTATCCCATTGAGTAGTGGTAAATAATTGCAAGTGCCCGCAAGGAAGGTGAATGACAAAAGGAAGAGTAAAGAACAGCCTAAAGAAGATCAAGTTGAAAAAGTGTTGGAAGAGGAAGCTAAGGAGACTGAGAAAAAGGAACCCATTGTCATACATGTTGCACCATAAAAGCCATCTGTTCCATTCCCTCAAAGCTTGGCACAAGCAAGGCTAGAGAAAAAGTATGGGAAGTTCCTTGATATTTCGAAGAAGTTTAACATCAACATCCCTTTCTTGGATGCTATCTCAGAGATGCCTTCTTATGCTATGTTTTTGAAAGACATGCTTTCCAACACGAGAAAAATTGAAGAGAATGTCACTGTTTCAGTAACAGCTGAATGTTATTCTATTTTGCAGAACAAGCTTCTAAAGAAGCTTAGGAGATCCAGGAAGTTATTCTATTCCTAATAAGCTTGGTGATATTAAAATCAATAATGCCTTATGTGATCTTGGGGCAAGTGTCAGTCTCATGCACTTGTCAGATTGTAAGAAGCTTAATATGGGTGAACTGAAACCCATACGCATCTCCTTACAACAAGTAGAAAGAACAGTCAAGTTCCCCATTGGCATCCTTGAATATGTTCCTTTTAGAGTCGAAAAATTTTCATTCCAAATGGAATAAGGTGCACATACTCCCATCATTCTTGGGAGACCCTTTTTGGCCACTGTTGAAGCCATAATTGATATGAAAAAGGGGAAAATCACCTTTGAAGTAGGTGACGAAAAGAGAGAATACACACTCACAAACTCCATGATTTCTCCATATATGGGAGAAATTATTGATAGAGTGGATGCTCTCAATGAGGATACCCCGAGTATACATATACTCATAATGGTGCTAGCTCTTCTTCAACGTCGATTGACATATCACTTGCGAAAATCCAACATTCAGTTGATGAAATTAAGGCAGAGTAGAGCATTATAAAGAATAACTTGTCATCCATATTTACAATATTGGAAAATTTCAATACTGGGATGCAGTCACCAGGGTTTCCGAACCCTTCGCTTTCCCCTCCTTAGTGAAGTTTCCCCTCTTTCATTGCACATTGAGGACAGTGTGCATTCTAGCTTGGGGGAGGGATATATCACATCATGTGTACATATTAGTCACGATTTAGGCATTTTTACTTCCCATTTTTACATGTAGCTTCATATTCAGGATGCATTTTGCATATAATTTGCATAGTAGTTCTTGCATTTAGGTTGCATTTTAGGAGTAGTCCCCCGATGATGGCAAAGATTTATGCATGTTCTTGTGAAAATAGAAAAAAAAATATTTTTGAGAATATCATAGTTAACAAGGAATGGATTGGTTTTTGGTAAGATTGATCTATTCTTTGTGCGACTAGATCAGTGTTGGTGGCTACAGCCTAGTGGGGATGTTCTTATGCCTTATAGACTAACATCTTTTCAGTGTTCTTTCTTTTGTGTGTGATGCTCTTTTTTGGCGACTATTTTCTAGAACTTGCATTGATACTCCTTGAGACCGCATTGACTTGTTTATGCATTGAATATGACTGAGGCAATTGATGATTCTAAGCTACATAGCCAAATGCCACCTGCATTGATTACTCCCTTTTTGTCACCCTTGTGAGCCTAACCTATTCTTTTTGTTAACTACATCTCTAGCCCTTTACCTTGTCCTACCTAGGGGATTGTGAAGCTATGTTGATGAAGTTAAATTGTGACATTGGTGATTTATTGTGGTGTTTGATGTGATCTAATGCTTAGTTGGAACTCATGATATGTGTTGAGTTCATCTCTTCATAGTTACTTTTGATACTCATATTAATTTCCTTATAGATGATTGATTAAATCCTTCGTCAAAAAAAAAAAAAAAAAAAAAAATAAAAGAAAAAAAATGAAAAGATAAAAAAAGAAAAAAATACTGTGATTTATGTCTTTAGTATTCAATAAAAGGAAATTGGAGTTTCTATTTGAGGAGTATGGTTTAGTTAATGAAAAAAAATGAAGCACAATTAGAATGCTTGTGTTTGGAGTTTTGTAATTGTCGTCAAAGGTGTTTGAAAAGCTTCACTTTCCCCTTTGAGCACCACTTTTTTAGAACTTTCCACAGCATATCTTAAGCCTTCATTATAACCCCAAATGAATTCCTCCTGATTCTTTGCATGTAACGTAGTCCCGTAGCAGTAGATAGTGAAAAGATATGCAAGCTTATGGTATGATATAACCAATGGAATGAAGCCTTGACCCTTTTTATACACATGAGAGATATTGTGCACGACTAAAGTGAGAGCTACTATATTCATGATTGAATCAAGCTGAGGGGAGAACTTGCGGTAAGATGATTGCTTTTCTTTGTTCTAATTGTAATATTTGATTGTTTTGCACTGTGATTACTATTTTGAAGGATTATGAAGAGTGTTTCTGAATAGGTTTTGAAAATCAGCATGCATACTCTGCTTGAGGAGGCTGTTGAACTCCTTCCTTGATTTCCTAGTTTGGATTGCTTGAGGACAAGCAATAGCTTAGCTTGGGGGAGTTTGATAAGTCGGTTTTTAGTTGTATATAAGTAGGATTTAAGTCACATTTTCATGTAGTTTTTAGTGCATCTTAGGTCTATTTGCATGATTCGAGTAGTTTTTGAAGCATTGTGATACTTCGGGATACTTTCACCTGTACTTTGTGATTTTCAGATTTTTTTTGTCGGTGTTGGCTAAGAGAGGCTAAGAGGGTTCTTAGATGGTCTAGATAGCGGTTCTCGGAGGAGAGTAGATGAGTTTGAGTTATTTGGGATTGAAGAAATGATGATCTTTGAAGAATATTGTTGTCACGGGACCACGCACATTTTCGCTTGACCGAGCGACGAGCCATCAGAACAAGCAGATTGTTGCTTGCCCGTGCACATATGTGACGAAAAGGGGAAAATGTTTTGTATCGTCTGCATGATCGTGCAGGATTCCGCTTGCCCGTGCACATTTCCGCTCGCCCGTTATTGAACCTTGAGATCTACAATTTGGCTACTTTGGATCGATTTTATTCAAGTAAAAGACTAAGCTATTCTAATTCTTTCTCTCTACTTATTTGATGTCTTTTCATTTATTTCTCAATTGTTTTGTTATTTCAACTATGAATGAGTAGTTCTATAATCTAGGGTTCAGTTGAACCTTAGCAATGATTGATGCATGAATCCCCCCTAACCCCAATTTAATGTGATTAATTGTCCTAGCTTGATTGAATTATGCTTATTTTCGTTATCATACTAGGGATAGGCGATTTTGAATTGATTCCTTATGTCTTGTTTTCAATGGGAATTGAATATAGATGGATTTGTTGATTCAATCAAGAGTATGAATATCTCTATGGGAATAAGTAGATAGGATTACTAGGAATTTGTTTGTGATGCCATGTTTAATGTCTCTTTCTTGCATGATTCCATGGGAATAGGTATGGTTGCTTGTTTATAGTAGCCATCGGTATTCAGGAGCGGTCTTTGGTATTTTTAGGATGCATCACACCTTTTGTACTATTGATTTTGTTATTTAGGGTGGGAATTATTCATGTATCATTCGTTCTAGTGGCGATACTTAATTCTAGGAGCTTTTATTGATTGATTTTACCTCGTGTGTTATTGCTATTTGTTACAGTTTAGCGTAGTATTAGTTTAGCATCCCTTTCATCGTTGTTTGTCACGTGTTTAGTTAATTTGAGTAAAGATATCTAGTGTTTGATACCATTTGTCTTTGTACATTCGATCTTGACTTACCCTGCTACATAGTTAGGAGGTTAGTTAGAAATTATCTTTGTTAGGTGCGCGACACACATATCAATTGCAAGAACATTTGCTCACAAATACAAGACAAGATGGGTTCATGATGACTCAATTCATCCCACAAAACTTTTAATATGCCAAAGTTGGTTGCAATGGGCACCGTAGTTTTAGTTTCTTTAAAATTATTGATGTTAGATTTGCCAATTGTTGAATACTAGGTCCGTTGACAATAGAAAAGTGTTCATGTAAATCATCCCATAAGGCCTTTGCATTATTATAATCACAAAGCATGGACCTCACCTCGAGGTTAATGGTGTTGGTTAACCATGACGCGAGCATACAATGAATAGTAATTCAATTCACCTTCGTACATGGCGGCCGGAGATGTGTACGTGCCATCTAGGAAACAGAATTTCAGGCGAGAAGAAAGATCAACACGAATAGCATGAGGCCAAGCAAATTATCCAAGCGGAGTTTGATTGGGGTGATAAAATCCCCTAGGCAGTGTTGCGGCCTGAGGAAGTACGGAGAAGAGGGTTCGATTTAGTAGGCGTTGGCTGCGGCGGCGGTAGTGGAGGGGTATCATCCCCTGCTATAGCCGTGTGATTGGTGGTAGTTTTAGGTTAAAAAAATATAGGTGTCTCTTGATACCATGCTAACATTTAGGGTAAGGCTCCAATTCTCATTAATGATGGAAAAGAGATATTTATACAATAATGGAGTCAGACAATGACTCGAATTATGAAAATATAACAATTTCGTAAATAACTTCAAAGATAAAATTTCCTAATCTTCTAATACATTGATTCAAAATGTCATCACTTTTCTGCCAATCCAAATAAAGCTTATGAGCAGTCTTTTTGAAGATAAAGAAAGAGCTTTGATATATAACTTAAATCACCTCAAAATATTGTATAGATCAAAAGATGTGATTGTTGGAAGTTAATTTAGTTTCAAACAGACTTCAAATACTTTTTAGGACAAGCTTATTTTCCTATGAGGTACTTTACTTTGCTCAGTATACAAGCAGAGTTGATTCAAATCCTAGAAAAGTTTTTCATTTCACCAAAAAAGAATCTTATAATGCCAAAAATATAAATATTTAATGGTAGAAAAAATGAAATGATTTTTATTAATCAACTAAAGTTATTGGCATGCACAACAAGAAAATGCAATTGTAGCAACGTGTCACTCAAATTTTTGGAATCGATCCTTGATCAAATAAGGAACTGAAATATGTTGATATCAACCGGCTTATTGATTAAAGTTTTGAGAGATGGTGCCTAAGACTTGAGATCAAATCTCCTCTACGTTATCCTACAAAAAAAATAAAATTAAAATTTCAAGTATAAATTAGGATGAATAATGAACAATTATTGTTGCAAAATAAAAGACAATAATTGTGTCATAGAAAAACTCATATGAGCTTCTATAAGATAGGGCTTTTATAAGGGAAAAGCAAGCTAATATATATAGATAATTTGTTCATGAGTACTCCTCTATGATAGTTAATACAATCTTTTACTTGCCGATCAACAAAAAAGAGTAAGAAAAGAGAAGTACAAGAAGTCATAATTAGTAGATTTAAAACAAAAAATACAAAAGTTATATTTAAATGCTTAGAAAAATTACCAATCCATGCTAGCCCAGTTCTTTTTTATCGTAATCACTGCGTCCTCCACAATCCGAGATAAAGTTAATTTGGTTGATTTTTAGTGTCACTTTTTTCTCCTTTTTTTTCCTTTCTGATTTTATGTTGTTTATGGCACACTGGACTTTGATTTTTGAATTTTATCATTGATTATTGAATGTGTGTCGGTTTGAAATCATTTAAATTTTGAGCAAGAGGATTGAATATTTGAAGTCTTTCAATTGTTGAGCAAAATGAGTATAACATGCTAAGTTTGCTGCAGTATGTTTAGGAAATATGAATTCAAGGTTAGTAACTAAGGATTTTGATACCCTTTTATTTTTGGGGAATTGGTTGGAGTTAAGTATGAACTTTTGGTGCCTTTCCCCGACCTTCACTTGTGCATTTATTATAATAGAAAGTCGTCCCTTTGATTTACATTAGTGTTGTTGTAACATTTGTAGATCGAATTTTAGGCAAAACTAATTCATATTATCATGCGCCCATAAGAAACCAAGGTCACATGTAGGTTGTTGTTGAAGTTTTCTATGATTCATGTATAAATTCTTTCATTTCATGCTATAATGGTTGTCTGTGAAGCATTGGGGTCTGCAATGTTCTCTGAACCTTTAACTTGGTAGGATATTTGTGCTGTTGTGCCATGTGTAGCTAAGGTGTAATCAGTTATGCGTTGTTTTAACCTTAAACCTTACCCTAAATTTAAGATATGTAGGACAACCAATTTAGAAAAGGAGGGAGTAATTAATATAAGAGATATCGTGGTTAAAGCATGGTCTCACCTAGCAACATTATGTTTGCTTTCTCAGTTTAACTTGTTCGCATGGAGGCTGGAAGCCTAGAACACGTATTAGTTTATTTTGTAAATATGATAGGATTGAAGTATCAGCCTTTATTTCTTTATTTACATTCTCTATTATGCTGGCATGGCTAAGTTTTAGCTGCTGTTTGATGTATATCTTTTGTGCAACCAACAGGTGTTGCCTCTGGAAGTGACAAAACTTCCATTTTTTGAAAAGCTTTACCTTATCAGTTTTGCTTCCAGAAGTTGGTCTACTCAAACCTGAAAGTTTTCTTAGAGTTCATTTTAGCACATTAGTGTCTGTTCCAGGCAAGACTTATATATCTTCTGTAAAATAATTTTCATTTAGTGGAATGATCTTCTGTAACAACTAAAGACTGCTAAAGCTGTTAGATAGTTTGATTTTCTCTATTTTTTACTCATTATACTAATTTTGGGAAGCAGTGGAACTCAGGCAGTGTATCGGACATGTGGAGCTTTCACTGAAACATTACAAGCTGATACGCCCACTACAAGATTTCAGGTTGTTTCTCTTCTGAATTCTGATCAGTATATGTTATCCGTCAGATGAAACCCTTTCATACTCTTGGTAGAAGATCAGAAAGTTAGAAATTTTTGCAAGAGACCTAATGTTGTTTTTAGTTCATGGCTAAAAGCTGCTATCAGTTGTTAGGATCATTTCTTTGACTAAATTAAGCATATGCAACTGTTATATATGATGTTTAATATGCTCATTTAGCTTTTTTCATTGCTAAATAGTATACGGTGCTCATTTGTGAAATAGGATGCTCAATGCTTAATTGCTTATCAAGTAGTGTAATCTAAATTATTATATCTCATTTTCGTTTTGCTCCTTCTCTTTGATAACCATGATATATTGCCAACTTGACCACAATATTTAAATGATTGGTTATTAGCTAAGTGATGAGCCTATGACAGAACATATATAGAGTGTTCATTTAGGAAATAAATTACAGAAGGTAATATGTTCACTGCGCTTATTTTGGGATATTTGTGCCTTTTACATGCTATTCACACCTCTCAATTTCCTTTTACATGCAATAATATGCCAGCTAACTGTTATGTGCTGCTGCTGCCTGCTGCGTGCTGCCGTTGCTGCTGTGTGCTGTTGTCGCTGCATGCTAACTGTTGCATGTTTGCTGCCGCTGCTGACTGTTGCATGTTTGCTGCCTTACAAAAGCAGTAAATACTTTGTCAGAAGGGAGTTGGGAGTCTCAAAGGTGCTTGCATGAGTTTGATATTGTTTTAAAACAAATGAAATTTTGATTTTGGTTTAGAGACTATAGGCTTGCTTATGCTTGGAAGCAGCCTTTGCTGGTTCATTATGTGAAATAGATATGAAATTTGAGATCTTGTGTATTTACCAATGCTGGTTCATTCTCTCAATAATATATTGGTCATGGTTATTTATGCAATGCCATGAAGGTACCCATTAGCTAGTGAATTTTATTATTGTAGTATGCTACTGGCTGCTGCTAGCACGCATGCTGGCAGTAGCATCGTTTTTTTTTTAATAAAAAAATTGAAGTGCTCTGGTTGTTAAGGAAAAACCAGAGCACTTGATTCACAAGTGCTCCGGTTTTTTCTTAACAACCCGAGCACTTGACTTATTTTGAGCATATAAAATTCACAAGTGCTCCGGTTTTTCTAACAACCGGAGCACTTGAGAAATTTTCTCAAGTGCTCGTATGACGTCTACTACGGGTCAAATACGGAGCACTTGTACGGTTTTTAACCGGAGCACTCGATGTTTTTTCCACTAGTGTAACAATAGATAGAATATACTTTTCCCGTTTCTTTTCACTTGCAACATAGTTTCTTGGCATGCAATTTAAGGAGAATATTAGAAAATGTAAATGGATAAACTATTCAAAATAATTTAAGTCTTAACATCTTAACTCATCCCTCTTAGCCGTGTTTAAGTTATTTTAATCAATTTATCCATTTGAACTCCTCTTTAAATTGCGTGACAAGAAGGTATGTTGCAAGTAAAAAGAACGGATGAAGTAGAAGGATCTTGTTACTTACTTGCACTTCATTAATGAAGAGATAGAAATCTTAAATATGCAAAAAAAGAAATTGAGAAAAGCTAAAACAAAAGAAAAGAAAGTGGGGTCATGGCCCTGTTACCGACAATGTTAGTAATACAAGTTAGAATCCAATATGTTAAAAAATCTTAATTGCTAACCATTAAGTTATCAAGGAAAGTCAAACAACAATGTAATCTTTGAAGCAGTAAACCCACTACTAATTATCCAACAGACTCTTATACAATGCAAACAAAAACTCATTCAACATAGATCTTGTCAAATTAATTACCATCGTGTCTTGAACTATTGTTTTATGAAGTATCATCTCCTATCTCTTAATCTTATCAGCACCCTAATCCCTATCTCTTACAACAATCATCAAAATGAAGAGCCGATGTATTATTCCCCTTCAAATCCTCCTCTTCCTCCTCACAGTCATCAAAATCACAAAAGCCCAACCACAAGGACAAATTGATTTTGCAGGAGGTTCATGTATAAGGAGTGATAATATTAGCACTAATGGTACCTATCACAGCAACATGCTCACCCTCCTTAATGATTTTCACTCTATTTCCTCCTCAAACAAATTCTTTACCTTTTTCGCTGGTGAGGGTGTCGACCGTGTCAACGGCTTTTACTTCTGTCGCCCTGACCTCTCCCTTACCACCTGCCACGGCTGCATAAATGCCACCATCGACCTTCTCAATCGCTTCTGCTTTGACAAGAAAGAAGCCATCGTTTGGCACGAGGAATGCACCCTTCGATACACCAACATCTCCCTCGCAGCTGCCAACGCAACTGACCCTTGGATACATTTATATAGCGAACTTAACGTCTCGCAACCGCTGCTTTTTCCTTCTCTTCTGAATCAAACTATGCAAAAGTTGATCTCGAAGGCGGCTTTGCCCACTAATGACCTACCCTTTTTCGAGGTTGGTAGCGATAACTTCACTTTATTTGAAGGAATTTTTGGAATGGTGTGGTGTAATCCGAGTATAACGGCAAAGGAATGTGAGGATTGTTTGGCGACCGCGTTAGAGAGAATTCCTATATGCTGTGGAGGTTTGTCGGTTTACACCATGATTTTCATGCCTAATTGTCAGTTAAGGTATGATACGGCGCCGTTTATCATTTCTCCTCCGTCGTCGCTGTTGTCACCATCATCATCTCCTCCTACTCTTGCTCCTGTTCCATAGCAGGCATATATCTTCTACACTCGCATCTGTGCATTTTGATTGATCTGTATTTATGCTCATTGTCTTGCTGTGAAAGCTTTTCTTTTATGCTTCTTTTTTGAAAGGATGGATAAACGAACATATCGATTTAATTGTGTGGTACTTAAGTTATTTCGTTGTGGTGTGGAGCGCGCTAATATTGTAAAACATAAATTAGGAACATTTTCTGTTTCAGAAAAACACTATACATTGTTCGAGTGTTTCGTGGTTTATACAGTGGCGGATCCAGCGTGGGTTCAGTGGGTTCAACTGAACCCACATGGATCCGGCCAAAAAACTGGGCAAAAACAAGACTTTAAAAAACACCTTATATAAAAAACGCGCGTTCTACAACATAGATATTGCAGCTTGGCTCAGCGGTTACTTCGCGTGGCATCTAAAGGAACTCTTTCAAGGTCGCGGGTTCGAACCCATGAAGGGATGTTTTGTTTCATTTCTTTTCCATATTGCTTCTTCTTTTATTACTGTACCTGTTAGTCACTAATAAATTGTCTGCATTGATTAAGTTCTCATACGCATTTTTTTTAAAGGACTTTTAATATGCTTATATATATGCTCTAATTGTGCATATATTAATTTTTGATTTGGGAGAATATTTTAATCACTTCTATGCAAAATTCTTGATTGCACTCATTATAACCCAATTAAACTAGAATACTCGGAATTTATTAGTGTTTTTCAGTTGTTATTTAGTTTTTTTTAACATTTCATTTTGTGCTAATTCCTAATATATCATATTTATTTTCATCAAGATGTATTCTACACTTTTATCACTTAAATAATAGGCTACTTTAATGAAATCTAGTTTTAATAATCGTTACTCTATTGTTTTCTGTTTTGGACAAATTTCCCACAAAGGTTCAACTTGTCGAGAGAGATGGACAATCAATCTGAAGTGCAAAAAGAATGAATTAATTCGCTAAGTATGCTTTTATTAATGGCAATATTTTTTTTTAATATGGTAAGAAAAATATAAAGTTAGGAGGCAATATGCTAGTACAAGATTGCTTAGATTACAGAATAATGAGTAGAGGAGAAGAAGTACAGAATAAGATTGAATCCCTTGAATTAGGCGTACAAATATATCACCTAAAATGGAAGAATAAGATTGAATGCCTTGAATTAGGCGTACAAATATATCACCTAAAATGGAAATAGGTTGTGAATTTAGGACAAAATTATGCATTAGTCGATTCAATAAATGATCAGTTAATGCATATTTTTTTTTCCATTTTTAGCTTCTTATATGCAACCCTTAGGACTTCTTATAGTTTTTCCCTTAAAAAATATAATATAATAATATGTCCGAGTAATTTAGATTAAGAAATTTTAAATTTATGTTCAAACAACTCTGAACCCACGTGGCTAAATTCCTGGATCCGCCACTGGGTTTATAATATATATTGTCTTAAGATCAATAATGCTTGTATAGTTGTATATCGAGATGACGAGTTACTATATATCATCCGAATTAAAAAACATAGAAAAACTCTCTACATTGTTCGAGAGTTTCGTGGTATAGAAGAACAATCATGCTTGTATGCCTTTTTTTGGTTGAAATACCAAGGTATCCACCACCTACAGCAGTGCCTAATCCCCTCGCCTTGAGTGCTTCAGTTTAGGGTAGAGGACTGGCCAATAATCTCTTTCCGTTTCCAAAGGTTGGGGATCGAATCCCCCTTCATTGGCTAAGAGACAAAGTGAGCAACCACTATTCAAAGACCACTTGGTTACATCGTGCTTGTATATCAAGGCACTATATATAATTCTTTAGGAAGACATAGAAAAAATGCTTTACATTGTGCTAGAGTTTTGTTGTTTATAGTATATTTTGCCTCAAGATCAATAATGCTTGTATATCGATGTACTATATATTATCCGAATTAAAAAGACAACCATTTATGTAACTACTCTATCTATATCAAATTCATAATAAAAAAAAGAATAAATACATCATCCATTATATACAGCCGGGCAAGAAAAAAAAAGTCCCTTAGACCCAACACAATAGTAAACTAGAAATACTTTTGATCATCGATAACTATAAGTATGTGTTATTAGAAGAAAATAAAGACATACATAATCTCAACTTTCACTCATTTCCTCAACATAATCAATACTTTTTATTATTTAAGAATAATGATTTTAAGGATTTTCTGTTTAGAATGGGGTGATGTTCTTTAAATAAACTAAAGTGATATCCGTCTTGCGTTGGTTGAATCACTTAGGGTGGATAGGAAAAATAAGATACTGGATTAAAGATTTGTAGAAGGTCTGATCTCTAAGACTTCGATATGACAATGTTCCTAAGGAATTAAAAATTCTAATCATTATTAGAATATCATTAAAGGTTGAGATTATTAATATCAATTTTTCTTTTACATATTAAGACGGAGTATTTTGAAAATACAAATTCGTTATATACTTCTTTTGAAAATATATCGCAAGTGTACTACGACTCTATTACCATACGTAGAAATTAATCACATTGTACCAGGCCGTCAGAAACAAAACACCGAAATGAATATTCATACCTCCCACCTTTTGTCGGCTTGATATATGAGGGCACTTATGTATGTTATGAAGGGACAACTCTTTTGGGTTTGTCGGGTTGGGAAGAATTGGTTTCGGTTAGATATAATTAAGAATTAACCTGCTTAAACACATTATTTAGTAGTATTTATTCATTTTAACTAATTTAAACGGGTTGAAAATTGTGTTTCATCGAGTAGAACTTATGTTTGCGGATTAAAACACAATTTTACATAATTTATTTTTTTTGCTTTTTGAAATGTTCTATTTTCTTTTTTTACAAAAAATTACTTGGTTTTAGAACCCTACGCCACATATTTGGCCAAATAAATAACAGAATAGTGTAAGTATAGAAGTTAATAGTTGAAAAACGTGAATTCTTGCTGAGACAACATCAAGCAAATGTGTTAAGTTTCTCTGTGGCAACCAATACCAATCTCAATATTGGTCGCACCTTTTCTCATTAATCAATTTATCAATCACGTATTGATACTATAAGGTTAAGAAACCTTACTAAACACTAACTCATAAAATATGTCTGATTTTGACTCCTAGTTGTACAATAGATTAATTACATCTCCTAACTCTATCTTATTAACTTTAATCATATCTCCTAATACTAGACTTCTATTATCATAATAATATCATATATTATATTCTATCAACTAGGATAACTACGCTATCCTCAACACCCTCCCGCAATCGTAACGACATTTTTACGAACGATACGATTGGAAAAGTAAAAGGTCTTTGTAAGATTCGGGAATTACTCCCTTAGGGGGCCTATGCTTATTATTCATAATATATCTCTATTATATAAGTGAAGGTGGGGAGCATGGTGTCCCCCTATTAATTGACATTTAAACCCTTTTACATAAACAAAATTATAAACATAATTTTCAAACTATAGAAGACCATACACAAACAATTACCAGTTTCAAAAAATCCAATTAGCCTTAACTAGCCGCACAATCAATGCAAATTGCACAGCTATCTTTGACCAAAATAATAAAATCAAAAACTTACCATAACAAAATAGAACACTGAAACAAAAAATATGCAAAAATAATGTTGAATTGAACAATAAAAAATCAAAGATGCTTCTTTCCAAAAAAAAAAATCAGTTTCAAAGACAAACTCAAAAAATACATCAGTGTGGCAAAATTGCTTGCAACATCTCAATACTCTCAAATTCTAAATACTACACACTTCGAATCAAGGTACGTAATTTATTTACTTATGTTCTTGCTCAATAGCACATGCTTCCCACTCTATATTTACAAGAAAAAGAATGAGTTACAACTATGAAGAGCACTTAGAAATGTTAAGTGAAAGCCATAAATAAAACTTTTATTTGATTGCCATAAAAAAGAACTTCCAAGTTATGCAATAAAATATACCAATCGAAATGCAAACAGCCGATAGAGGTCTGCAATCCCAGTAATATTTTACTAGCAAAATTATATTTAAAAAAAGGAATATAAAAACAAATTTTGGAAAAAAAAGTAGAAGTCGCTGCTACAAAAATTAAATTACGAAAATTCCTAAATAAATACAATCGAGTTTAAAAACTACAATAATGAAAAAGAATCTATAAGTAAAAAATTCATAGAATTTCTTTCAATTACATGAAAATTAAAATCATAAAATATAAATTTTAAAAAAGTCAAATTTTAGTATAAAATCGCTGCACGCATCGCGTGCATAAAAAGCTAGTATACTAGAGTAAAAGAGACCTAATTACCATAAATACATTGGGCTAATTATGTATACAAAGATACTCAACAGGCATATTTACAATATATGTACTCTAATACACCCCCTCAGTTGAAGCATGAGGAGGTCGGATGCTCAAATTGGATCGAAAATCCGTAAACAAGGGTTGAGGAAAACCCTTGGTGAAGATATCTGTAAACTGAGAAAAGAAGGTGCACGAAGAACACGAATATGACCAAGAGACACCTTCTCACGAACATAATGAATGTCCATCTCCAAATGATTAGTGCGTTGATGTTGCACCGGGTTATGAGACATATAAACAGCACTAATATTAGCACAATAAACCATTACAGCACGCTTCAATGAACAATGAGCAAAGATGCCGTCATAGCAACAACATTCGCCACACCTTGATACTCTGCCTCTACACTAGACAATGACAAAGTAGCCTACCATTTCGAAGACTAGGAAATAAGATTATCACCAAGAAACACACGGTAACCAGAGGTAGAGCGGCGAGTATCAGGGCACCCGCCCCAATCAACATCAGTGTAGGAGACAAGGCCCATAACAGGAGCCGAAGACAAGTGCATGACATAGTCAAGAGTGCCTTTACGATATTGAAGGATACGCTTAAGAGCACTAGTCTTATATGCAAGCGATATGTGAGAAGCAAAAATAAAGTAAAATTGTGTTAATATGAAAGCGGAAGAATACAATAGTAATACTTTGTAGCACTTAACTAAAAGGGATAAAAGGAAGAAGATAATGAAAGCGAGAAGAAGAAGAACCAATATTTTGGCATCAATTTAGGATGTATTTTTTCTTTTTCATTATAAGAAAATCTATAAAATTGTTTGAGTAACAAACTAACAATTAATGATGGGAAGGGATTTCAGACATAGTGCCATTAAACTTGCTGGCATTACATCTCCACTAATTTTATGGTGAAGAACTAAGTATGCATTAAAAGTTCGTTGTATAGAAATATGGATTGGCACTTGATCTTTCTTGATCTCCGGGAATCAACAGAGATAAACTATTTGGCAATCATGGTAGAGAATTTTAATGTATCAATCAAAACCAATTGTCGGATCATAATTACTTACTTATCAAGTTAAACAGATTTTCTAATATGATTAGTTATCCAATAGGCCATATTAGGTGAAAAAAAAAATAGATATAAAGAAGCACATATATCTTACAACACAGCTGTAAAAAAAATTTGAGTATCATAGAATGAGGATGGGTACATATCCTTGATTTGGAATTTCATCAGTGAGATCTTATTCCACGCTACTCCTCTATTGTTAATGTGTTGTATGCTTAACTTGATGACAACTCATGTAATGAGTAAAAAAGTAAAGCTAACATCATCATTTTCAATATAAAGTGAATACATGAAGTGATGAAACCATACTACTCACTAATCACTATTAAGAAAAAACAAAAAGATGAGCACAGAACCAAATAGAAGCTTAGAATCAAATGAGGTCATATATTTATGTAACAAAATTTAGTCCCCTTGGCCTTTTTCTTCTCAATAAAAAACAACATTTTTTCTCACAGATTATCATCTACACCATAAGTTGCAGTCATGTCTTTCGCATCATTTTATCTATAGTTAACTCTAGAATTTATCAAATCATTCTGATCCATTTAACTCCATTAAACATGTGTCCGTGGTAAAGTAAACTCTAGTGAACATTATTTCCTCGAAAAATCATTTACTTCAACACAAAGTTGTACGCAAATAGGCTGTAGAATGTGAATGTGACTTCTTTGACTCTGATTCCTAAGGTTAAAAGTCCTACTCATGTGAGTGACTTTAGACATATCTCTTGTTGTTCAGTAATCTATAAGTGTATCACAAAGTTGATTTGTGAGAAGCTTAAATTGGTATTACCTGGTATAATCTCACAGAATCAGGGGGCCTTTGTTACAAACAGAAGTATCTTGCATAATGTCTTATTATGTCAGGATATTGTTAAGATGTATCAGGCTAGGCAAAAACAAAAATGTTGCCTTATGAAGATTGATATTCAGAAAGCCTATGATACTATTATCTGGGGTTTTTTAGAAGAAATTTTATTGACTTTGGGCTTCCCTAGAAGATTTGTGGAGCTGATTATGGTGTGTGTAAGCAGCCCTACCTTCTCGCTTTTGATCAATGGGAGCACTACTAGTTTCTTTAAGTCTAAGAGAGGGATAAGACAAGGTGACCCAATGTCCCCTCTTTTATTTGTGATCTGCATAGAGTATTTCTCCAGGACAATGATATGCATTAGCAAATAGGCCGGGTTTAAGTTTCACCCTGGATGCAAATCTATGGCTCTTAATTACCTATGCTTTGTAGATGATGTAATCTTATTCTGTAAAGGTGATTTTCAATCTATCCATATAATGTTGCAAGGGATTCAATTGTTTGCTGCTACTTCAGGGCTGAAAGTTAATCCCAATAAATCAGATTTCTATAGTTGTGGGCTTTCTGCTTAAGAAAACACAATAGTAAAGGATAGCTCAGGATTTAAGCAAGGCAATCTCCCTATTAGATACCTGGGGGTCCGAATCAGCACTACCAAACTAAATGATATAGAATGTGAGAGATTGATTGAGAAAATGGTGATAAAAATAAGAATTTGGAGTTCCAGAAACATCTCTTTTGCTGGAAGGAAGCAACTAGTGAATGCAGTGCTTTTGAGTATCAACGTGTATTGTTCTCCAATTTTTATTCTTCCTAAGGCAGTCCTGAAGCAGGTGAATTCAATTTGCAGATCATTTCTTTGGACATGAACATGCAACAGCCCCAAACCTGGGTATGTAAGTTGGACTAAGGTGTGTAAACCTAAACTACAAGGTGGTTTAGGGTTTAGGAGTCAGGTTTCATGGGACATAGCCATCATAGGTAAGCTGGTATAGGACATCACAAAGAAAGCTGACAACCGGTGGGTCAAGTGGATCCATGATAGGTACATTAAGGAGTAAGATTGGCTTAGCTACACTGCCCCTAGTACTGCTAGTTAGGTAGTCAAATACATTTGTAAAGCTAAGCAGGTTATAATTGGTGTGTGTGGAGGTGGCTAGTTTGATAGGGCTAAGTTTAGCACAGCTGAAACATATAAGAAGATGCAAGCTCCAGGAGAGAATACTCACTGGTGAAGGGCTATTTGGGACCACCATAATGTACCAAAACATAGCTTTGTTAGGTGGTTGGCTATGAAGAGCAGGGCTGCAAACTAGAAGCAAGTAAGCAACTATTAGAGTTTGTATGACTAGCACCCGTCTCTTATGTGAAAGTGGGGATGAAGACCACAACCATTTATTCTTTCATTGTGTTTACAGTAAAATGTGCATTACCGTGGTCAAAGATGGCTGGGCATCGGGGCTATGTCTTGCAACCTGCAAGCAGTTAATTGGTTGGGTTCATAGAAGATTTAAGGGGAGTAAATTTAGGAAGCAGTTGATAATTGCTATTATACTAGCTACAAGTGTACAAAGTTTGGGAAGAGAGAAACAATGCTTTGTGGAATTATACAATACATACTGTAGAGAAAGTTGGAACAGAAATCCAATACAGTGTGAAATGTAGAGTTAAGTCTAGGCTACCTAGACATTTGACGGATGAGGATATTCAATGGTTGTATAGAATTAAGGTGTTGGCTGTATAGTTGTACTCTTAGCTGCTGCTGCAGCATTAGGTTGTTGAAGGTGTTTGTGCTTAATAAATTTACTTACTTACCAAAAAAAAAAAAAAAATTGGTTGTAGAATTACCCAACTAAGATTTCCAATTTAAAATAAAAAAATATACTTCTTATCAAAATATGAAGCTTGAGATAAGATGAGAAAGTATCAAAATTTAGTGGAAGAATCAAGGAGAACTCACAATCAACTGCCTTTAGAAAAATTCCCAACACAAAACAATTCAAGTATATAATGGTATCCTGTTGGTATTCTTCTCGATACCTCCATCTTTGTGAACCTCTTTATCTCTGTCTTTGAAATATGAACCATTAATGATATAGAATATACATTATTCAGAAGCTTACCATCTGAATATTTATAAGATAAAATGTAAGGGAGGAAGAGACAAAAATAACAGAAAAATTTCACTATACTAAAGAACAGATTACAGATAGAGGGAGTAGATGAGGAAAACTGACCATAAAATTACCAAAAAGAAAAATCAAGCAATTCCTCAACCTAAGGATTCAACATCGAAATCCAAACAAAAAAGGATTCAACATCAAAATCCAAACAAAAAATCGGTCAAGGAAAAAAAACATAAGATAGGAAATTTAGTGAAAGAATTTAAGGATAAGCTTACAATCAATTGACGCGATTATGAGTGCACAATAATTCAAGGATCACCATGATGTTCTCTTCCACCACTCTTATTTTGATTGCTAAATAATTGTGTTGAATTCTTATTTCTCTATCTTTTCATCTTTCTCTAGTTCTTTTCTCTTAATCAATGTTTCTCTTATATGCAGAGGTAAAAGAAGATCAAGAAGATTATGGAAGTAGAATATTATGGAAGGGAGAAAGGAAGAAGAGAACATAGATTGTGGAATAACAGTATCTCATATTTTGTGTTTTTTAAAAAAATAAAAAAAAGGAAACGATAGAATGTGTGTAGTAAATGAATAAGGAGTTAGTTTACTTACTACATTCTAAATTGCACCGTCAAACTGATTTTGCTTTTCCTTTTTTTTGTTTGAATTAAGTAGTTAGTTACACTTTTTTTTTCTTTTTCTATTATTTCATGTCCACTACCCCTTCCCATAGTAGAGATATGATTTGCTTAATTTGTTGGGGGTATAATAGGGGTTTTCATATTTTAGTGTCCTACCCCTCTTGACATATAGAATAGAGATGTAATTTGCTTAATTTAGTGGGGGGTAAAATAGGAATTTTCCTATGTTGGTGTCTTGCCTCTCTTGACATATAGAATATATATGAAAATGAGGATCTCGCGGCGCATGCATAAATAAAAATATCTGCTGAACTGCATAAGAAATATTTGCGCGAGTGAAAGTAAGATACTGAAGGGCGCCCGTAAGCCTACGATAAATAGTTGGATCATCAAGGGCCTTCCTACTAGAAGCACTAAGTTTAGACTTAGTATCAACTAGAGTAGCAGCAGACTTACAAGAAGACATATCAGCACGAGCAAGAATTTCCATAGTATATTTCCGCTGGCATTGGAACATGCCATCCTTGGTATGAGAGAAAGAAATACCAAGGAAATAAGGTAAAGGACCAAGATCCTTCATCGCGAACTCAGAAATAAGAAGAGCAATGATACGGATGAAGTCATCAACATAAAGGAGAAGATAAGTAGTATCTAAGCCCCGTCTCAAAATAAATAGAGATGTATCACACTTGCTGTTCTGAAAACCTAAAGATAGAATACAAGTCGCAAACCGCTTATACCAAGCCCAGGGGGGCTATTTTAGACCATAAAGTGACATCCGAAGAATACACACATGCTTAGGTTTGTCAGGATGAACAAACTTGGGAGGCTGATGCATGTAAACCATTTCCTGAAGATCACTGAAGAAAAACATTCTTCACGTCCAGTTGATGATAGACCAGTGCCTAGAAACTGGCAAACTCAACACAATACGGATGGTAGTAGGGCGCACCACCGGACTAAATATGTACTCTAATAATCTTTATTTTAGCACCAGAGTCGGATGAACTCGAACTTCTTCGTCTTTGTTGGAGTCGAGACGCACAACACCGGTGATGTTGGCTTCAACAAAAAGAAATTCTTCTTTCTTGATGATGAAAACATTAATATTTTCGAATCCATCAATCACGGTCAAATAGGAATGTTATTCTTTTCGAACATGTTAAATTTACGAGGGACACCATTCTTTTCGAACCTCTTATCAAATATATCAATCTATTAGAAACACCATTCTTTTCGATCCTATAAGTTAAAAGAAGGAATTTAATACAAGTAACAATATACTTCTTGTCTTGTAATACCTTGAGAAAAGCTCAAGGTAGTGATTCATGGAAACAAAAGGAGAAAATGCGAGGTCCTTCTTCGGATTCTCAAGCTTTGCGTACTCGATCTATGGATGAAATCATGGGGATTGAATCATTGGATTTCGGGTTAGGAATGGGAGGCCCTCTAACTCCTAATTCTTCAATTAAAGAGTTACAGAAGCAATCAAAAATTCGGCACACTTTTAATGAATGGCTCCAATCCATTCATGATAGTGCCATTAATCGATCAATTGCTGCACAAGGCAATGGAACAGTAATTTCTCCAGGTAATTGCTCGATTCCTATTTTGCAGCATAATTTTGTAGATAATACTGAAATGGAGATTGAACATACTAATGAACCCATAATCATACCTGAGAATGATAATTTTGTTAATCAATTGAATGAACCTATGCACATTGAGTTAGAAGATATTCAGGAGGAAGTTGATTATTGGAGTTCATCGTTGATTTGTTATGTTGTGGGTGCAAATCCACCAATCCATGTTATGGAGGGGTTTTTGCATCAAATCTGGAGGAAATATAAGATAGATAAGGTTGCATTGGGGAAGAAGGGTATCTTTCTAGTAAGGTTTCCAGTAATGGATACTAGGGATGAAGTTTTAGTAGGTCATTTTTTCTTTGACAACAAGCCCTTAATCATGAAACCATGGACACCTAAAGTTGATTTTGAGAAAGAGGATCTCAAAACTGTGCCTATATGGGTTCAGTTGAAGTTGAATTTGAAATACTTGGGTGAAAAATCACTACACAAGATTGTGTCACAACTTGGAGATCCTATAAAACGAGATGATGCAACAAGGAAGAGAGAAAAATTACAATATGCAAGAGTTTTAGTGGAGATGCAGATTGATAAAAAATTCCCTGAAACTATACAATTTTGGAATGAACATGGAGATTTGACTGAAGTGCCTCTGGTATTTGAATGACATCCTACATTATGTCAACATTGTAAAGGTGTTGGCCATGTGACTAAGGACTGTAGATTGAAACAGAGGAAAGTATGGGTTCCAAAGAAGGTGCAGCCACAAATTGCTTCAATAACTGCCAAGGTTGAGCCTTTTGAATCAGCCATAGTAGTTCCTATGGTTGTAGGTGGTTCAGGACCAAGTTCTCATCAGACTGAAGAGAAGGAAATTGACCCTGATGGTTTTCAAAAAGCATTAAAACCTATCTGGGTTAGAACATCTTTGGTTAAAACTACTTACACTCAAAATACTTTCAATGTTTTGAATGTAGTAGAGGTGCAAGATGTAAATGGAAAGAGTGGAGAAAGTGGCTTGATATTACAGCAAGGAGGGGGACATCCTCCTTTACAAGATGGATAAGCTGTTATGTTGTAATGTAAGAGGCATCAATACACATAAGAAGCTATATTTGCATAAGATTGCTGCTGGTTTTGTTGCTTTCTTAGAGACTAAGGTTAAGGTACGTAATCTTGGTTTAGTGTATCAGAGAATTTTCAATGGGTGGTGTTTAACATCCAACAGCAGTTTTCATGAAAATGGGAGAATAATTTTAGCTTGAAAAGCTACTAGTTTTAATGTAACAATTGTAAAAGGTTCAAGTCAATTTGATACGCTCAAGTTATACGAAGTTTTTATGATATTTTGGGTGCACTTTGCTAAGAGTTTGTTTGTAATTGTTTATGTTTGCATATATATTAACCTTAGCGGAAGTTTGGAGTTTTGTGAGTTAATTAGTGTTAAATTCCAAAGTTTCGAGCTTTTAAGGTGATACGGATATGTTTCGGGAGTGCTCGGGAACTATAGCATCGTAGCGTAATGGGCAATCATCGGAATTCCAAGCCAAGCATTGCCGCAAACCCGAGCCAAGCAAAGCACCACCGCAAGCACTAAGTCTGCCCCAGCAGCTATGGTCAGCGCGTAACATCCCAGCATCATCGCCAAGCCAAGCAGTAGCAGCATGCCTAGCAGCGCACAGCCAGTGCTCATGCTCGCTGCTAGCAGTGTTCAAACGCGCGTCGCACCTCGCGACTCGCGACCCCTTCTTCGCGACTCGCGAGAATTGGCGCGACTCGCGACCCACTTTGCCCAGCCAATTTGTACGGAAAGTCAGTCAGCTCGTCGCGACTCGCGACCAGTATCTTGACTCGCGACGCTTAAGTCGGTTTGGGGCCACGTTTTGTGCGGGGTTTAAAAGCCTCCTAAAACCTATTTTCAAGAGGAGGAGGAGAGAGAAAAAAACACTCCTCTTTTAATTCTCGTTTCTCACTTTTGTTATTTTTCTTAGTTTTCTTAGTCTTCTTAGTCTTCTTAGAGATTTCAATGTTGGATTTGGTTTTTGCTATCGGATTGTAGCTTGAACTGTTCTTGAAGAAAATTAACATGAAGCTTCAACCGTTATTGTGAGATCTTTCCTCTCTATTTATTTTCCTTGATTATGGTTTAATTTCTATGATTGTGTTCTATGAATTTTGCATAATTATGCTAGGAACGTTACTAGTTTGATTGTGTAATTAATCTAATGCTAGATTTAAGAATAGAATCAGATTGTTTTATTCTTTTATCTACTTGTAGCAAACTAGGGAGTAACTTAGATGCAGATCATCTTGGATATTTTTTTTGGGAGATTGAATCAACTGTTGAATGTTTATCACGTGTATGACATTAGCAGGTCTATTGGTTCTCTGTGTTTATTGCTGCTATTGGATTGAACTTAGACGCTGATCGGACTAGGTTATCCTTTAGTTAGGGTTTTATAGTCACGCTGATCGTGCTATTCAACTAAGAATAAGGAGAATGCGAGATTAGTTCTCGACAATAGATAATTATGGAAATAATTAGAGTTGAGGTTCAATGATCGATAATGAATTGATGTGGATGTTAATCGGATTTAAAGATCTTCCCATATTGATTTCTCATTTTATTTATATGCTAATTAGTTGTATTTTATTCGTAAATCTATTTGAAACCCCCCATTGTTATTAGGTTTCTCGGTCCTTAGCTTAATCTAGGTATTGGATCCCGCTAAATTGAAATCTTGTCCCTGTTTCCCTGTGGATACGAACATTACTTCCCTTCTACATTTAATTATAAAAGAGAGTAGGAGAAATTTATCTTTGGTTAGGTGCATACGACAAAACTGCACCACCAAATTTTGGCGCCGTTGCCGGGGAGACGGTGTTACTTGTTTGTATTTAGCGTGATTTTTTGATGGTATTGCTTGTGCTCTTTGTTTTTGGTTGACACTCATAGCACTAACGATGCATTGCAAGAGTTCTTCTCAATCAGTTTTGCAGGTACTTGAAGTGGAGATTGACATGGAACCACCATTGTCACACATGGAGCACAAGCCCAATTATTGAGCTAAAGGTACTAAGTCGAGCTAACGACTTTAAACAACAGCGCTTCTCGGGAGGCCACCCGAGACCCCTCTTATTTTCTTTCTTTTCCTTTATTTCTCATCAAATTTCCACCACAACAATAAATTTTCTTTCACCCACCGCCCACCCACTAAAAAGATCCACAACCAATCTTAATCCGCTTGGAGTGAAAATCCACAAACAAAAATCCTTTGGGAGGAGTTCAATCGCTAGGAGTTGGTAAAACTAGAGGGTTGAGATTGTTAATGAATCTTTTCGATCTCTTAAGCTAGGTGCAAATCTCAAAAATTTAAAAATTTAAATTTGTCATTTGTTTGAGTGATTCGAGGGAGAGGGTTGAGAGTTGATTTATGAGATTTGAGTTGGTGTTGCTAAGAAATTTGAGTTTGACGGATTGTTTGTCATGAGTCTTGAGCAGTCGATCTTCGATTTACTCGATTTTATATTTCCCCCATTTTCAATTTACTTTTTCTTCTAATTGTCGTCATATTGAGGACAATGTGTAGTTTAAGTAGGGGGGAGGGTATTCTCATTCTCATCTATCTATGTTGCATTTATTACTTTCAATTTTTTAAAAAAAATAAATAAATAATGAAAAAAAATATTAAAAAAAAAGTGATGAAATGAATCCCGCTGAGTTGAAAACCCGCAAGGACGGGCGACTCGGGCAAAATTGGGGGCTCGGATAGGTCGAAAACCTGAAAGGTCGGCCTATGCAAAAAAGAGCTAGTTGAGCGGGTAAAATGGTGAGATGAAAAAAAAATGTGAGAAGCTAGGATGAAAACCCGAAAGGGCTCCTAGGCAAAATGAGAGATTAAGAGAGAATAATGTGTTTGGAAAACTCATTTGCCGGAGATGGTGTCATAAGGCGGAAGGTGTTTTCGGGTAAGGTTGGTGAATTCATCCTTTGTTTGGTGAAGATCTATTTAAAGTAGGCTTTCACATTCTTTTGATGATTTTTGGTGTATTGGAGGTCAATATTGAAGTTAAGTTTGAGTCCTTAGCAAATAGGGATTTGAACTTGCATTGGTTGATTGATTGTTTTGGGAGTAAGCATGGAATTTATCCCTTTTCGTCTTTGTTCCATGACTTGCTTATCTAGGTTGGTTGTACTAGTAGTGGTAGTTTTAGATCATCTTTTGAAGTTTGGGAGAGCTGATAGTTTAGTGTGTCATGAGCAAACATTTTGGGTTTTGTTGGCGTTACTGGTTATTGTTGTTGTTACGTGTTTATTATTTGTTGTTGTTACGTCTTTATATATTTCAGGTGAGCTTGGGTGATGATTTAATTGGTATTTCTCATTTTTTAGTTTACTCGAGGTCGAGTAAATTCAAGTGTGGGGGTATTTGATACGCTCAAGTTATACGAAGTTTTTATTATATTTTGGGTGCACTTTGCTAAGGGTTTGTTTGTAATTGTTTATGTTTGCATATATATTAACCTTAGCGGAAGTTCGGAGTTTTGTGAGTTAATTAGTGTTAATGTTCTAAGTTTCGAGCTTTTAAGGTGATATGGATATATTTTGGGAGTGCTCGGGAAGTATAGCATCGTAGCATAATGGGCAATCATCGGAAGCCCAAGCCAAGCATTGCCGCAAACCCGAGCCAAGCAAAGCACCACCGCAAGCACTAAGTCTGCCCCAGCAGCAATGGTCAGCGCGCAACATCCCAGCATCATCGCCAAGCCAAGCAAAGAGCAAGCATGCCTAGCGAACGGCCCAGCGCTCATGCTCGGTTGCTAGCGGTGTTCAAACGCGCGTCGCACCTCGCGATGAAGCTCGCGACTCGCGACTCGCGACTCGCGACCCACTTTGCCCAGCCAATTTGTTCGGAAAGTCAGTCAGCTCGTCGCGATTCGTGACCAGTATCTTGACTCGCCACGCTTAAGTCGGTATGGGGCCACGTTTTGTGCGGGGTTTAAAAGCCTCCTAAAACCTATTTTCAAGAGGAGGAGGAGAGAGAAAAAAACACTCCTCTTTTAATTCTCGTTCCTCACTTTTGTTATTTTTCTTAGTTTTCTTAGTCTTCTTAGAGATTTCAATGTTGGATTTGGTTTTTGCTATCGGATTGTAGCTTGAACTGTTCTTGAAGAAAATTAACATGAAGCTTCAACCGTTATTGTGAGATTTTCCTCTCTATTTATTTTCCTTGATTATGGTTTAATTTCTATGATTGTGTTCTATGATTTTTGCATAATTATGCTAGGAACGTTACTAGTTTGATTGTGTAATTAATCTAATGCTAGATTTAAGAATAGAATCGGATTGTTTTATTCTTTTATCTACTTGTAGCAAACTAGGGAGTAACTTAGATGCAGATCATCTTGGTTATTTTTTTGGGGAGATTGAATCAACTGTTGAATGTTTATCACGTGTAAAACATTAGCAGGTCTATTGGTTCTCTGTTTTTATTGCTGCTATTGGATTGAACTTAGACGCTGATCGGACTAGGTTATCCGTTAGTTAGGGTTTTATAGTCACGCTGATCGTGTTATTCAACTAAGAATTAGGAGAATGCGAGATTAGTTCTCGACAATAGATAATTATGGAAATAATTAGAGTTGAGGTTCAATGATCGATAATGAATTGATGTGGATGTTAATCGGATTTAAAGATCTTCCCATATTGCTTTCTCATTTTATTTATATGCTAATTAGTTGTATTTTATTCGTAAATCTATTTGAAACCCCCCATTGTTATTAGGTTTCTCAGTCCTTAGCTTAATCTAGGTATTGGATCCCGCTAAATTTAAAACTTGTCCCTGTTTCCCTGTGGATACGAACATTACTTCCCTTCTACATTTAATTATAAAAGAGAGTAGGAGAAATTTATCTTTGGGTAGGTGCATACGACAAAACCGCACCACCAAATTTTGGCGCCGTTGCCGGGGAGACGGTGTTACTTGTTTGTATTTAGCGTGATTTTTTGATGGTATTGCTTGTGCTCTTTGATTTTGGTTGACACTCATAGTACTAACGATGCATTACAAGAGTTCTTCTCAATCAGTGTTGCAGGTACTTGAAGTGGAGATTGACATGGAACCACCATTGTCACACATGGAGCACAAGCCCAATTATTGAGCTAAAGGTACTAAGTCGAGCTAACGACTTTAAACAACAGCGCTTCTCTAGAGGCCACCCGAGACCCCTCTTATTTTCTTTCTTTTCCTTTATTTCTCATCAAATTTCCACCACAACAATAAATTTTCTTTCACCCATAAAAGATCCACAACCAATCTTAATCCGCTTGGAGCCAAAATCCACAAACGAAAACCCGTTGGGAGGAGTTCAATCGCTAGGAGTTGGTAAAACTAGAGGGTTGATATTGTTAATGAATCTTTTCAATCTCTTAAGCTAGGTGCAAATCTCAAAAATTAAAAAATTTAAATTTGTCATTTGTTTGAGTGATTCGAGGGAGAGGGTTGTGCGTTGATTTATGAGATTTGAGTTGGTGTTGCTAAGAAATTTGAGTTTGACGGATTGTTTGTCATGAGTCTTGAGCAGTCGATCTTTGATTTACTCGATTTTATATTTCCCCCATTTTCAATTTACTTTTTCTTCTAATTGTCGTCACATTGAGGACAATGTGTAGTTTAAGTAGGGGGAGGGTATTCTCATTCTCATGTATCTATGTTGCATTTATTACTTTCAATTTTAAAAGAATGAATAAAAAATGAAAAAAAAAATATTAAAAAAAAGTGATGAAATGAATCCCACTGAGTTGAAAACCCGCAAGGACGGGCGACTCGGGCAAAAATTGGGGGACTCGGATAGGTCGAAAACCGGAAGGGCGGCCTATGCAAAAAAGAGCTAGTTGAACGGGTAAAATGGTGAGATGAAAAAAAAAAAGTGAGAAGCTAGGATGAAAACCCGAAAGGGCTCCTAGGCAAAATGAGAGATTAAGAGAGAATAATGTATTTGGAAAACTCATTTGCCGGAGATGGTGTCATAAGACGGAAGGCGTTTTCGGGTAAGGTAGGTGAATTCATCCTTTGTTTTGTGAAGATCTATTTGAAGTTGGCTTTCACATTCTTTTGATGATTTTTGGTGAATTGGAGGTCAATATTGAAGTTAAGTTTGAGTCCTTAGCAAATAGGGATTTGAACTTGCATTGGTTGATTGATTGTTTTGGGAGTAAGCATGGAATTTATCCCTTTTTGTCTTTGTTCCATGACTTGCTTATCTAGGTTGGTTGTACTAGTAGTAGTAGTTTGAGATCATCTTTTGAGGTTTGGGAGAGCTGATAGTTTAGTGTGTCATGAGCTAACATTTTGGGTTTTGTTGACGTTGCTGGTTATTGTTGTTGTTACGTGTTTATATATTTCAGGTGAGCTTGAATCTAAGTGTGGGGGAATCATCGTCCCTTACATTTAGGTTTTGAGCGGATGTTGTTAAGATGTGATGATGATGAGGTAGTTGATGGAGAGTGTAGGTTGGTGTCGATAGCTTGGGTGATGATTTAATTGGTATTTCTCATTTTTTAGTTTACTCGAGGTCGAGTAAATTCAAGTGTGGGGGTATTTGATACGCTCAAGTTATACGAAGTTTTTATGATATTTTGGGTGCACTTTGCTAAGGGTTTGTTTGTAATTGTTTATGTTTGCATATATATTAACCTTAGCGGAAGTTCGGAGTTTTGTGAGTTAATTAGTGTTAATGTTCTAAGTTTCGAGCTTTTAAGGTGATATGGATATATTTTGGGAGTGCTCGGGAAGTATAGCATCGTAGCATAATGGGCAATCATCGGAAGCCCAAGCCAAGCATTACCGCAAACCCGAGTCAAGCAAAGCACCACCGCAAGCACTAAGTCTGCCCCAGCAGCAATGGTTAGCGCGCAACATCCCATCATCATCGCCAAGTCAAGCAGTAGCAGCATGCCTAGCAGCGCACAGCCAGCGCTCATGCTCGCTGCTAGCAGTGTTCAAACGCGCGTCGCACCTCACGATGAAGCGCGCGACTCGCGACCCCTTCTTCGCGACTCGCGAGAATTGGCCCGACTCGCGACCCACTTTGCCTAGCCAATTTGAGCGGAAAGTCAGTCAGCTCGTCGCGACCAGTATCACGACTCGCGACGCTTAAGTCGTTTTGGGGCCACGTTTTGTGCGGGGTTTAAAAGCCTCCTAAAACCTATTTTCAAGAGGAGGAGGAGAGAGAAAAAAACACTCCTCTTTTAATTCTCCTTCCTCACTTTTGTTATTTTTGTTAGTTTTCTTAGTCTTCTTAGAGATTTCAATGTTGGATTTGGTTTTTGCTATCGGATTGTAGCTTGAACTGTTCTTGAAGAAAATTAACATGAAGCTTCAACCGTTATTATGAGATCTTTCCTCTCTATTTATTTTCCTTGATTATGGTTTAATTTCTATGATTGTGTTCTATGATTTTTGCATAATTATGCTAGGAACGTTACTAGTTTGATTGTGTAATTAATCTAATGCTAGATTTAAGAATAGAATCGGATTGTTTTATTCTTTTATCTACTTGGAGCAAACTAGGGAGTAACTTAGATGCAGATCATCTTGGTTATTTTTTTGGGGAAATTGAATCAACTGTTGAATGTTTATCACGTGTATGACATTAGCAGGTCTATTGGTTCTCTGTGTTTATTGCTGCTATTGGATTGAACTTAGATGCTGATCGGACTAGGTTATCCTTTAGTTAGGGTTTTATAGTCACGCTGATCGTGCTATTCAACTAAGAATAAGGAGAATGCGAGATTAGTTCTCGACAATAGATAATTATGGAAATAATAAGAGTTGAGGTTCAATGATCGATAATGAATTGAAGTGGATGTTAATCGGATTCAAAGATCTTCCCAGATTGATTTCTCATATTTTTTATATGCTACTTACTTGTAGTTTATTCGTAAATCTATTTGAAACCCCCTTTGTTATTAGGTTTCTCGGCCCTTAGCTTAATCTAGGTATTGGATCCCGCTTGTAACGCCCCGACTTTCATACATCCTTATTAAGTTAATTAATCATGATTAACAGCGGGAGACTTAGCTTAGTCGGCGCGTTACCGCCGTACTTTCCACTATGGGAAAATACAAGGCGACCTTTAACATTAACTTTTAGGAACAATACTTTAATTTGACACTCATTAAAGGATCACTTTAATAATAGATTAATATTTTCAAGAAATTTCGGCAGAGTTTTCTTTATAAATTGGACAACCCAAAATGGGAAAATGTTTGAAAAACCTGTTACAATGAAATATTTCCAAATCCAGAACTCAATGCTTTCGCGGAGCAGCAGCTAAAGAAAATCAAGAGCACTATTGCTCATCCAGAACTAGAAATAAAACTAAACCATTAATTATTAACTAATACAAAGTGGAACGTCCTCGCCTCAAAAGAAACGTAAAACAATCATAGCTGAACTCTTAGCACGTAACTGCTTCTATCTTGGAAAAGATGCTCCAGAACATCAACCTGAAACTATTGTAACACTACCACCCACCAAGTGACAGGCCACAGTAGTGACAAAACAAAACATTGACAGACACATCAGCACAACACTGAGTACTAACCCATAAAACATTCTTAAAACATGCTTTGGTGTCTACGACTCTCGCGAAATAAATACGTTCACATCATTCATCACATCACCATAACATAACAACATTCACTTTATTCATCATCTTTCATGAATTATAAGTTCTCACAGATATCATAGCAGAGTCGTGACATCATCATAGTTCTTTATATCAAAGCAGAAGACATACTTTCACATCATTAGACAATAAACATTCATAAACATATACTTTAAGTCATACAGGATATCATAAATCATCATCATCTCTCATTTACTTAACTAGTAATGATCGTACTATCTTAATAACATAGTTATTTCATAGCATTCGTTCATAAACATCACTAATCATCATATTCATAATCCATATCTCTTAATCCAATCATCGATAACATAATGTGTGAAATCATAAAACATAATCGCAATCATAATCATACTTTCGCAACATCAAAGTCATCATACTGCATAGCATTAAATCATAAAATCATCTACATAACAAATATTTCATTTCATATCATGAGTTTCATTATTATCTTTTCATTTTACTTTATCATCTTGGTAACTTGGCAAGTATATATTAGGAAGGACTTTGCCCACATATTAAACATGGTAACTGGCGAGTATAGACATGTGGGACGTCTCCCACCATGTGATGATCCTTAAGGAGCACTCTCCCTTGTTGGATACACCACATGCGATGATCCTCAAGAAGCACTCTCCCTTGTTGGATACACCGCTCGCACCAAAATAGAGTAGTAGCATAACATGCGGTACCCCTCAAGGAGCACTCTCCCTTGTTGGGTGTACGGCGGGTGTGAAGGTACGTGCACGACCATAAAGTAAATAAGAGTAACATTATACTGCCAGAACCTCTTTCACTTTTATTTATCATGTTTCGTTTGTTTAGCATTCATCGGCATAAGCCATAGATCTTTCATTAATCATACTTGAGCATCAATAGCTCATAAGATCATCATTTACGAAACTCATTCGAAAATAATTTAAGTATCCCATAATCCATATAAAGAATCACATCACAAAATCCTTAACATAATTATAAACATCATTTCACAAACACATTTCGAAGGGGATCGTGGGTGTTAGCAATAGATGTTACTTTCTATATTTTCAGATCGTTTCAGAATGATCATAATGTAAATTTTACATAATAGGAAATTGTAAGCATATCTCATACCTTTAAGTACTTTTAAGAATGACAACAGAAACATATCAGAAACATAGCGGAAACATAGCAGTCTTTTCGTATCTCATATCGTTTAAGAGTCATTCATACTTTCAGATGGTTTCAGAATTAAAAGGTATACTTTAACATATTCAGAATACATGAACATATATCATAGCAAACATTTCATAACCCATCATTCATAAGAATAAAAGTTATCTTTACGTACTTTCATATCATTATATAAACTAGAACATTTCCACATCATATACTAACTAATCCATTTCTTAATTTCATGAATCAACTCCAACTCCAACCACTTAAGCCATAATAACAAGATAAATTAGTGCTAATTCTCTGAGAGTGCTACACATAAAACCTTCCTAGATTAAATATAATTACTTTCGCCAGATGACTGACATCCTTCAATTAGCAATTATTAAATGAAATCTCTCAAGCTAACTCTATCAAGTTGAACAACATAAATCAAAGAGCTTCTCATTAGATTTCAAATAGGTACATCATAAAACGAAATGTTTATTGACAGAGGATCTCATACTAATTAAACTAACCTCACTACAATTGATATTATATGAGAGTATACTAATGTATATGACCAGATTTTTGCTAACATGATAATTACAGTCAAATCTAGGTAGTAAAGTTCGACATCAAAATTTACCCATTAATCAAAAGAAACCTTCAAATCATTAATCCTTTTGTCAATTGTTCAACACTAACTAGAACTCAGAGTCTCAGACTTTCAACCATTTCTTTGCAACACATATATAGATTGATACTCAATTATCAAAATACAAATTATATCAACCAAATCCATACTCAATAATCCATTTGATAAGCATATTTTGAATATAAATCAGAATAAATCCAATTAACAGAAGGATTGGAGAGGGGTAGTACCAAACTAGAACATCAACAAATAATCTCCAAATCTCAAAATTCACAACTTCAGTCATAGCCCAATCCAATTTCTAGTTGCAGGACTCAACAAACATATATTCTCAAAACTTGAAGATGTAGAGAAGAAAATTTCAAGAATCATAACTATTCCTATCAAATTCCACCAATAACAAATCAGCCATAAACAATCAAACTAACGACATCATCACACTGTTTCAATCATATCCTCAGAACCAATTTCTTAATATATTTGAAATAGTAGGGAAATTACTTATTGAAACCAAAAAGAGAAGGAGAAGGGGTGTAGTACCAAACTAGAACATCCACAAATAATCTCCAAATCTCAAAATTCACAACTTCAGTCATAACCTCTAAGATGACGAGAATAAAAAGAGGAGAATAGGAGGGTATAGTACCTCATAGAGCAAAGAAAGGAAAGACAAGAAAGCAGTAGCAACACCACCACTGGTGGCTAAGAAAGAACGACAGCACGGTGGCCACACTACCACCCACGAACAACAGCAGAAACGCGAGAGGAAGAGAAGAGCAGCGAGGAGCAAGGGAGCTCGAACAGCAGCAGCATTGAACAGAGGATAGAGAGAGAGACCAAGACCGCCACCACGACAACACCGGCGCGAGCAGGGGAAGAAAGGGAGCTCCGATGAGCTTTGGCAACACCGGCGAGGAGGCAGGCGAAGGTGAGCGAGGGAGAGAGATGGTGGGGAATTGGGGTTTCACGGGTTGGGAGAGAGAGATGGGTTGGGGTTTCTTTGGGTGAGGGGAGAGATATAAGGGGGTTGGGTACTTGGGGTTTTTACGGGAGAGAGAGAAATGGGGTTTGGGGTGTTTGGGGTTTCTTTTAAGAGAGAGAAATGGGGTGGATTTCCTTTTGGTGATGGAAATCATGAGAGAGAAAGAATTAAATATTCATTTGGTTATTTAAAATCCAAATATATAATTAATAATAATAATTTCATAAAACAAAATATATTACAAACACTACAAATATTCCAACCTCAAATAAAATAAGAATTTTCAAAACATAATTAACTTTATAATTACAAACAACGCTTAATTAAAACGCTCTTAAAAATCGGAGTATTACACCGCTAAATATAAAACTTGTCCCTGTTTCCCTGTGGATACGAACCTTACTTCCCTTCTACATTTAATTGTAAAAGAGAGTAGGAGAAATTTATCTTTGGTTAGGTGCATACGACAAAACCGCACCACCACAATTTTTTACATTGTTACTTAGAACCTACCCGGGGCACATAAGGTTTCTTTTGCACTTTTATATATGCCTTTAATGATAGAGAGCAGAGAAGAGAGTTATGGCAGGAATTAATGCAGTTTCAGATATTTGATCCATGGATATTGTGTGGTGATTTCAACTGTGTAATGAACACAGATGAAAGAATAGGAGCTGCAGTAAGGAAATAGAATTTAGGGACATTAGAGAATGTATGGTGGAATGTGGAATACAGGATGTGAAATGTACAGGGAATATTTTTACCTGGAATAATAACAGCAAGGGGTTCATAGAGTGTTCTCAAAGCTAGATAGGGTTCTAGCTAATCAGAAATGGCTAGATACATTTCCAGCTGCAGAAGTCTCATTTCAAGCAGAAGGGGAATTTGATCATTCACCTGTTGTTTTAGCTGTGTACAAGGAAGATAATACAAGGAGAAAACCATTCAAACATTTTACAATGTGGAGATCTTCTCCATAGTTTGAAGATACACTAAGGAAAGCATGGGAACAGAATGTGCAAGGTACCAAGATGTACAAAGTGGTACATAAACTTAAAGCTGTTAAGGTGGCTTTAAAGGAACTTAATAAGTTGGGTTTTTTAGATATTCAGGCATCTGAATTACAAGCTTACCATAATATGATTGAAGCTCAGCAAAGCATGCATAATCAACAAGAAAATGAGCAATTAGTAGAAGTTGAATTGAAGTAGTCAAGGAATATCAAGTAAAACATAAGGCTTATATGGAATTTCTGGCACAAAAAGTCAAAATGGCTTGGATAAAAGATGGAGATGATAATACTTATACCTTTCATCAGAGTATAAAGGCAAGGAGACTGTAGAACAAGATCTATAGTATTCATGATGAACATGGTACATGGCATGATACATAGGAAGCTGTTACAAATGCTTTTCTAGCTTATTATGAGAAGTTGCTGGGTGAAGATAATGCAGAGAGAAAGTCAGTGATGCAGTAAATAATTCAAGAGGGGCCTATGATCACAGCTGAACACAGAAATATTCTTTGTACTCCATACACTACTGATGAGGTAAAACATGCTTTATTTTCAATTCATGGAAATAAAGCACCTGGTACAAATGGATTTGGCTCATATTTTTATAGAGATGCATGGAGTATTATTAATGATGATGTGATTGATAATGTTCTAGATGTGCTCAATAGTAGGAAAATTTTAAAGGAATTAAATAATGCTGTTATTACTTTAATTCCTAAAACAAAATGCCCTACTAATGTAGCTGAATTTAGGCCTATATCATGTTGTAATACACTATATAAATGAGTAACAAAAGTGTTATGTGCAAGGCTTAGACAGGTGCTCCCTGATTTGATTATGGAAAATCAAGGAGGCTTTGTACATAGGAGGTACATTGCTCATAACATCATGGTCATACTGGATATGGTGAAGCAACATGGGAGGAAACATGTGAAGCCTAGTTGTCTTCTTAAGATTGATTTACATAAGGCATATGACACAGTTAATTGGAATTTTTGAAAGAAATGATGCAGTTTTTAGATTTCCCTCAGACATTTATTGATTTAGTCATGCAATGTGTTACAACACCAATGTTTTCTCTCATGATTAATGGATCAATGAAGGGATTTTTCACGTCTTCAAGAGGATTGAGGCAGGGTGATCCCATGTCACCACTACTGTTTGTGATATACATGGAATACTTATCAAGGATTTTGATTAAGATGCGTGAACTACATCAATTCAAATTCCACCCTAGATGCAAATTAAAGATGACTTGATACTCTGCTGTAAATGGGAATACACTTCTGTTTTTCTAATGTTGAGAGCTTTCAAACTCTTTTCTGAGACTTCAGGATTGAAATCTAATGTGCAAAAGTCAACCATGTACACATGTGGTATGCCAGAATCAGATGTCATAAGAATTGCTGCAGCTTCTGGTTTCTCACAGCAATCATTGCCATTTAAGTATTTAGGTGTACCTATCTGTGTTAAAAAGATTTCTACAGCTCAGTGTGAAGCTCTAATTGACAAGATGACAGGGAAAATTAGAGTATGGAGTAGCAGGAATATGTCCTACGCAGCAAGGACTCTTTTAATTAATTCTGTTCTCATAAGCTTACACTATTATTGGTCACAAGTATTTGTGTTGCCAAGGAAAGTTCTCACTGAAATTAATAAAATTTGTAGAGCTTTTTTGTGGGAAGGACATGGTTATGGTAGTAAAGCTGGTGTTGTGACCTGGGAGAAACTGTGTGCTCATAAAAGTGCATGTGGTTTAAGGTTCAGGAACATAGTTACCTGGAATGTAGCAAGCCTGGGTAAGTATGTATGGGCTGTATCAACCAAGCAGGATAGTGTTTGGTTGAAGTGGATTCATTTTGTTTATCTTAAAGGGGGTGATTGGTGGAGCTATAAGCCTAATGCAGGGGGAGTTGGTACTGGAAGAGAATTTGTGATGTGAAAGAGCAGTTGAAGCAAGTTCTTACATTGGAGGAAATTAATGCAGATGGATAAATACTCAGTTAAAACAATCTATGAGAAGCTAATAGGTGAAGCTCAAAAAGTGAATTGGAGTTCTATTGTTTGGAATAGGCCTAACGTGCCTAAACATAGATTTATAATGTGGCTGTCTATGCAACAGAAGCTTCAAACTACAGCAAGATTAGCAAGCTTTGGAGTAAGTGTTTCAGGTAATTGTTTGATCTGTGATGCAAACACAGAAGATCATGCACATCTTTTCTTCATGTGTGCATTTAGTGCCAGTTGTCTAGCTCATATCAAAACATGGTTGAGTATACAGACTACTACCAATTATCTACATCAACTTTTGAGATGGGTGAAGAATAGTATAAGATCTAAGTTTTAGAATGACTTAATTCATGCCAGTGTTACTGCACTAGTTTACTTTATATGGCAAGCTAGAAAAAAAGTGTATTGGGAGGCTCGTGTGCCTAGTATTCAGAAAACATGTCAAGAAGTTAATTGTTAGAGCTAGGATCTTAGTTGTAATGCCACAGAAGATTTCTAGGAAAGATCAGCTCTGGTTCAATAGTCTTCATTGAGGTTTAGTTAGTACTGATGTACGGTGATTAAATTGTATGAATAGCCTGATGGCTAGTGAACTAACTTTGAGCTGAAGGGGTCCAACCTAGTTGGTTCGCTTCCTCTTAGTTGGTTTTAGGTTGTAATTGTTTGCTCTAATTAATATAATTACTTGCTTAGCAAAAAAAAGAAAGAACCTATAAGTTAAACTTTGTCTTCCTGATGAGAACGTCATTCTTTTCGAACTAACCAAATAGGTTCACAAAACGGCAACGAACCCCCCTTTTTTCGAACCCATCATGTTTTTGTTTTCCTATCACCTCACAAAATCTAGTAAACGTTTTTTTTTGTGGATCCATCTCCCCTCTCACACTCTCGTGGAGGGTTCTCTTTTTTTTTCAATGTCACATCACACAACTTTCATGATTAGGATCCCTAAAATCACCTTAGGCTCTTGATACCATGATAAGTTTCTCGCTGGCAACCAATACCAATCTCAATATTGGTCACCCCTTTTTCCATTAATCAATCACGTATTTATTTATGCTACAAGGTTAAGAAACCCTTACTTAAACATTAACTCATAAAATATATCTAACTAGACTCCTAGTTGTAGAACATATATATTATATCTCATAACTCTAACTTATTAACTTTTATCATATCTCCTAATACTAGACTTCTATTATCATAATAATATCATATATGACTAATATGAATCAACTAGAAAATATGGAGAACAAATCTTTCCCAATTGAAATATTCTTCTCTTCTTCATCTTGCTATCCTCACTACTACTTCCTCCACAAACATCCATTTAATCTTCCTCGTGTCAACAATTTCATTGGATCATGAGGCGACGAACATGCTTTTGCAAATTCTCTCTGGATGCACAGTCTGCGTTGTTGCATGTGGCCTTCCTCATATATTCCTTCTTGGAGGTCGTAAAACGATTTACATCGACAAATCTATGTAAATATCTTGGCCTCTATTGAAGTTTGTGGTTTAGACTGTTGAAATTATCATAGAAGATGAGAGAGGGGAAGGAAACTATATTTCATTTCAAATTGTAAAGTACATTGAAAGCCTTTAAATAGGCTAAAGCATCCAAAAACACTAAACTAATAACAAGGAACATGACTATGTAGTGGAGATCAGGTCCCACTACTATTGTCCATAAAAAGAAACTAATTAACACATGTTTTTTAATATAAAACCACCTAGTAATTTAATGCTAGAAATTAGGAAATAATTGACTACATCAATTTTTGAAGCATATTCCAACATAGACAAGTAGTTTGTTATTAGCAAATAGTTTGCTATTAGTTTTGATTTTGTTATTACCTTGTAATATGAATAACGAGTCTTGTAATGATTCTCATTAAGACATAAATAATAAATATATATAATTTTCCCTCTTTCTCTTTCTAGCTCTCTTCGAGCTTTCTCCAAGCCATCAATGTCTTCCATTGATTTCTTCTGCTTCCTTGCTTCCTAAATCTTCAATTTCAACAGCCCCGTTAAAGGATTCCGCTTCTCCAAATCGTCCAATAATTAGGCGACGAGTACGCCCTCTAGATCTCCGATAACTTTGGCTGCAACCTCTTGGTTATTCAATTTCCACCGAGAAACTTGTTTTCGTGATGCATATATTTTACGAACTGGTGGCTGAAGTTGGGAGGAAGAAGTACTGGAGGAGGACAGTGGTTATGGGGAAGGAGATGGGAGGAGAGAGAAGAAGGGGCATCTATAAAAGTAATAAAAAGTATTCATAAACTTATACTCCCTGTTAGAGCTGTCAAAAAATGACCTAAACTGACAACCCGACCTGAACCTGTAATGACCTGTAACTGACTTGCACCTGAAATTTTGGTAAAACAGGTCACCTGTAACCTGACCTGCACCCGACCCGATACTAACTGATAACGGATCTTGACCTGGTACTCCATGACCTGAATCTAAGCCGACACCCGACCAAAAAAGACCGATAACTGAAGTGATGCGACCTGACAACGATCCGAACCTGATTAGACACCTGACCTGATTGTGACCTGTAACCAATCATAACTCGACACAACCTGCTATTGTCCCGACCTGTTGCAACCTGTGACCTGATTTTGCAAGACTTGTTGAGGCTAGGTACTCGTTTTTACCGACATGTGCTACCCGATACCTGATTTTGTCCGACCTGTTGGTTGTTGATGATTCGACTTGTCATTAACCTTGCCATATAGCAAGATAAACATATGTTACCATTATTTACATAACCCAAATAAAGTAAAACATGTATTAAAGTTAATCTGAGCTTAACATTTTATAATTTTAATATAATAAATTTGAACAAATAGCATTAATAAAATTGTAACCTATTGATGTCCTCAATTTGAAGTAAAAAAAAAACTAAGTGTAACTTTTAAAAATTAATATCATCTAATTTGTTTGTGGGAATAAACTATATCGGTAATCATAGAGAATGCTTTAAATTTCCCATAAAATAATTAGGAGTATATTGATCCCTTCTTATGATATTATGATTATTATCTTAGTTGCTTTTGAAATTATTTCATGTAATATACATAACCATATATATATTGCTCTAGTTTGCTTTCTTCATTCACTAACTAATTTTATTCCAAAATTCAATAATTTATACGAGTTAAAAGTAACAAGGGAGAAAAATCATAAAAGATAGCATTATATATTTACATTACATGAAAAGTGGATCAACATAGTATATGTAGCGAACTAAGGAAGTCAAAGATTGGCAAAGTTTTAAAACCAACTCTTTACTCCTAATCAAAGGCTAAGTCAAAAGTGCCACGATATACACAAAGCAAAAAATGATCTAAGTTAGTGTTCAACCAAAATAGCTAAAGTTGAACATGAAGGCAGAGCTATAGCACCAACTCATTACTCCCCTACTCCTAAAGCATCACTCAACAAAGCAGCACCATGGAAAACCATGAAAAAGTAGTGCCACGATATATATACGTAGCAAAAAATGATCTAAGTGAATGTTCAACAACCAAAATAGCTAAAGGTGAACATGTTGGCAGAGCTGTAGCACCAACACATTACTCCCCCACTCCTAAAGCTGCACTCAACGAAGCAGCACCACGAAAAACCACGGAAAAGCGGCAATGCAATGAGCAAAGAACATGGACGACGAGAATAAAAAAAGAAAAGAGAGGAGAAAATTAGAGAAAAGGAAGAGAGGAGAAAATCAGAGAAAAGGAAGAGAGGAGAAAAGGAAAAGAGAGGAGAAAATCAGAGAGTAAAAATACTGAATATCAAAGAACAAATAAATAATATCACTTACCATGATTACTCGGGAAGACACTCAGTTTCCTCATAAGTCAAAGATGAAGGTTCAACGTCAACTTCATAATTTACATACTCTTCTTTGTCATAACCATTCAACCAATTTTTAGAAGTAACCAAAGCCTCAACATGTTCATCTGAGAGACAACTTCTCCACTTGTTCAAGATTCGACCACCCATACTAAAAGACGATTCGGAAGCAACCGAAGAGATAGGGATGGCCAAAATATCTTTTGCCATTCGAGAGAGGATTGGATAACATACAGATTGCTCCTTCCAATAATTGAGGATATCAAACTCTTCATGTGGAAAATCAGGCCTTTGTGGCAAACTGAGATAAGCATCCACTTCAGACGTGGAGTAGCCAACTCGACTTTGAGCTACATTTGCATTAAAATTCTACAAAAAATAAATAAAATAAAATAAGATTTAAGATGACAGGAAACTAAGACTTAAAAAACAGAAATAGGGAAAATCTGAAACCTTGTATATGTTGCTAGTCTTAAATGGTCCATGAGGCACAAGAGGTGGAAGAGATGTTGGTATACTTCTTTGTGATGATGAAGATGAATCACAAGGTGTTGTAGATTTAGCATAGAAATTATACATCTCAACAAATTCCGAAAGCACAGCTTGTGCCTTACTACCAGTTGTATCATCAATATATATCCATTTACAGTACATGCTTGCCATAAATCACAAGTCAAGCCAATTCTAGAAGTTAAAGCTCCTAACGTATCAAACAACTGTTTCTTTAAACCATTATACTCTGCCATGCACCACTTAGTCATAGTATTTCTACTAACAGTTTTGACCATAGGGTTCATATAAGCATGCAATTTTCTAGTCCTTTCATGCTCAACCATACTCAATGCATATCCATGACATAATATAGATTCAGCAAATAATTTCAGATAAGTTTTTTGATCAAAATTAGAACTAGCAAGCACATTAGGATTCTTGGCCATGTCCTCTAAGTAAGACGGACAATTAACATAATGTCTTTTAGCATTAGAAGTACCAACACGACTATCATACTTATATGTTTGTGTTTTGCAATACTTACATTTTGCAATCAAACCTTCTGGTAAGGTAAAGAAATCATAGTGATCCCAAACCGGCGAAGTACGTCTCCCCATTTTTGAAGAAGCTTTCTTTTGATCTGAAGATGCAACATCAATTGTAGGATCACCAACCTAATGAGGAGTCTGATTATTATTACCATCGATTCCTTCAAAAAATAACATACCATTATACACAAACAAAAAAAAAACAAAAAAACTTGTGAGATTTGTAAGAAAAATTAATCGTTACCTATCTCATATGCGTTATCAAATCCATGTGGTACTTCTTGACTGTCCATGGCATGACAACATAGCACCAGAGATCTATCACAATTCACAACAAACACCGGTAATACAAAGATCTATACACTGAGTTATTGTTAGGTTTTTCATAAATTTTGTTTCAGAAAAATATCTATTAACACGAAATTTTCATTAATACTTTTGATGTTATGTTTATCACTTTCCAAATCAGAGGTTTCAATTCTTTTTTTCATGTTAATATTTGTAAGTCCCTAGTATATATAATATTTTTTTAATATTTGTAAGTGTTCAAAGAAACCAGATCATTCCCTATCAACACTTACAATTTGGAACCTCAGATTTGGTTTTGTTGTATCTTAAGCTACTAGGTTGATAATTAATATTATCATGCAAATCTATTTTTTTAATGTTGGTAAGTGTTTAGTGTTCATTTCAATATACTCTTCTTCTCATCGTCATCTGCAACTTTCCCTCCTAACACTTTAATTGAAACATAATTTACAGAAAAAATTTGCCAAATACATCCGAAAAATCTCATTTGAAGCACACAAAGAAAATTAAAAGACAAACAACAAGCGAAACATGAATCAGCAGAGTTAAAGTTGAAGAGAGAGAAAGAAACCTCTTTTCAGAAGCGCCACCCTTTCTGATTGAGGAAGGAACGGAAGCGAGGTGAGTTAACGTCGTAAATTCTGCAGAGAACAAAAAGAAAATTTCTGCTCCAAATCTTGAGCTTCTCCTAGACCAAATAATCACCAAATCCTTGATATTCTGCTCGTTGATTGGGTTTTATTTTGCTGATGAAGTTGAACATGATGGCGTGCAAGTGCTGAGTGATGGAGATGGCGTGAGAGTGTTGAGTGGAGATGGCGTTAGAGTGTTGAGTGAGAGGGAGGAGATGGCGTAAGAGTGAAAGAGGGGGAAAGAATGAGGTTAGGGATTATGGTTGAGATAGGAAAACAATTTATTACCGTTTGGGATATGATGGTGTGGGAGAGATGGAGGGTTGGATTTGACTCTCCAAAAATCAACGGTTGAAGATCCTGATCCATGTGCTTATTATTTGACCAATGAGAAGTGGGGATTAAGAGGCACATGGATAGAGAGTTTGATCCATTGATTTATAATTCATGCCTTGGTGATTTAATATATTATTATTTATGTCAATAACAATTAGTAATTTAAAGTTTATATTTAGTAATTAGTAATTTAGTATAGCTAATTGTTGTCGTTGTTTATTTGTTGTTTTTGTTATTATTATTAATTAATATTTGTCAAATAGGATCAAGTTTCGATCGGACAATGTATGATTCTAGTAAATCACAATCAAGTTTGAACCACAAATTATATTCATCTTCACGTCTAAAGTTATCCCGTCCTATATCGGTTATTGACTAAATAATTATATTTTAAAGCACGCGATGAAAAGTCAAGTGAATGTTTCATTAATTTTTTGTATGAAGTTCTAAATGGGCCAGTTTTGGCTAGCTTGAATATTAGCTTAAAACATCTTTTAGTCCCATTCATATTAACAAGTTTATTAGAGCTTAATCGTGAATTTATTTTAAAAATATTTATGCTAAAGATCACTTATCATCAGATCGGATGAGCTACGTTAGTAGGTTCCTCCCTTTCATCATCAAAATCAACTCAATTGTATTGCATACAATCATAATTATTGGCTATGGCAAAATTAGGTACTCTCGTAGTCAAACATTATCCATTTTTTACTATGTAAGAATATCTTATTATTGGGTTGGTTCCATTTCTCATCTACGATACTACTATGCGCATTCAGCTCACTTGTTTATTATCATATATTATTGGACACTTTGGACGTAAGTTATTATGATATATTATTCTAATTATTGTTCTTGCTAATGATCATATCCAAAAATTAGAAACAATTGTACTTGAGTATTCGAGTAATTAGCATAGATTTGTACTTACTAAACTAATCACTCTTGACAATTATCAAAAATCAGAGTGTCCATCTTACACTAAGGAGTCAAGATCTATTTAGACTTTAAGACCATACACATAGTACGGTAGTAGACTATATTGATACAGTTATACTCAGTAAGCCAATATTAGGACTCATAACGCAAGAATCTTTAATTATCATTAATTCAATAACTCATACTATTTGTTATAATTGTTGTTAACTAGGAACAAGTGGATTTGACTTATGTATTTTGGCTCGACTATTGTTACCTTGAACGAGCCTACTTGTTATAATCCAATGCCTACTTGTTACAAGTTAATTAAATATCATTGAGTTTCGAGATGAATTTAACGTAAAGAAGATTAATTTCTTGGTATATATAAGTGTATAATTAGTATGAACTAATCAAGCATTTATTTTCAATGAAATCTTAAATAATTATAAAATTTTGAAGCAACGCCACACAAGCTCAATGTCTTGTCCCGAACTCGAATCGACCCGTAAGTGACCCGAAACCAAGTATTGCACAATCCAATTGTATCCCAACTTGATAATTATCAACCTGAATTTGACCCGAACATGACAATGACCCAAACCATTGTTGCCCAGACCTGTTAACTAGCCGACCCGTATATGACCTGAACCTGAAATGACTTGCTACAAACCTGCCATAAACCCGATCCGGCACCACATGGCCACAAAACATGACCTGTCCCAAAATTGACCGTGTCGAACCTGACCGAACCTGCAAGAACAAATAAACCAAGGTAGACTTGACCGAATTACGACCGCTCTCGACCTGCACCCGACCTGCTGGATCAGATGACCTGATACGACCTGACCGAATATGACCCGAAACCTGAGTTGACCCAACCCGAACCCGACTCGAGTAACTGAATTGACAGCTCTACTCCCTGTGCATCTATAAGATTGTTACATTTTTCACTTTTTAAGTATACTAATGCAAAACTTTCAACACTAACATCTCTAGTTTTGTATTTGTAAAAATTATAAAAATATAGATATTTATAATATACATAGTAAGACTAATCTAACAAGATCTAACATTACTATATTTTTCCTATTGTATAGATTCCAAACGATGGTAAAGTGAAATTTTGAATAGTGGAAAAATGTCAAAGTGTACAATTGAAAAAATATTAAAGGAGCTAGAAAAAGTTACCATAAACTCATACATTTGTGCCATAAAATTGATAAGTTTTTGCCGAAAAACTAAAAATATAATATTAAAATGATAAAAGAATATACATAAACTGACAAACAGATGACTCAAACTAATAAATATATACGCTAGACTAATAAAAGTGCTATACAGAAGTTTCATAAACTAAAATTCTTAATGACTGAGACGCATCTCAACCAAGACATTTTGTTTGAAAAATACGTAGTAATTTTTTGTAGATTCGTTTCAAAATAAACATACCAAATATCGTTTATATAACCAGAAGCTTATGACTTATCATCTGTCATATTTTTTAATTCAATATCAAGTGTTAACGTTATTAAGAAACAGAGACATTAATAAGAATTTACATGATCATGTATTAATTTCTTTATTATTATTATTATTATTCATAAATAAAGAACTATTATTATAGTTTAACAGTTTATTCCATGATATAGCAAGTTTTTAACATTTTGAATAAAGGAAGTATATGTTATCGTTCGACAATTTTAATTAATAATGTTAGTGCTATTATTAATGTCAATGTTTAGGACACCCAACACACTAATAGGCAAATGGAGTAGACATGGAGGAATTGCAAACCATAAGACACTGTCAAACTGTGCTCGATCAACAAGTTTTTATTTACTACCATATACAAGTACACTTTTAATAGGTCAAACAACCGTCTGGCGATAGATTTGTACGACTAATATAGCATATGCAAAACCCCTCAATTATTGTAAGAGTTTGAGGCCCTTCATCATCCAAATTGAAGAAATGAAACTTCCTAGCAAACTCATAGTCATCTTCTTAACTCCTATTCTCCTCATCATCTTACCAGTTTCCTCCCAATATGAACCCGTCCATGAAGCTTGCAATGAATTTGCTGGAAACTATACAGCGAACAGCACGTATCTAAACAACCTCGATCTCCTCCGATCCGACCTCACAAACCAAGCTTCCCTCTCTCTTTTCAGCAATTAAACGGTTGGACAAGGGATCGACGAAGTAAATGGCCTACACATGCATGTGTCGAGGTGACTTTAAAGGTGAACAATGCCATGATTGTGTTGATGCCGCCTTCTCGATGATCTTCGAGAGATGTCCTGTCCAAATGGAGGCCATCATGTGGCTCGAGGACTGTATGGTACGCTATGCAAACCGCCACATTTTCTCTCGCCAAGAAGAAGAACCCTACAGTTATGCTTGGATTACAGTAAATGTTTCCAATCCCTTGCAATTAGGTGAAATAATTACAACCAATACGGAAAGTTTGATCATGCAAGCGGCCTATAACACAAGCATGAGAGGCTATGCTAACGGTCAAACCAATGTCTCGCTATTCGAGGTCGTGTATATAGTAAGTTAGTAACGCAATGTACGCCGGATAATCTTGGGCCTCTATGTGAGAGATGCCTAAAAGTTGGTCTAATAGGAGTATGCTGCGGACCTCTAAAAACGACAATGATTATGATGTTGCCTAGTTGCTGGCTACGTTATGCGCACGCGCCTTTGGTTCGGGACTTCGACAGTTCTCCCCCTGGACCTCCCTTATCAACATCTCTTCCTCCTACTAGGCCTTCATTTGAGGCTGATGATTTTCCCATACTTCCTCCACCATCTTCACCAGGTAGTTTACATACGAAGTTCTTCAAGTAAATTCAATTATTCTCAAGGTTAGAAATTAAACAATCCCTCCTCCCCCCTGAAAAGGATTAATAGTTTTCAAACCAGTGGTGTTTTCTACTCAATAATTATCAAGTGAACATAAACATGGGTAACACATATTTATGAAGATATATGAGTCGAGAAAAGGTTACTTCACAGTTTATTTAAGGAGAATATTTGTTAAAAAAGTTGCTATTGAATTCATAGATTCGTTAAAACATTTTTTTGTGGGTCAAATGTTACAAAACCTAAACATGTTTTTCACCTATATACATATATAAATATATTCCCCTTTTGTTTTATCAGATTCATCCTAATTTATATTTTTTAAAGATCAACTTCTTGTAATTTTTTTTTGGTTAATTGGGAAAATATATTTTAAAAAAACTACGCAATCCAGTTTAGCTAGCCTGGCTAGCAAAGGGATCTACGATCCCATCAATACAGCAAAAACATAAATGTTCAAAAGTAATATCTTCTAGATTAATTCCTAGTTTCACCCATGGGACTATACAAAATTGGCAAAAAACATTCACCTCCCTACTTCCCTGCCGAACCGTTCTAGCTAAGATGTCAGCCTCTCGAACTTGATCCCGTTCCACTTTTTCCAGCTGGATTTGAACTTCCCCCTGCAGCAATTTCCTGCACGTTGTAGTATAGTTGTTATATCTATCTTTGATCCTTGTACTTCGATTTATACTATACACAACAACCAGAGAATCCGAGAGAATAAGACAGTTTGACCACTGATTTGCTTTTAGCCACAACAAGGTTTTGTAAATAGCCAAGATCTCCATAAGATTTACATCATTGCTCATAATATTCCCACATATTCCTTTCATCCATTGACCTTCTTTGCTCCTACATATAGCTCCCATACCTGCATGGAGGTTAGAAGTACAGAAGGAGGCATCCACTGTTATAGTAAAATCATGGTTTTGAGAAATCAGGAGAGGTTGTGGGGGTTTTGTAATTAAAGTTAGATTGGGTCTTCAACAAGCATATTCAGTGGCTAGAAAAACCGACTGGTGCCAAAAAAATGATCCAGTTTCAGGTCCTTATTGTTGAATACTTATTGGTTCCTTCTAATCTAGATTCTCCAACAAAGGAAGGAGAACAAACTGCCCCAAGGAATGTTGTTTTGGTCTTTCACTACAGTATGGCCGGATTTAATGTTATGACTTAACCAATTCCTAAAGTCCATAGAAAAGAAATCATGGGGGAGGGGTGCACCTCGACCAAACTTCTTTTGCTGTAATACAATCCCTAAGGATATGGTCACACGATTTAGGAACAGTTTGGCAGAAGGGACAGTTGGGGTTTTTTCAGTTATCTTTCTAGTATAAAGGGAATCTTTTGTTGGGATGTCATTCCATAAGCAAGCCCAAATAAAGTTCTGGATTTTGGGGTGACAGGGGGCAGACCACACACTATTCCCGTCCCAATCTCTACTACAGGATGGAGAGGCCCTGTCCATTCCTCCTTGTATATCAGTTTGGAATTAAACTAGTTACCCCTAGCAACCCAACAAACAAGGGTGTCCTCTTGGTCCTGACTAGCCCTACTCCTGGGGTACTTCATGATCAACTGGGATATATGTGGACGGAGGGTCAGGGTTAAAGTAACTTTACCCAACAAACTTCTTGTAACTTTACCACATACAAATTTAGAAAACTAAGGGTTAAAGTCTTATGTTAGAGACATAAAAATGAATAGAAAAGCTTTCTAGGATATCATACATTCTCAAATAGATCTTCCCTATGTCCTAATTTATTTGGCAGACACTTTTCGTGAAATTTGAAAAAATTGAGAAAATAAAAGACAACGAAGTAGGTAGGTAGGTGTAGAGCCAAAAAATAAGTGCTTGCTTGCATTCAAAGAAAACGAGGGAAAGGATAAGGAGGGAAATGGAGGGATGAATTTCCTCCATTTGGATACTAAATTAGGAGGGAAGGGAAATGAAAGGATGAATTCCTCCATATTTTTGGAAAAACCAAATCTCTCCAACAACGGAAAGATTTAAAAGGAAAACTCATCAATCTTCCTTTCCCTTCCCTCCCTACCCTTCCCTTCCCCCTCCCCCCTCCCCTCCCCCTCCCCTCCCCTTGTGTCTCCTCCGCTTCCTTTCCTTGCACTTTCTCTATCTAGACAAAACGTAAAGAAAAAGATTACAAAAAGACGATACATGGCAAGTGAAAGAGGGACAACAGATAAATGAAACTGCGAAATATGTTTGTGGAGGTATCTAGTACCTTTTCAAAAGTTATATTTTCACGTTTATCTACTGCCACTACAGTTCTATCATTTCAAAACTTTGACCAGCTACTTATAGTTATATTTTCAAGTTTTTGATAGGATTTATTAGCCACCAGCTATTCAGCAAGACCACCTTGATAGATTTTTTTTATGCCTATTAATCCTCTGTTTTAAAATGTTCTAGATTTTTATATAAAAAAAAAGAAAAGAAATGTACTAGATGGTGGAATTTATCTATTATTCTCCAATCTTTGTTTTAACTGCTACTTTTCTAGCTTAGAAATTTTATTGTAATTTACTTGAAATTTGGCAGATGCAGAGAGGTCTAGTGCAACCGAAGTAACATCAGGTGGCTTTATAAGTTTCATGATTGGGCTTGTGGTGGCAATGAGCATGACATTAGTTCTAATGATTTTCTAAAATGTGTATATATTTTTATGCTTTTTTTTTGTGTGAAAATCTGAATTTGATAAGTAAATCAGGATCAATGCATTTGATTCACAAATGATTTAGAGAGAAGAGAATGATGCCAGAAAAATATCTTGACAACTTGTACTATTTTATTTCTCATTGATAATGTGACCCTGAAGCCTTATAGTACTATATACAGATAGGAAGAAAATATTCCTGACATGCAGGTCCAGTCCTGACAATTTTTAGGCCCGGGGCGGTATGATAAATGAGGGCCCTTTAACCTGACAAGTATATATTCTACATTTGTTGTACCCTCTACGGCCTACGCTATCATTCTCATTAGAATCTATTTTTTTAAAAACAAATTTATCAATGGCACCCAATATTTGAAATGAACAACATTTGAGAAATTAGTATAAAAATTAATACACATAAGACAACAAGTAATTCCTATCAACTTCTCACTTCAATTGAAAGTTGAAACCCCAACAAACAATTCTAAAAACAACACGTCAACTTTTCACATGCAAGCCCACAAAATCTATCAAATCTCTCATATAAAAATATACGGAAAAAAAAAATTCCACAAACACAAAGACAAAACAGAAAGAATCCATCTCAAAAATCAATGAACAAATAACTCAAATTTCACAATTCAAACAAAAACTATATTAAAAACCCAAAAACACATGAAAATAAAATAACAAAAAAAAAACCCCACAAAAGTAAGAAAAATAGAACCTGCTAGCAGAAAAAAGAACCCAGTTTCTCCATTCTCTCTCTATTTTCTCGAATACTTCCTTCCCTAGTTCTTTCATACTCAGCTGCATCTTCATCTTCCTTTCAGAATTTGAGTCAAATTTAGATTCTAAACTCGAAACCTCTCTCCTCTTTGTGGGTTTTGGGATTTTCTTTTCTGTTTTTTGTGGGTTTTTTATTTCGATTTCGGATTCAGATTCACTCAATGGTAAAATTGAAGGAATCCGAAATCTCTCTCTTGTTTTTTTTTGTCTGGAAAAACGTGTGTTAATGGAGAAAGAAGGAAGGAATTATGAAGGGTTTGTGTCAGAGTTTCAGAGGTGATTGAGATTTGAGAGGGCCCAAGAGGGAAGGAAACTCACTGTCAAAACCTATTATCTGATGGTTCAAAACCTTTGGACTTTTTTTGCAAAAACTAGGCCCCTTATTTCATTGGGCCCTGGGCAATGCTGACATGCTGACCTCAACAAGGCAGCGACCAAAAAGGCTATTGTACGAATATTCTAGCACTAAGGACAAATTTATGTTTTAGGGAATAAATACTAAAAGATAGGTAAAAAGAAGGAGAAATTTGACCCAGCTTCCTTAATACTCCCCTTCAAGCTGTGAGTGAAGGGTTCTCCTAGACTCCCAGCTGATGAGCAAGGTCATTGTGCTGTTGAACTGACAAACTATTTGTAAGAATGCCATCTATTTGAGACTTGGAAGAAACATGTTGAGAGGCATGGAGCCAGATTTAACCATGCCACTTACACAGTGACAATCAACTTCAACATGCTTTGTTTTTTCATGCAAAATAGGAATTGCAACAATTGCTATTGTTGCCTGATTATCACATGTTAGGAGAGTAGGTGCAAGGTGCTTAATGCCCATGTTTTTTAGAAGAGATTTTAACTAAGTGACTTCACAAGTTATTAGAGTCATTGCTCTATATTCACCCTCAGCTGAGGACCTTACAACTACATTTTGCTTCTTTATTTTCCAAGATATAGGTGATTGACCCAAGAGGACACGATAGCCTGATGTAGATCTCCTTGTGTAGGGACAAGAGGCACAATCACTACCACATTATTATGCTGTGAGTTGTGCAGTAGAGGAAGAGGCCAAGAGAATTCCTTGTTAAGTGGTGCCAGCTACGCACTTTTGGAGTTTTTTGGCTGCTTGCATATGAATGGTGATGGGAGAGTGCATGAATTGACTAAGGATTTGCACTATAAAGGCTACGTCAGGTCTTGTCAGAGTTAGATAAATGAGTTTACCAAGGAGATGTTGACAGAAAGTAGGTTGAAGGAGGAGGTCTCCTTTGTCTGGTGAATGCTTAAGATTTGATTTCATGGGAAGTTTGAGTGGTTTGACATTGAGCATGCCATATTCTTTTAGTAGGTCAACTGTGTATTTTCTTTGAGATACAAAAAAACCTGTTGTGGTAGAATCAATCTCTAACCCTAAAAAGTATCTAGCTGGGCCAAGATCCTTCATATGAAATTTACTGGATAGAAGAGATTTGACGTGATTGATATGAGAGAGGTTTGTTAACATAGATGAGTAAATCATCAACATACACTAGTACCATAGTGATGTTATTGTCTGATCTTTGTGTGAAAAGACTATAATTAGCTTTGGATTGAAGGAAGTCAAAAGAGAGGAGGGTGTTTGACAATTTTAAGAACCACTGCCTAGGGGCTTGTTTCAAGCTATATAGTGATCTGTTTAGTTTGCAGACAAGGTTAGGTGAGGTACAGCGAGGAGTACAGTGAGTTGTGTAGTGAATAAGGATTCTACAGCCATCATGAGTATACCCCTGAGGCAAAGTCATATAGACATCCTCCTCAAAAGTCATATAGGTAGTCATATAGCATGAGTTGTGGAGGAATGCATTAGTAACATCTGTTTGTGTTGTATGCCATTGGTTCATTGCTGCCACTTCAAGAGTAGCCTTAGGGTAAAAGTTTCACCATTAGTCTTTGCCTAGTTGTTGTTTGCACCCAAGCACAATAAGTCTTGCTTTGTGTCTGTCCACATTGTAATATGCTCTGTATTTGGTTTTATATAGTCATTTGCAACCAATGGCTTTTTTCCAAGAGGAAGAGAGGTGAGGGTCGAAGGCAGGTAATTCCTTGTTCATAGCTGAGACCTAGTGAGTATGAGCAACTGCATGTTTAAAGAAAAGAGGATCAGTTGTTTCAGTAGGTAGACTGATAAAATAGTGAAATTAAGGATTAATACTTTGAATAGCAAGGCTTTCTATAGGTTTAGAGGAGGTGATAACATAGTGAATTAGCCAAGTTGATTTAGTGATGGCCCTGGTACTCCTTCTGGGAGGGGAGATCAAAGAGCAGTAGATGGGGAAGTGTGAACAAGAGGAGAAGTAGGAGGCGAGTTTGGAGGTGTGCCAGGGTGGGTTGTTATCAACAGGTGGGGTGTTATCAATGTCAATATAAGGAGATAAGGAATTGGTTAAGTGAGAAGGAAGGGAGAAAGGTACATGATGCGTATACTTGTCCAAGGATTGTAGTTCATAGGGGAAGATAATTTCACGAAACAGGACATCTCTAGAAACAAAAGTTTGGTGAGTGAGAAGGTTTAATAATTTGCAACCATTTTTCAGAGGAAGGATGTCTAACGAAAGTGCAGCAGACTCCCCTTGGTTGAAATTTGTCTGATGTATGTTGTGGGTTTGAAGAAAAAGCCAAGTACCCAAACACCCCTAGGTGCTCATAGGAGTGTATATCATGAAACAAGGCTTCATAAGGAGTTTTATTTCCTAAAACTACAGTAGGAAGTATGTTTATCAAATGAACTATTGTCATAAAGCAATCTCCCCAAAAAGAGAGAGGCAAACCTGATTGAAATCTCAGTGATCTTGCATTCTCTAAAATGTGTCTGTGTTTTCTCTCCACACTAGCATTTTGCTGGGCGTCTATCAACACAGGATGTCTGGTGTAGGATGCTATTTTCATAAATGAATTGTTCACAAGCTGAGTCATGCAACTCTAGAGCATTACCAGACCTAATATGCTTGATTTTACAAAGTGCGTGAGAACATAGTTGTAGAAGGTTTCCAATGTGGATAAGGAATCAGATTCGTGCTGCAACAAGTAGACGGTAGACCCATGTTGTTCTTGTACAATCATCAACAATTGTTAAGAAGAACTTGTACTTCTTCCTTGTATAGACCTTATGAGGACCTCAGATGTCCATATGGATGAGATCAAAGGGAATTGAGAATGAGATTGCCTGAGGTTGCAAGGAAGTTTAGTAAACTTGGCATAGGACAAGTGATGCATACATGGGTATTGTGAGAAATAGAGGATTGAACACACTTGATGTGTTTGAGTTTACCAATAGAGGCATGGCCAATCCCGTCATGACATAAAGTAAATGTTATAGGTTTGGTGATAGATTGTGGTGTCACCAACTAGGCATGTGGCTTTTTTTTTTGTGAGAGTAGAGGAATGATGTGAAGGAGACACGTGAGTTAGGTGGTTTGAGCCAAGGGTTTGTTAATGAGGTAATACAAGATATGTTTTTCATTGCCTATGGCTTTGATGGTTTTGGTTTCAATGTCTTCGACCACACAATGTTTGTTGTTGAAGATGACTCACAATGGTTGTTTGTTACCCGTTTGTGAATGTACAGAAGGTTATGTTGAAAATTAGGAACATATAGGACATGGTTAAGGTGAGGTTGTTGTGTAAGAACACAGTGGTTATGTGAATGATGGTGCTGGTTGCTCTAGTAGGAAGGTTTATGGTGAGTTTTTTTGGTGCTTGAGAAGTAGATGAAAGGTGAGAAATAGGAATTGTCATGTGGTCGGAAGCCCCTAAGTTTGAGATCCTATCATCTGTGACATCAGTGGCATGGTTACAGGACACCATGCCTGAGAAATTTTCCAATTCTTCATCTGTATCTCCTCCTTTATATACTCTCATAGCGGAAGCATTAGAAGAGCTTGGAATTAATCTCACGAGTTGCTCAACTTATTATTGTGAGAAAGTGATAATGTTTCCAGTAGAGGAAGTAGAGGGTTGTGTTGTTGTTGTCATTTTTAGAGGTTAGTATCTGTTTTGATTTTATTTAGGAGGATTAGGTTTGTGTTTGTTGGTTTGAAATGATGAAGATTTGTATTTTGGGTGATTTTTTGGATATCCTACAACATGCTAACACTAGTGTTAGAATGACCCTTCGATCCACATATAGAACACACCAGCTTTCTATCATTTTTGCAGGTTTTGTTCTTACTAAACATGGCTGATATCAAGTATATAGAGAGTTAGGAATTCCTTTTGACTCTCTTCTTGTTGCAGCACTGCGTAGGCATATTCTACTAAATGTAAAGGGGTGAGAATCTACAGATTACTCCTCCAAGCCCCAAATAATTCATGCAAGCCATTAAGAAATTGAAACAATTTACTCTCATCTTGGTGTTTAGTGATGGTTTCAAGTAATTGTTTTAAATCATCAGTCATATTAGTTATACTAGGCAACACATTCATAGAATTCAAATCTTCCCATAAGCACCTCATGCTAGTTTAATATTCATGTATGGTACCTTGTTTTTTAGAGCATACAAATCTCTACTTATCTTGTATTTTCTAGAATCATTAGATAAGGAAAATCTCTGTTCTAGATGCAACCAAATATCTTTAGTAGAAGTAAGGTATAGAACGGATTTTTTTAACTGGATATGAAAGAGAAGCAAAAATCCAAGATATTACCATAGAGTTGTAGGTTTCGATTGTTCACCTTTGGTAGCATCTGTAGTTGATTTGGCTACCGTGCCAAGTGCGAAATCCAGTTTCTTTTGGAGGACAAGGCAACTTCCATTGCTATTCTCCAAGACCTGTAGTTTTCAGGTCCAGTGAGCTTATCAACACTAATGGAATTTCCTCCATCAGAAGGATGTAAGTATAAGGGACTTTGTGTATCAACAACCATTTTTGGTTAGATGAATCTTTTGTTGTCCAACCTCACTACTTGTGGCTAGGTTCTTCACCATTCGAAACTCAGGTTCCTTAGTGACATCTTTTGTCTTTTTCTTAGTAACCATAACAGGAGGTTGGGGAGCTGGTTCACCCCTCCATACTCTATTCACGACCTTTCTCTTGCACTCCTCCTTTCTATGCCCTATTCCCTTGCAATTTCACCATTTGATCAAACTCATTAATAAATTCAATATGATCAGGAATGTTTGGATCAATTTGAACCTCTATCATCATCCTAGCATATTAAGGCTTCTTTCTATCTTCTCAGTTATAAGATTGGTTTCCTTAAAGAGCTAGCTATCTTAAAAATACATTGTCCCCTAATACCTGAAATCACGTTTCAACCGAATCGATGTAGGAAGCGATCTAATCTCCTCTTTCGGTAATATCAATTTTTCAGTTAGTCAAAGACAAAAAAGGATTTTTCGCGCCTATATTCTCTCTCGGTGCACGATAGGATTTCTCCCTTATCATGCGTTGCCGCCATGGCAAGAACACCGAAAGCTCGAAAAACTCCTCCGAAACTGCGATCATCTGTTGCTAAGAAAATTTGTGATGGCCCTACGTCTGATTCTCAGGCGAAGAAAACGAAATCCATGGATGCAATTATTGGAATTCAAGAAATGGAGGTTGAATCTGTTACAGAAGGAAGTGCAGACGGTGAAATTTTCTCTCCAAAAGCTTCAATTGCTGCATTGGAAGCTTAATCGGAGAATCAGCGGACATTTTCGACCTGGTTATCGGTGATGAATTCGGGGAATTTGCCTCAAAATCAGGTATCTCCAATTCTAATTTTGCAATCATATCATGAATTAAATGATAATGTTGTTAGAATTGAATTAGAAGATATTCAAGATGAGGTGGATTATTGGAATTCGGCTATTGTCTGTTCTGTGTTAGGAGCAAATCCACCCTCATCTAAAATGAAGGGTTTTCTCGTAGGATTTGGAAGGATTTGGGAGTAGACAAAGTAGCTAGTATAGATCATGGAGTTTTCATTGTTAGATTTCGTTCTATAGAAAATCGTGATAGGGTGCTATCAAACTATCGTCCTACGTTTGATAAAAAGCCGGTCATATGCAAGCCATGGCACAAGGATATTGTGAATTTCAAGGATGAAATTAGTTTGGTTCCAATATGGATTCAATTGAACAACTTATATGTGAAATTTTGGGGTGAGAAATGTTTGCGCAATATAGTGGGTTCCATGGGGGTGTTTATACAAGCGGATAATGCCACAATGAATAGGAATAAATTGCAATTTGCTAGAGTGCAAGTTGAAATCCTTTTGAAGTAAACCCTCTCTGATGAATTAAAGTTCCATGATGAAAATGGTATGTTGAGAGTTATTCAGATTGGGCATGAATGGAAATCCATTTTTTGTGATCAATGCAGAATGTTGGGGCATAGTTCTCAAGATTGTAAGAGGAAAAAAGGAAAGAAAACTTAGGTTGAAAGAAGGCCTGCAGTGGAGGGAAATGTAGCAACACAGAATGTTGAGAAGGACACATTTGTACTAGCTACTAGACCGGTGCAGGTTAGATCATCACCAGTTGTTCCAGTGATGATTGGAAACACTTTTCACCTTCTGGATCAGGATGAAAATTAGAACAATGATGATGTCAATAATGAAGCTGATTTAGAGGGTGGTGAAACAGTGGAAATGGATGCAGGAGGTGGGAAACCTGCTGACATTCATGGATTGAATCCTATTTGGGAATGTCAGGGGATTGACAAGGCTGATAAACAACGTGATGTAAATTTATTTTTGCATCTAAGCAAGTGCGGCCTTGTCTGTCTCCTTGAAACAAAAGTCAAGGCTCAAAATCTTGGAGCCTTGTACTTAAAATTGTTTAGTGGGTGGTCTTTTACTTCAAATAACATGATGCACCCAGGTGGAAGGATTGCTATGGCCTGGAATCCTTTACATTATACTGTGAGTCCATATTTCTACTCAAGTCAGTTGATGCACTGCAAAATCATTCCTAAACATGGGGATGAATTTGATTGTTTTTTCATTTATGCTCACAACACTATTGGTGAGAGAACTGCATTATGGACAGATCTGGTTGCCTTAGCTGGGTCAATTAATAAGCCATGGATTCTTATGGGAGACTTTAATTGTATCCTTAACACTGATGAAAGGATAAGGAGTAGTGTGAGAATCCAAGAGATACAGGAGTCTCAGGAATATGTCAAAAGTTGTGCTTTGATGGATGCAAAAGTGTGTGGCAATTTTTTTTACTTGGAACAACAAGCAACAAGGCCAAAGTCGAGTGTTTTCTAGGTTAGATAGAGTGTTGGTAAATGATTGGTGGCTGCAAAAATATCCAAACACTGAAGTTTGTTTCAAGAATGAAGGATATTTTAACCACTGCCCAGATATTGTTTTAGTGCACCCTGATGATGCTGTGGGGAGAACGCCTTTTAAATACTTTAAAATGTGGCAGACTGCCCCTCAATATAGGCACATTGTTTCCGAAGCTTGGCAGACTTAGATCCAAGGTACCTTGATGTATCAAGTTGTACAGCGATTGAAATTAAAAAGGTGAAATATGGGCTGAAGGAATTAAACAGAACAGGTTTCAATGAAATTGAGGTGCAGGATGCTCAGGTTAGTCAGGAGTTCATAAATCGCAATCTGAATTGCATCTTCATCCTTCTGCTATACAGATTGCTAAGAAGGAAAGATTGGCCCTAGAGAGAGATATTAAGGTGCATAAAGATTATCTTAATTTTCTCTCACACAAGGCTAAATTGGCATGGGCTTAGCATGGGGATGATAACTCTGCATTATTTCATAGATCCATTGGAAGAACACAAGTGCAGTTAACCATCATTTCTATAAAATATATGAATGGTTGCTGGACTGAAAATCCCTCCCAGGTCCCTGATGCATTCTTAGCTTACAATAAATGGTTGCTAGGTACTCATGCCATATCTAGGATTCAGGTTAAGCAGAGAGTAGTCAATGAAGGTCCTGTTCTTAATGACAATTTGAAAGAGTTATTGGATTCTGTTTTCACAAGGGAAGAGGTGAAGGCTGCAATGTGGGACATTGATGATTGCAAGGCCCCATGCTCTGATGGGTTTGAGAGTGCATTTTATAAGGAAGCATGGTCTGAAATTGGCACTGAAGTGAGTACTGTTATTCTGGACTTTCTGAATACAGGGAATTTATTGAAAGAAATTAATGCTACCAGCATTACCCTTATTCCAAAGGGTAAATACCCTGAGAGTGTTAAATATTTTCGTCCAACTTAATGTTGTAATGTCCTTTACAAATGTATCTCAAAGGTCATATACACAAGACTTAGAGATGTATTACCAGATATTACTGCACAAGATCAAGGTGCTTTGTGCACAGTAGATTCATTGCACATAATATCATGGTGTGTCAAGACCTTGTTAAAGGGTATGAAAGGAAGATGAATTCCTCTGGCTGCATCATTAAACTGGACCTTCAAAAGGCCTACGACACAGTAGAATGGGATTTTGTGGAGGAAATGCTCAATGCTCTTCAGTTCCTTGAACATTTCATCAAGCTGGTGATGGTATGTGTAAGATCTCCTAGATTTTCTCTTTTGGTCAATGGCACTTTGCATGATTTTTTTGAAAGAAAGAGAGGATTGAGACAGGGTGATCCTCTCTCACCTTTGTTCTTTGTGTTGTGTGTTGAATACCTCTCAAGAGTTTTGAAGATGGTGGGAGGAAAAAATGGGTTTAAGTTCCATCCAAGATGCAAAGCCTTGAAATTGAACCATATGTGTTTTGCAGATGACATTATTCTCTACTGTAAAGGGGACTTCAAATATGTATCTTTAATGATGCAAGGTTTCCAGTTGTTCTCTAAAACAACTGGATTAATAGCAAGCCCTGAAAAAACATCTGTTTACTGCACTAGGATGTCAAATGAGGAGATCAATAGAATCCTTGACATGACTGAGTTTGTGAAGGGGAGCTTTCCTTTCAGATACCTTGGCATTCCAATTTGTTCCAAAAAAATTTCTATTGCAGAATGTGAAAATATAATTGAAAAAATGAGTCTCAGGATTAAGGTGTGGAGTTCAAGACATATGTCTTTTGCAGGAAGATTAACTCTGGTTAATTCTGTTTTGATGTCCATTCATACATATTGATCTCAGATCATGTCTCTCCCTAAAAGTCTTTATTCTCAAATAAACAAGATCTGCAGAAACTTCCTTTGGAAAGGTGTTGCTAATTCAAACAGTCCTGGTAAGGTGGCTTGGTCTAATGTCTGTTTACCTAAGAGTGAAGGTGGCTTGGTTTTATTAAATCTACACAACTGGAACATTGCTGCTCAGGGTAAGCATGTGTGGATGATTGCTGTTAGGAAAGAAAATCTATGGGTAAAATGGATTCACACTGTCTATCTTAGGGGACAAAGCTGGTGGGATTATGTGCCCAAAAAAGGGGACAGCTGGTATTGGAGGTCAATTTGCTAGGTCAAAGAGAAAATTAATATGTGGGTCTCTGAAAATCAGCTTAGCAGCATGCCAATGTATTCCATACCGAAGATTTACAAGATGATGGAAATTCATCAGGGTAAGCTTTACTGGTCAAGTGCTGTCTGGTGTAGGCTTAGTCAACCTAAGCATAGATATATTGCTTGGTTAGCTATGCTGAGAAGATTGAATACTAAACAAAAACTTATTATGACCATGAACATCACTCAAGATGACAGATGCTTGATATGTGACAATGCAAGCGAATCACATCAACACTTGTTTTTTGAATGTCATTACAGTACTTTATGCTTGAAAGTCATTACAACATGACTGGGCATAAAAAGACACTGCTTCACTCTACCACAGGTGATAAAGTGGATATGCAGGAGGAAAATAAATAAGTTCAGACGAAAGATTCACTTCACCATTTTGCTATGTATAGTATACCATATTTGGATGGAAAAGAATAATGCTATATGGAATGCACAAGTTAGAAGAATAGAGAAAGTTGTAAATAGAATTAAGTTTGATGTATATAATAGAGTACACAGTATCATGCCCCATAGTGCTAGAGTTACTGATCAAAATTGGTTTAGAGATCTATATCTCAATTAGGTTGTTTAGCTTTGTTTTCTTAGCCTGTTGCTGTTGATCTTTGTCTTGGGGTTTTGTCCCTTGCTGAGCTTTATTGGCCTGGTGTTTTGATGCATTAATATACTGATCTTGCTTATCAAAAAAAAATTATATCAATTTTTCAATCCCAAGCTTTCATAACCACTAGGTTATTGTCAAAAAAGGACTAGTTCTCGCCAAAACTAAGTCTATTTTCTCCATCGATTTGATACTCACCACATGTACTCCATGCTTCACCATTGCTACCTTATCCACTCCATGAGCTCTCCAAGCTCTCCTCATAAAACCTTCCATGATATGAGCTGGAGGATTGGATCCAATAACATATAAATATAAGGCAGAATTCCATAAATCAATTTCAATTTGAATATCATCTAATTCAATATTAATCACCTATTTTGTATCCGTTAATCGAGCAATTATAGCATCACTAGATTGAATCGGAGAAAGTAGAATAGGCATAGGTTCATTACCTTCAATTTATCTAACTCTTCTACTCTGTTATGGCAAATTTCTCCCCTCCGATCTATAAATCGTTTGCAACCACTCTAAGAAGTTCACCCTGAGTTTTGATTGTTGTTGTAAAGCTTGCACTGAAGATCAAGGCGATAATATATCTTCCAAGAATTATTTGCATTTCATTATCAATTTCTATTGTAGAAATTCCCATTAGTTCAATCAATTTAATCTTCTTCGTCTGAGCATTTGGACTAGGTCCTTAATGTTATCCCCGGCAAAGATAATGGCTGACCTGATTTCATCTGAGCTCTAGAAGTTCCGGCCATGGCGACCTGAGTAAAGAGTACATGGAGAGAACTCTAGAGAGAGAAAACTAGCATCTTTAACAGAATTATAACTTGAGGTTGTTGTGCTCTAACGAAATCCATAATTTACTAACCTTATCTTTACTTATTCCCTACTGTCTATTGCTATATACTGAACATAACTTATATTAACTAATTGATCTAATTTATATTGTATAATATTATATTAAGGTAAAAGAACAAGTTCTAAGTCTATCATAGGTTGCGAGTGCACAGTTGACATACAACTACACCAGATACATATTTTGTCAAATTAAGAAAAAAAGAATTAATTTTAAGGGCACAACTTAGATTAAAGTTTCGATACCACGTTCTATTAGTAAATTACATTCTACATGACATGCAACTACACCAGATACATATTTTGTCAAATTAAGAAAAAAAGAATTAGTTTTAAGGGCACAACTTAGATTAAAGTTTCGATACCATGTTCTATTAGTAAAATTACAATCTACATGACTTTATATACATCCTCCGTTATGTTTTAATGAAATGTAGGGTCTTGGTATGGGGACTTAGGAGAGGAGAGAGATAGAGAGAAAGAAAAAGAGGAATCCATGTGATGAGGAGAGAGATAGAGAAAAGTCAATATCAAATAAAATAACATTTCATTTATTTTGAAACGGACTAAAATGGTAAGTGGTTAATTTATATTAGAAAGGAGATAGTACATAGTTGACTATCCAAACTTAATAGTAAAACTAATGAACTTTTCTTACGTATCTTGGGTACATTTAGCACTAGGCATAGTGAAGGGTATAAAGAGGGGTTCTTAGAAATCCTGGCTGCTTTGCTTCAAGCCTTTCACAGAATGCAGCAAGCATAATAAGAAATGCATAATCATCTAGAGGATAGTCAGTTTGCAGAGTTGGAATTAGAGGCTGTCGAGGAATATCACTTGAAACATAGGGCATACAAGGAGTTTCTATCACAAAAAGCTAAGCTTGCTTGGGTTAAAGATGGAGATGAGAACACTTCTCTTCTTCATCAGAGTATCAAAGCAAGGAAGCTTCAGAATCAGGTGTATGGTATACATGATTAACATGGCAATTGGCAGGATACAACTAAGAATGTCTCACATGCTTTTCTATCTTACTATGAGAAGCTTTTGAGCAGAAGTACTGTAGAGAAGAAGTCTGTGATAACTCATCTTATTCAAGAATGTCCAATGATAAGTTATCATTGGACATTCTTGAATAAGATGAGTTATCACGACTTCTTCTCTACGATTTTCGCTCAAAAGCTTCTCATAGTAAGATAGAAAAGCATGTGAGACATTCTTAGTTGTATCCTGCCAATTGCCATGTTAATCATGTATATCATTGATAACTGATGAGCATAGGGAGATCCTTAATGCACCATATACAGTTGAGGAAGTGAAAAGGGCATTATTTTCAATTCCAGGTGACAAGGCACCTGGTACTGATGGTTTTGGCATTCATTTTTACAAGGATGCTTGGCATATTGTAAACAATGATGTGATAAAAGCTGTGTTAGATACTCTACAGAGTGGGAGAGTTTTAAAGGAGCTGAATACTACAGTGGTAACTTTGATCCCTAAAGCAAATTGTCCTCAGAATGAATTCAGACCTATTTCATGCTGTTATACATGGTACAAATGTATTACTAAGGTCTTGTGTGGTAGATTGAGAAGGGTTTTACCTGATTTAATCATAGAGAACCAAGGAGGATTTGTACATGGGAGATTTATTGTACATAATATAATGGTGATCCAGGATCTGGTTAAACACTATGGTAGGAAGCAAGTCAAGCCTAGTTGTCTTTTAAAGATTGATTTACAGAATGCTTATGCCACAGTTAGTTGGGATTTCTTGAAGGAAATGATGTCTGCTTCAGGCTTCCTTGGCTCTTTCATAGATATTGTTATGGAATGTGTTTCTACACTAAAGTTTTCAATAATGATGAATGGAATATGGAAAGATTTTTTAAGTCTTCTAGAGGATTAAGGCAAGGTGATCCAACATCACCCTTAATTTTTGTGCTGGGTATGGAATATCTGTCTAGAATATTGACAAAAATGGGTGAATTGGATGAGTTTCAATTTCATCCTAGATGCAGCGAGATGAAGCTTACCCATATGTGTTTAGCTGATAATCTTATCCTATGTTGCAAAGGTGACTTCACTTCAATTTATTTGATGTTAAGGGCTTTCAAGCTATTTTCAGAGTCATCTGACTTGCAAGCAAATTCCAACAAATCTGCTTTCTACACCTGTGGCATGACAGATGCAGAAGTGAAGAGAGTAGAAGATGTATCTGGGTTTACTAGAGAAAATTTACCATTCAGGTACTTAGGTGTACCTATATGTGCAAAAAAGATAAATGTAGCACAATGTGAAGCTCTTGTTGAAAAGATGACTTCCAGGATTAGAATTTGGAGCTCTAGACATTTATCCTACACTGCTAGAGTTCAACTTATTAACTCTATTCTATTGAGCTTGCACACCTACTAGGTACAAGTTTTCGTGCTTCCAAAGAAAGTTCTACAAGAAATCAACAGGATTTGTAGGGCTTTTGTATGGAGTGGACAACACTTTACTTCAAAATCTGGCTTGATTGCTTGGGAGCATTTATGTACAACAAAGTCAATTGGAGGACTAGGATTTAGGAATATTCTACTTTAGAATATTGCTAGTCTTGGAAAATATGTATGGGCAATTGCTTCTAAACAGGATAGTGTGTGGATAAAGTGGGTGAGTTCAATATACCTGAACGAAGAAAACTGGTGGCAATATGTACTTAATACAGGTGCAAGTTGGTACTGGAAAAGGATATGCAATGTGAAAGAATAAATAAAGCAAATTTATTCCATGGCAGATATGGCTGAAATGAGTTCATATTCTATCAAAGTTGTATATGAGAAGCTTATGGGGGAGCAAAGCTAGGTGACTTGGGATAAAATAGTATGGAACAGACTTAATGTTCCAAAGCACAAGTTTGTGATGTGGTTAGCAATTCAGCAAAAGCTACAAACCACTTGAAACTGTTTCAATATGGAATCAGTTAAGATCCTTTATGTCTAATTTGTGGTGCACACGATGAAAACCACCAGCACTTGTTCTTTCAACATCAGTATAGTCAGGAGTGTCTTACAAGACTGAAGAATTGGCTAAATGTCAAAAGCCCATCTCTAGACTTGCAACTACTTATCAAAAGTGTGCACAATGGATACATAATAAAATTTATGAAGCAAATTATTCAAGTAGACATTACTGCCTTAGTATACATGATATGCCAGGGCAGAAATGTTGTATATTGGCAACAATGTGTACTTAGTGTAGATTTTGTGATGAAGCAGCTTAAGAATATAGTTAAGCATAAAGTTTCTGTTGTAATGCCTAAGAAAATCACTAGAAGATATCATGAGTGGTTTGTGACCTTGTAAGAGTTAATTTTCCCATTGTTGGGTCGTTTTACAAGTCTTAATGTGAGGGAGTCCAACCTAGTTGGTTTGCCTCATTTTTTACTTGTTTATGTTGTAACAAGTTGTTTCAATTAATCTCCTTATCTTAATTAGCAAAAAAAAATTAGTGAAGGGTATTTTTATAATTATTTGCTCATTTAGATACATTCAAATGAGGAAAAAAATCCCTGCATCGAGTAATTAAACAACCTTTTATACACTACAAATAGTCAAATAAGTGTACCTAAGAGTTCTTGCTATACTCCTTTACTTATTTGTATACGTTCAACTGAAAAATAAAAGCTCGAAACGAGCAAAATATACCCTTAGCTACGCTAGATATAGGTGTAGCGAAGAATTACCGTTCAAGTTATTACCTTACATGTGCCGGCTCGGCCCTAATGTAACTAACTAACCGATCGGCCTAACGTAATCGTTAGTTAGGTTTTTCTTTAAGCTTCTTCTTTCTTTTTTTTTTTTTTTTGATCGGCAAGTAAGTATATGTTGCATCAAAAAAACAAGATACAACTTGATTCTAGGCATGGAGACAGGCCTCCACTGCCAAGACCCCAACACCAGGCTACAAGCAGCCTAATTCACATTTTCAAACAAAGCAATATACCAGGACCTATCCCCATTGCAAAGGCCTCTAAGAAGAACACTATTGATTCGATCTATTATGCATATCCTTTTCAATCTATCTAACTACAGTGTCTATATATTTAATAGTATCCTGCCAAAGAGCATTATTCCTCTCTCTCCATATGTAGTATACTATACACAACAGGATGGAGTAATGGACTTCTTTCCTAAATTTGCTAATTCTTCTTCTGTAAACCCATTTAATCATTGTAGGAAGACCATTGGGCCTACTAGTCATGCCAAGTCATTGAGTGATCCGCTGAAGACATCTTGAGCTGAAATGGCATTCAAAAAATAAATGTTTGTGACTCTCCTCAGCCATACCACACAACAGACAAGTAGTATCCTGTGTAATACCCATTTGCAGCAGCCTTGTTTTTGTATTTAACCTCTCCAGCATTATCAGCCATGTAATGAACCTATGTTTTAGCTGACCCAATCTACACAAACGCTCTGGTCCAGTAAATACTCTTGGTGCTTGGAGCTAAGTTGTAGTAGGCTTGCTTTACAGAGAATCTAGGCAAGTTACTCAACCGAGTCTTAGTACATTATTGCTTCACTAAGTCTTTGACACTACAAATGGCCCTCCAATACCAATTATCGCCAACTTTGGGCTAGTACTCCTACCAATTTCTCCCTTTAAGATACACTGAGTGTATCCATTTTACCCACAAATTGTCTTTTTTGCTTGCAATCATCCAAACATACTTGCTCATAGCAGCAGTATTCCACAATTTGATTTTTTTTTTATGCCCGGGACACCTTCTTTTTTAGGCTTACAAATAGCAGCCCAACCCACTTTCCCAGAGGAACCATAATCAGCAGTACCCTTCCACAAAAAATTCCTACAGATACTATTAATCTGAGAGAAAACACCTTGGGGAAGAACCATGATTTGTGCCCAATATGTTTGCAAAGTCATCAGAACTGAATTCACCAGAGTAAGTCTGCTAGCAAAAGACAAATTCCTAGAACTCTAGAGCTTTATTCTGGCACTTATTTGCAACTGAAATCTTTTTAGAGCAAATAGGAATGCCTAAGTACCTGAAGGGGAAGGTACCATGAGCAAACCCTGTCATGTCAAGCACCCTCAGGCATGCCAGAGCAATACACAACAGTTTTTGATGGACTAAATTTCAACCCAATAGTGTCTGAGAAGATATTGAACCCTTGCATCATCAAAAAAAAATGGACTTGAACTCCCCTTTACAGCACAGTATGATTGAACCCTTGCATCAGCGAAGCAAAGGTGTGTTAACTTTGTATCTCTGCATCTAGGGTGATACTTTAAGCCCTCCTTCTCTCCCACAACATTCAAGACCCTAGACAGATACTCAACACACAACACCAAGAGGAGGGGAGAGATTGGATCTCCCTGCCTCAGACCGCTCTTTCCCTCAAAGAACCCATGCAATGAGCCATTTATTGACAAGGAAAATCTAGGAGATCTAACACACATCATAATGAGGTTTATGAAGTGGCTAGGGAACTAAAGTAAAGTGAGCATTTCTTCCACAAAATCCCAATCTACAATGTCGTATGCTTTCTGAAGATCGCACTTAATAAGGCACCTAGAAGGAGCAATCTTCCTCTCATAACCTTTAGCAAGGTCTTGACACACCATGATGTTGTGTGCAATAAACCCGTTATGGACAAAGGCCCCTTGATTTTGAGCAATCACATCAGGGAGTACATTCCTAAGCCTATTACAAAGGACCTTTGAAATGCACTTGTACCATACATTGCAGCATAAAATAGGTTTGAACTCTTGCACACTATCAGGGCATTTATTCTTAGGAATCAGTGTAATACTGGCTGTATTTATTTCTTTCAAGAGCTTACCAGTTGTCAAAAAATCCAAGGCGGCAGTGGAGATACCATCCCCAATATGCTCCCACACTCCTTTATAAAAGGCACTTCCAAAGTCATCTGGTCCTAGATCTTTCTCACCATCTATGTCCCACATAGTCTCCTTAACTTCAGCCTTGGTGAAAGGAATGTTAAGCAAAGCTTTGTGAACATCAGTTAACAGAGGCCCCTTGTTCACAATGCATTATTTAACTGGAGTTCTCTCACTCATTTTAGTACCAAGCAACCAATTATAGTACTCCAAAAAAGTTGTAGGCATCTGAGCAGGTTCACTGGTCCATTACCCATGTCTATCTTTGGTAGTAAAAATAGTGTTTTGAACCTGTCTTTGCTTAATAGACCTGTGGAACATAGATGAATTGTCATCACCATCTCTTATCCAGTGCCTGTTGAGACAAGAAGTTCAAGTATGCCTTGTGAATTACAACATATTCCTGCCGAGCTTCTTTCTCCTTATCAGCTAAATCTGTATTGGCAGGATTCAGATGCAGGTCATCTTGCAACTCCTAAAGTTTCTACTGTGCTTTAAGATCATGAGCCTCAATGTAACCAAAGCCCTATGTATTCAGCTGTTTCAAAACCCCTTTCACACATTTAAGCTTCTCGACTACTTGGTACATCTTAGTACCCTGAAACTAGGACTGCCAAGCTTGACTCACCAACTCCTTATAATGAGGAGCATTCTGCAACATCTTGAAAAACTTAACAGGCTTTTTGCCCTTTCCCATCTCAGGATGAATAGAAATAATACCAGGGCAATGGTCAAAGTAACCTTCATTCCTGAAGCATACTTCAGTCGTAGGGTATTTGAGAGTCCACTTGTCATTAACTAACACCCTGTCCAACTTTGAGAAGACCCTGCTGCCACCTTGTTGTTTATTATTCCATGTGTAAATATTTCCACAAGCCTTAGCATCCTTAACTCCACAACTACTAACACAATTATGAAAGTCTTGCATCTCTTTAAGCCTTACAGCACTACCAATTCTTTCATCAGTATTCATAATGCAATTGACATCACCCATCAAGATCCATGGAACATGAATGTTGTTAGCCAAGCAACACAAGTCATTCCATAGGACAGATCTCTCTTGCTGAGAGTTATGAGCATAGATTAAAGAACATGCAAACTCCTCACCATTCTTTGGAATAATATTGCACTGAACAAGTTGACTAGAACACATATAAGGACTGACTTGGAACTCATTGGGATTCCAAGCTCAAAGAATCCTACCGCTAGGGTGCATCATGCTATTAGAAGTAAAAGCCCAACCATTGAACAATTTTAAGTATAAGGCCCCAAGGTTCTTGGCCTTGACTTTGGTTTCAAGGAGACAAACAAGACTGCATTTTTTGTTTTTCAAAAAGAACTTGACATCTCTCTGCTTCTCAGCCTTGTTTAACCCCCTGACATTCCAAAACATCAACCTATCCATGAGGGTCAGGAGGCTTTCCACCTCCTGCACCAGCATTCTTCCCTTGACCAGTTGATTCCACTCGCATTACATTCGGGTGCACCTTTTTCAACATCTTCATGACCCAACACTTGAAAAGTGTTCTCCACTCTTACAGGATTCCGAACCTCCTTCCTAACTTGCACGGAGTCTCACCACCGGGCCGAAAGCCCTCCTTTGGAACCTCGCAGGAACACCACTGCGGATAGGTGCCTTAGCCACCCAAGTCTTGTGTCCCTTCTTCTTCTTGCAATCACTAGATAGATGCCCCAAGAGTTTACAATGATCACAAACTATAAGTTTCCATTCATAACCTATGTTAATGATCTTCAAACATCTATTGTCATCATGGAAATTGAGTTGTTCAGGGAGTTTTTGAGACAAAGCAACCCCAGCTTGTACACGAGCAAACTGAAGTTTGTCTCTATTAACAGTAGCATACTCAGCTTTCATTTTAGCACTCTTTCTTCTTTCTTTCTCTCGTATTAAAACTTTGTATATATATCTCAAGTCGTATGATTTATTTCTTAGCTTTCATTTTTGCCCAATTAAGAAGTTCTCTCAAGGAGAGAATTCTCTAACGTAAAAGTTCGATAAAATTTCTATCATTTTGCCTCAATTTCTTTCCAAATTATTTTACATTTTAGCAATAAATCTAAGTTTATCGATACTCGGATTTCATCATAGTATCATAGCAAGTAATCCTAAAGTCGCCGATTCATTCCGTAATTTTTTCGAGTTGTTGAAAATTCGTGAAGAAACTCAACCCGTAAGGTCGAATATCAAAGTAGTCGAAATTCTTAAATCAATTCAATTCAATTTGAGATCTCTCTAATGTAAGTTGTTTTCATTCATCCTAAATCCTTGATACTTCTATTTTTAGCTTCATTTTCATCTTTAAATCACTTCAATTCATAATGCGAGAAATTCAAGTGAGTCTCAAAGTCAAAATAATATAGAAATCAAATTACTCAAGATCCTAGGAGTGCATATTATCTCAGTTCATCTGATCTTAACACCACAAAACTTGATCATATTGTTTTCTCTGGTAATGGATTTTTTTAACTGGAAACGATGAATCATTATAGCTTTGTCTACTAGAAACAAGTTAGGTTTTGTATATGGATAATTGTCTAACCAAAAAGAAATGCTAGCTTATTGAAAATCTGGACTAGATGTAATGATCATATCATGGTTCTTAGCTTCAATAGATCATACAATTGCAACATCAATTCTCTACTTCAAGACTGTTAGGGAGATTTGGACTAATGTTGAAGAAAGATTTTGTAATTTTTCTGGAATTGAGTTAAGTGGATTACAACAACAGTTTGATATTGTTCAAGAAGAAAACGAAAACATATGTGAAGTTTTCACAAGGATCAAGTCAATTTGGGATATGATTGATGGATTGGATCCTATTCCTGCTTGCCCATGCACTGGATGCAGCTGTAACTTGATCAAACTGATACTGAAATCACAACAAAACACAAGGCTTCCTCACTTTCTGATTAAAGTATGCTTTGGTCAAGAGCATTATCCTAATGATGCAGTTATTACCTAGCATCACTTAAGCTTATATACTTATGTGTCAAGAAGAAAGTCATAAGAATATTAGTGACTCTACAAGAACTAGCACAGAGCCTGTTGCGTTCACAGCTATGTCACATGCTGATTCAAGGAATTACAAGCCTAGAGTTAGTTTCAACACTGGCAATCACTACAAGAAAATAGATTTTGGGCGACGGAATTGAAACGTAAGGGCAACAAAACGGAATGTCGTGACCCATAGTTTAAATTATACTTCGTGGCACAAACCCAAAAGAAAATAGTGGAAAAAAACCCGCTCTAATATTTTCCCACGAAATCACGTATTTCACTTCTTCAACTGCTCATCTCCTCCTCAACTCACACCCTCTTCGGTCCGCCCTCATCTTTTCTTTTTTCCGGTGATTTGTTGGCGCTTCCGACGACTTCCGACGACTTCCAGACGTTTCTCAGGTGATGTTTCTTTGGTTATGATGGAAAATTCAATTTATAGACAATTCATCAATTCATATTCAGTCGAAATTTCGCTCATCTTAATTTCAGTTTCGGGCTCTGATTTGAATATTTTTGCAATTTACTCTAATCAAAGTAACAATCTAGTGGAAATTATATATATATCCTCTCATTATGCTATTCTGATCGAAAGTTGCTCTCTTTTTGCCAATTTGTTGTGAAATTTTAACTGGGTTTTCTTTGATAGAATATATTTGTTCTTGGAATTATAGTCTGAATTATGTTTTGTACTTAGGATATATGCAGGGGAGGGGGGCTAAAGGTCTTGTTGCTTGTTGAATTTCTGCCCTAACTTTTTTTGATTATGGCAGGTGGTGAGGTGAGTGGCGGCTTGAGGTCAACGGCGAGGCTCGCGGCGAGTTCGGCAACAAGGTTTGTATCTTTTATTATTTGCCCTAATTCACGAATTAAACTCCCTTCCTATCCAACAAAACGGTTGTTTACCTTGAATTATAGGTAAGAATTTGTCAATGTTTTCTTGAATTGCTTAGATTATTTGTTCTTATGAGTGAATGTGAATATTTTGATTGGTGTTTTTCAAGTTCAATGCGCTTCTTTCTCTTTCACTCATATCCCTTCTTTTTTCCCTTTGGTTCAAGATTTTCACCGAATCCCATAGTCTTCCAGCTATTGTGCTAAACTCTATAGTTTAACGTTGTGGGATGGTTGAGGAGGATATCAACATTCAACAAAATAATGGAAGCCTCTGTTTTGTTTTGCTGAGGGTACTTAGCGTTTTAGGCATCAATAAAGTTCAACTTACCCTGTTGACAAATAAGGAAGAAGAAGGAAACTGCTGAGAAAATCTTAAGTACTGCTACTGCCATCTTTCTACTTTCTTGTTCAAAAGAAAGTACAACAATGAACAATCTGCTAATAATCACTGGAGAGAAGGGAAAGTAGGGAAGTTGGGTACTTTAGCAGTTTAGTTGTGGTTATAAAGAAGTTGGGGTTGTATATATATAAAAGTTTGACTTGCAAGTTGAGAGGGAGGGGGTCAAGGAATTACACTAAACTCATACCAACAGTTGCCGATAATTGCGCCATTTTCTCACTTGGGGCTTTGAATTTAACTTTTTGCATACTTCAAATATTTTACAATATGTAGATGTTGTGTAGGATCTAATCTTTGGTGATGTGTTTAGTGTTTTCTATAACTTTCTTCCTTAATTTATGCTTTGATTTTCTATGCATTCCTCTACCGACACATCATGATTCACTTGATTCCACCTTTTTTTCCTTATAGAGGTTTTTTGTTAACTGTAAGTAATTGCAAATCTTGCTTTAACTTTCTTTATTTCCCATGTAGATTTTGCATGGCAAAATTGACATAAGATTTTGTCCATTAGGAAGGAGCTTACATGATTTGTTGCTGGCATTGTACCTTGATATTTTGAAAATATATATTGAGATAAATCTAACAAGATTGTAATTGATATTTTTTCTTATATTTTTGTGGAAATTTATTATCATATTTTGACTCAACCATCGATCAAGACATTCCAACTATGAAAAACAAAAGAAAACAAAGAGAGTATCAAATAATGAAAAAAAAAAAATAGTCAACATATTAGTCACGGTACAACTATTCAATGTGTGATTTCATGATATCAACTTAACATGTATTAATTGAACTTGAAAATTTGAGTTCGAAATAGCTCAAATGTAAATTTAGGGAGCCATGTCGAGCAACCTTAAGTTTGAACTTAGTTTGTTCACGACTACTAGCCTCATCCAAGCAAATAAGTACCTTGGGGACTAAATGCAGAGCTAGGTGGGGGTCCGGTGGGTTTTGGTCCAAACTGCAGGGGACCTGTGAAGTTCCAATTAAAAGAAAATAAATTAGAGTTTACAAATATAATGCAGGTTTGTTCAATATTCCAGAAAATTAGGCTAAATTTTCATAATAATCAAGAAAAAAGATATGATAAGTATAAACCTGGAGCAGGTAGAGGACTACTAGAAGCTGCAACATAACATAAAAGACTGAATCAATTACAAATCTTTCTAAAATGTAAGTTAAAAAGTCAAAAAAATATATAGAAAAAAACTTTGCACTATTTAAATTATGATGATGAAAGTGAAGTCAGTCACCTTGACACTGAATTGGGACACCAGCAGTTTTACAAATTCTAGGGAGTCCAAGTGCAAGAGTTCTATTAACAATTTGAGGCAGGGGAACACTAGCAATGACCATGAGGCAACCACAGTCCATGCTGCTGCTCATCAGTGATTTAAAGGCATCACAGCAGTTCGACGACGGAGTCGAATCACCGGCCGTGCTACCAGTGATGTAGTTCATGCATGGTGTGAAGGTGGCTATCATTGAGGCTGTACATGGTGTAGTCACCTGCCCATTTGTTTGAGCCTTTACTAAACTACCTACTAATAAAAAGGTTAAGATGGTTAATACTACTCTTAATGAAGAAATGGTCCAAATGGATGGCTCCCTCATTTGGCATCAATAAAGTTCCTGTCTTTTCATTGACACACTTACTTAGTAGATGCACCGATTAAGGGCCAACTAACTTAGAACAAACTTAAAGGTAACCATTGCTATATTGAGAAAGATGAAAAATATTAGACAGATAAAGCTGAGATATAGAAAACATACCTTACACTTCCGCGACACATTTGCACGAATTGTAACTGCAAACCTAGCTGAAAGAAATTAAATGAATGTATTACATACTTTGTCATCATAATCAGTATCTAACCTCAATTAAAATAGCTAAGACTTCTTACTTCCATTAGAAACCACGAAATGTAATATTGCAGTTCATACTCTTTATATCTGATGAGATAAGAAAAAGTAGAACTTTATATGCACCAGAGCAAACAACCAAGTGCTCTTCAATACAACTCCTTTACACGTTAAATTAAAGAATTTTCTAGTTTTGTCAAAATGATATAATTAAACTAATTTTTTTGTATTCAATTACCTAAGCTAGTAAGTTTGGAGATAATTATTTTTTTTTTCTAACTGAATGAGAGACATCTTCTGTTTTTATTTCTTAAGGATTTTTTCTTACTTGATTGAAAGAATGAATACCGATCGGAGTTGGATGAATCATAGTGGGATAAACGATAGGCAAAAACCGGAGTATAAAGCAGGGGTTGATGAGTTTCTAGAGTTTGCTTTCAAAGAAAAAAGTGATGAAACATCATTGAAATGTCCGTGTGTGAAATGCAGATTGCTTTTTGCCCAAAATCGAAAAGCAATGCAAATTCACTTACTAGTACATGGTATCGATAATGGTTACAATCCATGGGTGAGTCATGGAGAATTAGTTGAGCTTGAAGGTGAAACAGAGGTGGTTTCAGATGACGAGGAAAATGAAACAGAAATGCCCTTTGACGACATGGCTCCATTAATTTTTGAAGCGACAAATGCATGGAATTCAACTACTTCTTCTGTGCTCGATGATAATGAAAACAATAAAGAGTCAGACAATTATGAATATCCTAAGGAGTTAATGACATTAGTAGAAGACATGGAGGCCGAGTTGTATCCGAGGTGTACTACATTCAAATGATTAGAGTTTATTATCTCATTGCTACATAATAAAGTTAGTAATAAATGGAGTGATAAATCTTTTTCAATGTTATTGAAGACCTTGCATAGGGCTTTAAACTATGACAAGAATTTTCCTGCAAATGCTTATGAAGCAAAAAAATACACAAAAGCACTGGGGTTAGATTATGTAAAGATCGATGCTTGTGTTAACCATTGTATTTTGTTTCAAAAGGAATTTGCGAATGAAGTAAAATGTCCTAAATGTCTGGCTCCTAGATGGAAGGAGAAAGTCGTGCAAGGTGGTGATGAGTATTCAGATGGCGAGGATGTTCAAAAGACAACTCAAGTTCCTCAACTGATCTTGCGTCATTTCCCCTTAATTCCACGACTGCAAAGGATGTTTATATCTTCCAAGTTAGCAAGGCATATGCGATGGCATAAAGATGATAAGAAAGATGATGGGATAATGAGACACCCCGCAGATTCAGAAGCATGGAAGTCTTTGGATACAACATTTTCAGACTTTGCTAAAGATGTACGTAATATACGATTGGGTTTAGCTAGTGATGGGTTTAATCCTGGGGCTAACATGAGTAGTAGATATAGTATTTGACCAGTGATGTTGGTGCCGTACAATCTACCCCCTTGGATGTGCATGAAGAGTGATAATATGATATTATCTTTATTAATTCCTGGTCCTAAATCTCCAGGAGATGATATAGATGTATTTTTGCAACCTCTAGTAGATGAACTTAATGAACTGTGGGAGTTTGGGGTAAAAACGTTTGATGCCTATGCGAAAGAGACTTTTAATTTGCGAGCGGTATTGTTATGGACCATTAATGACTTTCCAGCTTATGCTAATTTGTCTGGTTGGAGTACCAAAGGGGCCCTTGCATGCCCTAATTGTCATTTAGACACAAAATCTCATTATTTGAAGCATGGACACAAATATTGCTATATTGAACACCGAAGGTGGCTACCAATCGATCACAAATGGAGGCTTAATAGGAGCTCCTTTGGTGGTAAGGTACAAAGGGGTCCTCCTCCAGTTCCTCTAACGGGGTTTGACGTTTTGGAGCAATTAAATGGATACTCAAATGTGGAGTTTGGAAAAGCTTCTAAGGGAAAACGCAAGAGAGGTGAAGGATATATCGTGCATCAATGGAAAAAACGTAGTGTCTTCTTCCAATTACCTTATTGGAGACATCTCTTGGTTCGACACAACTTGGATGTGATGCATGTGGAAAAGAATGTTTGTGAAAGTATATTAGGCACAATGCTTGATTTACGGGAAAGAATAAGGACTCCTTAAATGCCCGACTAGAGTTAAAAGACATGAAAATGCATGATAAGATACGTCCAAAGTCACTTGGGAATGATAAATGGCAAGTCCCACCAGTACCTTACAACTTGACTTTGAATGAAAGGAGACAAATAGTCACATTTCTATCCGAATTAGCTTTTCCAGATGCTTATTCATCAAACATTTCAAGGTGTGCCTCCTTGCAAGACGGAAAGGTAATGGGAATGAAAACTCATGATTTTCACGTTTTTATGCAAGACTTACTAACACCTGCCTTCCAAGGTGTTTTAGATGAGAATGTTCTAACGCCTTTACAAGAGCTCAGTCATTTTTTCAAGCAATTGTGTTCTAAAACCTTAAAGGTAGAAGAACTAGAGAAGATGGAAAAGAATATAGCAATCACATTATGTAAGTTGGAGCGCGTATTCATTCCTGCCTTCTTTGATGTGATGATACATCTCCCGATTCACTTGGCTACTGAAGCTAGAATGGTCGGTCCTGTACATTATCGTTGGATGTATCGCTTTGAAAGGTCAGTTGTTAGTAGTTATGGTTGTCATAGGATTGTATACATGTAGTGTGTTTTATTAATATTTATATTTTAGGGCAATGCGAACGTTCAAATCATTCGTGCGGAACAAAGCTCACCCAGAAGCTTCAATTGCTAACGGGTACATTGAAATGGAATGTCTGACATTTTGCTCGAGATATATGTCTAAGATTGAGACGTTACACAATCGTCCAGATCGAAATGATGACATTAACCATCTTCAATCTTGTAACTTGTCCGTCTTCTCTAAAATAGGCAAGCCTTTAGGGAAGGCAAGTCTAACAGAAATGACTGCTAAGGAGAGACGAGAAGCTCAACTTTATGTCATGTTTAATTGTGATGAAGCAAAACCTTTCTTGACGTAAGTGTGATTCTATTTGTCATGCATAAGGATTTTTTTTTCATTAAACACATTAGTTTTATTTTTCGTATCTTTTTTTTTTTTTTCTGTGGTTAACTAAGGATGATATGTAGATTACAAAGCTATGGAAATAAGGGCATCCAAGAGTTACCGAAGAATTGTTGTGTTTAGCACGAGGACCAATGAAAAGTGTTGTCACTTTTGATGGATACGTCATTAACGGGTTTAGATTTCACACCAAAAAGCGGCAAAGACATCGAAAAACTCAAAATAGTGGCGTAGTTGTGAAAGGGGACGAGGAAAGTGGGCAAAAGGATTTCTATGGGGTTTTAGAGAAGGTTATTGTGCTAGAGTATGATGCACTTAAGAATCGAACTAGTCCCAATATCGTGTTGTTTAAGTGTAAGTGGTTTAATGTGTTCGACGAGGGAAAAGGGATTAAAAAAGGTAATTTAGGAGCAATGCTTATTAATGTTACTCGGAGGTTAAAAACCAATGAGTCATTTGCATTAGCTTCTCAAATTGAGCAAGTCTTCTATGTACCATGTCATAATGAGCCTCAATGGAGATTTGTTATTAAGGCAAATCCAAGGAACTTTTTTGATTTCCCTAATGACGAAGAAACTGGGGAAATTGAATCATTATGGGAACAAGTGCCACCATCTGTAACTAATTACGAAGATGTTCAAGATGAGGATATTCCAATAGTGAGAAATGATGTTGAATATAACTTGGTTGAAGCTCATATCGAAGAAGATATGTTGAATGAAGTGGATAATGAACATGAAGATGATGAAGAGATCGAAGAAAGTGAGGATGATTTTTCGGACACAGAAGATGAACCTATCTTACATGATTTTTACAATTCGTTTGAAGATGAGGGGTCTCAAAGTGACAGTTCTAGTAATTCATCTACTAGCAATTGAGTAATGGTATATTTTATCGAGAAACACTCTAAAAATTATGTTTTAACCTTTAATTTTAAATTTTTTAAGTAACCTTTAAGTTTACTTTATTATTACCAATTTACAGTTTTGATAATAGCAAAATTTTCTCTTGTTTTACAGTGTTTGAAGAGTTGCGATAGTAAGAGTTACGTCAATTCTAGGAGGAGGCAGATTCTGGAATTATATTAAAGCTATATTTCTTTTTGTTTAATTTACATTTTAGCAAATATCGAGATACCATATTTTTTTTTACCATTTGTGATTTTTTTCGAGTGACTATTTTTGTTTGTTTGAGACATAAATATACTGGCAGTTGATTGCAGATTATAGTTCAGAGTTTGGAGAATTTATGTTTGTGTGTTTATTTGTCTGAACTATAGATGAAAAGATATAACTTGGATTTGTGTACTGCTTGTACTTTGATATCTATATGTAATTCTATTATTATCTTTCAATAATAATACTTCAAATTGGTAAGCATCTGTTCATCTCCTTTTTCTTACAAATGTGTTATGTTATATATCTTCTCTATCTTTTCATCTAAAGTCAACTAAATTTTTTTTTTTTTGAGGAAAATGTCAATCGTCCCAACATCATCCGAACAAAATCAACCTAATGATGAACCACCAAAGCTTACTTACCATGAGCAACGAAGACTTGATCAAGATGAGCTTCGACAAAAATTTCCTAATCGTAAAAGGCGTGGGCCAACTAGGGGCATGAAATATTACATTAAAAGACCAAGAAATTCTGAAGAAAAAGTCACAGTCAGTTTCATGGATGAGGTTCGACGTGTGATCGGTGAAAAGGCAGATGAATTTCTATGCGATTGTAGCAAGTGGGTAAAGGAGTTTTGTCCCCTAAATACTAAGTATGTCTATGTTTACTCTATTTTATTATTTATAGTGTTTCTTATGCGTAAAACACATCTCTAAGCTCTATAATGAATGAAATTCTTTGATAGGAATTGGACTAAAATGGACCCAGATAAGAAGCAAAGGTTATATGACAAGATCTTGGTAAGTCATTAATGAATTATGTACACTTCTAACAAGATTCCTCTCGTAACATAGAATGATGCTTGCTGGAATTTTATTGGTTTATCATTTATGGTGTTAGGGAAAGTATAATTTACCTGAAAAGGTTGGTGGAGAGGATATTGTTGACGCATTGAGCTTTCAATGTTCATCTTTATATAGACATTGGAGATTTAGGCTGAAGGAAAGATTCTATAGAGGCTACACAAAGTCACAAGCAAGACGTAACAGACCCTTGACTATTGATGAAGACCAATGGGATTGGTTGATTGACAATCATTGGAGTACTGAAAAACAAGAGGTTAATTCCTTTCTCATGTTATCCATTTACTTATTAAATTTGCTATACTGATTACATCCATAACATGTGAGGTCTTAAAAAGCAACCGTTGGTTTGACGCGTTCCCCCTTTTCAAAACAATTTACGAGATTTGTGTAATAAGTTGTGTGTTTGATACATGGACATTTGCTGCTACTGGTGTGTTGTAAGTTCTTCATAGTTGTAGGTTTTTTTTAGCCTTTTGCTCGTTTAGTAGTGTTCTGAAGCTTAATATGGAGAACCTATGAGGCAGGGCGTTTTGGGTGACAATTGCCATGTCGCATTATCTTTGAGTGCTTCTTATATGTTGGTATTTTAACATCTATGCCAATATATATTCAATATGGTTTTGGAGTTTGTAAAATAGATAACACAAGTATTATTTGCTGCATTGTTTGTAGTTATCAACTATTGGCATTTTTCACACTTGTGTTTTCATGTTATGCTTCCCCATCTTTCTTGAATTGTCTTTTAGCTGTCTTATGTGAGATTTTCTTTTTTTCGAAAGGAGAGGAATATGTATTTTTCACCCGCCCACCTTGAACTCAGACACGAGATTTCCTTTTGGTTGGCTTCCTTTTGCTTCTTAGTCTACAAGAGTACTAGTAGTTGTTTCCAGCAACGAATGTCCATCGTCCTATTATATGCACCTGAATTTTTACCTTAAGATTTAATAATTCATCTTAATATACTTCGTACTACATTCATTTACTAAGATTTTTTCCCAATTGATTACTTTCACATGCACTTGTAGCGTATTAGCAAAATTAATACGGAGAACAAGCTAAAGCTGACTGAAACACCAGCCAATGGTTCAAGATCTACAGCAAGAATAATGTATGACATGGTCGGTAATTTCCGTTGTTTGTAATTTTCGCTTTCTTTATTATATGATGTACCATATGTTTCTTTTGGTATATATGTAATCATTTTTTATATTATATCTAGATGAATGAGCCAGTCGTTGTTCCGACACAAAATCTTGAAGGATCATCCGAACCCGTTGAAGTGGAGCAAGAACCCATCTATGTTAGATTATTTGAGAAGACCAAAAAGTAAGGTTATTCAATTGTTTTTTTGTGTTAGTTTTCTGCATTTACTAACATTGCAGACACCCCCTGCTGCCCCCTCTTGCTGCCACCAACCCCTGCAGACCTCCCTTGCTTCCCCCCTGCTGCCACACCCCCTGCTGCCCCCCCCTTGCTGCCACCAACCCCTGCAGACCCCCCTTGCTCCCCCCTGCTGCCACACCCCCTGCAGACCCCCCTTGCTCCCCCTCTGCCACACCCCTGCAGACCCCCTTGCTTCCCCCTCCGCACTCCCCCGCGCACTACCCCCTGCAAACACCCCCCCTGCCTCCCCCCTTACTGCCACCAACCCCTGCAGACCCCCCTTGATGCCCCCTGTAGATCCCCCTTGATGCACCCCTTGCCGCACCCCCTGCACTGCCCCGCGCACTCTCCCCCCCCCGCGCACTCCCCCTGCTGCCACCACCCCCTGCAGACCCCCCCTTGCTCCCCCTGCTGCCACACCCCCTGCAGACCCCCCCTTGCTACCCCCCTGCAGGCCCCCCTGCTGCCATGTTATGGGAAGCTAATTCTAAAAAATTGTAAATTTCATGTGCTAGGCATAAAAATAAGGATGGGACTACTTGCTGGGAACCGATTGCTGAAAAAAATTATGAAGAACTCAAAAAACTTCATGAAACTCAAAAACTTCATGAAACTCAGATTCAGGAGCATGGTGAGGATACACTCAATGTGAAAGATGCTTACATTAAAGCTTTAAAACGTAAATCTGGGTATATGAGAGGACTTGGTCCCGGAGCTCGACCACCAAAAAAAGGTAGAACCTGGAGAGAACAATGAACGATTGTCTACCCAAGTTGACATTCTTCTTTGCATCAAACAAGGAACTTAGAGTATCAAATGAACAAACTTAAAGCATCTAATGAAGAGCTTAAAGCATCTAATGAAGAGTTCAAGGCATCCAATGAAGAGCTTAGAGCGAGAATTTTCTAAAATGAACAAAGAAGCTATTGAACGTGAAAAGAAAATGAGAGAAGATATGCGAGAAAATGTTTCGGGACATGAGGTATGAGTTTTTAGCATATTTATTATTTTACTCGGTATGTGAATGGAAAAAGTTGGCGAGGTCGTTCTTCTTTCTCTCTTTTTCTTCTTCTATCATTCTTATAACATTTCCCCTAATACAAGCATGCCCTAATATTTTCTTTGTCACCGTGGAGTGAATGTATAACGTATGCCCATCAATAGTGAAGTCTAAAATTCACTATTTTTTTTTTTGGATTATAAAAAACTCTCTTAAATGAATCATTAAGAATTTTGCTGTCTTGTATTGTAAAATGTGAATTAGCATATGGTCATTGCATATAGAATCAAGGGTTAGTTGGTGAAAAGTGCACACATGATTCATCTGAGCCTCCTTACCTTACCCAAAATAGATAGAGTATGTATAGAAGTTATTGATGCACTTGGAGCAGCTGTGCTACCATCCTAGTGTTATTGCGTACACAATTGTCTTGCGTGCATATGGTCAAATTGGGAAGATTAAGCTGGCTGAGGAGACCTTTCTTGAGATGCTTGATGTAGGATGTGAACCTGATGAAATTGCTTGTGGAACTATGCTGTGTACATATGCTAGATGGGGACGCCACAAAGCTATGTTAGCTTTTTTACACTGCTGTGCGAGAGAGGGATGTGGTACTTTCTGTTGCAGTTTATAATTTCAGGCTGTCATCCTTGCAAAAGAAATCACTTCACCAATATGTGATACAGATATATAGAGACATGGTTGATAAGCGGGTTGTACCTAACCACTTTACCTTCACAGTTGTCATCTGCTCACTTGTTAAGGAAGGTCTTCTTGAAGAGGGTTTGACAACTTTCAATAAGATGAAAAGCCTTGGTTTTGTTCCTGAAGAAGTCAGTTACAGCCTTCTCATTACATGTAATGTCAAAGAAGGCAATCAAGATGAAGTATTGAGGCTTTATGAAGACATGCGATATCGAGACATAATTCCAAAATAGGAGCCTGTCTAGAGGTAGTAGAGTAATGTTAATGTTGATGCAGGGTGTGACTGATAACCTATAAGGTTGTAGCTCATCTCCACATTTTTTAAAATAAAAGCCTTCATAGGATATTGAAGTTTTGAGGGTTAATGTTTCTTGTAAGTGCAAAAATTTATACCATTTACCTATATTTTATATGTCATTATGCCATTTTGGCTCCTTTCCTTGAACCATCTGCTTTTATTTCTTTTGGATGATTCTTTTGGTTATCATGTTGTTTTGACCTTTAAAATATGGTGGTTATGAATGATTTTGGACCTGCATTTCTTTTGGATGATTCTACTTGAAGTGTCGTTGCGATTGTAGTTAATACTTGTTATATTGGTGCACCTATATTTTTTTTTTTCAGGAGAAAGAGTAAAAAGATCATTAATCCCCCCCTATTTTTTAATCACATGGGTATCTAATTATAACGTTTTTGATTTTATCAGGAACAATGGGTCGTGATTATTTTCCGAAATTAGCAGAGGAAAGCTATGATAGGGCTTGGATTATGTGAATTTCTTCGTAGATTATGGGTACTGCTAATTAGTTTTTTTTAGATTTACTTTGAATTATTCAAGTTACATCGGATGTCAAATTTGAAGATTATTTTGTTGTACTTCGATTATATACAATTTGCTATTCCACGAATACTTCTTCTATTATGTCATACTTTTGTTTTTAATCGGTTCATCTAATATATATGAACAGGGAAAAAGCTTATAGATTACACGATAACAATAATTCGTAGTCTATACCAATTTGGGCAACAAAATAGGGATCGCACATTGTCATTTCAATTTAGCACGAGATTGAAAATTATGTACAACAATTTATAGCCTAAAGTATTTTGGGCGACGAAACTGGTGTTGCCCAAGACATCATGCATGTAAGCCTACAAGATATAATGGGCGACAAAAAAAAGTAATTGTTGCACAAAGTTCAGTAATATTGGCGACGAAAGTTAAGGTGTTGTTGCCAAAAGTCAGTGAAGTATGAGCAACGATTTAAGAAACTCGTTGCCCAATTGTCCCCATAAATGTGCAACGGATACGAGGCTCGTAGCACAAAAGACCATTAAGGGCAACGCATATAACTCGACGCCCAAGATGTGGTTTGTGCGACGACTACAATGTTCGACGCCCCAAATACAATGGGCGTCGAGCCTAAAGCGACGAAATTGGGGCGTGATCATTTCGTCGCCCAAACTTTTGTGCAATGAAATTGTCCCATTGGGCAACGAAAGTATTCGTTGCCCAAAACCTATTTTCTTGTAGTGAATGCAAGCACTGATTCAACAAGAGTCTCGGGCATTAAGATAAACTCTTCATATTTCTGTGATCACTGCAAGATATCTGGTCATACCACGGATAGATGCTGGAAAATCCATGGATATCCAACTAATCACAAATTTGCTAAAGGCATGAGAGTTGCAGCCATGGTTCATAATGATGATCATAACAATGATAAAGTATTTTAAGCCTCCTTTTCTAAAAATCAGTACAACAAGATCATGGTAGCTCTCCATAATCAAGCTACTGCAGAGCAAGGAGACAAGACTGGAGTATCTAATTCTCATGGCCTAGCAGCTCATGCTCAATTAACATGTATATTCTATCTAAATCCATCTTTAGATAATATATGGATCATAGACAGTGGGACCACTGATCATAATACCTGGATCATAGACAGTTAGAGCATGGATTACACATGCTCAGCATAAAAAAAACATTCTTCACTTGTTGTGACACAAGATGACAAAGTTATTTCTTCTTTACATTCCAGTTTTACTGCTATTGAAAATGCTAAGTTGTGGCATTTAAGATTGGGTCATATTTCTTTTAATAAGATCAAAACTCTAAAGGAGTTAGTTGATGTTCAAGGTTGTATAGCTTAGAATATTTTTCAGGTTTGTCCGATAGCTAAACAGCCTAAACACCCCTTTCCTCTAAGTACAATTAAAACAACTCATGCTTTTTAGTTACTTCATGCGGTTGTATGAGGACCTTCTAAAACTTGTACATTGACTGGTCATGCTATGTTTCTTACCATAGTTGATGATTTTACTAGAGTCACTTAAACTCTTGATGAAGCACAAAACTGATTCATTTGTTCTCATGACTCAATTCCTTAATTTTGTTTACACGCAGTTTCATGTTAAGGTTCAAAGTGTTAGAACTGATAATGCTCCATAACTTGTTGAGGGAGATGTGAAGCATCTATTTCTTCAAAGAGGTATTGAGAATAAAAGGAGTTGCAGTGGTACACCCCAACAAATGGGGTGATGGAAAGGAAACGTAGACACTTGTTAGAGACAGCTAGATCTCTTCTTCTTCTGGCTAAACTTCCACCTAAATACTGGCCGTTAGTGTATCTTGATAGCAATATATTTGATAATACAATGCCTTTAAGAAGCATTTAAAACTTCGCACCTTTTGAAAAGCTGGTTCATCACAAACCTAGCCTAACACACCTAATAATATTTGGGTGCCTATGTTATGCTAGTACTTCACCTGTTTATAGATCAAAGTTTGATCCTAAAGCCAATCCTTGCATTTTTCTTGGCTACCCACCTCAACAAAAAAACTCTCAAACTTCTTGATCTTGTTACTGACAAGATTATTATCTCTAAAGATGTGTTTTCTTTGAAAAATATTTTCCCTTTCACTACTCCACAACACACAAATACACCTATTTTCACTATATATCCCACTTAAATTTTACTCCCTGCTGTTACACACTTGAGTGACCCTACTTCTATTACTTTACCTGATTCATTACATTCTTCTTCATCATCCACTCCTTCTTTTTCTACTCCAGCATGTTCTCCTCCTTCCACAAATAATTCAGTTCCTAAATGAGTTGTTCCAAGAAGATCTACCAGAACAGTTCAACCTTCTTAACTCAAAGATTTTGTGTGTTCTTCAACCACCAGCTCTCGTTGGTGCAATATTATTTCATCTAATAAATTCACAGCACAGTCTAAAGCTTTTGTTGCTACATTGTTGACGCAACTTGAGTCCACTTCTTACTCAGAAGCTGCAAGTGATCCATTATGGCAAGAAGGCATGGATAAGGAAATCACAACATTGAAAGACAATAAAACTTGGGATGTAGTTCCTCTCCCTGATGGCAAAAGACCCATTGGCTACAAATGAGTGAATAAGATCAAAAGAAAAGTTGATGGATATCCATAAACAGATAAAAAGCAAGATTAGTTGCTAAAGGATTTACTCAAAAATATGGAATTGATTTCAAAGAAACATTCTCACCAGTGGTAAGATGCCTACATTAGAAGTTTATTAGCTTGAGCAGCTAGCAAAGACTGGGATTTGTATTAACTTGACATCAGCAATGCCTTTTTGCATGGTGATCTCCATGAAGAGTATAAATGAAGATGCTAGAAGGTCTATCAAACCTACACAATCATGTTTGTTAACTGAAAAAGTCTCTGTAAGGCTTAAGACAAGCCTGTAGACAATGGTTTAAAAAGCCTCATCCAGCCTTGCTTTCTCAAGAGTTCATTCAATCCCAGAATGGCCATTCACTCTTCATTAAAAGAACATCTTATGAGATTACTATTCTTACTGTCTATGTTGATGATATCATCATCACATGAAATCATTTGGATACTATTACTTCTCTCAAAGCATATCTTCATCAGACATTCAGCATCAAAGACTTGGGCTAACTTAGATATTTCTTGGGCATTGAAGTTTGTTCTACTTATGTTGGTTTTCTTCTTTCTCAGCAAAAATTTACTAAAGAGCTTCTACAAGACAGTGGTCTTTAATTCACTAAGAAGGCATCTACTCCTCTTCCTACTCATGTCAAGCTTCTCACTAATGAAGGTGATTTTTACTTAGATCCTGCAGCCTATTTTGTTGCCAAACTTAATTTTTTGACTCATACAAAACCAGATGTTGCTTTTATTGTCCAATGTCTGAGTCAATTTATGCATGCACCTCGTGTCCGTCACTATCAAGCATGTGTACATACTCTTCATTTTGTTCATACTACAGCTGGCCATGGAATTCTTCTCAAGACACTTTTACTCTTCAAGCATATAGTGACTCTGATTAGGCAGCTTGTCCAAACATTAGGAGGTCAGTTACAAGTTATGTCATGCTACTTGGTAACTCTCCTATTAGTGGAAGTCAAAGAAACAAGGAACTACTTTAAAATCTTCCTCATAAGCTTAGTAAAGATCTATGGCTCAAGCAGCTTCTGAAGTTCGTTAGTTAGTCAAGTTATTAAATGAACTTGGTATTTCCTCTCTCACATCTGTTACTTTTCACTGTGACAACATGTCTGCCCTACATATTGCAAAAAATCATGTCTTTCATGAGAGGACAAAGCACATTGAGGTGGACTGCCATTTTACTAGAGACAAAATACTTGAAGGCTTATTAGAACTCAGTTATCTTTCTACTCACAATCAACTGGCAGATGTTTTTACTAAAGTGCTGCCTATTGCTCAGCACAATATTGATTGGGCCTATAACTAAAATATATTAATCCTATGAGGTCGCATATTGTAGCACAAGTTGGACAAAGCCATCCAAATCCATTTAGGATTAGGGTTGGGCTAGTCCTAAGGGGAATATGAGGAGAATTAGTTCTCCTAACTAGCCTATGACTCTTCTATTATATATAGGATATAAAATTAGGGTTAAGATGAGAAATTCATTAAGCAGTTTCTTTTTACAAAAGATAGAGCTTGAGAAAACTTAATTTACTCTCCCCTAAACCGGCGCCTATACCATCAAAAGCAAGAGAATTTATTCTCTTCCGTTCTTGCAAATGTTGGTGTTCAACTAGTGCTCATGGACTTATTAGAGGAGCAACACTTGGGGCTCTCGGATCTTCAAAGATTGCATACAACAGGGAAATCACGCTATAAAGCTTTGATATTTAATTCATATTGAATGATTCATGTGTTTGATTATGTTTGCGATCCTATGATAGATGTTAGGAAATTGTTTTCTGAAATTCCGCTATATGCATCTATATGTTCCTACAGTGGTATCAGTTTTCCCTAATTCATAATATTCATATGATCATGTTAATGTAAGCAAAGTTATTACTTTTATTCAATTAAGGGAGGATTTTCTTATGGCTTGAATTAACGTAATTGATATTTGATATTAATTGATTGGAAATTGTAAATCATTGATTTATTTGAAATTTATGCTCAAATAATATTATAAAGTTCCTAATTTTTTATATTATGGACTAAATAAATTGGTTAATTCACTCCAAAATTTTCTGATTTTTATAATATATTTGGTAGATTTAAAATTTTTTAATATTCAATTTGATTAACCATTGAAATAATTTGTTAAAAATTATAATATTTGATTTTTTACTCGTTAAATAAATCTAATATTTATCACCAAAATAGATCTAGAATAATTAATTATGGAAATAATTAGATTATTTTCCCACTAATTTTCGGATTTTTATCATATTATTTGTGAATATTAGTTCAATTTTATGTTTAATTTGATTATTCATAAATTTATAGGATATCAATTGAAATTTTTGATTTTATTTGTTATAATAATTCAGTAGATCACCCTAAAAATTATTTTTGAATTTTTAGGAATTTAATTGTTGCTTTTTCTGAATTTTTGGATATAATTTGATTTTTGCCCTAATTTTGGACTCTTGTTAGATTTAATGTTTACTAGAGATTATTCATCCAAATCTAATCTCAACAAACGTAAAATTTGTTTAAGATTTGTTGATTGATTCAAAATTTCTTCCATAATTTTGGGATTATTAAAACCTAATTAAATCCTAAATCTTTAAATAAATTGTTCATTAAAGATTAATTGGAATTTTGTAAATTATTGTAAAAATTCAAAATGGATTGCCGAGCATGGCTGGATGGCCCCAACCGCGTCGGTGGAGCCACGGTGGTGGGCAGTTTTGGGTCAGTGGCAAAAGGGGCATCACGGGCGGCACGGGTGGTAGAGAAACTGCAACCAGTAGCGCACGTTCGACGTGCGTGGCTGCTGGGGAGCACTGGTAGAGGTGCTGGCCGGCATTTTCTAGCGTGGATGCCAGTGGCTCGTCGGTCAGTATAGTGGGTGCTTTGCTGGCGTGTGATAGCTGGTGGTTTTCCAGCGGTTGTTCGTGAAGCGTTCTTGGTGATGGTGTGATGCTGGTCAACAATTTCCAGATTATGAATTTTTTTTCCAATTCTGATTTTCTATTTTAAAGCATAATAAATCACTTCCAATATTTGCAAAAAAATTAATAAAGATTATTGCCATATTTAAATTAGTAATTGAATTAAAAAAATAAAGTTTCCTAAATAATTCCTAGCTTAAATTTGTTAAGTTTTATGATTATTATGGAAAGATTTTTATTTGCTTATTAATTGTTAATAAGTAAATAGTTTGTGTTTATTTTATTGTGATATTATAAATGCGTGGATTTTTAATGTAATATGTATGGCCCAAATTAGGGTAGTAAAAATGATTTGCGAATCGTTATATTTGAATGTAAATTAAATACGATCTGCGAATCGTTAATATTTTTGTAACTTTAATTTTTTGTTATTTATTTAATTCAAATTATCTAATCAAGCATGAGGATCCATGGAGTTTCAAGGATGGTGATCCATGGAGATTCAAGGGAAGATTCATGAAGATTAGTTTTACCTATGTTTAGGGGTATACTAGATCATTTTAATTATTGCTTTTATTAGTGTTTGCATTTATCTTGTTTAAATGCTTGCTTCTAAGTTTATTTGTGGTTAATTAATTCATGTGTTCACTATTAATTGACCATATTAGTAAACTTAGGTCCCAAAAATTAATATTGAGTTTTAATCGCTTTTCCAAACAACACCTATAAAGTCTTAGCTCATGAGTAATAGATTCTGTGAAAATAGGGTGTTGCTTATATTTCTAGGGATAGTAGGGTAGGTTTTTGAAACTTACATGTTCATGTTTGGTTTAACTCAACATAATCATCAAAAGACAAAGTTTTGGGTTTTGAAGCTATGAGAGAGGAGTAAACAAGGAGTTGTTAACATGTCTACCAAGAATTATAATTAGTTATAATTAGTAACGTGTTTACATACCCCAACTACTATAAAGTGAAGGCAGGGCCAAAGTCCGTGTGATTGTAGTGGGAGGGGAACTTCGTTATTTCTTTTATGCAATGGGGGACTTTCATTTTGAATAAAGGGTAGTAGTTAATTGAAATTTTTTTAATTGTTGCTTTTGATAAACATTAATTGAATATTATTCTTTTGTTGTAGTTATCATGTTTGGTTCAAACAACAACACCACCGGTTTTAATTTGCACTATTTACTCGAAAAGGATAAACTGAATGCACATAACTTCCTAGAATGGGAAATGGCTGTGAGAATCGTTCTCAGAGCTGAAGGAAGGGAAAATGTTCTTGACAATCCTCTCCCTGAACCCCTGCCAGAAACTGCTACAGCAGCTGAACGGAGAACAAGGTCAACCCTAGAGGCTATGCAAGTAACATGTTTGATGCTTGCTTGCATGGAACCAAACTTTCAAAAGCTATTTAATTGTCTAGATGCCTACTCCATCCTCAAGCAGCTAAAAACTATGTTTCAGAAGAATGCTAGATTGGAGAGGTTTGAAGCTCACTGTAAGTTTCTGGAGTGCAAGTTTGGAAAAGAAAAACCCGTTGGTCCGCATGTGTTCAATATGATTGGAAATTTTTAGATCATGGAAAAATCGGGTTTTCCTTATCCCCCCCAGAATTGGCAACTGATATTGTGATCAAATCCTTGCCTTAAACTTTTCAAAACTTTCAGTTGAATTTTTACATGCAAGGAGGGGAGGCTACCTTGCAAGAGCTGCACGGTATGCTAACTCAGGCTGAAAGGAGCTTGCCTGCTGAACCTGAACATAAGGATGTTCTTATGGTTACGAAGGGTCAGTAATTCAAGAAGAAAGGGACTCCTAATAAGAAGAACAAGGGCAAGGCTGTTGCCACTGATGATACTTCTAAGCCAAAATCCACTCCTAAGGCAAAAGTAGCAGCACTACATGAGTGCTACCACTGCCACAAGCTTAGACATTGGAATAGGAACTTCCCCAAGTATATGGAGGAGAAGAAGATTGACGCTTCGACTTTTGGTATTTATGTTATAGAGATTAACTTATCTACTTCTACATCATGGGTATTTGACTCTGCATGTGGATCTCACATTATTTGTAATGTGCAGGCACTAAGAAGAAGAAAAACGTTGAGCAAAGGAGAAGTGGACCTCCGCATGGGCAATGGAGCACGAGTTTCTACTTTGGCTGTGGGAGATTGTAGTCTACTTTTGCCTTCTAGTTTAGTATTAGAACTCCATAATTGTTATTATGTTCCAACTATTACCATGAATATTGTTTCGATTTCAGTTTTGGATTCGGAAGGTTTTTCATTTCAATAAAGAATAATTATTGTTATGCTTATTTGAATGATTTATTCTATGTCTCAGCCAAGTTATCAAATTGTTTATATGTGCTAGACTTAGAAACCCACATCTATAACATAGAAAGCAAGAAACATAAAACAAATGATTCAATCCCTACATACCTCTGGCATTGTCGATTAGGCCACATAAGCTCAAAGCGTATTGAGCAGCTTCATAAAGTTGGAATTCTCAAATCATTTGATTTCGAATCATTTGATACTGGTGAGTTTTTCTTGATGGGGAAAATGAAAAAGTCTCCTTTCACAGGTTCAACAGAAAGGGCCAATGACCTTTTAGCCCTCATAAATACGGATGTGTGCGGACATATAAGTAATTTGACTAGGGGCGGGTACATTTACTTCATTACTTTTACCGATGATGTAAGCAGATCAGGATTTGTTTACCTCAGGCGGCATAAGCCGGAATCCTTTGAAAAATTTCAGGAATTCCAGAATGAAGTACAAAACCAACTGTGGAAGAAATTAAGGCATTGCGATCTGATCGTGGTGGTGAATATTTATCTCAAGAATTTAGTGATTATTTGAAGAATTGTGGAATACTTTCACAATGGACTCCATCAGGAACACCACAGTTAAATGGCGTTTCCGAAAGAAGGAATCGAACTCTACTTGATATGGTTCGATCCATGATGAGTCTTGCTGATCTTCCTATTTCATTCTGGGGATTTGCGCATGAAACAGCGGCATTCACACTTAACAAAGCACCATCCAAAGTAGTGGAAAAGACATCATATGAAATGTGGACTGAAAACGTTCCAAAATTGTCTTTTCTAAGGATATGGGCCCGTCACTAGTACAAAAAATGTGATTTGCGTCGGATCCCAGACCCTCATTTGCGTCGGATTGGGGTCCGATGCCACATGTCTCGATGCAAATTGCCAACATCTAATCAGAGTCGGATGTGAATCTGACACAATTTGAGTGCCATTTGCATCAGATGGGGGGCAATGTCCGACGCACATGTTGCTTTCAACATATAAAAAAATGGACAATTTGCGTCGGTTGACTAGCTATGTCCGACGCAAATGCTGTTTTGAATATATTAAAAATTGACAATTTACGTCGATTGACTAGCAATGTCTGACGCAAATTAGTTATCTGCAAATAAAAAAGGCACGGTACATACTGATCATATGCTGAGCGGATGAAACCAACATATACTCCAAGCAGGATGAAGTTAATCTGATCTAAAATCCACCACCACCAAATTTCAATCAAACAATTAGTAAAAGGAACTAAAAAAAAGTACTAACTGCTCTCAAAAATATCACATTCAAGTTTAACCAACATAAACCCAAATATAAATTCAACCCCAAAAACCACATAAGCTAAACAAACCAAACCAAAAACTAGGACTGAATATTAGTGACTCTACAACAGCCTGTTTCTTTCATAGCTAAGTCACATGCTAATTCAAGGAATTACAAGCCTAGAGTTAGTTTCAACACTGGTAATGCGAGTACTGATTCAACAAGAGTCTCGGGCATTAAGAGAAACTCTTCATATTTCTGTGATCACTGCAGGATATCTGGTCATACCATGGATAGATGCTGGAAAATCCATGGATATCCAACTAATCACAAATTTGCTAAAGACAAGAGAGTTGCAGCCATGGTTCATAATGATGATCATAACAATGATAAAATATTTTAAGCTTCCTTTTCTAAAAATCAGTACAACAAGATCATGATAGCTCTCCATAATCATGATACTGTAGAGCAAGGAGACAAGACTAGAGTATCTAATGTTCATGGCCAAGCAGCTCATGCTCAATTAACATTTATATTCTTTCTAATAACATCTTTAGATACCTGGATCATAGACAGTGGGGACACATATCATAATACCTGGATCATAGATAGTAGAAGCATGGATTATACATGCTCAGCACAAAAAATCATTCTTCACCTGTGGTGCCACAAGATGATCAAAGTTATTTCTTCTTTACATTCCAGTTTTACTGCTATTGAAAATGCTAAGTTGTGGCATTTAAGATTGGGTCATATTTCTTTTAATAAGATCAAACCTCTAAAGGAGTTAGTTAATGTTTAAGGTTGTATAGCTTAGAATATTTTTCAGGTTTGTCCGATAGCTAAACATCCTAAACACCCCTTTCCTCTAAGTACAATTAAAACAACTCATGCTTTTCAGTTACTTCATGTGGTTGTATGAGGACCTTCTAAAACTTGTACATATTTTGGTCATGCTATGTTTCTTACCATAGTTGATGATTTTACTAGAGTCACTTGAACTCATTTGATGAAGCACAAAACTGATTAATTTGTTCTCATGACTCAATTCCTTAATTTGTTGACACACAGTTTCATGTTAAGGTTCAAAGTGTTAGAACTGATAATGCTCCAGACCTTTTTGAGGGAGATATGAAGCATCTATTTCTTCTAAGAGGTATTGATAATCAAAGGAGTCGCAGTGGTACACCCCAACAAATGGGGTGGTGGAAAGGAAACGTAGACACTTGTTAGAGACAGCTAGATCTCTTCTTCTTGTAGCTAAACTTCCACCAAAATACTAGTCGTGAGTGTATCTTGACAGTAACATATTTGATAAATACAATGCCTCTAAGAAGCATCTAAAACATCGCACCTTTTGAAAAGCTGGTTCATCACAAACCTAGCCTAACACACCTAATAATATTTGGGTGTCTATGTCATCAGTAAAATAACATTTAATTGTTGCGGTTTTTTAAGGGCATATCGCTGCGGATATCGACGTGCCGCAATTCAATGTGCAGTAATAGAGGTCAACCTATTGCTGCGGTCACAAAACCGTAGCAATAGATTGACCTATTGCTGCAGTTGTCATAAGAACCCGCAGCAATAGGTAAATCAGTAGAGAAAAAAAATTCTCCTTTTGTTGTGAATAAAGAAAATACGCACAAAACTATTAAAGCTAAAAATAAAAACTTCGACAATCATAAAAACTAAAAACAATATGTGGTAGAACCATATAAACTGGAAATAATCCATCAAAATGAAAAATTAATCTTAATATTCAAATTTCAGAGAAAAATACAATAATTATAATCTCACCATATCACATCATCAGATCTAAGTTATATAACTTAAGAAAGCAATGAAAAAATAAAAAAAACATAAAGAAAAAATAAATATAACATCATCATCCAGATCTGGAAGAAGACGACGACCAGAACGAGTTCTCATCAAACTTTCAGATCTAAGTCTTCATTTCGTGCTCTTGGCTTGGATGTTTGCTCGATATCCCTTCAACCATTGAAGACAATTAATATGGTTGTCGGTTGAGGACAAAACGCGGTCCACAGCAACAGGAGATTTGAAAATGTCGACCACCGCAACTTACCTTTCAGATCTGTTGTTTGCCGGTAAACGACGTTAAGATCTTTAAAGACACCGACGGCCCTTTACGATGTTGGAGATGGCGACGAGCGACGAGGCTGGGTTCGTGTGGTCGCACGATGAGGCTGGGTTCTTACTGCGACACTCGTGATCTCTTCGCGGGGCGTGCAACGAGCGTTGGCGATTACAATTTTTACACTCTCATCGGAAACCTCGTCGGTGATTGGATGAGAGAGTAGAGAGGATGATAGAGTAGAGACAAGAAGAGGGGACGAGGGAGGAGATGAGAGAAGAGAGAATGGCTGAATGAGAGAGAGGTGTGCGTGAGTCAGTGATACAATTTTAGATCTGGCGTGAGGCATATAACTATTGAGTGAGTGCAAAACCCTAAATTTTTTTTTAATACTTTTTAATGATATTGTTGCGGTTCCTTCAAGAAACCACATAAATAAGTTCAATTGCTGCGGTTTTTTATAGAAACCGTAGCAATGGGTTTCTTGTCACGCTTTTTTTAATTCTTTTGCTGCGTATGGATAAAACCGCAGCAATTCAACAGCAGCAATAAGCAATTATTCTACTAGTGTCTGCTAGTTCTTCACCTGTTTATAGATCAAAGTTTGATCCTATTTATTATTACATTTTTCTTGGCTACCCACCTGAACAAAAAACTCTCAAACTTCTTGATCTTGTTACTAACAAGATTATTATCTCTAAAGATGTGTTTTTCTTTGAAAAACATTTTCCCTTTCACTACTCCACAACACACAAATACACCTATTTCCACTATATATTCCACTCAATTCTTTCTCCCTGTTGTTACAGACTTGAGTGACCCTACTTCTATTACTTTACCTGATTTATTACATTCTTCTTCATCATCCACTCCTTCTTCTTCTTCTACTCCAGCATGTTCTCCTCCTTCCACAAATAATTCAGTTCCTGAAAGAGTTGTTCCTAGAAGATCTACCAGAACCATTCAACCTTCCCAAATCTTAAAAGATTTTTTGTGTTCTTCAACCACCAGCTCTCGTTGGTGCAATATTGTTTCATCTGATGAATTCACAACACAATCTAAAGCTTTTGTTGCTACATTGTTGACACAACTTGGGTCTACTTCTTACTCAAAAGCTGCAAGTGATCCTTTATGGCTAGAAGCCATGGATAAGGAAATCACAAAATTGAAAGACAATAAAACATGAGATGTAGTTCCTCTCCCTGATGGTAAAAGACCCATTGGCTGTAAATGGGTGAATAGGATCAAAAGAAAAGTTGATGGATCCATAGATAGATAAAAAGCAAGATTAGTTGCTAAAGGATTTACTCAAAAATATGGAATTGATTTCAAAGAAACATTCTCACCAGTGGTTAAGATGCTTACATTAGAAGTATATTAGCTTGAGCAGCTAGCAAAGGCTGGGATTTGTATCACCTTGACATCAACAATGCCTTCTTGCATTGTGATCTCCATGAAGAGTATAAATGAAGATGCTAGACGGTCTGTCAAATCTACACAATCATGTTTGTAAACTGAAAAAGTCTCTGTAAGGCTTAAGACAAGCCTGTAGACAATGGTTTAAAAAGCCTCATTCAGCCTTGCTCTCTCAAGAGTTCATTCAATCCCAGAATGGCCATTCACCCTTCATTAAAAGAACATCTTATGAGATTACTATTCTTATTGTCTATGTTGATGATATCATCATCACATGCAATCATTTGGACACTATTACTTCTCTCAAAGCATATCTTCATCAGACATGCAGCATCAAAGACTTGGGCAAACTGAGCTATTGCTTGGGCATTGAAGTTTGTTCTACTTATGTTGGTTTTCTTCTTTCTCAGCAAAAATTTACTAAAGAGCTCCTACAAGACAGTGGTCTTTCATTCACTAAGAAGGCATCTACTCCTCTTCTTACTCATGTTAAGCTTCTCACTGATGAAGGTGATTTTTACTCAGATCATGCAGCATATAGAAGCCTTTGTTGCCAAACTGAATTTTTTGACTCATACAAGACCAGATGTTGCTTTTGTTGTCCAATGTCTGAGTCAATTTATGCATGCACCTCGTGTCCCTCACTATTAAGCATGTGTACATACTCTTCATTATGTTCATACTACAGCTGGCCATGGAATTCTTCTCAAAGCATCTGATTCTTTTACTCTTCAAGCATATAGTGACTCTGATTGGGCAGCTTGTCCAAACACTAGGAAGTCAATTACAGGTTATGTGATGCTACTTGGTAACTCTCCTATTAGTGGAAGTCAAAGAAACAAGGAACTACTTCAAAATCTTCCTCAGAAGCTTAGTAAAGAGCTATGGCTCAAGCAGCTTTTGAAGTTTGTTGGTTAGTCAAGTTATTAAATGAGCTTGATATTTCCTATCTCACACATGTTACTCTTCACTGTGACAACATGTCTGCCCTACATATTGCAAGAAATCCTGTCTTCTATGAGAGGACAAAGCACATCGAGGTGGACTGCCATTTTACTAGAGATAAAATCCTTGAAGGCTTGTTAGAACTCAGTTATCTTCCTACTCACAATCAACTGGCAGATGTTTTTACTAAAGTGCTTCCTATTGCTCAGCACAACGATCTCTTGTCTAAATTAGGAATGGTTCTTACCTCCCCACCTAGTTTGTGGGGGGGGGTGTTGAAGTTATTACCTCAAATGTGCCAGCTCAGCATAATGTAACTAACTAACTAACTGATCAGCATAACATAATCAATTACTTAGCTTTTTCTTTAAGCAATTCTTCTTTCTTTCTCTCTATTTGAACTTTGAACTAGATCCAAGTTTGCTGCTGTTGGCATCTGTGCTGACACTAGCTGTGCTCTATGCTGTTATGGTATTGATGATTGCCATCATTTATTTGTTAGGTGCACTTTTAGTAAGAGAGTATGTGGATGTATTATGAATGGTTAAATATCAGAGTTTATGATGATGAAAGTGTTTTTACAACATGGAAGAAGTGGGGTAGGAAGTTTCAAAGTAAAAGGGGACATAAAGTATGCTATGTTACCCTTGCTACTGTTGTGTACCATGTATGGCTTGCTAGGAATACTGCTGTCTAGGAAGCTAAAGTTCCTTGCACTGATACTGTCATAAAGAACATTAAGCAGGTCATATGTAATAGAGTGCTTAGTTGTGTAACTGGAAAATGGTCTAGGGAGAATAAGGAGTGGTTGGATTTGTTGTGTGGTAGATAAGTTGTTTTTGTTTGTGTGCTTCTGTTGTTGCTAGTTGGTAGTGTTGTTACTGCTTTAGTAGTTTAGATTGTATTTGTTGGATGGTGGTGTTTTACTGTTTTTGGTAATAATACAACTTACATTTTACCCAAAAAAAAAGAAGTTCTCTCAAAGAGAGAATTCTCTCATAGAAAGTTCAATAAAATTTTTAAATTCTACCTCAATTTCTTTCCACATTATTTCACATTTTAGCAATAAATTTGAGTTTATCAATACTCATATCTCACCAAATTCTTATATACTCATTTACTTATTTGGATACGTCCAAATGAGAAATAAAACCTGAAATGAGGAAAAGTATACCCTTAGTGAAGTAATATGTCCTTAGACATCCCGTCAATTACTAAATATAAATAGGAATTATATTATGAAGATAATAAAGTTAATTATTTTAGAAATCGTATTTTCTTGCTAGAGAATAAATGTGATTAATAGGACAATATTGATTGGGCCTATAACTAAATTATATTAATCCTATGAGGTCACGCATTGTAGCATAAGTTGGACAAAGCAATCCAAATCCATTTAGGATTAGGGTTGGGCCGGTCCTAAGGGGAATAGGAGGAGAATTAGTTCTCCTAACTAGCCTATGACTCTTCTATTATATATAGGATATAATATTAGGGTTTAGGTGAGAAATTCATTAAGCAGTTCTTTTCACAAAAGAGAGAGCTTGAGAAAACTTACTTTACTCTCCCTTAAACCAGCGCCTATACCATCAAAAGCAAGAGAATTTATTCTCTTCCTTTCTAGCAAACGTTGGTGTTGAACTGGTGCTCGTGGACTAATTAGAGGAGCAACACTTGGGGCTCTCGGATCATCAAAAGCTTGCTTACAACAGGGAAATCACGCTACAAAGGTTTGATATTTAATCCCTATTGAATGATTCATGTGTTTATGTGTTTTGGCAATAATACTTACTTACCAAAAAAATTGATTCATGAGTTTGATTATGTTTGCGATCCTATGATAGATGTTAGGAAATTGTTTCCTGAAATTCCGCTATATGCATCTATATGTTCCTATAGTGGTATCAGTTTTGCCTAATTCATAATATCCATATGATCATTTTAATGTATGCAAAGTTAATATTTTTATTCAACTAAGGGAGGATTTTTTTTATGGCTTGAATTTTGCATAATTGATATTTGATATAAATTGATTGGCAATTGTAAATAATTGATTTATTTGTGATTTATGCTCAAATAATTTTATAAAGTTCCCAATTTTTTATATTATGGACCAAATAAATTTGTTAATTCACTCCAAAATTTTCGGATTTTTATAATATATTTGGTAGATTTAAAATTAATTAATATTTAATTTGATTAACCATTGAAATAATTTGTTAACAATTAAAAGATTTAATTTTTTACTTGTTATATAAATCTAATATTCATCACCAAAATAGATCTAGAATAATTGATTGCTAAAAATAATTTTATTATTTTCCCAATAATTTTTGGATTTTTATCATATTATTTGTGAATATTAGTTGAATTTGATGTTTAATTTGATTATTCATAAATTTTAAGGATAACAATTAAAAATTTTAATTTTCTTTGTTATATTAATTCAGTAGATCACCCTAAAAAATATTTTTGAATTTTTCGGAATTTAATTGTTACTATTCTGAATTTTTTGGATATAATTTGATTTTTGCCCTAATTTTGGACTCTTGTTAGATTTCATGTTTAATAGAGATTATTCATCCAAATCTAATCTCAACAAACCTAAAATTTGTTTAAGATTTGTTGATTGATTCAAAATTTCTTCCATAATTTTCGAATTATTAAAACCTAATTAAATCCTAAATCTTTAAATAAAGGGAAATTTCTTCGGGTACCCCGAGGTTTGGCGTAATTCCCAAAATACCCCCACATTTGGGGAACTCCTCGAATACCCACGAGGTTTGTGTTTGCGCTCAAGATACCCTTACTATGGACGGAACCCAAACGCCGTTAGGTTTTCCTCTTTCTCCCCCCAATTTTCTCTCTCCTCTCTTTCCCCCACCAACTGCCAAACCCCCCTACCCCACTCCGGCGCCGGCGACCCTACCCCTCCCTTCCCCATTCCCGATTCCCTCACCCCCGGTGTTGGCGCCGGCCAGAATAGAAGAATAGCAACCTAGGGTGGTTTCGGAGGTGGGTTTAAGGGTTTGGGGGAGGCGTATCTGGGTGGGGAAGGGGAGGGGGTCGACTCACGATGGGGGACAGGTAAGGGGGGCCATTTCCGATAGGGGGAAAGGGGGAGGGGTGGTGTCGGGGTGGGGTTGGGTGGGGGAATCGAGAATGGGGAAAGGGAGGGCTAGGGTGGGGGAAAAGGAGAGGGTGAGGTCACCGTGGGTGCTGCTGTTCTGGCCGGCGAAGGAAGGGGGTAGGGTCGCTGGTGCTGGAGTGGGTGGTGGTCGCTGTCTGTCGTCGCCGTCTGGGGGAGGAGGGTTGGCAGTGGGTAGGGGAATGGGAGGAGAGAGAAAATTAGGGAGAGAGAGGGGAAAACCTAAAGGCGCTAGGGTTCCGTCCATAGTAAGGGTATCTTGAGCCCAAACACAAACTTCAGGGGTATCTGAGGAATTCCCCAAATGTGGGGAGTATTTTGGGAATTACGCCAAACCTCAAGGGTACCTGAGGAAATTTCCCTTAAATAAATTGTTAATAAAGATTAATTGGAATTTTGTAAATTGTTGCAAAAATTCAAAAGGGATTGTCGAGCATGACTGGATGGCCCCACCTGCGCAGGTGGAGCCATGGTGGAGGGCGGTTCTGGGTCGGTGGCATCACGGGTGACGCGGGTGGTGGAGAATCCACAACCAGCAGTGCACGTTCGACGTGCATGGCTGCTGGGGCGCGCTGGCAGGGGTCCTGGCGTGTGCTGGCGGCGGCTGGGCTGGTTGGCGTTTTTTTGCGTGGATGCTAAAGACTCGTCGGTCCGTGCAGTGGGTGATTTACTGGTGGTTTTCCAGCGGTTGTTCGTGAAGCGTTCTTGGTGATAGTGTGATGCAACGCTAAGTGGTTTTGGGGGTTATTGACTAGCAGCTTGCTGTTCAACAGTTTCCAGATTATTAAATTTAAAAAAAAAAATCTGATTTTCTATTTTAGAGCATAATAAATCACTTCCAATATTTGCAAATTAATTAATAAAGATTATTGCCATATTTAAATTAGTAATTGAATAAAAACAATAAAGTTTCCTAAAAAATTCCTAGCTTAAATTTGTTAAGTTTTATGATTATTATGGAAAGTTTTTTATTTGCTTATTAATTGTTAAAAAGTAAATAGTTTGTGTTTATTTTATTGTGATATTATAAATGCATGGATGTTTAATGTAATATGTATGATATTATATTTTGCATGTTATGACTAGTAGGGCCAAAATTAGGATAGTAAATACGATATGCAAATAGATATATTTGAATGTAAATTAGATACGATATGTGAATCATTTCTATTTTTGTAACTTTAAATTTTTGTTATTTATTTAATTCAAATTATGTAATCAAGCATGAGGATCCATGGAGTTTCAAGGATGGTGATCCATGGAGATTCAAGGGAAGATTCATGAAGATTAGTTTTACCTAGGTTTAGGGGGTATACTAGATTATTTTAATTATTGCTTTTATTAGTGTGTGCATTTATTTTGTTTAAATGCTTGCTTCTAAGTTTATTTGTGGCTAATTAATTCATGTGTTCACTATTGATTGACCATATTAGTAAACTTAGGTCCCCAAAATTAATATTGAGTTTTAATTGCTTTTCCAAACAACACCTATAAAGCCTTATATCATAAGTAATAGGTTTTGCCAAAGTAGGGTGTTGCTCATATTTCTGGGGATAGTATGGTAGCTTTTTGAAACTTACATGTTCATGTTTAGTTTAACTCAACAAAACCATCAAAAGACAAAGTTTTGGGTTTTGAAACTAAGATATAGGAGTAAACAAGGAGTTGTTAACATATCTACCAAGAATTATAATTAGTTATAATTAGTAACGTGTTTACTTACCTCAACTACTATAAAGTGAAGGCAGGGCCAAAGCCCGTTCGATTGTAGTGGGAGGGGATCTTGGTTATTTCTTTTATTCAATGGGGGACTTTCATTTTGAATAAAGGGTAGTAGTTAATTGAAATTTGTTTAATTATTGCTTTTGATAAACATTGATTGAATCTTGCTTTATTATTCTTTTGTTGTAGTTATAATGTTTGTTTCAAACAACAACAACACCCCTGGTTTTAATTTGCGCTATTTACTCGAAAAGGACAAACTGAATGCACATAACTTCCTAGAATGGGAAATGGTTGTGCGAATCGTTCTCAGAGCCGAAGGAAAGGAAAATGTTCTTGACAATCCTCTCCCTGAACCCCTGCCAGAAACTGCTACTGCAGCTGAACGGAGAACAATGCAAAACCCTAGAGGCTAATTCTATGCAAGTAACATGTTTGATGCTTGCTTGCATGGAACCAGACTTTCAAAAGCGTTTTAATTGTTTGGATGCCTACTCCATTCTCCAGCCACTGAAAACTATGTTTCAAAAGAATGCTAGATTGGAGAGGTTTGAAGCTCAGTGTAAGTTGCTGGAGTGCAAGTTGGGAAATGGAAAACCCGTTGGTTCGTATGTGTTCAATATGATTGGAAATTTTCAGATCATGGAAAAATTGGGTTTTCCTTACCCTCCTAGAATTGACAACTGATATTGTGATCAAAACCTTGCCATAAACTTTCAAAACTTTCAGTTGAATTTTTACATGCAAGGAGAGGAAGCTACCTTGCAAGAGCTGCATGGTATGCTAACTCAGGCTGAAAGGCTTGCCTGCTGAACCTGAACATAAGGATGTTCTTATGGTTAGGAAGGGCAAGCAATTCAAGAAGAAAGGGGCTCCTAATAAGAAGAACAAGGGCAAGGTTGTTGCCACTGATGATACTTCTAAGCCAAAAACCACTTCTAAGGCAAAAGTAGCAGCACTACATGAGTGCTACCACTGCCACAAGATTGGTCACTGGAATAGGAACTGCCCTAAATATATGGAGGATAAGAAGACTGGCGCTTCGACTTCAGGTATTTATGTTATAGAGATTAACTTATCTACCTGTACATCATGGGTATTTAATACTGCATGTGGATCTCACATAATTTGTAATGTGCAGGCACTATGAAGAAGAAAAACGTTGACCAAAGGAGAAGTGGACCTCCGTGTGGGCAATGGAGCACAAGTTGCTGATTTGGCTGTGGGAGATTGTAGTGTACTTTTGCCTTCTGGTTTAGTATTAGAACTCCATAATTGTTATTATGTCCCAACTATTACATAGAATATTGCTTCAATTCCGATTTTGGATTCGGAAGGTTTTTCATTTCAAATAAAGAATAATTGTTGTTCTGCTTATTTGAATGATTTATTCTATGTCTCAGCCAAGTTATCAATTGGTTTATATGTGTAAGACTTAGAAACCCACATCTATAACATAGAAAGCAAGAAACATAAAACAAATGATTCAAACCCTACATACCTATGGCATTGTCGATTAGGCCACATAAGCTCAAAGCGTGTTGAGCAGCTTCATAAAGTTGGAATTCTCAAATCATTTGATTTCGAATCATTTGATACTTGTGAGTTTTTCTTGATGGGGAAAATGACAAAGTCTCCTTTCACAGGTTCAACTGAAAGGGCCAAATGCCAATGACCTTTTAGCCCTTATAAATACGGATGTGTGTGGACATATGAGTAATTTGGCTAGGAGAGGGTACATTACTTCATTACTTTTACCGATGATGTAAGCAGATTTGGATTTGTTTACCTCATGTGGCATAAGTCGGAATCTATTGAAAAATTGAAGGAATTCCATAATGAAGTAAATAATTAAGGCATTGCGATCCGATCGTGGTGGTGAATATTTATCTCAAGAATTTGGTGATTATTTGAAGGATTGTGGAATACTTTCACAATGGACTCCACCAGGAATACCACAGTTAAATGACGTTTCTGAAAGAATGAATCGAACTCTACTTGATATGGTTCGATCATGATGAGTCTTGCTGATCTTCCTATTTTATTATGGAGATTTGCGCTTGAAACAGCGGCATTCACACTTAACAGAGCACCATCTATAGTAGTGGAAAAGACACCATATAAAATGTGGACTGAAAACGTTCCAAAATTGTTTTTCTAAGGATATGGGCTCATCACTAGTACAAAAATGGCGATTTGAGTCAGATCCCAGACCCTCATTTGCGTCAGATTGGGGTCCGATGCCACAGGTCTCAACGCAAATTGCCCACATGTAATCTGCGTCAGATGTGCATCCGACACCATTTGAGTGCCATTTGCGTCGGATGGGGGGCAATGTCCGACGCAAATGTTGCTTTCAACATATAAAAAAAGGACAATTTGCGTCAGTTGACTAGCTATGTCCGACGCCAATGTTGTTTTCAATATATTAAAAAATGACAATTTGCTTCGGTTGACTAGCAATGTCCGACGCAAATTAGTTCTCTGCAAATAGAAAAAGGCACGGTACATACTGATCATATGCTGACCAGATGAAACCAACACATACTCCAAGCGGGATTAAGTTAATCTAATCTAAAATCTACCACCACCAAATTTCAATCAGACAATTAGTAAAAGGAAGTAAAAAAAAAAAAGCACTACACTTTACCTCACTGCTCTGAAATAAATCACATTTAAGTTTTTTTTTTTTTTTTTTTTTTGCTAAGTAATAAGATTTTCATTGCATAAACAAGTTACAACCTAGAACCAACCCAAGCCAAGAACGAACCAACTAGGTTGGACCCTTCAAGGACAAGGGAGGCAAACCATAAACCAATCCAATTACATCATTACAAGTTATAGAACCAAACATAATCTCTTCTACTTATAGACTTGGGAAGTAAAGACTTGCTCTCATTTTCACACTCATTTTAATCTGTTTAATACTACTACTAATGCTAGGCATGCAATGTGATCATAAGCTTCTATTTCTCCCCTGCCAAACATAATATAAAACAGCTACAATTCCTGCACTACAAATCTGCTTCTGAAATTTGGATCTCTTGCTATTCCTGATCCACCTGATGATCTGTTGTAGCCTTATACTTGATGTATGTATATCAAGCCACTCTTTCACTGCATTCATACAGGCACGACTAAACGCACATTAAAAAAATAAGTGCATATGAGTTTCCACTTGCACTCCACACATCAAACATTGATCCGAGGAGCTAATTCCAATTCTTGCAAGTCTATCTGCAGTTTGTAACCTGCCTTGCACAGTAACTCATGCTATGAAACTGTGTTTAGGAGTATTTATTCTGCTCCAAACAATCTTATCCCAATGCACTTTATCCTTTGTACCTCTGATCTCATCATACACATCTTGAATTGAGTATCTTATCCCAATCACATTTAATAAGTTTAATCAACATAAACCCAAATATAAATTCAACCCCAAAGAACCACATAAACTAAACAAACCAAACCAAAAATATAGACAATATGGGTAATCCACATATCAGAATAGATAGAGTCCTACCACATTGCACATAATTGTGGTTGCTTACGAAGAATGATAGGAAGTTCTATTTTCGGAATTCCAAGTTCAAGAAGAAACTCGACCACATGCCTTATTTTTCCTTCCAAACTGTAGTAGGCAAAAGCTGGGAACTTCCGAGTAACCTGCTGGATGTCCTCGATTTCCATTCCAAGATCAATCAGATAAAGAACATGCTGGGGAAGCTGATCTCTTGGGACAGATCCACTAACCCGAGCCATAGCCTTAAGCTTTCGAGATTTAACACTAAAATGAGGCAACTTTTTAGAATCTATACAGAAAAGCTAAAAAAAAAACAAAAAAAAGAGATGAAAGAGAGTGAGGAACGATATGTTTAGAGGAATTAATTCAGATCTCAAAGTAAAAACAAAAAAAATACATATGAGAATCCATTAACGAAGAACTTGCAATGAACCGTATCCTCATCATCATCTTCTTCCACAAATTGATTTTGCTCTGCTTTTCTCCAAGATTTGTTCATCTTCTTGACGCACCTCGAGATTTCGAAAACCCAGTAAATTAATCATCTTCTTGTGATTATGAAGGATGAATTTAGGAGAGAGAATGTAGAGTAGAATATGTGAGAGAGAGAAAGGGCGAGAATTAGGGTGGAGAGGAGGGAGAATGAGAGGAAATGAAGGTGGGGTTGGATTGGAGTAGCAAAAGAACGCCATGATTGATTGCTCGAAAACGATAGAGATCTGGCTTGGTGGGGAGAAGAGACGCCTAAGCAGGAAGAGGGAGAATGAGGTGTGGAGAGTTGGGTGGGGAGAGAGAAGAACAAAGAGCTAGCGGCTATTAAGTTTTTTAGGGTTTGGGTAAATAAGGTGTATTGGGGTGTGGAAGTTTTAAAGTCATAAATCATCTGCTTCGTGTTGGAATGAATAAACGATGCAAATCGTTCTATGGCCCATTTGCAGTAGTGATTTGCATTGGATGAGGGCAATGTCCGACGCAAAATTTGCGTTAGATCTGTCGCATATCCAACGCAAATAGTCTGTGTCTGACCATCTGCGTCGGGTTCTTAAATATTCGACCCAAATCGGAGACGCTAAATTCGCATTTTTCTACTTAGTGTGTGAAGGCTTATGTAAAACGTTTACTCTCTAATAAACTTTCATCCAAATCCGATAAATGTCTCTTTGTGGCATACCCAAAAGAGACTAAGGGATACTAGTTCTACAACCAAAGCGATAACAAAGTGGGAGTAATGTATTTATCGAAGAAATTCGAGATGAGCAACAAATGGATAAGATTAACACCTCATCAGAGGCGGCCCGGCATGAAAATGCTCAGGAGGCGGTGCATTCATTTCACGTACCTCCTACTGTCCCACTTGGAGATACTCCATGCAAAGTCACTCAACCTAGTGAGGTAGAAACTTCTTCTGTTGTTCCCCAACGTACGTCTAGTATTAGGACCATCATTAAGTCAAAGAGATATATTGATTTCCTTTTGATCGAAAATTCGAAATAACGATTTTAGAATCGGGAAGAACCTACTAGCTACAAAGATGCTTTGGATAGTCAAGACTCCGAAAGATGGCCTAAGGCCATGAAATCTGAATTGGATTCCATGTCTGAAAATCAAGTACGGGACTTGGTTGATTTTCCTAATGGGGTAAAACCCATTGGATGCAAATAGATTTTCAAGTTGAAAACAGACAAGGATGGAAACATTAAAGTGTTTTCAAAGTAAGGTTGGTGGCCAAAGGTTTGAAACAAATTCATGGTGTTGACTATGATGAAACCTTCCACTAGTAGCCATGCTAAAGTCCATTAGGATAATCCTTGCGATTGCTGCCTTTAATGACTATTGGGAATGAAGATCTATAGAGATAGATCGAAAAGACTTATTGGACTTAGCCAAGAGACTTATATTGATAAGGTTCTTGCAAATTTCAACCTGGAAAACTCCAAAAGAGGTTTCATTCCCATGCAACATGGCATAACACTTGGCAAGACTCAGTGTCCTTCGAGTCCTGATGAGGTCAAGCGTATGAGTAATGTTTCTTATGCTTCTGCAGTACGTAGGATCCATTATGTATGCCATGATATGCACTCGATCGGATGTTGCATATGCTTTGAGTATATATAGCAGATACCAGTCAAATCCAAGAGATGCGCACTGGATTGCGGCAAAAAACATCCTTAAGTACTTGCGAAGGACTAATGATAATTTTTGGGTTTATGGTGGAGATGATGAGTTGATTGTTACTGGATACACCAATGCAAACTTCCAAAGTGACAAAGATGATTTCCAATTCCAATCTGGTTTCATATTTTGTCTCCATGGAGGAGGTGTGGTGGAAGAGCTCTAAGCAGAGTACCATCGCGGATTCTACAACAGAGGCTGAGTACATTGCAGCAGCAGATGCAACAAAGGAAGTTGTTTGGATAAAAAAGTTCACTAGTGAGCTTGGTGTAGTTCCCAGCATTGAGAATGGCATTGAGTTGTGTTGTGACAACAATGGTGCCATTGCTCAGTCTAATGAACCCAGATCACGTCAAAGGTCTAAACATGTGCTCAGAAAATTCCATCTTATTCGAGAAATCATTGGAAAAGAGGATGTGAAAGTAAGCAAGGTTCATACTGAGGATTACATAGCAGATCCTCTGACTAAATCGCTTGCTCAACCTAAGCATGAGTGTCAAACTAAGTCTATGGGGCTTAAGCATATGGGAGAATGGCTTTAAGTTGTTTACTTCATAATTGTAAAGACATTTATTATACTTTGAATGTGTATCATAAAAAATTCGTTTCTTATTTAATTGTTTGGTTTAGTATTAAATAAAATGTCCAAATAATTTGTATTTTTAAATAGGATTATCGAAAACGTTTTGATAATGGAACCCTATAAAGTGAACTGAAATAACAATTTATTTAAAGTCCCTATTCTAAATCACTCAATTGGACATAAATGATTTATTTAAAAGACTAGTATATAATTAATTGATAGCGCAATTCCATAGGCTATGGAGACATAGAAATGTCTAATTGATTATATGGATGTATATGTGATACATTGAGACTTGACCTAATTAGATTCTAAAAGTAGAATCAAACTACTATATTTAGTGGATTCCTTAGCCATGAGTATGTCTTAATAACCACGATATAATTAGTTTAACTTTAATAATGTTAAACGCCGCGTCGTAAAAGCAGGTTATAAAGGCAGTGATCAGGTGAGCTAAGAATTGAGTGAGAGTTATGGTCATATAAGAGTGGATAAGTCCTCCTATTAAATAGGAATGGTGTCTAAGCCTCTTGATGAGCGGGCGAAAAATTACATAGCCATGCAGAGAAGGATTAAAGACTTAATGCTTATTAGAACAGTTCAAACTCAGCAATCAATTTAAGAATAACATGGTATTATCAAATTTGGCATTAACTAACTTAAGGAATTTAACATTGCGCTCTTGTCTTCGGACAAGTGAGAGATTGAAAGAATCGCTAGTGGAAAAAAGCCCATCCGATGCGGTCAAAACCGAGCTTACTGATTCGGTTTTGGTCCGCATCGGGTGAGCTCGCAGCAGATCCAAAATATTTACTAATCTAGTCCAAAACCGGATCATTAAAATATTTACTGATCCAGTTGTGAAGGAAAATCGGATCAGTTAATCATATTCCGTCAAAACCGGATCACTTGAAGTGCAAATCTAATTTAAAAAAAAAATAGCCAGCAAAACTGATCCGGTTTCCTTTAAGAATCGGATCAGCTACTTGCAATTTGAAATTAAAAAAAAAATTAGCTGGCTGTCATTCAACCAGCAGGGGCAGACCCTTTACAGCTCATGTAAACACTTCATTCTTGTATTCCCTATACAAGGAGATGTACCATACAAGAAAATATACAAAATGGTTTAATCACCATCATTATACATCAATTTTGACTTAAAAAAACAAATTGTGAGTCAGGCGAACAAACTGTGAGCCAAAGATAGATCCCTGGTATACATACAGAAAACCAAGGACAAGTGCAGCACACACTAAAGCAGTGACCAAGCGCTTCTTTTGTACTTCATTAGATCTTCCTCTCATTTTACCTTCAGATATTTCTTAAGTAGACTAATCCACTTTAGCTTCTTTCTGAAAATCAGAAGATCATGATCAGATCCTTTTTTCTTATTTTCCCTGCATGCACATTTCACAGCACAGGTATGATCAGACTTCATGAATACAAAATTAGAAGTGCAGGAACAATGAAGGGCTCGTGTTATGACAGTGGGTACACATAAGAAGCTTTGCACAATATAACATACACACACATGAAAACGTACAGATGCTCCAGAGGTTTCATAAGAGAAATTGAATAGGGTCTCTGTCCATTGAAGTTACAATTAGCAAGAATTCTGCGTATAGAAACAACAGCATTAGAAAAACACCGGCCTAAAAAAGAAAAGCAGAATTTTGCTTTGCTACTAAAATTAGACTAGAAAATAGAACAAAAAAGTTGCAGTTTCTGTAATGGCATCCACTTCATCCATTGAATTTAAGTAATGAAAAGCAGAGGTCAAAGAAAAAGAGCATACAATCGCTGCAAATTAGAAGGAAGGTTATAAGGTAGTGAGCCTCCAAAATTGTTTATGGCTTAAGTCACTGCAAACATTAGACCCAGTATTGATGATCCTGGTCTCTATTTTACCATCTCTGCTTAAAGAAATGAAATATGCAGAACACATTAAGCTGGTAACTCACTGCCAGCATTTTGCTGATGAAGTAAATCATTAATAAAGAGTACAATGCAACTAAAGAACAGGCAGATACACCAAACAGAGTAACAAAAATCAAACACAAATGTAATGTGATTGCCAAATAAGAGAAGCCTAAGAATAACAAAATGTACCTGTTGATGTTTTCTTTCCCTGTTCACATTTTCAATCTTCTCACCATGCTCAGCAGCCATAGCTTGCAACCTAGGGTTCATATGAGTAACAACAATTATTTAGCTTAATAAAAGCACATCCAACTTTGCAACAGCTCGAGGAAGGAAACCAAGTTGTACATAATTTAGGGAAATAAAGTAGAGCATCAATAGATCACACCCAACTTTTCATAGTTCATCCTACAAAGAAAACAATGATATTGAGTATTTGATTTTCAGGCTTTTTAATGCTTTAGGAACACCAATCCAGCAACGTTACTTGGTCACAACTAACTAAGAAGTAAGACGAATTTTGAATAAATATGAGCAAGAAAGTTTTTACATTGGTTAGAACACGCATGGTACACCACATAAGTTGTGGTACTGATGCACGGGAAGTACTGCACTATTGTTTTATGATGCATGTACCTCAAAATAGGCCGCACAAAGTGAGCTACGCAGACAAGCATACTACTACATGGCATTCACATATACAGCTAGTGACTCTAAATGAATTGATCTATTATCAGAGCAGACAATAAGTCGGGCACTCATTAAAAAAGTATATTGTAAGTTCCACTTACATGATAGTCATCCAAGTAATCATGCGGGTCATGCTGCACCAAGAAAAAACTAAAGATTAGTGACTCTCTTTGAAAAGATTGTTGCTCATTTTAGATATGGACTATAAAAGCTAAATACAATGTGTTATGAGAGTGTTCTTGATTCTTCTTGTGGAGTAGCAGATTAGGACACGCTGGTCTTAGGTGAAAGGTTTTCACACTGATTCATTGTGAGACAAAGGGGTCCAAAAATAGGAACTAGTCATCTCTAGAAAAAAGAAGAGGTCCTTCTCATACAAGTTCTCTTGACGAGAATAAGTGTTTCTAATGGCAAAGTTTCTTTGTACAACTGAATTTTATTTGTCTACAAAAGTAAAACTGCATTTTTTGAAGATCTCCTAAACTTATTAGACCTCTTACCGAAGCTCATTTAGTGGTCATTTGAACTTGATAGACTTTCGTAGAACTTAACTGCACTTATCTAAACTAATTAGCTCTCATCTGCACTAACTTTTCTATAAACTTTATTCTAAGGTGAAAAAGTCGCATGATTGGGCTGATTTACCAAATATTATTGCACAGCTACATCTAAAACCATATATGAGGACAGTCGTAGCATTCGTGGTAGAATACCATCTATGACCTATCCCTAAGTAACCACCATGTAATGGAACTATCAAAGCTTTAAGCTAGAGTTTCTAGTGCAATACCCTTTTACGTCGCCTTCAGTCGCCCCGGTGTAGGTCTCTCTCTCTTCTCCTCCTCTCACCTTCTTCCCTTGCTCTTCGAGCTTCCTGCATATATGGAATTCTAATCAGTCCAATAATTTACAAGCACAAGTAGCCTCTTTTTTTCCATAATACTGTGTTCCAAGACTTTAAACTAGTCGCTAGAGGCTTTACAACAGTAACAGAAAATTTCTATAATCACCTCTTCTTCCCTAGCTTTTCTCTCTTTCTCTGCTTCCTCAAAAGCCTCCTTTTCAGCCTGTCATTGAATCACAATCTGCGGTTAGTGCAAATGGCAGAGTTGTAATAGTGCAAAAGATATATAACAATCATACATATAATTAGATGAGGTTTAGGTTCATATTTTGTTATATTAATACATTATATCAGATAAAGTTATTAGTCCACATTTTGATTCGGTATCCAGCATTGAAAGTGGAGACCAATTTGACAAGGAAAACTATGAGTTAGAGATGGTCAGCATGGGTACTCAAGTAATGTACTGGAATTCAAATTGCTGCCTATCTTAGTTAGCATGGTGGAAGCTTTCTTACTGCCATCGTAGATGTGATGGATTTCACGGGTCATTCAGATATGGGTCATGGGGTACAGGTGTACAGGTGTAGAGTGCATTCCGTCACGAGTATGTTACCTCCCTTTAACTCTGTGAGGTTAGGAACAACAACACTCACAGCATCGGGATCTAATTGTACATTTTTTTCATCACCAAAATCACTATTAAAAAAAACAAGGTCATTCAAATTCTCATCACCAAAATCAACCTAACTACTCATAAAAATAAAAATAAAAACTCAATCTGATCATGGATAAATCAATTAAAGCTTCGACAAACCCTAGAAAGTAAGAGAAAAAACTCCATTTTCACAAAACCAATCAAGGACTATAAATAAGCTCTTCATGCATATCAATTTAATTAATAAAACCAACAAAAGTATAAAGCAAGCGAATCTATACTAATATATTAAAAGGCGTGCCGAAACAAGGAACGGTGCCACGTGGCATTCTCCCTAAGGGCGTTTCACTCCATGTAATCCACAATAATAAAAAAAATAGAAATTGCATAGTATAAGGTTTGATCCCAGGAACTCAAGAACATATACTAAAGTCTTAACCACCAAACAACATTTAGTGTTATCATCTTAAAGTATAATATTAATAAATGAAAATTTTCCTTACCCGTACGCCCGGGCCTAACAACTAGTTTAAAACTTAAAACCTTAGAAATATGAACAATCAACAAAAATTCAACGAAATTACATCAAAAGAAAAGTAATCAACCAAAATTAGCTTCTTGAAAACGCAATAGATCTCAGTAATGAAATTTATGTGTTCATTTTTCGTGTCAACCCAAAAATTATAGAACTTTATAATGTTCTTATGCTTCAAGGTCATAAGAAGATGAACCTCAGAGTAGAGCCGTTCCAAATCTTCGGAATTGCGAAATAATTCCGAGACTTTAACTTGATTCCAAGCTACTTCTAATCCTTCTAATTCGTCAAATGCTCTATATCTGGTTAATTCTTTAACTAAGGATTAGCTTATGTAGAAAAGAAACCTCAAATTTACTTAATTTTTTGCTTTCTTACAACATAATCACAAATATCAACAGCTAGTATAACAAAGGATACACTTTCTTGAAGGCCCCTTTTCCTAGAACTTCCTTATACTGTAAAAATCAAGGTGAAACAAACAAAATACGCAAATACCCATTTCAACAACAATAAAAAAACATCCAAAATAAAATAATTTACTAACCCATTAATCATATTAATCATAGCAAACAAACTTAATTCCAACTCATCACCTTGGTACAATTTTCACATGTATAAAATTTCATGAGCATATAATATAATAATATACTTACCCTACCGTAACGAACAGTTGGATCAACCTCAACAAACCCAACGTATGAATTATCCTGTTCTTTCTCCGAGTATGCTTCCCCGCGCATAATTCAACCTTGATCAACCCAGAAAACCAAAAAAAAAAAAAACAATTTCTAATTTAATCAAAGGCTGATTTTTTTTTATCTGGGGGGGGTCTTTGTTTTGAATTTAATAGACAAATTTAAACTCAAAGATGCGAAATTGAATCAAACCCAAAATACCCAATTGGGGATTTATCAAAAAGCCTTCTTTGTCACTCATTTTTCGCCGGAAACCGAATGGTAATCGAAAATCCAGAAAAAAATTAAGGTTTGAGGAGGATGTAAGAGAAGTTTGAAGAATTAGGGTTTTCGCTGAGAAAAAATGCGGGAGGAGAGAGAAAGAGGGAGAAATTAGGCTTTCGGTTTGAGGGTGGGGTGAGAGACGCAAAAGCGGAGTGAGGAATTGGGTGGATTAGTTTATATTGGGCTGTAGAAAACAAGTGCATTTTTGGGCCAACATGTAGCGATCCAGCCCAGTTCACTTTAGTGAACCGGATCTGGGCCGCGTTCCTTATATGGGACCAAGGGGATTAACTGATCCGGTTCACTAAAGGACCGGAATCATTTTTTTGCCCAGCTTTCCCTCCTATTTTTTTGCGGATTTTCGGATCTATTACTAAGTGACATATAAGATTTTTTCCACTATTGAATATGTCCTTAGACATACCGACAATTACTAAATATAAATAGGAATTATGTTATGAAGATAATAAAGTTAATTATTTTAGTAATCGTATTTTCTTGCTAAAGAATAAATATGATTAATAGGACAATATTGATTGGACCTATAACCAAAATATATTAATCCTATGAGGTCACACATTGTAGCAGAAGTTCGACAAAGCAATTCAAATCCATTTAGGACTAGGGTTGGGCCGGTCCTAAGGGGAATAGGAGGAGAATTAGTTCTCCTAACTAGCCTATGACTCTTCTATTATATATAGGATATAATATTAGGCTTTATGTGAGAAATTCATTAAACAATTTCTTTTCACAAAAGAGGGAGCTTGAGAAACCTTAATTAACTCTCCCCTAAACCGGCGCCTATACCATCAAAAGCAAGAGAATTTATTCTCTTCTGTTCAAGCAAACATTGGTGTTCAACTGGTGCTCGTTGACTGATTAGAGGAGCAACACTTAGGGCTTTTGGATCTTCAAAGCTTGAATACAGCAGGGAAATTGTTTCCTGAAATTTCGCTATATGCATCTATATATTCCTACACTTAGTCCTTTAGATACGCTATAGTTGTACTCAAGAAAATGATAGACTTGCTAAAATAAGATAGAAAGGAATTTATCTGATCAGCTATACATTGTCATTGTTCTGACCATTTCACCACCCTGAAAATGAAATATGACTGTATGTTCAGTAACATATGATGTTAGCAATGTCTCTTTCGATCAGAAAATTCCCTTACGACTTACGATTACAAGACATATAAACTAAAGACTAGCGTAGTCCCGTAAGTTAAGGCATATGGTTGACTTTGAATTGATTTTACATTTTTTGGCTGGATTTTTAAATTATTAGCAATGTCAACACGAAATCAAGAAAACAGAGCAAATTGGGGTTATAATATTTTTTAACATAGAGATTTTTTTTTTTATTGTAAACCCATTTTTTAAGTTACCCATTTAAACTCTAAAGAAACGCATTGGAAGGAGTATACTAGAATCACTCTTTCATGTGTCCTATCCTCTATTCAAATGGGCAACTTCAATTATGAAAATACAACTTCTACAACGAAAATGATAAGTTTAACAAAATTAAACATAGTCCAAAAAAATATTTTGGGACGGGTCCATATAACATTTTGTATTTACGCCATTCTTTTGTTTTATTTTTCCTATTTTGATTGTATGCGGTTGTCAATACTGTTCTCTAACCTTAAATATCTTTCATTGCATATTAGTAAAAATTGTAGTAATTGAATATCAAAAAATACTCATTGAGATGAATCATACATGACCCCACATGACTATTTTTTATTATATATCGAGAAGAATCTAGAAGATTCTCTTGGATTGTGAATAATGTCATAATTTCAAATCGGAAGAATGAATAAAAAGAGGCAGTACACAAGTTGAAGTATTTAGTAAATAATTTTACGAAGCTCCTTATCAATTTATGGCATGAATTTATCAGTTTGTATAGATAAGCTGATATTATAAGTTTATCGATATTTTTTTAATAAGTTTTTCGATATTTTTTACAAGTTTATGGATATTTTTAACAGTTTAAACACATACCTTATTAGTTTATGTTTATCTTCTTTTTTTTGTGCCCCTTCATCTAAATTCCTTCACATCTCCTTATCTCTCCGCGCATCTCCTCCTCTCTTTATTACCATTGATCCATATATGGCACTAGAGATGGCAATGGATCCAAGACCTGACTCGAATATGTGGTCCCGAATCCATTTTCTAGGATCCAAATCCAAAAAAATTGGACCGTTTTTAGACTAGAATTTGCGTGATCTACAGTATCTAGATCTGGATCCTCAATTTACAGACCCCGTCGGATCCGGTCGGATCTAGATCGAGCGTCTAAAAATGGATCTGGATCCAGATCAATGTGGACCCGATCCAAATACAACGTATTGCCATCCCTATATGGCACCCATCACCACCACCATCCTCCTCCACTTCTTCTCCATCAGTTTGCACAGGCTGTTAACCGACTTTGATAATTCTGCAATAATTTAAACCAAAACTCTAAGATCCTTGTTGAAGTTTTGGTTGATTAACCCAAATTTGCTAAGATTAAACCAAAAACCCCAATATCTCTATTCCGATCAGCTTTTCAACGAAGATTTTTTTCGGCATCAACTTGTTTTTTCACCCACTGTCGTCGGGTCAGCCACGAACAAGTTATTCGTCTGAAGAAAACATTACCGTTTCTACAAATAAAAATTATTAATTTCACACTTGCTTTATACTTAGTTACACCCTTCCTCCCATTTTAATTTTCAAAATTTCCTATAGTAGGTATTCCCAAATAGTTGTCCAATTTCCATTAATAAACAACAAAAGCATTTAATATTCCATTAAACTTAGTTTCTATCAGAAATTTTTGGGTGTAATCATTGGCGGATCCAGCGTGGGTTTAGTGGGTTCAACTGAACCCACACGGATCCGGGTAAAAAATTGGGCGATATCGAAAATAAAGGAAAATAAATAACAGCTATATGTAAAGAACACGCGTGATATCTCATAATACATCAACGTAGCTCAGCGGTGAACTTCGGTTTTTTGAGTACTTGTGTTGTGTGGTCGAGGGGTCGCAGGTTCGATTCGTTGAAAGAATCTTTCATTGTCTTCTTTTCTTTTTTCTCCCTTCCTTTTATCTTATGTTTTGATTCTATATATTCTTCTCTTTTCTTTTCCCCTTCCTTTCTCTTATATTTTATTTCTGTATCTTCTTTTTCTTTTTTTCTTTGTCCTCCCTTTATACTTTAGCTCTCCTTTTTATTTATAAACTAGTTATTAGGCCCGGGCTATGCCCAGGGTAAGAAAAAATTTCATTTATTAATATAATACTTTATGATATTAACACTAAATACAACTTAGTCTAGTGGTTAAGACTCTAGTATATGTACTTGAGGTCTCAAGATCAAACCTTATACTATGCAATTTCTAAATTTTTTATTGTACATGGATTATGTTTCGTCTACTTGTCTGACAAGTAAGCTATAGGTTGAGCTTACTTGTCCAGCAAGTAACTAATAGATCTTGAATGTTCTTCAGTTGGAGACTTATGCAATGATGCCTGAATCAGCTTTGTCCTTGGCCTAGGCTTCTCTCCCGAACCTGCAGAAAGGGACCCACCCTGGAGGGGTGGTGGTTCCCCCCTCCGATGCTTAAGTCAGATATCAGGAGTCGTGAGAGAAAATGTAGAGATAGAGAGAGAAAGTGAGAGTATTTTATCAGAGTAACTTTGCACTGTTTGCATTGAATGCCTTTTCTCCTGATTTCTGGAGTATTTATAGTGATAGCAAATTGACAGCTAACCTTAAAAACTGACCTACAATAGTGGCCTCTGATTGGTTGAGGAATCAGTTCATGACACGTGGCAGACCATGACTGGTGGATGTCTATTAACCACTCTCCTTCAGCCATCTTGCACTGCTGGGCTCTGACTGTTGGGCCAGAATTTAAACCTTTTAACTCAGCTGAGTGTAGCCCAGAGATTCAAGGTTTTTCTCCTTTTTAACTAAGGTGACACGTGTACGGCTCTGATGAGCCCAAGTGTCTTCAAGAGAGCCGTAGATGTTAGACCACAACATTTGCCCCTAAAAGGGCTTTTACAGTTGGCCCATCTGACGGTTAAGGCCCTTTTACTCTCAGGGTAGCTCAATTTAAAATGAAGTGACGCGCCTTCTTCTAGGTTCTACCGGTCATATTCGACCGTTGTATTCTCTTTTCGGTCATTCTTGGCCAGGCTCCATGAGTTTCTTATTCCTCTATAAATAACCTTGGTGTGAAGACATTTAATCATTTAACACTTCGAACAAATTTTTCTAGAGAGAGAAGCTCTGCGAATTTTCTAGAGAGAGAGAGTGATCGTCCAGCTTCAGCATTCTTCACCGAATCGCCCAGACGTTCTTAGCAGGTATCGTTTCTTTGATCTCTTCATTCTTCTTTATTCTTTATTTTTTCTTAGAAAATCAATAAAATGGAATCATCTTCGTCAAATAATCCTAGCCGACCAAGAGCTTGTCTTGACCCTAGAACCGATACTTCTTCTTCGGCACATTCTAGAGTTGGGCCTCTTCTGGCCGAGTACATATATTTTCATAGTTTTGACCGAGAAAGTCAGACGACCCAGTCTTTACCTGTGCAGGGTAATCTGGCGCGCGTCAAGCAAACGGCCCGTCTAAGACGAAAAGCAATAATCCCATCAAATAGCTCGGATATGGAGGAATCCACTGGACGGGTGCCAGATGAGACAAGAGAGGTCCAAAGTGCTCAGCCTTTGGGCAGGCCTCCTTTTGACCATGATGCAGAAGACTCCGAAATAAGACCTGAGACCAGTACTTCTGGCAGGGACGCCGATATGGAGGAGATCGGCGAAGGTAATAATGGTAGCGATTCTGAGGCTGCCGAAGAATCAGACGAGGCCTCTACTACCTCGTCAGAGATTAGAAGACGTTTAGGTCCCCTTTCTGATCCTGGCTTCATTTTGGTCAACCGTAAGTGGTTAGAGAAACTAGGACCAGACCTTAATTACTTATCGTCTTTCATGCCCATGCCGGGCTTTTCCTTTGTCATTCCTAATAAAGACGCGACGATCCTGAACGCTCCCAGGAACCATTTCGCCGTCTATAAACTGGCCTTAGATGCGGGATTGAGGTTTCCCCTTCATGAATTCATAGAACAAGTGCTGCAGCACTACCACATTGGCCATAATCAGTTGGCCCCAAACGCTTGTCACAACGTCCTGACGTTTATTGTCGTCTGCGAGCTACGCGGCCTAGCCCTTTCTCTTCAGGCCTTTACCCACATCCATTATGCGGCCAAGGTACCTGGGGTCGTGGACGGGACATGGCTCAGCATCTGCAACCGCCCTGGCTTCCTGACGGCTTGGGGGAAGCCTTCGAAGATGCATGAATGGAAAGCCGATTTCATATATTTAAAGGCGGCCAACGATTCGGCTACTGAGAGCTATAGATTCCATAATCGGTCCGTCACGAATACGGGACGGAAGCAGTCCTGGCTGGACCTGGAGGATAATTACGATGAAGAAGTTGTGGAGTACTTCAGAACAAAAGAGTACTCCAGGCCCGGCCAACGATCTTTTAAAGGGCCCTCCAACTGGATACCCTTTAAGGAAATGTTTTACCAAGACGACTTCTTGGTCGCGGCCGGTTTGCGGTTGGCCGATGATAAAGGCATATATTTAAAATCATCCAAGTAAAACTCTTCGTCTATAATTCATTTGACGAACACATTTTTGTTCATTGCAGACTCGGTCAGACAACGCCTCAAAGCATCTTGGACGGGGGAAATCAGCATGTCCAAATTTACAGACAACCTGTGGAAGGAGTATGCAAAAGAGTAGTGCCGAGAAGAGGACAGAAACATTGGTAATAAATTTTTTTTTTTTTTTTTGGCGAGTATCACTTCAGCTCGTCTGGAATTGGCATCCAATTTTTGGACGAGGGTCACCCAAAGAAGGAGAACGTCCAGACTTGGACGGTCACCTTCTTGGGGCCATACTCGTGCGGAACTGACATCTAATTTTTGGACGAGGGTCACCCAATGAAGGAGAACGTCCAGACTTGGACGGTCACCTTCTCGGGGCCATACTCGTCCGGAATTGACATCTAATTTTTGGACGAGGGTCACCCAATGAAGGAGAACGTCCAGACTTGGACGGTCACCTTCTCGGGGCCATACTCGTCCGGAATTGACATCTAATTTTTGGACGAGGGTCACCCAATGAAGGAGAACGTCCAGACTTGGACGGTCACCTTCTTGGGGCCATCCTCGTCTGGAATTGGCATCCAATCTTTGGACGGCCATCACCCAACTAAAGAGAACGTCCAGACTTGGACGGTCACCTTCTTGGGACCATACTCGTCAGGATGTTTGTAAATCATCTTTCTTTTCTTTTTCCGACGAAGATAGCATGAAGTAGGAAACGTCCATGTTTGGACGGCTACCTTCTTCGGGCCACCCTCGCCCGAAATCTTAAAATAGTGTGTTGTTTTTTTTTTCTTTTTTTGGACGATCGAGTTGATGTCTTCTTCGCATTTTGCAGAAAAATGCTCCTACAAACAAACTTCCACCTGGGAAGTCGTCCTCGTCCAAAAAGAGGCCAACTACAGTCGCTGACCAGCCTTTAGCGAAGAAGCCTAAGGGCTTTACAAGGAAGAAGGCAGATAAGACGGCTTCTGCTGGCGAGGTTGGGGAGAGAAACATGCCTCCCCCACAAGCCAAGGCTCTGAAAAAGGAGCATTCGACTGCTGCCCCGGCCGAGGAAGGAAAGGGTGCACATGTAGCTGTTCGGCTGAGCGTTTTACCGGCCAACTCTACTGAGATCAACCCAGAGTCCACCTTGGCTTTGGTTGCACCGGAATCTGAAGCTGTTGCCGAGAACTATCCAGGGTTCAGCGGCTCGGTGGCTAAGCTGGTGCCGCAGATGCCTTTAGCTGTTAGGACGACATCACTTTCGTCTGGTGAGTCGTATTACCCCAACATAGTTAGGACGATGCGGGTCGGTGGACGGTCCATGAGTCCGTCCAATAGACAAGCCATCGTCTTTCCTATCAAGATAACTGACTCTCCCCCTCTTTCAGATAAGGGCAAAGGCCCTACTATTCCCCCAACTCCTCCCACTGCTGATTCGGACGAGGAGTCTTTCCTGCCTTCGCCAAAATGTCAAGGCTGGAGAAAGAGCGGCTGAAGCAGGAGCTCTTCAAATGTTTCCCTGAATCCTACATTAAAGGATTAAGGGGAGCGTCCGTCGGGCATGTGGGCTACATGTCCCAGCTTGCTGCCGAGGTATTATTTTATGCCTGCCTTGTTTTATACTCGTACAAATTTTGACTTTGTAACTCGTCTAATAACTTGATTTGTTTTCGTTGTTCCAGCTTCTGGCTCGCAGCATGCTAACTGAAGAATGGGCGAGAGAGCTGAGAAAAGAGAATAAGCACCTCGTCCATCTCGCTACAACGGCCGGCGACAAGGCCATTCATGACATTGAGATGGCTAATACCCTCCATCGTCAGTCACTGGACGCCTTGGAGAAGAGATCGGCGGAACTTGAATCCGATAACAAGAAATATCTTGTTACCATCAACGATCAGTACAAGGAGAGAGACCGTCTGATGATGATCATAGACACCCTCTCTACTGATCTAAAGGGTGAAAGAAATGCTGCTCTTCTTGCTTGCTTTCGGTGAGAAGGGAGAACATCCTTCTAAGGGCAAAGACTGCCCGTCTGGAAAGGGAGGCAACCCAGCCTTTTAACGATGCCAAGGAAGGATTGGCTCAAGTTGTTGAAACGTCTAAAGACTGGACCGTCAAGGCCTTTGAGATGTTGGCGGAAGCTGATGAGGTCCCCGGCTTCGTACGTTGTCTAGAATATCAACAGAGTGTCCACTTAGGGCTATGGTATGTGCCGAGGATCCTCCGGAGTTTATAGAGTCCGACGACGAAGCTGCAGCTGAGGATGAGAGCCCTGAAGACGACCAAGAAACTCGTGCTGAGGATGATGCCTAGTTTTAGGTTTATTTTTTTAAGTTTCTTGGCTTGTCTGCTGTTGTAGCCTTAGCTCATCAGTCTTAAGCTGTAAATCTTTTGCCAATGATATATATGAAAGACTTTTTGCCAATTGCTTGTCTCTTGTTTTCGAAAATTTCAATTTGACCAAGTATAATATTAACTTCGTCATGATCGTTGGATGTCTAGCACAGATGCTTAATGAAAGAGCAGCGTGCTTGCCTTTAGACGATCGTAACTCTTCAATAATTTTACTAAGCACAAGAATTGACTAATCCTGAACTATTGGACGATCTGCCTTATCTGAAGATTACGAAAATCTGCCCAAAATGCATCAAGTAAAAATGTGACTCGTCCTGAAATTATTGGACGGTCTACGATATTTTATTGAACTGAGCATGCCTCTTCTGATCTTTGTCCCTGGACGATTAAATGCCTTTGCCAAATGCAAATACATCCAAGTACCAAAAGAGACTCGTCTGGGGCGGTTTGCCAAATGCAAAAACGAGAGGATTGCCATCCCAGGCTTGGACGATTACCAATCGTCCCATAATGTATCCAAGTATTTAGCGAGATTCGTCCTATATTTTTGGACGATCTACTTATATAGACGAGTCTTGCCCAAAGAGGGAAAACGTCCAAAACCTTTTTGTTTTGCGGACGAGCCACGTTCTAGCCGTTTTGCTCGAGCTACTAATACTCGTCATGCAGTATCGAACCTATCACTATGGCATCTATTACCTTGCTCATCCTGGTTTTTGGACGACCTTTTCTATTTTAGCTCGTCCTATGGGCTACTATCATCCCCCCCTTCTTGGGCTTAGCTCAACCGCATATGATGGACGAGCCAAAGTCCAAGAAGGAGAGAGGCCATCAGTGGCCGAGCCTGTTGAACCTGACGGACGAGCTTCAGGTAGGTGATCAAAGCATATTTTAGCCGGCCTCCTTGATGGAGCAACACTCGTCCTTAAGTAGTGTTCCCTTACTAGGGTCTGGGCTACTTAGCTGACCGTGATTTTTGAAAGTAAGTATCCTTTACTAAGGTCTTATTTCAGGCCAGCTTTCTCTCAGAGACTTTAACGTTACTCTTACTAGAGATTTTGTCAATTTGACGGCCATATATGTGTTATATTTTTGGCCGGTCTCTTCGAGGGAGTGATGTTCGGCATAGAAGTGAATAATTTTGACGCTCTATTGTTTTTTGGTGTTTTGCTCCAAGTTATTGCACTTTTAGACTTGTAACTGATTTAATGCCCCAAAGTGGATTAACTTGGTAAAAAATGAACAAAGGCGATAAGAAAATAGGGATTGTATTATACGAATTTTGCTTGACTAAATGTCAAGATACATGAATACAATTCTTTTTCTAGCATGTGCCGTGGCACTTTTTAGTCGTACTACAAATTACCGTTTTAGATTACTAACGATTAATTGAGCTAGACGTGGTACTTCTTCAGATTATCTGAATTCCAAGTGCGCTGTATAGCTCGTCCATCCAGATCTTGGAGACGAAAAGTCCCACTGCGCAGCTCTTGGATAATCAGATAAGGTCCTTCCCAGTTTGGTGTTAGCTTCCTTATCTCCTTAGCTCGTCCAACCGCTTCCATCTTCCTTAGAACAAGATCTCCCACCTTGTGTGGTCGTCTAACAACTCTTTTGTTAAACTCCCGAGCCATTCTCAACTTGTACAATTGCATTCTTAGCAAGGCATTGCCCCTGACTTCTGGCACTTGGTCCAAAGTCGTGCGTAATGCAGCCCAGTTGGCATCTTACGTGTATAACATGACTCGCAGGGTGGGTTCTTCAATTTCAATGGGCAAGACGGCTTCAGTGCCATAGACTAACATGAAAGGCGTCTCGCCTGTAGAATTTTTAGCGGTTGTTCTAATGGACCATAACACTAGTTGCAGCTCTTCAACCCATTGTCCCTTGGCGTTATCGAGTTTCCTCTTGATTCCATTTGATAGAATCTTGTTGAAGGACACGACTTGTCCATTGGCTTGTGGGTGGGCGACTGCAGCGAAGTGAGCTTTGATTTCTCTTTCTGACAGCCAATCTTTTAGCTTAGGCGTTTCAAACTGTGGACCATTATCAAAGACGATGGACTGTGGCATGCCAAAGCGGGTTATAATGCTTTTCCAGATGAAGCCCTTGACGTCGTTTGTTGTTATTCCTCGCATGGCCTCTGCCTCTATCCATTTAGTGAAATAGTCAACTGCCACTATCACAAACTTCTTTTGCCCAGCGGCCACAGGGAAAGGTCCTAGGATATCCATGCCCCATTTGGCAAAAGGCAGAGGGAACAAGATGGGGGTTAAGTAGTTTGACGGCTTCTGATGCACATTTCCATGCTTCTGACAACTGTCGCACTTCTTTGCATAGGCTAAAGCGTCCTCCTTTAAGGTAGGCCAGTAGTACCCCGTCCTTAAAGCCTTCTCCCCTAAAGCTCTTCCCCCAATGTGAGAAGCACAAGCTCCTTCATGGAGTTCTTTCAGAATCTCTACACCATCTTCTCTGGTGACGCACTTGAGCAGAGGCCGGTTGAATGACTTCTTGTAAAGTATCTCATCCCATAGCTCAAACCACTTGTCTCTGGCTTTCACATACTTAGCCTCTACAGGATCTGAAGGTAATCGTCCCGTCTTCTTGTATTCTATGATCGGCTCCATCCAGACAGTCCCTCGGCTGAGAAACATAATCTGCTCTTGGTCGATGCTCTTTTTGGGTTTGACTTCCCAAAAAACTGTTCTTGGCACATCACCTTCAGCCGAGCTGGCCAATTTCGAGAGAGCATCTGCTTGATGATTTTATGACCTTGGTACTTGGTCGAGGACAAATCTTTTTAATGGCTCTATCTCATCTTTGATCAGTCGCATGTATTTGCTCATTGATGCTTCTTTGCATTCAAAATCTCCATTGACCTGGCTGACAACTAAGAGAGAGTCCGATTTGGCCTCAATCTCTACAGCTCCAGCCGCCTTGCACATTTTGATTCCAGCCAAGAGTGCTTCATATTCAGCTTCGTTATTGGACGCTTTGAATTGGAATCTTAATACATATTCAAACTTGTCCCCTTCGGGAGATTGACAAATGATTCCTGCCCCACATCCATTGACTGTGGACGATCCATCAACCATGAGCGTCCAATGCTTCCTGCCTTCAGCTGGATCAGATATTTGCTCTATGGATGACCGAGTAAGCTCAACTATGAAATCAGCCAAGGCTTGCCCCTTAATGGCTTTCCTTGGTTCAAATGATATATCAAACATGTTGAGCTCAACCGCCCATTTTAACATTCGCCCAGCGGCTTCCATCTTCTGCAGAACTTGCTTCAAAGGTTGATCAGTATAGACGAGTATACTGTGCGCCAAGAAATAGGGCCTTAACTTTCTGCTGGCCATGACGAGGGCCAATCCAAACTTCTCAACGGGAGTATACCGATTTTCCGCGTCCTTGAGCACGTGACTCACGAAGTATATTGGGACCTAGACGGATTCTCTTTCAGCCAACAGGACGGCACTCACAGCTTGAGTGGATACAGCCAAGTATACAAACAACTTTTCCCCCTCGGCGGGACTGACCAACCTAGGCAGCTGCTGAAGATGATCTTTGACATGCTGAAGGGCTTGCTCCGCCTCTGCGGTCCATTCGAACTTGGCTTTTTTCTTGATCGTGGCAAAGAAGTGATGGCACTTGTCGCCTGACTTAGACAAAAATCGTCCAAGGGCAGCCAAGCAACCCGTCAGTCGCTGTACCTCTTTTACCTTCGAAGGAGACTTCATGTCTAGAATAGCTTGAATCTTTTCAGGGTTGGCTTCTATTACCCTCTGATCCACCAAGAAGCCTAAAAACTTCCCCGACAAAACCCCAAAAACACATTTGCTGGGATTCAGCTTTAATTTGTATTTCCTGAGAGTTTCAAAGGTTTCTCTCAAATCACCCACATGATTTTCTTCTTGACGGCTCTTGACTATCATATCGTCAATATATGCCTCCATATTTCTTCCCAACTGTGGCTGAAAAACAGTATTGATCAGTCTTTGAAAAGTGGACGGGGCATTGCGCAGGCCGAATGGCATCGTCAACCAGCCATACAGTCCTTTTTCCATAATGAAGGACGTTTTGTCCTGATCCTCTGGCCACATTAGGATTTGATGAAAGCCTGAATAAGCGTCCATGAAGCTCAGCAAAGCGTGGCCGGCTGTGGAGTCTACCAGACGATCCAACTTAGGCAAAGGGAAACTGTCCTTAGGACAAGCCTTGTTGAGGTCAGTGTAGTCCACACACATTCTCCAGGTGCCATTGGGCTTTGGCACCATGACCACATTTGCTATCCAGTCTGGATAATAGGTTTCTTTGATGAACTTGGATTCCAGTAACTTCTGAACTTCTTGGTCGACCGCCTGGTTTCTAGCCGGTCCCAAATGCCTCTTCTTCTGACGAACAGGTTTCAAATTTGGATCAACATTCAACCGATGGACGGCTACTTCCGGATCAATTCCAGGCATTTCTTCAACGCAATAGGCAAACACATCTTGAAACTCTTTCAGTAAGTGGACTAGATGACCCTTCAAGTCAGGACTGAGCGACGATCCAATTTTGAGAGTCCTCTCTGGACGAGCTTCATCCAGACGTACCTCTTCAGGGGCTTCCACTGGCTCTGGACGCTCTACTGCTAGTCCCATAATAGCCATCACTTCTTCAGACGAGGGAGATTCTTGCTTGATGATTTCATATTTCCTCTTCTTGCTGGGGAGATGTTCAGACGCCTTCCTTGAGGGGGCCAGAGGCGTCTGAGGGTTCTCAATGGTCATTTTTAACGAGGCGACTTGATCCTTGACAATCCCAGACGTTTTCCCCTCGCTAGCCACCTTCGTCTTATCTTTCTCCATTTCAGACGTTTTCCTTTCACCAGCAATCTTCGTCTGATCTTCATTGCATATCTTCCATGATGACGGCTTGAGGGTAGTCAGATAACATTCCCTTGCCACCTGCTGGTCTCCATATAAGGAGCCAATCTTGCCATCATCACATTCATACTTCATCAGCATTAGGTGAGTTACTATTACCGCTTTGACATGATTAATAGTTGGTCGTCCAAGAATGACATTGTATGCTGTCAAATCTCGGACCACCAAGAACTTGATAAACAGAGTTCTAGCGGCATCCTTTTCTCCCACTCGAACGAGCAAAGTAACAGTTCCCATTGGATGGATGACTCCTCCCCCAAACCCTATGATGGGATGGTGAACGGGAACTAAGTTCTTCTCATCAAACTTTAGTCTGGACAAGCAATCAGCACTAATGATATCCGTCGAGCTTCCGGTATCGATAAGAATTCTTCTTACTTTCAAGTTTGCTATTTTCATTTCCACAACCAAAGGATCATCATAGGGAGTCCTTAACCTGCCCCGATCCTGCTCACTAACTACCACTTTTGGGAAGGGCTCGGCCTTTGTTTGGTCAGCTAACAAAACTTGACCAAGCTCCCTAAGGTAGTTTTTGTGCCCTCTGTTGGTTGGTCCTCCAGCAGCAAATCCTCCTGAGATTACGAGAACAACATCTTCGTCTGTGCTGGCACTCTCTTTCTTCTTAGCATGCCAGTCGTCCTTCCTCTGAAACTTCCTTCCCCCTTGGGGCATATAGGAGTTCATCTTTCCCTTTCGGCTAATTCCTCCAAAGCCTTCTTAAGGTGCTTGCATTCATTAGTTTCGTGACCGCAATCCTTGTGGAAGTGGCAATACTTGCTCTTATCCCTCGTTTCTATAAGGGGTTTTCATCTCATTTGGGGCCTTCAACTCATGCGATCCTTAATCTCCATGAGAATGGAGTATTGATCTTTGTTAAATTCAATAGGATTAGATGAGGATGGCTCAGCCTCTTTTCTCTTGCTCCTTCTGGACGAAGTGGTGGTGGAGGTTACTGCCCAAGTCTCGACCTTCTTGGGGTTGCTCTTCTTTGGGCCGAGCAACCTCTTCGGGCTTCTTAGACTCGGGATGCTTTGCCTCGACACACACTTCGGTAGCGTGAATAAACGCTTCGCTTCCCTTAAAGCTTCAAAGAAGAGTGGAGATTTTCTTTTTAACAAGATCAAACTTAAAGCTTCCTGGCCTTAGACCCCTGATGAAGGCGTCAAAGGCCACTCCAGCATTAAGATCTTGAATCTGAAGAGCTTCTAGATTGAATCTCTTAACGAAGCTTCTAAGAGCTTCCTTAGGACCCTGGACGACCTTGCCTAGGTGCATGCTTGTTTTTTGCTCTTGCTGGTTGGCAATAAAATGACTAGTGAATAAGAAACTGAGTTCGAGTAAAATTGTTGATCGAATTGGGGGAAGGTTGTTAAACCATTTCTGAGTAACTCCCTTCAAAGTTGCTGGGAAGTTCTTACACCAAGTAGCATCATCTACTCCTTGGACATACATCTGGTGTTTGTAAGCAGATAGGTGATCATCCGGATCTGTTGTTCCATCAAAAGGATCTATGGTAGGGAGCTTAACCTTTGGGAAGGGGGGCGCCTCCATGATTCTGGCCGAGAAAGGGGTAGGCCAGTTGATCTGGAGGGCCCTCAGCTGCCCCTCAATAGGTATGAATTCCTTGCGATACTCTCTTAACACTGGATTAGATGAAGTGTTGGCTGGTTTTGGACGCTTGTAGACTATCGACTGGACCACCGTTTTTTCTTGTTTTGAACGGACAATTGATGGAGCCAGACTCCCTCCTTCTGTTTGGGATGGCCTCCTTAACGGAGGATCCCTCAGATACGGGGTGGAACCAGTAACCGCCTGTTGTAAAGCTGCAGCCCTTTTTGCCTCTAGGTAATCCCTAGCATCTGTTTCCATTCGGCGTCCATTTGGAGCTTGGTCTTGAGTCCTCACCACCAAATTCCAGTCCATCTTCCTTCGCTGATCACTGTCTTCTGGCTGTTTTCCTCTTGCCGTCCTCCTAGATGGTTCCTAACGAACAAGTCGACTAGGGCCTGGACGATCTACTTGGGAACGCCCCCTTGGAGGAGGTGGATTGTTAGCAGCTGGCTCCGGGTTATGATGAAAAAATAGCATATTGCTTTTAATTTGTTCCTGGACGACCGCTGCCATCTTAGTCTGAAAATCATTCAGAACATTCTCCAGGTGGGCGGCGATCCTTTGGACGATCTAGATTCACCTGGATGACCAGGTTCTTGGCTTGGTCCAGGAACATTGACGATGGATGGAGGTCTATCTCTTCCTCGAGGTGGTCTTTCATGCTCCACCGTATCTTCAACATTAACTTGAAGGCTTCGATTTCTAGCCACATTGGACGATTGACAGTCAGTCATCGTTGCGTCTCCCCACAGACGGCGCCAAATGTTTCGTCTACTTGTCTGACAAGTAAGCTATAGGTTGAGCTTGCTTGTCCAGCAAGTAACTAATAGATCTTGAGTGTTCTTCAGTTGGAGACTTGTGCAATGATGCCTGAATCAGCTTTGTCCTTGGCCTAGGCTTCTCTCCCGAACCTGCAAAAAGGGACCCACCCTGGAGGTTTGGGTGGTGGTTCCCCCTCCGATGCTTAAGTCAGATATCAGGAGTCGTGAGAGAAAATGTAGATATAGAGAGAGAAAGTGAGAGAGTATTTTATCAGAGTAACTTTGCACTGTTTGCATTGAATGCCTTTTCTCCTGATTTCTGGAGTATTTATAGTGATAGCAAATTGACAGCTAACCTTAAAAACTAACCTACAATAGTGGCCTCTGATTGGTTGAGGAATCAGATCATGACACGTGGCGGACCATGACCGGTGGATGTCTATTAACCACTCTCCTTCGACCATCTTGCACCTGGCTCGGGCTCGACTTGTTGGGCCAGAATTTAAACCTTTTAACTCAGCTGAGTGTAGCCCAGAGATTCAAGGCTTTTCTCCTTTTTAACTAAGGTGTCACGTGTACGGCTCTGATGAGCCCAAGTGTCTTCAAGAGAGCCGTAGATGTTAGACCACAACAGATTACATGAACTAAAACTCCACAGGGAGAGCGCCACGTGACACAGTTTCTTGCTTATGCACGCCTTTTAATATATTTATATAGATTTCTCTCTCCTATCAAGTATCAAGTACTATAATAGTACAAGGTAATGAATCTAGTTTATTTTCTATTCTCTTCCCATTTCTCTTGAAGCAATTAATTAATCATGCATTTAGTAAAATTAGTCAAAAATTCACTATGTTGATCACATATTTATATGCAATGAGATATGTGTTAAAATGTGAAGGATTAATATTATATATTCTTATAATATTTTATATCTGCATTTTATAAACTTGATGTGCATATATTAATTTTATACATGGAAGAATTTGATTCATCACTTCTAAACAAAATTCTTGACAGAGCTTAATATCACCCAAATGCAAAGAGCTTATTAGTGTTATTGTGTTGATTCGTTGTCAATTAGTCATTTAAGATTTCATATTTGTGCTAGTTAATATTTTTTTTTTCATGTTTCTTATCATAGATATATAGTTATTTTTTTAAATGTAATCAAGAATGAAAGCTCCGCTAAGTACAATTGTTGAAAGTTTTCCTTTTCTTTAGAAAATGTAACTCTAGATAGTAAATGTAATTTAGAATTTATGTTCGAACAACTTCGAACCCACGTGGCTCAATTCGTGGATCCGCCACTGGGTGTAATTGTTACAACAAAATTTATGGTGTAACAACCCATTCAAAAAACAAAAAAAGATCTCCAATTCTCCACCATTCTACTCTTTTTCCTCTGCTTTATCAAAACTGAAATCATCATGTGACAAACTCACAACCTGTCCATACACCAAGTTTTCTCTCCAAGGGCTCAATTACCTAGTTGTTTTTTAAAGTCTCTAATGGCATTTTCCAGTGGTTTATCCACCACTTTCCCACACTCCTGCCACATCATCGTCTAGGCCGAATAGATAGTCCTCCTCTGGTTAAGATTTTTGGTCAGATTTTCCTCCATGGATGACCTCTCATTCATCGGAGGTTTTCTTCTTTGGTGAGGTTTTTCCTTCGATTTTACCACCGTTGTAAAAAGGCAAAACCTAAAATTGGAGAAGAGAGAAAAAGCGACATTGCGGAGAGAGTGGAGATCTGAAAGAAAGAAAGAGAGGCGGCGGGCGGGGAAGATGAAGAAGATTTTGTGGTGAAGATATAAATGGTTGTCTGACTTCAACTTGCGAAATGATACTATGCAATACAACAATAATGTTATGTTATGTTTATGTACTCTTACAATTGGAGTTTCTACGTTATATGCAGTAGTGAAGTTTTTCATGGGAGGATGTGTGTGGGTGAAGGTGTCCATGAAGATCAGGTTTGGGGTGGAGGAGAGAGAGATGATAATGATATAAGTTTGCTAAAAATGACATAAAAATGAGTAATAATGATATCATTTATCTTACAAATGATGTAAATTTGTGTAATGATGATGAGGTATATAAAGAGTTGAAAAGTAATAACAAAATACGAATGACACAAGTTTGCTGAAAATGACATAAAAGTGAGTAACGATGATATTATTCCTTTTAAAAATGACGTCAGTTTGTATAGTGATAACGTATATAAAGAGTTAAAAGAACAATAATGCATTATTCCTGCTAATAGGGGAGTGTACTGGACTAGAGTAGTCTGGTGTCAATTGGGTCAGCCTAAGCATAGGTATATAACCTGGTTGGCCATGCTGGGAAGACTAAATACCAAACAAAGGTTGCTGCAAAATGGGTATCACTCAGGATAATAATTGTTGTGAGAGCCATAAATTAAACATCTTTTTTTCGAATCCCATTTTAGCTTAACTTGCTTGCAGCAGGTGTTTAATGGGTTGGCATGACTAGGACACCTAATGATCTTAATACTTTGATCAAATGGTGTTACAGAGGGAAAATGAGCAAGTTCAGGAAAGTAGTTCATTACTCCATCATAATATGTACAATTTTCCACATTTGGAGAGAAAGAAATAATGCTTTCTAGAATGATACTGTGAAATGTATAGATATTGTTGTTAGAACTATACAGAAAGATGTACATAATTGAATCAATAGTGTTCTTCCTATAAATATAAGTAGTGAGGATAGACTCTGATATATAGCTCTCTTTGAGCAATTGTTTTAGGCTGTATGTAGCCTGTTGTTGTATTCTTGACAGTGGAGGCTTGTCTCCATGCCTTGAGTTAGCTTGTATTCTGTTTTTGATGCAATATATTTCTAAACTTGCTGATAAAAAAAACAATAATGAATTATAGGAAAATGGTGCATGCTGAAAAATGACATATAAATCAGTAATAATGATATGAAACATACCAATAATGACACAATTTTTTTCTGAGTGACATGAAACAACTCCAAAACAATATGAGATACACCAATCATGACATCAAAAAGTTTTATTTCATGGAACTGTTATATTAGTTGGCACATGTCAGATGATGACATGTTATATAATAAGTTATGGTGTAACATGTTACATTTAAACCGTACTCTATTTTTATTGATCAAAAGTAATATAATAGGTCAGCAACACCATAATAAATAATGGTGTCCCCTTTTTTATTATCAGCCCTCAAATATGACAACTAATGTGGAACGGAGGTTCACCCAAAAAAAAAAATGAAACGGAGGGAATACTTGTTTCTTTGTTTGGTACCTTTCAATCATGATATATACAAATTTGACAGAATGTTAAATTAAAGTATCGACATAATCAACGGATAAGACATCTGTTATTGCCAAAATATTAGACCTAACATTAACAAATAGAACTATTATGGAGTGTATACTATGCAGCCGTGACGGTGGTACTTTCTGCATCTATTACCTATTCTCCTTATAAAACTTAGACCTACAAACAAAGGAGTTCACCAATTTCTCAAAAGGCATCTCTCATTACCAGAAGGCAGAAACATGGCAACTTCTTCCATATCAAAAATGAAGCTCACTCTTTTTTTCATGATTTCATGTTTCCTTCTTATCAACGCCCAGCTAACTTATATGCACCAAGAGTGTTACGATACTTTTGGAACATACACCCTCTTAAGCAACTATGGAGACAACATCGATAACGCCATCACCGAACTCGCATCCAGGGCATCAACGACCTACTTCAGCAACTACACAACCGGCGTTGGCCAAGACCAAGTTAACGCCGTGTTTTCCTGCCGTTACGACGTCTCCCCTAGTGTTTGCCAGAGCTGTGTTGCTAGTGTCGCAAACAATGTCTCTTCGTGTTTTTTCAGTGTGGAAGGCTTCATAGCTTACGAAGAATGCACCTTTCATTACTCCAACGGTTCAATCTTCTCCATTATGGAGGATTTGCCTCTGTTATATCACTTTAACCTTAACAATGCAGCAGAAGAACTCCATTTCAGTCAGACTCTGCAAAACCTCGTCACTAATCTGATTATTGATGTTAGCCGTGAAATTTTCACCTCCTCCCGTTATTTTGCCACAACGACAGCCAGATACTTGTCCCGTGAAACCATTTATGCACTTGCGCAATGCAATCCAGATATTACTCCATTTGAGTGCAAAACATGCTTGGAATTGGGTTATAATAGGTTTACAAGCAATTATTCTGGCGCAATTTATGGACAGATTTTTTCGCCGAGCTGTAGATTGAGTTACATACTATCTAGACACGTGCTAATTCGTCCTTGGAGATTTGCACAAGCTTTTGATCAACTTCGTCAACAGAGATTTACTCCTGGAATAAGTTTCCCATCAACAGGTATGATCGATTTGTTGCAAAAGCTTTTGATCAACTACTCTTTAACCTAATTAGCGAGGCTTATATTATCACGCCAAACCAGGCTTTTTTGAACTTGGAAGGAATACATTGACAGAACCCTCGTAAAAGTCTGACTGGCAGAATTCGGATTAAAATTTGATATTGAGTACAAAGCATCAATTTTGACATGTCCGATGAATTTTTTTAAAGTGATGCTGCCTCAGTTTTGAATTAGTCGTGACACTTTTTTTTAGAAAGTTTCATTTCATTGCAACATTATTTAATTGGCAAAAATTGGATTCAATACCATAAACTATGTCGTAGGTGCACCAGCACCACCAACATTGACTAGTAGTAAAAACACCGCAAACTATTGACCTAGGTGTAACGAGTATCATAAATGACGTTGAAACTAACTTTTCTTGCTGGCGACGGTGAATCAATATTTTTTTCCATTTTCCCCCACCATGTGTCGAGAAAAGTTAGCTTCAGCATCATTTGTGACACTCATTGCGCCTATGCCAATAGTCTGTGATGTTTTGACTACTAGTCAAAGTTGATGGCATTGGGTGCACCTCGTCATAGTTTGTGGTGTTGAGCCCAAGTAGTAGGTTCTCTTTATCTCTATTCTCTTCACATGGGTGCCTCTTTTTAAATATGTATACATCTTTCTTCTTTTCATACATGCTGGGAATTAGACTAAAATTACTTGCAATTAAAAATGATCAATAATAGATGTAAAAAAAACAATGATCAATAATAATGAGAAATTGAACAAAATCAAAAACAATAAAGAAAACAATACAGAGAACACATCAAACTAACATGGAAATACCCAAACACTCGGAGAACAAATCTACCAAACCATCACCTTTGATTTGTGAAGCAAATGGATAAGAATACCAGAATTGATAGATGAAGTTAATGCTCCTAACAAAATCACTCTCTTCAGAAAACCATGCAAAAGTGCCTGAATACCTTTTTTTTAGATCAGAAAGATGGAGTTTATATAGTACGAGGTTTAAATGAAAACTTTAAGGGCCAAGATTTGATTTTAGCTAAGAGCATGTACAATGGTATATGGCTCTCCAACTAGCTCTCCACTCTCTCTCATCTATTCTCTCTCTTCAAGCTACTCTCAAGAACTATGTATAAAAACACCCAACAACAATAAAATTCTTTAAAGAGCTCTCCATTCAACTTTTCATTATTTTGTGGTCCCCATGTCAATAAATGAACCTTATTTTAGACTATGATTAAAGTTATATAAATAAAGTTATTCATGTAAATTAAATTTAATTACAAAAAATAATTATCTTTTTCATAATTTATGTAATGTGGAATTTTTTTTGAAAAAAATATTAATTTTGAATGCTAATATTTAATTTCATAAATTAAATAAAGATAGTAGATTTTGTGTATGAAATATATCCAATATTAGGTTCATTTTATAGATAAAGAAAAATTATAGTTGTTGGGATAGTAATTATTACCATGTTTTTTTTTTTTTTATAAAAAAGATCATTAAATGGTTGCAAGAAGAAAAGAACACTTAAGTAATTGTAATAGCATGTAGGCCCCAAACATTGGAGAGCTATCTCTCCTTCAACCCCAAAGGTATCTCCCCAAGAGCCACTTTGCAAAGTGTCTCCATGGAGAGACACCCAAGACACTACCAGAGCCCCATTGTTGGGTAAGGGGTGGCTCTCCATTTTCTCTCTCCTTGGAGAGCTAGTTGGAGAACTAGTTGGAGAGCCCCATTGTACATGCTCTAAGAAGAATCGTGAACCCACACAGGACCCACAAACTCACTGGATGCTTGCCCTGCGTCTACTGCTTCTTCGTTTTTACGTTGTCTTTGTTGATCAACTCCAGAAGGCAACTATGCACTTATGAAAATTCATGCCTTTTCCTTAAAATTATTTGACTTTAACCATCTTATATAAATCGCATTTTTTTAAAGAACCACCTTATAAGGCCCGGCTAAGGCCCTGTGCAGGGTGAGCAACTGCACAGGGCCCCCAAAAATATAGGGGCCCAATTTTTTGGGTGGGCCGCCCAATGTGAAAAAAAAAAAAAATCTGATTCATTAAAGAAGCACAAAGAAAACGCGTGCGATTAGTGAGGATCAAAGCAATCACGCTTCTCTATTCTCCCCTCATTTACTCCTCTTCGCCTCTTTCACTTCTCCATACCCATTAATGGCTCCTCCTCCAAAACACCATTAATGGCTCTCTTCCACAGTTCCACGCCGGAAAATCTTAAATCCAAATTCAATTTTAGTTTCAATAGCTTAATTCTCGAATTCCAAAGAGAAAAAAATTCGTTAATCCTTAATTGTAAATTTATGAGTTTAGTTGATACAACTCTACAAAATTGGCTAATATTCTATATTTTTGGCTTCTCCTAGTACTTGAAGGTAATTTCTTAAATCTCAACATTTTGTTATTGTGTTGTTTTCTAATTTGATAATCTGAAATTCTGGGTTACTATTTTTAATTTTCTAGTTATGTCTTACTTTCTTAGGGCTTTGAATTGTTCAATTAACAAATTGAATTTTTTATTTTTCATCTATAATCAGCGCTTCTACTGCGAATATACTAATCTGCCAGAATCGCTCGGAGTGCTCGCTGCCAATATGCTACTGTGAGTCTGTGGTAAATTACAGGCCAGGCACCAACGAATTATATATTTATATGATTCTTATCTGCTACAAATTACAAAATATAATGCAGTTTGTTGGTGGTGTTGTTTGTGAGTCGTGAGGTGAAGCTTTGGTGCTTTAATTGGTTTTTACAATTTTGGAACTTTAGGAGTGTCGTTCAGTGCTCCTAATCTACTAAAAAGGAAGGTTCTTTCCTAAATCATATTTTCTTGATTTTCTTCATCATAAATTTTATGATTTGCTTCCTAATTGTTCTAGAAATTACTGAGTCATGCTAGTTGAATAATATGTACTATATAGTAGATTCTAATTATGAATATGCAGTATATGTTTGTTTGGAAAGAAAATAATTTTTATTATATGCTTTTGATAATTATACAAGGACATTGTTTTTAACTCTTTGGGGCCTCATAAGTTAATTTAGCACAGGGCCCCTAAATTGTACGAGACGGCCCTGCTTATAAACACTTTTTCATAAAATAACCATCTTATATGACTCGTTTTGTTCTAGGTTACCAATAATTGAAGGATTACGTGGGAAAAATGGAATATTCCTTGTGGAGATTTAACGATTTATTCGATAAAATAATTATTTACTACTGAGGTCGTTATTTGAAAAAGGTTGAATTTTATAAGATGGTCAAAATGAAAAAATCCTTCTGCTTATGTTGCACCTACTTTGGCTCATAAGAAGTATTATTTTCATTTAATTTTATTAATTTACGATTCGGGCTTTTCGGCAACTGTAAAGTCCCACAATTCAAGCATTCTTAAATTTTATCGTGATTGCCCAACTTTTAACTTTTTATTCTACTTTGGAAAACATCCTTCATGTTTATTTATAGCCCTAAAACACTTGAAAAAGAAAAGAAATTTATTCCATCTTTCTTCAATGTGAACTATGACATTAGAATTCATGAACTGGATGCTGATCTCTTTCATGCAGGAACACAACGGCGTTCAATCATTGGCGCAATAATAGCCGGTATTTTCAGTGTGGCACTGTCTTTGAACCTTCTCCTCTAACATCATATACTTGTGCGTTATGAATTGGTCTAGTTGCGTGCCTGTCTAAGTGTGAGCTGTGCAGTTTGTGCTTGAGCTTGTATTATCACTTTAACTAGTTTTTGCATCAATTTCCTTCGTATTCAAAGTCATGATAGGCTTATAGCCTCTCTAATATGTATGATGAACTGTATATACTTTATACGATATAAACTTTTCCTTAACTACTGGGATTGTTGTTGTCCAATGGCAATTGATATATACCCCACACAATTTGTTTTAAATTTATAAGGAGCAATGCCCCACTGGATCAGAACCTCGTATAGGTAGTCCAACCGATCCAGCTACACAAGCAATTTACTAAGGCCCTTTAGAAGTGGGTGGGGAGGGTAAAAGAATCCCACTCCCACCACCGAAGTGCCTTTAATTGGGTTTGATCCAACAACCTCAATGTTGTGAGATACAAACCTTGCCCGTAGAACAAGTACTACTTGGTATATATATATATATATATATATATATATATATATATATATATATATATATATATATATATATATATATATATATATATATATATATATATATATATATATATAAGTGAGTTCATATGAGAATGCGTACTTACATGAGAAATGAGAATGGATTTTACACGCTATAACTTTAATAAACAAGTGATGTAACTCTAATGAAAAAATGATGTAACTCCAATAAGAAAATATTACAAGAAAAAAAATTCAAAAAATTTTTTTTTTTTTGGGCTCAATTTTTTTTCAGAGGTATAACTCTAATGAACAAGCGTTGTAACTCTAATCCAATCGTGTGATTGAGATTCATTCTCATTTCTCATGTAAGGAGCATTCTCATATATATATATGTATGGAAATTTTCAATTGTAGGCTCCTAGTCTTGAGAATTCCCAATGGTAGATTCAACTTTTTTTTTCCCATTGCTTGGCCTCAACTATTATTTATTTGCTAAATGCGGCATTAATAATCATTTTCCGTTAATAATAGGAAGAAGGGGGGAGGGTATACGCTGTGATGATGGGCCTAAGCTATAAGCAGTTAGTTTTCTGCAATCAAGCGTTATATCTGAGTTTATGTGTGGGTTCCAAATCCTATATATGGGAGAAAACTCATGTAATCATGTCAGTAGGACTTGCCAAATTGTGGAGCTCAATAATTGTTTGTTTGACATGTTTGTGCTTATGTGTCTAGCTTTTCTGGCTTTTATATTCTATGTGGAAAGACGATGAACAGATGTAGGAAAATGAGACTTTTTTATCAGGTGAAGTGATGTGCAGAAATAGTGCACAAAAGATGTAGGAAAAATAATCTACTTTCTACAATATAAAAGTGAAATCTAGCCAGAAAAGTGTTATTGGGATGGAGCTTTAAAAGGACTAGAGAGAAAGATATAATGGAGACGAAACCAGATTTTTTTTGGTATTTATTTGTTTTGGTGCACCAAATTCTTGCTCACAAACCATAGCGAAAACTGGCATTTGGCTCATATCTTATCACCATGCTTGACTTTGCTATGTTTAACTATTCTTTTTGGCAAAAAAATGCTCTTTTCTGACCTATTATCTATATAATATATTCACTAGTGGAAAAAAGGTTAAATGTCACATAAAAACTGATCCGATTGGCACCAAACCGGATCAATTAATACCAACTGATCCGGTTGGCCAAGTGAACCGGATCAGGTAACATTAACTGATCCGGTTGGACATGGTCCGGATCAGCTAATGGGCCATTTACAATAAGTGAGTTATGCGAAAATCATGCCCTTAATATGATCCTTGGGCCTTTTTTAAAAAACGCGTTATTGGCCTTCTAACTCCCCTCCTTACACTCTCATTAGGGTTTTAAACCCTGCGCTGTCACTCCTTCACCTCCCTCATCTCGTCACTCCCTCATCTCCCTCATTCTCGTCTCTCCTGCCTCCACTAAACCAACACCACCACAGTTTCTTCACTCCCCCAATTTCCTCCTCCTATTTTGGGGATAATTCCCTCCTCTAACTTTCTCCATTTTCGCAAGTTATCCTTGAGTGCGGCGACTAGATAGATATTTTGAGTGCCCATTTCCGCAATTCTCGAGTAAAGATTCTTGTCCTCCGTCTCCGGCATCAACACTCTTCAGATCCACCATCGTCGAGCCAGAAAAATCATTCATAAAGTCACCTTTACTCGAGAATTTTCGGCGACTAGTGATCTTCGCGAAGCCCCAATGACACCAACAACCTAATCCGGCTTCGTTGAACACCAACCAACATCGCCGCCGTTGCTTGTAACCCAAATCTAGGGTTCGTGATTTTTTTTTCGATTCTAATTTCCTTCCTACTTTGTCTTCGATTTTCTCGTTTTTAATTCCGTGATTATTCTCGGAATTTATCTTGTAATTTCGTATAATTTTAATATTTAATTTCTTGTAATTTATCTTTATGTTTTTAATTTCTTGTAATTTATCTTGTACTACCTCCGTCCCAGAATAGTCTGAACACTTTCCTTTTTTGTTTGTCCCATATTAGTTTGAACACTTCCATTCTTGGCATGGTCCCACCATTAATATATTATTTCTTTTACATATTTTTGGCCCACACTCTACCTTTTATCAATAGAAAGTTACCCAACTTTCTCTCTCCTCTAATAAAAAATACCCCACCAACACCTATCACATCTACTTTTTAAATAAAATAACATTTGATAACTACACCACAACTTATCACCTTAAACTACGTGTCCCAACAAGTGTTCAGATTTTTTTGGGACGGAGGGAGTAGTTTTTAATTTCTTGTAAACTTGTAATTAGTCATTTTTTCTTAATAAATCAATTAGTCAATTATTAATTGTAACTGAGGTGGTTATTTTCATTTTTTTTGTTTCGATTTTTCTGATTTGAATTGTATGTTTGTGGACTTGTGGTAATATACGATTTGAAACTGGTGTTTTTTCATTGCGATTTTTGGATACTAAATTCGTTTTAGGGTCTGTAATGTTGGGGTCAAAAAGTCTAACCCAGATCTGACATAGTTCAGTGAACAACTGAACACGCCAGTCATAACACGTCAGGTTTTTTTTTAAATATAAAATACATACATACATACATACATATACATGTACATATATATATATATATATATATATATATATATATATATATATATATATATATATATATATATATATATATACATATATATATATATGTATATGTATATATATGTACATACATATATATGTACATACATATATATATATGTGTATGTGTATATGTATATATGTGTGTGTGTGTGTGTGTGTGTGTGTGTGTGTGTGTGTGTGTGTGTGTGTGTGTGTGTGTGTGTGTGTGTGTGTGTGTGTGTGTGTGTGTGTGTGTGTGTGTTTATAAATAGAGTTAGTTTGAAGAAGATTATGAACATCACTATGTTGTAATTTAGCATAAAATTTATAGATATAACACAAGTACAAGGTAACACTAAAGTCCCATTAATTACACAGAAAGTATTAAATGAAGAAATAGCTAAAATTAACAACGTATTAAGAAAGAAACCAATCACATTTAGATTTGTAGAATTAGCAGCTATATAAATAATAATAAAAGTCTGCTTTAAAGAAGGAATAGATACTCCCTTAGAATTACAATTAGCTGATGATAGAATTAAATAACCTATAGAACAAGCTATTATAGCACAACTTAAAGGAGTCCGTTTAGCCGTTGAGAGTTAATAGGCGTTAAGGACGTGATGCATAAAACCTATGTGGTGAGGTTGAAAAGCATGAATTTATTTAATTTTGCTTAAGTGCTTAAGGGTTGAAAAGCGGATTAGCAATACTTATATGAAAGCTGATAGAATTATTATTAACTGATTAAGGTATTTTATGAGCAACGAGATTGAGTCAAAAAGGAAGTTCATAAAGAAACAGATTATTTGCTATTATTTGCTTATCTATTTACTTGTTTGATTATTAATGAAATCACAAATAAAGAATGTTAAAATATATATTGAAACTAGAAAATATGCTTTACTATTTAAAATGAATAGGGTAAAAGATCAAATAAGTATTTTTAAAATTTATTTATATGAAGCATATGAAAAGAATGACACTGAAACAAGAGATACTCTAATTAAATTAATGCAGAAAAAACAAAATAAGCTAGAAAAACTTTTGAAAGATAAGATAGAACTTAAACACTTAGAAAATTCATTATATATATGACAACTAAATCACAAATAGACAAGGCTATAAGACGAGTTAATCACCAATATTTTATATCAACGATCGAATCAGATATTAAAAATTTAGGACTAAGAAATCAAAAATAAATAGCTATCATAAATAAAATACAATACTAGAACGAGCAACATTAAGTGATAATTCTAATTATGATGACATTGAAAGAGCATTAAAACCTTTTGATAATAAAATAGAACGGCTGAATATACAAATTAAAGAACAGGAAAATATAGCTGATAAAATACAAGAAGACTATATTAAATATACATTAAATAGAAGACCAAGTCTATACATATGAGTGAACTAGAACAAGAAGAAAATTTAGGAACAAATCTAAAAATAATAAATACAAACATATTATTAATCATACAACTAATAAAAGATAAAAAGAATAATGAAGATAAAATTGAATCTAGTAATACTAAAGTACCAATAGAACTAGAAGAACAAGGTTATGAAATCCTAGAAAAGAAAATAACTAAAGAATATTCACAACTATTTCCAAAATTACTTCTAAAGAAAAGAATAGAAATTGAATATAAAAGAGTATTTGAGCAATCTTAATAATGAATAAAAATGAAAAAATTATTGATGAAGAAATTATCAGATACCCTGATGGTCCATTTAAGATATACAAAACCAATCAAGATAGACAATTTGCAGAAATTAGTGAAGGTTATCTTTAATATTGCTTATAAGCTGTTCTTCTACTTTATCAAACCTATTATTAGACTCTATTTTAAGATTTTGTATTTTTTTACTAAAATTATTTTCTACTCTGTAAACTTTATCTAATATTTGTGTGGTATTAATATGTATTATTTTGATAGATTCTTCCATTTTTCTCATTCTTTCATCATATTTTCTTTCTAACTTTTCTAATTTTTTATATATATCATTAATTATTTTATTTTCTGGATAATTACTTTCTATATTTTTTATTTGTACTAAATCATTTTCTTTAGCTAATCTTCGTTCTCTATCAAATACTGTTTCTAATATCATTTGTTTTCTGTCTATTATTAAATAGAATTTTCCTTCACTAATTTCTGCAAATTGTCTATCTTGATTGATTTTGTATATCTTAAATGGACCATCAGGGTATCTGATAATTTCTTCATCAATGATTTTTTCATTTTTATTCATTATTAAGATTGCTCAATTACTCTTTTATATTCAATTTCTATTCTTTTCTTTAGAAGTAATTCTGGAAATAGTTGTGAATATTCTTTAGTTATTTTCTTTTCTAGGATTTCATAACCTTGTTCTTCTAGTTCTATTGGTACTTTAGTATTACTAGATTCAATTTTATCTTCATTATTCTTATTATCTTTTATTAGTTGTATGATTAATAATATGTTTGTATTTATTATTTTTAGATTTGTTCCTAAATTTTCTTCTTGTTCTAGTTCACTCATATGTATAGACTTAGTCTTCTATTTAATGTATATTTAATATAGTCATCTTGTATTTTATCAGCTATACTTTTTCTATTCTTTAATTTGTATTTCAGCAGTTCTATTTGATTATCAAAAGGTTTTAATGCTCTTTCAATGTCATCATAATTAGAATTATCACTTAATGTTGCTCGTTCTAGTATTTGTATTTTATTTATGATAGCTATTTGTTTTTTATTTCTTAGTTCTAAATTTTTAATATCTAATTCGATCGTTGATATAAAATATTGGTGCTTAACTCGTTTTATAGCCTTGTCTATTTGTGATTTAGTTGTCATATATATAATGAATTTTCTAAGTGTTTAAGTTCTATCTTATCTTTCTAAAGTTTTTCTAGCTTATTTTGTTTTTTCTACATTAATTTAATTAGAGCATCTCTTGTTTCAGTGTCATTCTTTTCATATGCTTCATATAAATAAATTTTAAAAATACTTATTTGATCTTTTACCCTATTAATTTTAAATAGTAAAGCATATTTTCTAGTTTCAATATCTATTTTAACATTCTTTATTTGTGATTTCATTAATAATCAAGCAAGTAAATAGATAAGCAAAGAATAGCAAATAATCTGTTTCTTTATGAACTTCCTTTTTGACTCAATCCCGTTGCTCATAAAATACCTTAATCAGTTAATAATAATTCTATCAGCTTTCATATAAGTATTGCTAATCCGCTTTTCAACCCTTAAGCACTTAAGCAAAATTAAATAAATTCATGCTTGTTCAACCTCACCACATAGGTTTTATGCATCACGTCCTTAACGCCTTTTCACTCTCAACGGCTAAATGGACTCCCGCTACCAATTGTCTCTTGGTTTCTAAGCATGATTTTACTTAATCGAGGAAAGCATAATTAAGATAGCACACATCTTATATGAAATTATGGAATCATTTTAAGAGATCGTAGTATTACTACAAAGTAGGGGATTGAATTTAAATTCAGTTCATAAGTAGAAGGTTTACCTTATCTGCTTCCATATTTGATATTGAAATATACTCTCTCTGTCCCACAATAGTATGAACACTTTTCTTTTATGTTTGTCCCAAATTAGTTTCAACAATTTCATTTTTAGCATGGTCCCACTATTAATATATTATTTCTTTTACACATATTTGGCCCACACTTTACTTTTTATCAATAAAAAGTTACCTAACTTTCTCTCTCCTCTAACAAAAAAATACCCCACCAACTCCTATCACATCTACTTTTTAAATAAAATAACATTTGATAACCATACTACAACTTATCACCTTAAACTAGGTGTCCCAACAAGTGTTCAGATCTTTCTGGGACGGAGGGAGTATAAGCTTTGATTATCTTCTCGCTCTGGTATCCTTGATTTAATTACCTTGCTCTAATACCAACTTGGGGTGAAGCGTGAATCTACTAAATTTTTAGAGAGAGAAAAGAGTAAGAGAGAAAATGTGTTTAGGCAAGGTTACCTTCTGATGATGATGCTTCATCAGGAGCTTCTTATTTAGAGGCGAAATATTACAATGATAGTATAGATTTACAAACTATTACATTTACTATTTGCTAAAGTAAAAAGTGAAATTACTATTCATACAATTCACATATTTATCAGCCCCTCAAAGATTCAGTCGCCTATCTTTTGGCTTTATTCTGTTACAGCTGTTACAATTTTACAAAGCTTATCTTCTTATCTCTTGCTATATTTGTTGACAAATGTTTTATGCTTACTGGATATGCTCTATCTCAGTTGTAAATGCCACTGTGCTAGATGATTCGGCTCTATCTTCACTGCTGTCCACATCTTCGATGATAGGTACAGTAATTTGTTTACTTCCACACATTTTACATGCATGATTATTAACTTGTTGCATCCAGCTGCAGTAGTGTTTCAAGGTATATGGTGTCATAAAATCTCGAGGTATATACCTTGTAGTTGGCATCCGATCCGGATGAAGTAAGTATCCGAGGATTTAATAGTTTCGACCAGCGTCACGACTATATGCCCTACTTTGAGATATGATTAATGTATTTATCTCCTTATGATTTATCCAAATAGGACTTTTAATCATATACAAAGGGATTCATATATTGTTTTGATTTTAACTGCTCTTTTTTCCCGAAGGATATCTGGTACATCATTGATGTTTATCTCAGGCTAAGCCATTATTTTTTCAGGGATGATGTAACTGGTAGTACATCCCATTTTGATAACTCGTAAGCATGATGTAACTTGTAAACTAACTTCGCCTGTGGCGGTATAACACCTTACAAAAATCATGGGGGATTTTGTAAGTTGTATATAATTTCTAGTCTGCTTTGTATAGGCTTGGAATTGAAGATAATTCTTCTCCACTCATGGTATATACTTGAATTTACAACCCATAATCATAGGTCGCTTTAATTAAATTAGCATTACAACCGGGTAATGCTATTAATTCATTTATCTTTTTGAGAGGATTGGTAACATATCCTCTTTCTATCTCATTTTTGTTATCTCGGATAATCACCTCAAGGGCTGTGTTTAATTTATTTGCAATGGTTAAAAAATTGGCTATATATTGGCGAACCAAGGGGCTCATAGTTTGTTTTGTACCGAGGGTTAGTTTTTCTCTAAAGGAAGTGGTATATGGTACTAGGCTAGGAAACTCATTTTCATAAATAAGCTGGTTTGGGGGTATTGGCTTGATTTTGGTAATAATTTTGTAAAGACATACTTCTCTTGAAAGGAGAATTAACTTTTTGTAATAATTCTACCTTTGTAATTTTGGCTAGTGCCAATATCCGCTTGCTCCATATTAGGATTGCTTTGGAAGTTGCTTCTCTTCTTATTAGAGAAAGTTCTTCCATTAGCTTTTTAACTTATATCTTTAGCTCTTGATTTTCGAGAATCAGTTGGTGAGCTATTTCTGGGGAGATAATCTGCATAGTAATTTTCGTTAGTCTTTAATAATTCAACAGAAAATTCATATTTGATTTATATCGACTATTATTCTATTTATTTCTTTTTTTTTTTATTTGCTAAGTAAGAAAGTGTATTAATGAAGCATCAATTTTACAACCAAAACCATACCAAAGGAGGCAAACCAACTAGGTTGGACTCCCTACCTAAGGTAGGCAACAAACCATTAAGGCAGCTACATACAAGACATCATCATAAATTTAAAAACCAATCATGATCTCTCCTACTTATCTTCTTAGGCATGACAGCTATTATCCTACCTCTTATATGATTCTTCAGCTGCTTCACACCCTGTTCTATATTTGGAATACACTGGCTCCAATAAGCTGAGTTCCTAGCTGACCAAACAAAATATATCAAAGTCAGTAACCCAGCAAAAATCGCTTGTTTCCTGAATTTGGACCTCCTGCTATGCTATATTACCCTGATAAGTTGTGACAAATCATCCGTCTGATGATTGATTTGCATCCAGTATTTAAGCATCCTCAAGCAGCTCAAACTAAAGTGACATTTGAAGAATAAATGCTCGTGAGTTTCACTCTGATCCCCACAGATAAGACATATATAAGATGTACTAACTCCAAACTAAGCAAGTTTAGAAGTTGTTTGAAGCTTTTCCAGTATTGCCAACCAAGAAATGAACCTGTGCTTGGGTACACTCAGTCTATTCCAGACCACTGTATCCCATGTGACACTTTGTTGTTCCCATTTCAGCTGCTCATACACCTTTTTCACAGAGTATACTTCCATATCACAAATCTCTGCCTGAGTAAAAACCCTTTTCATTTGTTCCTTAACTGAACAAATCTTTTTCCAGTACCAGCTAGCAGTAGCTTGTGGTACATAAGTCCACCAATCTGCTTCTCTTATATACACAAAATTTATCCATTTCAACCAAAGGCTGTCTTGTTTAGTAGAAATAGCCCACACATATCTCCCTAGAAATGCAATGTTCCAAAGGAAAATATCTCCAAATCCAAGTCCACCAACTGATTTAGGATGACAAAGTCTATCCCAAGCCACTGCACCTGGTTTCTGACAAAAAAACTGCCCACTCCAAAGAAATGCTCTGCATATTTTACTAATTTCAGTCAAAACTTTCTTTGGAAGAAGGAAGACTTGAGCCCAATACATATGCAAGCTCAATAAAACAACATTAATCAACTGTACTCTTGCTGTGTAAGACAAATGTCTAGAACTCCACATTTTAATCCTAGCTGTCATTTTCTCCACAAGCATTTCACATTGTCCTGCAGATATCTTCTTTGCACAAATAGGTACCCCAAGATACTTAAATGGCAATGTATGATGAGCAAATCCTGAAGCTTCAGTGATTCTCTGTATAGCACAACTGTCCATGCCACAGGTATACATTGTAGACTTACCCACATGTGCTTTAAGTCTAGATGTTGCAGAAAAAAGTTTAAATGCCCTGAGCATCAAATATACAGATGTATAATTTCATTTACAGCACATCACAAGGTCATCAGCAAAACACATATGTGTTAATTTCTTCTCTCTGCACCTAGGATGATATTGAAATTGTTCTATAGCAATGAGTTTTGTCAAAATTCTTGACAAATACTCCATGCATATAACAAATAATAATGGTGACATAGGGTCACCCTGTCTCAAACCCCTATGAGATTTAAAGAAACCTCTCATAGTACCATTCAGCATAATAGAGAACATGGGAGTTGAGACACATTCCATAACTAGTTCAGTAAAACTAGTAGGAAAACCCAAAGCATCTAACATTTCTTTCAAAAATCCCCAACTGCCAGTGTCATATGCTTTTTGGAGATCAATTTTTAACAGACAACCAGGTTTAACTTTCTTCCTGCCATAATGCTTTACTAAATCCTGCAACACCATAATATTGTGAGTGATATATCTACCATGGACAAATCCACTTTGATTTTCTATGATTAGATCAGGGAGAACTTGTCTCAATCTCCCACACAAGACCTTTGTAACACGCTTATACAAAGTGTTACAACATGAAATAGGCCTGAATTCAGTAACATTATGTGGGCATTTAGTCTTGAGGACTAGAGTAATCACTGTGTTATTCAGTTCTTTCAGCAGTTTTCCTGTTTGTAATACATCCAACACAGCACTAACAACTTCCTCCCCAATCAATGACCATGTATCCCTGTAAAAATAAGCACCAAAACCATCAACACCTGGAGCTTTACACCCTGGTATAGACAGCAAAGCCTTCTTGACCTCATCTGCAGTATATGGAGCATATAGAATGTTTCTATGCTCATTTGTAATAAGAGGACCCTCTTGTATTAGCTGAACATTAACTGTACTTCTTGTCATGTTATTGAAGGATTTTGTCCTCAATCAAGTGTAATAAACTAAATGTATATGGACAAATTATGAAGATAATATATTCAATAATATTAGGTGACCGCAACGTTTTGCTAGAAGCTAATTGCGGTTTGTTGGGCTAGTATATTTAGGCCAACTACTAATATGTATTGGCTCCTATGAGGTCACACAATGTGACAACCCTTGGATATTACCCAAATCCATTTGTGAAATGGGTTGGACGGTTTTAAAGATGGATGGAAGAGTTGTCACTCATGAGTTTATTAGGCTCATAATGTATGACATTATGAGGCAAAATAAAGCCTCATGAATCACCTCTTTGTAACCACCTTATATAATGATATGGGGGTTACAAAGGAGTGTAGATCATTACATCATTTTAGTAGAGAAAATCTGATTTTCTTTGCTCCTCTCTCACTCCTCATTTTCGGCCATCACACCTCAAAAGCAAGAGGATTATTCTCTCTTCCGTACTAGCATACGTGGTGATCTAAGGGTTGTTCGTGGACCAACACTAGAGGAACGGCGGTTGACGTTCTAAAGGATCTCCACTAGAAGGCTCGTGGTGGAAGTGGAATTCACGCATCAAGAGGTATATTCTACACTCTTAATTGATTCATGTTAATTTATGCAAAGATCTTGGTGTTAGATGTTTGAGTATGTGATACTTGTTTTCCGCATTAAGCATCTAAATTCCTACAGTGGTATCAGTTAGCCTATTTGCATAGATTAATGTGATCATGTTGATGCATGTTTTCCTTTATTTTAATTCATTTAGGTGAGGGTATTAGCATGAGGATATTGTTTGCATGATTAAAATTGGATTTTAATCTAGTGGGAGTATAAAAGTTGTTTATACATTTTTTGATACATATATATATACATATATAATTGTTATATTATTTCATGTTTTAGTTAAGTTGTTAATTAGAATATGATGTATATATATATATGTATGATTCATGATTTGCATGCTTTGAAGTTTTTATGCTTAATTTGATTATGTATAATTTCATGGCATGAATTCTTGAATATGAGGTCAAGTATGATTTAGTTATGCATAAAAGTGTTTTAGTGTATAAAGAAAATCATACGCATTTCGATTAAAATTACCTGAATTGAAATCGGAAAAGCGGAAGAAGTGAGCTTCTCGCAAATCGCGATGAGCATCGCGGGTCGCGACCACTGGTCGCGAGTCGCGACCTAGCTCGCGGGTCGCGAGCAGTGTTCTGCCTCGCTTGGCTCGTTTGCTTTTTCAACGGATAAAAACTTTAAGATCCGTTTATCCCTTAATGCATATTAATAAGTTATTATGCATGGTATCCTATGTTAATACTTAAATGAATTAAAATTATGATGGGAGTTTCATTTTGTGACATTTAATTTTATGTTAGGATGTTAGTTTTAATAAGTTGATTAATTCTTGCATGCTAGTGTTTGTGATTAAATGTCATGCAATGCTTTTATGTTTTAATATGATTAAAATATATGTGGTACCTTAGAGTGCTTATGTATTTTTCTTTAAATTTAATAGTTGTTTAAATTTGTTAGATTAATATTATAATGCCTTGGGAGATAAATTCTAATATGATTAAATTTATTTAGAGGTACTAACCATTTAATTTAATATGAGATTAAATTTGGTTGATGTTATTATGTTTTAAAGTTGTTGAACCATAATAATTTATTTTAATAGTTGATTAAAATGCATGTTCTATATATATGATATTATGATTGCATGCGGTGACTAGTATGGCCCAAACTTGGATAGAAAATACGATCTGCGTATCGTTAATGTATTTTTTCAATCTAAATACGATCTGTGTATCGTTGGTATTTTTGTAATTTTAGTTTAAAATTCCAAAAATTATTATTCAAGTTGTCATAAGAAGAATGGTGATTCAATCTTATTCCATGAAGCACAAGGATGGAGATCCAAGGTGATTCAAGAATGGAGACCTTAAAGAGTAGTCTTTAGAGTTAGGGGCCATACTAGGATCACATTTCATTTTATGCATTTAAATATTGCTTTTGAATGCTTTCTAAGTTTTATTATGCATGTGATTTATTTTTGCAATGAGTTCACTAGTAATTAAATCACATAATAATTTACTTAGGTCCCTAAAGCTAATATTGGGTAATTGCTTTTCCAAATAAACATCTACTAAAAATCTTGATCGTTAGTAATAGGTTCTGCCAAAGCAGAGTGTTACTTCCAATCTTGGGCTAAGTAGAGTAAATTTCCGAAATTTGCATGTTTAGTTTGGTTTGACCCAACAAAATCATCAAAACGGTTTTGGATTTTGAAGCAAAGGGTTGGGTTTTTGTGTTTGGGTGACAAGTTCTGTCTAGGATTAGGAAGGCTTTCCCCAACGTTGTGGGTAACTTCCTTACCTGGGAACTTTCTCACCTTAGCAATTACCCATCAACTAAGAATTACAATTGTTGTAATTAGTAAAAGAGTTTACTTACCTTTTAAATTTGGTTTTAAGTTGAGGCCAAAGTCCACTTATAAATCATATTTGATAGGATCTTAGAATCACTTGATTCAAAAGGGACATTTTTTTATAAATTGGTCAAGTGCATAGCTTTTATTTTAAAGTGTTTAAAATTTGTTAAAAGCTATTGATGGTAAACATACTTATTACTTTTGCATCTTCTATGTAGATATCATGTCTGGTAACAACAATAATTCACCTTTTAACTTACGTTCAATCCTTGAAAAGGATAAGTTGAACGGGAACAACTTCCTTGATTGGGAAAGGAATCTGAGAATTGTTCTTAGATCCGAAGGTCGAGAGGATGTTCTTGAAACCCCGATCCCGGTTTTAACGACCACCTCTACTGAAGCCGAAAAGGCGGCCCATAAGGCCATTGCAGAAAGGTCGGTAATTGTTACCTGCCTTATGCTCGCGGCTATGGAACCAAGCCTTCAAAAGAGGTTTGCAAGCTTGGATGCCTACAGTATTATCCGACAGCTGAAAACCATGTTTCAGTAACAAGCTCGGATAGAGAGGTATGAAACTCACAAGACTATTCTTGAGTGTGCGTTAGTCGAAGGCAAGCCAGTCGCCACTCATGTCTTCGAAATGATTGGTTATTTCGAGGCAATGGAGAGGTTGGGCTTTCCTTATAGCCAAGAGTTGGCTACTGACATCATACTACACTCACTTCATGAAGGCTTCAACCAGTTTAGGTTGAACTTCAATATGAATGGGGTGTCGAAAACCCTTGCTGAGTTACATGGGATGCTCATGACTGCCGAGCAAAACATCTCTGTTGCACCTAAGAAGGAAGTTCTTATGGTTCAAAAGGGGAAGGGTTTTAAGAAGGAATGGGCTGGCAAGAAAAAGTAAGACAAGGGCAAGCAAGTTGCCGCTAAGACTGCTGATAAGCCACAGGCAAAGGCAAAGCCAAAGGTGGCCGCAAATGCCAAGTGCTTCCATTGTAGTCAAATTGGCCATTGGAGGCGTAACTGCCCAAAGTATCTGAATGATAAGAAGTCTGGGGCTTCTTCTTCAGGTATCTATGTCATTGACATTAATTTATCAACATCTACTTCTTGGGTATTTGATACCGGTTGTGTTTCTCACATTACTTCGAATGTGCAGGGACTAAGAAGGGGTAGAACCTTGGCTAAAGGGGAGGTAGAACTGCGCGTTGGAAATGGTGCAAGGGTTGCGGCCGTTGCAGTTGGGACTTATAGTCTACCTTTGCCTTCTGGTTTAATATTAGAACTTAATAACTGTTATTATGTTCCTGCTATTACCAAAAACATTATTTCTATTCCTGTTTTGGATAATGAAGGGTTTTCATTTACAATTGAGAAAGGTTGTTTCTCTGTTTATTTGAATTCAATGTTTTATGCCATTGCTAAAAGATCTAATGGTCTATACTTCCTAGAGTTAGACAAAGATGTCCTTAACATAGACAGTAAAAAACATAGATCAAGCGATACTAATCCTACTTACTTATGGCATTGTCGTTTAGGACATATAAACGTGAAACGCATTCAGAAGTTACATAAAGATGGACTTCTAACATCTTTTAACTTTGAGCCATTTGATGTATGTGAATCATGTTTAATGGGTAAAATGACAAAGTCACCTTTTACTGGAAAAGGTGAAAGGGCCAGTGATTTATTGGGTCTAATACATAATGATGTGTGTGGACCAATGAGCACAAAAGCTAGGGGAGGGTTTGGATACTTCATTACTTTTACTGATGATTTAAGTAGATATGGATATGTCTATTTAATGAAGCATAAGTCGGAATCGTTTGAGAAATTCAAAGAATTCCATAATGAAGTCCAAAACCAGCTTGGCAAAACAATTAAAGCACTACGATCTGATCGTGGTGGTGAATATTTGAGCCAAGAGTTTAGTGATCACTTGAAGAGTTGTGGAATTCTTTCCCAACTCACTCCGCCTGGAACACCTCAGTTGAATGGTGTATCCGAAAGGAGGAACCGCACTCTACTTGATATGGTTCGGTCTATGATGAGTTTTGCTGATCTTCCCATCTCCTTTTGGGGATATGCTCTCGAAACTGCTACTTTCACACTTAATCGAACTCCATCAAAGGCAGTAGAAAAGACTCCATATGAGATGTGGAGTGGAAAAATTCCAAGTTTATCTTTTCTACGTATTTGGGGTTGTGAGGTTTATGTAAAACGTTTACTTTCAGATAAACTCGCCCCTAAATCAGATAAGTGTTTCTTTGTGGGTTATCCCAAAGAGACCAAGGGCTATTACTTCTACCATCGAACTGAGGGCAAAGTGTTTGTTGCTCGTCGTGGTGTCTTTTTGGAAAAAGATTTTATTTCCAAAAAGGCAAGTGGGAGTAATATATTTCTCGAAGAGGTTCGAGAAAAGCAACAAATGGACATAGTTCAACCTATGTTAGAGTCAGAAGCACTAGTGCCAGTTGTGGAATCTTCTCCCATAACTGACCAAGTGTTGGAGGACGTGCATCATGTACACGAACCTCCTACTGTCCCACTCGAATCTAATTCGTGCGAAAATTCTCAAGTTGTTGAGAAGAAAATTTCTCCTGTTGCAGCCCCTCGTAGGAGTAGTAGATCAAGAATACCAAACAAAAGGTTTGTTGATTTCTTGTTAACCGAAAGTTCTGAGATAATGATCTTAGAATTTGAGGAACCTACTACCTACAAGCAAGCTTTGATGAGTGAAGACTCCGAAAAATGGCTTGAAGCCATGAGGTCCGAAATGGCATCTATGTCTGAAAATCAAGTATGGGACTTGATAGATTTGCCTGATGAGGTTACACCTATTGGTTGCAAATGGGTTTTCAAAGTGAAAACAGACAAAGATGGTAACATTCAGGTTTACAAAGCAAGGTTGGTTGCAAAAGGGTTTAAGCAAGTTCATGGTATAGACTATGATGAAACCTTTTCACCAGTAGCAATGCTTAAATCCATTCGGATAATCCTAGTGATTGCTGCCTTTTATGATTATGAGATTTGGCAAATGGATGTAAAAACAACTTTCTTGAATGGGTTCTTGAAAGAGGATGTGTATATGACACAACCGGAAGGTTTTGTGGATCCATAATATCCTAGGAGGGTATGTAAGCTTCAAAAGTCCATTTATGGATTGAAGCAAGCATCCCGGAGTTGGAATCTTCGTTTTGATGAGGCAATCAAACTGTTTGGTTTTCTCAAAAATGGAGAAGAGTCTTGTGTTTACACTAGTGGAAAAAACCTTATATGTCACTTAGTATCAGATGCGGTTTTTGTAAAACCGCATCCGAAAATCAACCAAAAAATGAGAGGGATATTTGGCCAAAAAAATCTGATGCGGTCCTAAAAAAACCGCATCAGATTAAAAAACCGATGCGGTTTTTTTAAAATCTGATGCGGTTTGGTGGACCGCATCAGATTTGTGTGATTTTTTCAATTCGGCCCAGCACAAAAAAACCGCGGTCCATGAAACATAAACAGCCCAAAAACCTAACCTATCCCCCTCTCTCCTAACTCCCTCCTCACAAAACCTAACTCCCTCCTCTCTCCTCACATGCGGCCCCTCTCTCTCCTCAAACCCTAACTCCCTCCTCTCTACGCCTCCCACTCTCCTCAAACCCTAACTCCCTCCTTTCTCTCACTCAAGCCCAAATTCTCACTCACCCCTCTCTCTCTCTCTCGTCGAGCGAAAAAGAACATAAAAAAGGATCAGAAAAAAGAACGAAAATGAAGTGCGAAAATAGAAGATCGAAAATGAAGAACAAAATGAAGAGCGAAACGAAGAACGAAGAATCGAAGATATGTACACAAGAAATTGGTTCGTTTGAGTTTTTGGATCTAGTTTTAGGTGTTTTTTTTTTCGTTTTATTTGAGATTTTGTTTTAGATCTGGTTTTAGATTTAGGTATTTATTTCGATTTTTTTAGGCTTCCATTTTCGTTTGATTTTTTTGTTCGAACACTTAATTTTCCTTCGTTTTCTATAATTATTTCCTTCGTTTTCTAATTTTCGTTTTTTTCGTATATATTGCAATTTTAGATCTAATTTTCGTTTTGTATATTTCAATTTTCGTATATTTCGTATATTGCAATTCTCGTATATTTAGTTTTTAGATCTAATTTTTGTCGTTTATTTTGGTATAGTTCTTAATTTTTGTCGTTTATTTTGGTATAGTTATTAGTGACTGGATAATTATTGTCATTTATTTTGGAGTTTTCTTAATTTTCGTATAGTCTCAATTTTTAGGTTTGTAATTTTCTGTATATATATTAAATTCTTATTTTTGTTTATTTGTGTCATTTTTTTTATTTATATTAATCATGAATTTATGTTTAGTTTATATATATAAATTCTTGTTTATATGTATTTTGTATAATTTTCGTTTCTGTAAATTTTTATTGTTGGTATATAATGTTTGGTAATAATGTATATTTTTTATTGTTGGTATATTAATCATGAATTTATGTTTCTGTTAATTTTCATTTCATAATTTTCGTTTCTGTATATATATAATATGCGTTTGATAATAATGTTGTGCCCAAAATTTATATGTTTGGTGATATGTTGCGCCCAAATCTCGATTGAGAGGAATGTTAAAGTTGCAGACCTGCAGCTGCAGGTCTGCAACTTTTTTTTGACCATTAATTTTCACATACTGATGCGGTTCTTATGTAAAACCGCATCAGTATGTAGATTTACTGATGCGGTTTTAAGGTAAAACCGCATCAGTAAATCATTTTCTGATGCGGTTTTGGACCGCATCAGAAAATTTTTATAAGCTGCTGCGAACCCACCTGATGCGGACCAAAACCGCATCAGAAAGGCCAGTTTTGACCGCATCAGGTAGGGTTTTTTCCACTAGTGTTACAAGAAGGAAAGTGGGAGTAACATAGTTTTCTTGGTCTTATATGTAGATGACATACTTCTCATAGGAAACGACATTCCCATGCTTGAGTCAGTCAAGGAATGGTTGAAGAGTTGTTTCTCTATGAAAGACCTTGGAAATGCTGAGTACATTTTGGGGATCAAGATCTATAGGGATAGGTCTAAGAGGATGATTGGACTTAGCCAACGAACTTATATAGATAAGATCGTTACTAAGTTCAATATGGAGAACTCTAAAAGAGGTTTTCTACCCATGCAACATGGTGTTTCGCTTAGCAAGACTCAGTGTCCTTCTGGACCTGATGAGATTAAGCGAATGAGTAATGTTCCTTATGCGTCAGCTATAGGGTCCATTATGTACTCCATGATTTGTACTCGCCCAGATGTTTCATATGCCTTGAGCATGTGTAGCAGATTCCAATCAAATTCAGGTGACGCACACTGGAGTGCAGCTAAGAATATCCTAAAGTACTTACGAAGGACTAAGGATAATTTCTTAGTGTATGGAGGTGAAAGTGAGTTAATTGTTGAGGGTTACACAGATGCGAGCTTCCAAACTGACAAAGATGATTTCCGATCCCAATCTGGTTTCATCTTTCGTCTAAACGGAGGGGCAGTGAGCTGGAAAAGTTCAAAGCAAAGTACTGTCGCTGATTCTACAACAGAAGCTGAGTACATTGCTGCGGCAGATGCAGCAAAGGAAGTCGTTTGGATGAAGAAGTTCATTCTGGAGCTAGGAGTAGTGCCTAGTGTTGGAGATGGTATTGTTTTACATTGTGATAACAATGGTGCCATAGCTCAGTCTAAGGAACCAAGATCACATCAAAGGTGTAAACATGTACTTAGGAAGTTTCATCTCATTCGACAAATCGTTGAGAGAAAAGATGTAATAGTTAGCAAAGTTCATACGGATAGCAATGTCGCTGATCCTTTGACTAAACCATTGCCTCAGCCTAAGCATGAGAGTCATACTAGGGCTATAGGACTTAAGCATGTAGGAGAGTGGCTTTGATTGTGTACTATTTACTTTTAATTAGTTCACAGTTATAGTTACTTTTGTGATATGTTTGGTTATGTTTATCAATAAACTGTTACGTTTAAAGTATTTTATAACGTTTGATAGGATTGTCAAATATGTGATTTGACGAATGAAACCCTATCCAGTGAACAGGAGTTATAATTTACCATTGTCCCTAGTTCGAATCATTAAAATTAAACGTAAATGATTCTGTTTGATGGACTAGATTGCAAGTTGATTGATAGCGCAGTTTCATGGGCTATGGGGACATCGAGATGTCTAGTCATTTGCATAGGCGTGTATAGTTGATACACGTTGGGCAGAGCTAGTGGGAGTTCTCTAAAAGGTTTATGAGAATCTCATTAATATATTTAGTGGATTCCTTAGACATGAGTATGACACTATTCTTACTTAAGGATTAGTATGTTTTTTGACACTGCAAAACGTCGTGCCGTAAATGGAGGCTATAAAGGCAGTGATCGGAACTGCTACGAATTGAGTGGGAGTTTTGGTTATACAAGATTGGATAAAGTCCTCCTAAGAGTTAGGATTGGTGTCTTGGCCTCTTGAAGAGCGAGAACTGAAAATGCATGGCCGTGCTCAAATGGATTAAGGAGTTAATCATTTGTTTCGACAGTTCAAACTCGGATTTCAAGAAACAACTTGAATATTGGTATGGTTTACATACGATGTTACCATGTCATCAAGTTAGACATTAAGCGACTTAAGGAATTTGAAGGTTACACACTTGTTCTTAGACAAGTGGGAGATTGAAGGATTTTGTCCTCGATCAAGTGTAATAAACTAAATGTATATGGACAAATTATGAAGATAATATATTCAATAATATTAGGTGACCGCAACGTTTTGCTAGAAGCTAATTGCGGTTTGTTGGGCTAGTATATTTAGGCCAACTACTAATATGTATTGGGTCCTATGAGGTCACACAATGTGACAACCCTTGGATATTACCCAAATCCATTTGTGAAATGGGTTGGACGGTTTTAAAGATGGATGGAAGAGTTGTAACTCATGAGTTTATTAGGCTCATAATGTATGACATTATGAGGCAAAATAAAGCCTCATGAATCACCTCTTTGTAACCACCTTATATAATGATATGGGGGTTACAAAGGAGTGTAGATCATTACATCATTTTAGTAGAGAAAATCTGATTTTCTTTGCTCCTCTCTCACTCCTCATTTTCGGCCATCACACCTCAAAAGCAAGAGGATTATTCTCTCTTCCGTACTAGCATACGTGGTGATCTAAGGGTTGTTCGTGGACCAACACTAGAGGAACGACGGTTGACGTTCTAAAGGATCTCCACTAGAAGGCTCGTGGTGGAAGTGGAATTCACGCATCAAGAGGTATATTCTACACTCTTAATTGATTCATGTTAATTTATGCAAAGATCTTGGTGTTAGATGTTTGAGTATGTGATACTTGTTTTCCGCATTAAGCATCTAAATTCCTACAGTTATCCTGACCCAGAAGAGCCTCATAATATTTAAGAAAAGCATTAGATACTCCTTCAGATGTATCTTGCCAGATACCATCAGCATCATAAATGCTATATACTTGATTATGAGTTCTCCTTGCTAATACTCTGGTGAAACAAAGCTGTATTTTCATCTCCAGCTTTGATCCACTCCAATTTTGCCTTCTGAGACAAAAATTCCATGTGAGTCTGATGCTTGACATGATAGTCTTTCACATCAGCTAGTTCAGCTTCAGCCCTCATTAAATCTCCAGGATGTTCATGCATCTTCTTCTGAGCTTCAATCATATGATCATAAGCTCTAGTTCATCTGCTTGAATGTCTGAAAATCCTTCTATGTTCAAAGATTTCAAGGCCAGTTTTACATTTTTCAGTTTTTTAACAACCTTATACATTCTAGTACCTTGCACTTCTGTCTCCCAAGCTGCACTCACTGTAGCTTCAAAATGAGGAGAAAGCCTCCACATAGTATAATATTTAAAGGGATGTTTACCGTCTCTTACATCAGGATATACAGTTATCACAGCAGGAGAATGATCATATTCACCTTCACAATGGAAGGAAGCTTCTGCTGTGCAAAATGTATCTTGCCAAGCTTGGTTAGCTAGAATTCTATCCAGTTTGGAAAAGACTCTAGCATTACCCTGCTGCTTGTTATTCCAGGTAAAAAAGTTACCTGAGCACTTAATATCACTCATATCACAATGCTGCATACACAAGATCATATCCCTCATTTCAAGTTCTCTTACTTGGGAACCAATTCTTTCCTATATGCTCATCAAACAGTTGAAATCCCCACACATAACCCATGGTTCAACAGTCTGTAAATTCCTCAAATCTTCCCATAATTCCTTTCTTTTAACTCGTTCATTGAATCCATATATGAATGTGCAAAAGAAACCAGGACTACCACTTACTGGCTTCAAGTAACAATGTAACAATTAACTTGTTACTTAGATGATATTCACCTGAAAACTCCCTGGTTTCCAAGCTAGAACAATTCTCCCTCCACTGTGGAAGTTTGAATTTGTAGTAAAGCACCAACCACTGAACATTCTTTGGTAAAGGCTTCCTAAATTAACAACCTTAACCTTTGTTTCTAAGAGGCTAACAATACCAACAGAAAGTCTGTGAATATACTGTGTCACATCCTTCTGTTTTTTGATACTGTTAACACCTCTTACATTCCAACAAAGTATTTTATCCATCCACATCTGGAGGCTCTCCCCCTCTTACTTCTTGTTCAACAACAACATCCACTAAATCTGCATCATTTTTATCTTGTTGTTCTGTCACCCTATCCAAGACAATAAAGTGGTTCTGAGTACTAGTCCGCTGCACATTAGATGATCTAACCCTGATTGACTTCAATGCCTTTTGAAAACCATCAGGATCTACTTCAGACATTTTACTAGCTTGCTCTATAATCTTCTCCACATTCTGCTCTGTGTTATCTCCATTCTCCTTGCCTTGATTCACCCTTATTTCCACAATAGGAACCCCTTGTTGTTGCTTAGGCCTCCATATTTTCTTTTGCTTCTTCCTTCTGCAATCCGTGGCTAAATGACCCATCTCTTTGCAATGCTGGCAATGAAGTGGGATCCATTCAAATACCACTGAAACTCTAGTAAGAGAACCATGTTCATTCTAGAATTGCACTTCTGTAGGAAATTTCTGGTCCAATTTAACCTCAATCAAAATCCTTGCATATTGCAACTTATCTCGATTGATAGTTGCTTCATCTCTCTTAATTGGATCACCTAACAATGATGCGATCTTATGCAGTGACTTCTCTCCCCAATATTTGATTGGAAGCCTCAACTGCACCCAAACAGGAAGTGTTCTCAGGTCTTCCTTCTCAAAATCAACATCTGGATTCCAAGGTTTCACAATTACAGGCTTCTTATCAAAAAAAATAATGACCTGCCATTACAATATCCCTCGAGTCCATTGCATTGAATCTCACCAGATAAATGCCTCTTTTAATCATTGCAACCTTATCCACCTTATATACCTTCCAGATTCATCGTAAAAAACCTTCCATGACTTGTAATAGAGGATTAGCCCCCACTACATAACATATAATTCAAGAGTTCCAATAATCAATCTCATCCTGGATATCTTCAATTTCAATCTGAACTTGTTCAATTTCAGTGGATTCATTCATATTAGCATTGCCTACCACTATCGGTGAAATTTGTCCTATTTCATCATTCTCCAAATCAACATAATAATCAAAACATTGTAAGATAGGATGAGTACCTGATTTCTGAGCTGATCGAGCTCGCGAACCTCCATGAATGGATTCCAACCATTCATTAAAAGTATGCCTAATATCAGAATGTTGTTGCAGATTTTGAATCGAAGATTTGGGAGTTAAAATCTCACCAATCCCTAGACCAAAATCCAAAGCCTCAATCCCCATGATTTCATCCATTGATCTTGTTTGCAATGCTTGAGAATCTGAAGAAGGACCTCTCGCTTTTTCCTTCACCTTACCAGAATCATTTCGTTGAGATTTTCCACTAGTTTTCCTTGCCATGGCACACGATGCAAAAGCACCGAAAGAAATTCAGGTAAAATCGTCTCAATCAATGGAGTTACTATTCCATTGAAATCCTAGAGAGAGGAGAGAGTTTCTCTCACTAGAATTTGAAAATGTAGCTAGTGTCAACTTCAACTTCTTATTCTATTTATTTCCTTTCTTGTAATGGAGTCTTGTAATTTTTGAGTTAACCAACTCCTAACAGTTCTATTATGTGTTCTAATTATAAATTTACTATAAACGATATAACATTTAAATTTTTTAATTACATATTTAATTGTTTTTAACTCTTTTTTATTTATATCCCAATTGACTTCATTAGCTTTAAATGTTCCTGAAAGATATCTACATATATATTCCTTTTTATCATTCTTATATCTATATATTAATACTGCTCCATAACCATTATTGGTTTCACTAGCATCTATTTCAACCATTATTGGTTTCACTAGCATCTATTTTCAACTATCCATAAAAATTCTTTATCTTCATCTGGAAAGCTTAGTTTTGGTAGTTTGCTAACTAATTCTTTAATTTTCTCTAAATCTTTTGTATCAGTAGCTTCCCATCTAAAATCATAATCTTTCTTTAATTTGTTAGTAAGTGGTTCAATATATTGTGATAGTTTTGGTATAAATCCTCTAACCTGATTTACTATTCCTAAGAATTTTGTAATTCTTTCTTAGTAGTAATATCCTTTTGGCCGGAACTCTATAATTTTTTGGGCTATATGGTCTTGCATTTTTATTCCAGCCTTATTTATTTCAAATCCTAAGAATTCAATTTTTGTTTTAAATAATTCCATTTTCTTTTTTCTTAATACTATTCCACTATTTTTTATTATTTCTATAAATTGTTTAAATAATTTATAGTGGTCTTCCTGTGTTTTGGAATATATAAGTAAATCATCTATATATACTACACAGTTTCATAATTGATTTAAATATTTATCTTAAAATATTCCATTCATAAAATCCATTACGTACTTTTAAAGCTGTTAATTGTTTAGATTCTTCAGTTAATTTTAATTGGTGAAAACCACTTTTACAGTCAAACTTTGAAAAATAATTATAACCTTGTATTTGCCTCATTTTAAGTATCTTAGGCTCTGTTCTTTTGGACTGAATAAATGGAAATTCAGTTCAGATCAGATCAGCTCAGTTCAAATCAGTTTAGTTCAGTTAAGTTCAGATCAGATTAGTTCGGCCTTCGCGACTACAACTTATTGATTATTATTATTATTATTATTATTATTATTATTATTATTATTATTATTATTATTATTATTATTATTACTATTATTATTATTATTATTATTATTATTATTATTATATTCTTATTATTATTATTATTGTTATTGTTATTATTATTATTATTATTATTATTATTATTATTATTATTATTATTATTATTATTATTATTATTATTATTATTATTATTACTATTATTTTTATTTTTATTATATTCTTAGTAGCATATTCTGGTAAAATTCCAAATTCATCAATAAACAGTGGGATTTTTGTTTGAAGATATTATTCAAGGTTTCCTGATTGTAGCAAGTCTTCCCTAATTATAGCAATATTTTTTAAAAATATATGTCAAATATAGTTTTGTAAATATAGGAGTAGTCAAATATGTGTAAATATAGTTATATATTTTGTAAATTGGGCAAGTCAATATTATGTTACTTAGAATTAGGAGTCATGCATGCTATTGTTACTATTCTACAGTATTAGCCGTGAAACACGCTATTGGTTTTGTATATATTGACTTGCGAATAGCAATCTTGGAGGAAAATATTATATTAATAATATTATTACTTCATATCATTATTATTCTGCTTGTTATTATTAATATTACTCAATTCATAAGAATATTATTATTTTGCATATTATTAGTATTAGTTTTAAATTCATTTATTATTATTATTATTATTATTATCATTATCATTAATATTATTAATTATTATCATTATCAATGATGATAAAAATATTACTCTACTTGTAATTATTAAAAATACTCAATTCGGATCGGGTTCGTTCGGATCGGATCGGTTCGGTTCGGTTCATACCGCCTCGGTTCGATTCGGACTTATTCATTTTGGTTCGCCTCGGCTCGAGACTTATTCATTTCGGTTCGTTCGGTTCGGACTTATTCAAATTCAAAAGAACAGAGCGTTATTTGGTATGGGGTAGTTATAAGGAATAGTTTTTGCATTTAAAATTCTAAAATCTATAACCATCCTTGTTTTTCCTTTTTTTGTTCAGAATGATTATTAACTATAAACGCACCACTACTATGTTTTGAATTACTTGGTCTAATTAATTTTCCAACTAATAATTCCTTTTCATCTCGTTGTGTATTATTAAAGGGTTTTTGGGATATTATGCTATTTTGGTCTTTTAACGTTATTTTTATTTCAGTTTTGTGCTTATGCCAATTAGCTAAAGGATTGTCATTGCATAATTCTTCTAACTTGGTTTTTAAAGGAGTAAACTTATCTAAATGTAATAAACCAATTTCTATAATTTCTAAATTATTGATATTTTCCCTTTTTACTGTCATTTTTTGGACTAATTTTGCTTCTTCTCCTATTTTACATTTTTCCCATTCTATTGGTAATCGTTTTCTATTTTTAACTACTTTAGCTTTTAACCTATGTCGACAAAGGGTAAATAAAGTAAGAAATTATTTATCTATACTAAACGGTTTATATTGGTTTAAGAAATTAGTTCCTAATATAATATCTTTTCCTACTAATTCAAAGCAATATACCTTAGGTATAATAAGTATTTTGTTCCAAATTTGTATTCGTACATTTGTTTGATAAAGAGTAATTTTACTACTATTATTATTAAAGCCATTTATCTTAAATGGTGTATTTAACCTTTTCCATTTTGGTCAACAGTTTTCTTTCATAATTGTTATTTGTGCTCCTGTATCTACAATTGGTGTATAATATCTACTTTTATATCCTTCAAAGATTATTTTTATTAGAATATAAATTAAATTACTCATTTTTATTAAGGATTGGTAAGTTATTTTTTATTTTGCGTATTTGTTGTTCTAATATTTTTATATCTCTTAGTTTCTTTTGTTCTTTGTCAGATAATATTCTTATACTATCCTTATGACATCCTGCACATATTATGTATTGCAGTCTTTGACTTATATAGGCTTTTTCTTCTCTAGCTATTTGTATATGTTTTTGTATTTTTATTAATTCGTCTAGACTAGGTATTACATTACTCATTGATTATTCTAGTTTTAGATTAGGTTTGATTATAAGTAAATTCAAAATAATCTTGCTCTATTTTCCAGGATTTCACCTTTTCTAAAAATTCTTTTCCTAATACTATCTCATTTTTTAGGGTTATAACATATTTAATATTTATTTCTTGTAGTGCAATTTTTGTTGTAAGAATTATTAATCTAAAATTTTCATTAATGTTTACTATTTGGTTTGGCAATTTTTCTAATGGAATAGAATTGCTTTCAGCATTAATATCTAGCTTTACTGTAAAAAATTTTGTTCCTATTTGTATGATTATATAATACTCTTGTGATTTTATTTGAATAGGTAATTTCTCGTTTCGTTCATTTTTCAGGATCTAGAAATACTTAATCGTCTTTTTACTATATCTAGGTCTTCATAACTTGGTTTAGAATATAATTTTAAGCCTTTTTCTATAGGTAATATAAGATCAGTAAAAGGGGTATCTATAGTAATTGGTCTTAATTTGTTTTTAGTGTCAACTTGATGTTGATTAGTTAATATATAAGCATTTTTACATTGTACCGTCTTAACTTTTGATCCATTTGTCATGTTTATTCCATCTAATTTCCAATATAGGACTAATGTTTTTTCTATATTCTGATCAGTTAGACTTATTGAGTAATTTGGTTTAATTATGAATCTTACTTTTTGATAAATAAGATTTCCTTTAAGTTGTGCTATAATAGCTTGTTCTATAGGTGCTTTAATTCAATCCTTAGCTAATTGTAATTCTAAGAGAGTATCTATTCCTTCTTTAAAACAGGCTTTTATTATTATTTCTACAGTCGCTAATTCTACAAATCTAAATGTGATTGGTTTCTTTTTTAATACGTTGTTAATTTTAGCTATTTCTTCATTTAATACTTCCTGTGTAATTAATGAGATTTTAATGTTACCTTGTACTTGTGTTATATCTATAACATGCTCTCTATCAGCTATAACTAAATATTCTTCCTTTTTCTTTTTAAAATACCTAGTTATATCAAAATCAAATTTCTTTTCAATTATTTTATTGGTCGGGCGATAAAGTGAATCCTTCCTATTTCACTTCATTATATTTTTGTAAATAAAAAGTGGCTCTTTGATTTTCATGTTGTATAGTAATATCTTCATCGTAATCAACTTCTTGTAATTCTTTATCCATTACTATCAGTTTCAGTATTATTATCTTCTTCACTACTTATTATTTCATTAATTTTGTTGCTATCTGTTTCATATTCTAAAACATATATTTCTTCATCTGGTGGTATATTATTTTTTCCTATTTCATATTCAGCTATATGTAATTCAGTAAAATTTATATTTTTTGTAATTTTATTAGCGTTTTTATTTGTTTTAGTTTTACATTCTCTTGCTATATGTCCTATCTGGCCACAATTATAACATCTACATCTTTTTGGGTTATTAGCATACTTATAAACTTTTCTTTTAACAAAGTAATTTCTATTTGATTTTTTCTTGTTCCTATATTTTCCATAAGGTTTGAATCTTTTATACCTTCTTTTCTTTAGTTTGGGTCTTTTATTTTTATATAATTTATAACATCCGAATTTTGGTATTTCATATTTTTCACAACAATTACTTATTTTAGCTTGTTTCCTAAATGCTTTTTGGTTAATAACTTCGATACAATAATTTCTATACCATGTTTGTAAAAATGCTATTTGTTCTCCTAAAGTTCCTGATTTAGGTTCTTTAGTATATGCTTCTTGTACCATAGTGTTTATAGGTATAGGTAATTTCTCAAAATATAATTTTCGAAATACAACCATTTCTTCAGGTTTTTCGGTTCCTAATTCATAATAATTTAATTGGAATGCACAATTGTATCTGTTTAAATCTTCTAGACACATAGAACATATTTCCATATTATATAATTGGGATTTACTATATTCTTTCTTAGCTTCTGCATGTTTTAAATATGTACATAAGCTTCCAAATTCCCTTCTAATTACATGTTCATATTTCTTCAACATTTGTGTTAATTCTGTCATATCTTGTCCTTCTATTTTAGTACTTCGTATTTCTCTTAAATCCTTTATTTCTATATTAGCTAAATAATTTTTAGCTATTCCTGTAATTGTTCCTTCAATATAGTTGGATGCCATACTAACTGGTATTTTAGCTTCTATTAATTTTGCATTTATTCTAGCTACCCAATTTTGTATATCTAATTCCACATTTGTAGAAATTATTTTATCATAAATAAAATACAAATACTAGAACGAGCAACATTAAGTGATAATTCTAATTATGATGACATTGAAAGAGCATTAAAACCTTTTGATAATCAAATAGAACCGCTGAATATACAAATTAAAGAACAGGAAAATATAGCTGATAAAATACAAGAAGACTATATTAAATATACATTAAATAGAAGACCAAGTCTATACATATGAGTGAACTAGAACAAGAAGAAAATTTAGGAACAAATCTAAAAATAATAAATACAAACATATTATTAATCATACAACTAATAAAAGATAATAAGAATAATGAAGATAAAATTGAATCTAGTAATACTAAAGTACCACTAGAACTAGAAGAACAAGGTTATGAAATCCTAGAAAAGAAAATAACTAAAGAATATTCACAACTATTTCCAGAATTACTTTTAACTAAAAGAATAGAAATTGAATATAAAAGAATAATAGAGTAATCTTAATAATGAATAAAAATGAAAAAATCATTGATGAAGAAATTATCAGATACCCTGATGGTCCATTTAAGATATACAAAACCAATCAAGATAGACAATTTGCATAAATTAGTGAAGGAAAATTCTATTTAATAATAGACAGAAAACAAATGATATTAGAAACAGTATTTGATAGAGAATGATGATTAGCTAAAGAAAATGATTTAGTACAAATAACAAATATATAAAGTAATTATCCAGAAAATAAAACAATTAATGATATATATAAAAAATTAGAAAAGTTATAAAGAAAATATGATGAAAGAATGAGAAAAATGAAAGAATCTATCAAAATAGTACATATTAATACCAAACAAATATTAGATAAAGTTTAGACAGTAGAAAATAATGTTAGTAAAGAAATACAAAATCTTAAAATAGAGCATAATAATAGGTTTGATAAAGTAGAAGAATAGCTTATAAGCAATATTAAAGCTAACACTGAAATATCAGAAATGCATGAATCAGAGGAAGAAACAATAAATAATACTACAATAGAAGCCTTAAATACTAGTGAGAACCCTTTTATGGTAAAAACCGTGAGAACCACTTAAAATGAGCAAAAACTTCCTAAAATGAGAAAAACTTCCTAAAAATGAACAAAAACATAAAATGAGTAGAAACATTAAATTATCAAAAACATAAAATGAAAAAAAATGTGAAAGGAGAAAAACGTAAAATGAGCAGAAAAAAGTCAAATGAGAAAAAACATAACTGAGCAAAACATAAAATGAGCAAAAACGTTGTGAAATGAGCAAAAAAATGTTAAATGAGCAAAAACATAAAATAAGTAAAACATAAAATGTGCAATAACATTGTGAAATGATCAAAATATGTATATACATATATATACATATGTATACACATATATATACATATGCATACACATATGTAGGTTTAAGTCCATATGAGAACCACCCTTATGGTAAGAACCGTGAGAACCACTCATTTTTCTTCATTCACTAGTGGAAAAAAGCCCATCCGATCCGGTCAAAATCGGGTTTACAAATCTGGTTTTTGTCCGGATCTGGTGGGCCCATAGCGGTTCACAATGATTAACTGATCTGGTCCTAAACCGGATTAACTAATGACTAAGTGATCCGGTTTTGCAAGAAAATGGGACCAGTTAATGAAGTTAAATGATCCAGTTTTCTTGCAAAACCACAGGAGTTCACTGCAATATGACTGGCATGTTCAGTTGTTCATTGAACTATGTCAGATTTGGGTCAACATTACAGACCCTAAAACTAATTTATGATCCAAAAATCGCAATGAAAAAACACCAGTTTCAAATTGTATATTACCACAAGTCCACCAACATACAATTCAGATTCGAAAAATCGAAACAAAAAAAAATCACCACACCAGTTACAATTATTACTCCCTCTGTCCCAGAAAGATCTGAACACTTGTTGGGACACGTAGTTTAAGGTGATAAGTTATGGTGTGGTTATCAAATGTTATTTTATTTAAAAAGTAGATGTGATAGGAGTTGGTGGGGTATTTTTTATTAGAAGAGAGAGAAAGTTGAGTAACTTTTTATTGATAAAAGGTAGAGTGTGGGTCAAAGGTGTGTAAAAGAAATAATATATTAATGGTGGGACCATGCCAAAAATGAAAGTGTTCAAACTAATTTGGGACAAATATAAAAGGAAAGTGTTCAGACTATTCTGGGACGGAGGTAGTAATTGACTAATTGATTTATCAAGAAAAAATGACTAATTACAAATTTACAAGAAATTAAACTACAAGATAAATTACAGGAAATTAAAAACTTCAAGATAAATTACAAGAAATTAAATATTAAAAATTGTACGAAATTACAAGATAAATTCCGGGAATAATCACGAAATTAAAAATGAAAAAATCAAAGACCAATTAGGAAGGAAATTAAAATCGAAAAATTACAAAAAAAAAATCACGAACCCTAGATATGGGTTACAAGCGACGACGACGATGTTGGTTGGTGTTCAACGAAGCCGGGTTAGGTTGTTGGCGTCATTGGGGCTTCGCGGAGATCACTAGTCCCCACAATTCTCGAGTAAAGGTGATTGTTTTAATGATTTTTCTGGCTCAATCGACAATGGTGGATCTGACGAGTGATGATGCCGGAGACGGAGGAGAATAATCTTTACTCGAGAATTGTGAAAATGGGCACTCAAAATATCTATCTAGTCGTCGGACCCAAGGATGACTTGCGAAAATGGAGAAAATTAGGGGAGGGAATTATCCCCAAAATAGGCGGAGGAAATTAGGGGAGGGAAGAAACTGTGGTGGTGTTGGTTTAATGGAGGCAGGAGAGACGAGAATGAGGGAGTGACAGCGTAGGAAACCCTAATGAAAGTGTGAGGAGTGGGACTTAGAAGTCCAATAACGCGTTTTTAAAAAAAGGCCCAAGAACACGTTTTTAAAAAAAGGCCCAAGGATCAGCTTAAGGGCACAATCTTCGCATAAATCGCTTGTTGTAAATGGCCCATTAGCTGATCTGGACCATGTCCAACCGGATCAGTTAATGTTACCTGATCCGGTTCACTTGGCCAACCGGATCAGTTGATATTAATTGATCCGGTTTGGTGCCAATCATATCAGTTTTCATGTGACATTTAACCTTTTTTCCTCTAGTGATTTTACGAAGATTTTGATCATTTCGCAATGTTTTTGCTCATTTAACATTTTTATACTTATTTCTCAACATTTTTGCTCATTTTATATTTTTATTCATTTTATGTTTTTTCTCATTTAACTTTTTTATGATCATTTTACATTTTCCTCCTTTTACATTTTGCTCATTTAACTTTTTTTTGCTCATTTTAGGAAGTTTTTGCTCATTTTTAGTGGTTCTCACGGTTCTCCCCATAAAAGGGTTCTCATTAGAACTCAACCCTATGTATGTATGCGAAATTATTATTAAAATTAGATTAATTGAGTAAAGAAAATAAGTGAGTGAATACAATTATTATTACCTTCGACCGCCATAGCCACGACTCTCTGTCGTCTTCCACCCCCACAATTCTCCCCCCACCTCAAACACCCATTTTCATCTCTCCAAAACTTCAAACCTTAAAGTCAAACTCATTTCTATATCTCCATATCCCAAAAAAAAATCAGAAATTTTGAAAACACAAGTTTTGGAGTAGGAAATTCAACAGCATTGTGACCCATGTTTTAATACTCATAATGTTTACATGTTGTAGCAACTTTTAAGTTTTAGCATGAAACATCAAAAAATTAAGTCAAACTAAATACATATAACACACCAAAACGGCTAAACCATATTGCTTCAGAAGTGATCAATCTATTAGTATCAAGTTGAGGAGCCAAAAAAATGTAAGAAATATTAAAAGACAAAAATATCATCCACATGCATATATTTCGATGGCTGGTTAAGTAAGAACAACGTAATCAATATATATATATATATATATATATATATATATATATATATATATATATATATATATATATATATATATATATATATATATATATATATATATTTATAAATAAAGGAGGAACTTTTCGGGAGCATAGGAAGCTCCTCAAAATTTCGAGCTCATAGAGCGCGCCACGTAGGATTGCCACGTCATCAATTTATATTTTTATTTTTTACAAAAAATAGAGTTCTAGATGATTTAAATATATATAAGGAGATTTGGATAAGCGAAAATTAGAGTTTGGATTTGAATCAACAACCTAAATTATTATATTCTGAAAATTGTGTATAACTTTTGCTATGTACAAAAAATAGAGTTCTAGATGATTTAAATATATATAAGGAGATTTAGATAAGCGAAAATTAGAGTTTGATTTAAATATATATAAGGAGATTTGGATAAGCAGAAATTAGAGTTTCGTTTTGAATGAACAACCTAAATTATTATATTATGTAAATTGTGTATAACTTTTGCTACCTAATTCAGAATATTATAATTTTTGTACCATTAGATAGTGCTCGAAATATGCTTTGAAATAAGATCCATTTACAATATAGTTCTACAATTTATGAAATATAGAGCGCCACTTAAGATTGTCATGTCATTAGTTTTTATTTTAAATATTTGAAAAAATAGAATTCTACATATATTTAAATACATAAAAGAGTTTTGGATAGGGGGAAACTAGAGTTGCGTTTTGAATAAACAACCTAAATTATTATATTATGTAAATTGAATTTCACTTTTGCTCCTAATTCAAAACATTATAATTTTTTTTACCATTGGAGAGTGCTTGAAATTTGCTTCAAAATATGATCTATTTACAATATAGTTTTACAACTCATGAAAATATATTAAATTAGATACATTGTCGGATATTATTTAGTGTTTTTTTTAGATAAATATAATATTGGCTATAAGTATTAAGTATAGTGTATTTTATGTGATTGTAACATTTGATTATAGGTCCAATTTACAGGATTATACATATTTTCTTTCAAAACCTCAACCTTACTCAACTAAACTAAAACAATATAGTATTGTAACAAAATTTATTAACTAAAATCTGTAGCGATAAAGTTACATATTAGAGTTTTGGATTATGTAAAAATTAGAGTTTGATTTAAATAAAACATCCTTAGAATGTTATAAAGAGCTTCACCTAAGCATGCCATGTCATTCTTATCAATTTTTAAGAAAGTATTCTTTATGTCCAGCATCAATTAAATTATTACCCTCTACTTTCTTAAAGTATCATTCGGGTAATTAATGATGGTTTTATTAACATAAAGTAAAGGTAATATTGTCGACTATAGTTTCTTTTTTTACCAAAAGTGGAATGGTTCCAAAAGATGAAACTACCTAAAGTGGTAATTGTTGTAATAGAAAAAGAACGGAAGAAGTATGTAAATACAATGATATTGAAAAATCTCATTTTACAAAAAAAAAACATAAAATCAACAATAATTTTACCAAAAAATTTGCAATAAAATAAAATAAACAACAACCCGTGCAACGCACGAGCTTCAAACCTAGTACTGGCTAATATGAAAATATAAATGTTTTACCTTGAACATCTCCTAGCAACAACATTAGCAATAGGAGAAAGCTCAACTATCCAATTATTTTCTCCTGAAGATGATTTGCCTAAATCCTCCATCTCATCCTTGAACAAATCCCGAACATCGAACCATTTGAATGACCCATCTCTCATGAAATCCTCCAGCATATTCTTAGTTCAGTTCACCATTGCCATCTTTGCATCTACTTTTTGGTAAAATACAGTCCTTGAAATTGACTCTATCAACAAAAAGTCAACAACTCCCAAGATTGTCTCATAAACACCTCAACAAAAATAATTTGAACTAACCCATCAACAATCATCCCACAATAATACTAAACAAATAAATACCCAATTGTCTGATCACCAATTGACAAAAAGAAAAATCCAATACCAAGTAATAATAGAAAATAGTGGAATTTGAAGGGAACTCAACAAATGATTTGTTAAAAGAAAACTTACCTAGAATCCAGAAACTTTAAAGTTAAAGGATCATTTGATGAATGTAATTTGGAAATTTTGCAATAGGGTATTTCTTTTACTCAAATAATCTAATTTTCTATAGCTTTAAAGGTTGATAATGTAGACCATATACAGTGAACATATGCAAATTATATGAACAAACTATTTACAATTGAATATTACTAACGAATACCTGATGAACAAACTACTCACCAATGGTATTTTTTTTCCTCCATGTGCACACAAAAATAATGTCAGATGAGTTGTTCAGATATCTCTACCAAATATTAAATTCAATGGAGTAACCTGATTATGTTTTTGAACAATTTCTTAATCAATGTTTTCTAAAAAATCTTCTAATGATCTTAATCAATGTCTCTTATAGCAGAGGTCAAAGAAGAGCAATATATCAACAGGTTAAATTTCTTGGATGGAGAAGAGGAAGGAGATTAGGGAAGAAGAAGAGAAGCAAAGATTTGTTTGAATATTGGGAGTTAATCATGGGATTTTCCCCCCTAATTTAGGAATTTGTATTTCAAAATATACTGTTATTTCAAAATACATGTTTCAATTGTGTTGTTTTGGCCTTTTTTAATTGTTTTTTTTAAATGAAGTAGTTACTTGTATCCCTTAATTTTTTCTTTTTATTCTTTTTCTACTTTTTGGTGTCCCCCCTAGTTGGCTTATATAATAGAGATATAGCGCCGGGAAGCTAAGTTGGTATGGGAGAACTACTGTGTCGCTGGAAATCCTTCTCTACACAATTTCTCGTACAAGGTTTTTGAACAGAACTTCGATAGGCGAGAGGCGTAAGCATCGTGAGCTGTGAAGTGATCTCGTACTAAGCGAAATTACTTTCACTTTCCACAACCAAAATGAAAGAAAATCAACGCTCCGCTTCATACTTGTTCCAAGAAGTGAAATGCATTACCATACTCTATCTTCTAAGTGAATTGGCATTACCTGCAATTGCGCTCAGTCTCGCTACCTCTTTAGTTGCCGTCCCTACTTGCTCATTCGTAATTACTACCAAGCAACCAAAGCCATATATATATGTATATACATATATATATGTATATATATACATATACATATACATACATATATATATATATACCAGAGATACTATTGGAATCCCTATCTTAGGAAGAGACCACTAGAGATTTTAAGTATGAGGAAACTAAAAGAAAAAAGAAAAAAAAACAACAAAACACAACTGGGGCAACTTGGTCAAGCGGGCCACAAAGCTGGCGGGTTAAGTTGAGGAAGGTGGTGACAAGCTAGTGGCGATCCACAACTGGGCTAAAAACTGAATTTTACATCATCTTATCTCCAGATCTACGTAAGAGCCGTTGTCAAGGATGTTTGTTATTCATATCGATGTCGACGTGGGTATAACTCCGCCAACTAAAGAGTGAAAATCGCATCGATATTGGAGGATGGAGTAGGTTAGGCGAAGAAACGCCGAATCAACAAAGTTTCGGTGCCACTAAAGGGAGGGCGATAAGATCTGGTGGAGTGGCGGCGGGATGGCTATGATAAAGAGGAGCGGCGGAGTTTAGGGCTAAGGGGAAATTAAAGAGGCAATGGAGATTTATAAGGCGAGGGGCTGGTAGCGGTGTTTTGTGTAGAGGAGGACCAACATAGTAGGCTAGGAAGGAGGCGAGGATGGGGGGCAAGGTTGGGGCTTAAGGTTTCTAGAGAGAACGGAGAGCCCGATCTCTAAACCCTCCTTTTCCCATAATGTATATTATACATATACATACATATATAGTTACTTTTTTTTCCCTCTTTGGATTCATATAGAGCTCTACTTTTTACTTTTGTTTTGTTTTCCTTTTGTTTCAAGTTTCATGGAGTATTTTGTTCATTTATTTTTTGGAAAAATTAACCCAAATAACCCTAATTTTTACCCATAATATTGTAATAATATCAACTTTTGATTATTTTGGCAGACATCTAAGGTTTAGTGATGTCTTATCGAAATAATATGAACTTTTCATTTTCCTATAATTGTACCCAATATTTATTAGTGACGGCTAAAAAAATTATGAGTTTCGATTATTAAACGTGAAGATATATAAGGATAATTCATATCAAATTTCCTTTTCATAACTTTTTTCAGAACCCAAACTATTCTCTGACTGTAATTCTACATATTTTTGAATGTTTTGCCTTTCAACGTTTAGTTTTTAAGTAATTAATATCTATTTGAATTTATATTTCTTCCAAAGAAATTTTTAGAATTTAATTGTCCTTTGGTACATCTGCATCTTTAAATGCTTAAATAAGTGCTACACAATTGCTAATGCATAAGCCGTTTTAAATTTATGTATCTCGAGTTTTTTTCGAAAGATTCAGAACCCTGGATCAGATCTTGGATCCGCTACTCGTGTACCATATATTGGAGTATAGGTACATTTTTAGACTTGGGCAGTCTGCCAATTTATTTAACACTAATGATTTGATAATCATTCTAATCACCCTTTAACATAGAAAAAGAAAGATGACATTTAGCAAGCATGGTTTTGGAGAGAAGTGAGCTGTTCTCAAGAAGAAGTGACACGGCAAGAATTCAACTCGCAACTACTTTAGACGATTTCTACAGTAGACTAGTATTACAATATACCTAGAGTAGTATCCAGTATCATGCAACTATCATAAATTTTTTTAAGGTAATGAAGGAGACTCATTTGAGGAAATGCAACTATCATATATAACCTTTTATATCTAGAAGAAAAAAAATTAAATACATAAATACATAATTGGTTATTTGGTTATTTTGTAAGGTATAAGTCAACTTACCGGCACATGGGCCGGTTGTTCTGTCCTTGCGATGATAATGGAGATTATATTTGTGTCCACCTTTATGGTTTAAATTAGGGGTGCTAATGAGTCTGGGTGGCTCGCAAACTGTTCGAGCTCGGCTCGGTCAAAGCTCGGTCAAAGCTCGGCTCGAGAGGGTTCGGCTCGAGTTCGGGCTCGGCTCGCGACCTTAACGAGCTGAGCCTGAGCCTAATGGAGTTCGACTCGAAAGCTCGCAAACATGTTCGAAAATTTTTAATATACAAATTTTATACATTGATTTTTAACCCAACTTGGATTTTCACTTAAAAAAATATAATTATCTCAACCCACTTTGTCGCCCAAGCCCAAGTAGCCCAACAATCCCTAGCTAACTTTTATTACCCCCGAAAAAAAACCCTAACTCCCTCAATACTAATCTCCCCCCATTCTCCCTCTCTCACCTGCCAAACCCCACTCCCCTCTCTCTCCTCTTCGGATCTCCTCCCTCCTCACACCCTCTTCGGATCTCCTCCCTCCTCACACCCTCTTCGTCTTTTGATCTCCTGAACCATCGTCTTCAACCGCCAACGAACCACCACGCGAAAGCCAACCCTCAACCTTCTCCTGAACCATCGTCTTCAACCGCCAACGAACCACCACGCGAAAGCCAACCCTCAACCATCTTCGTCTTCTGAACTTGGGTTCGAATCCCCGGATACACAACTTCATCGTCGAACTCCGCACCATCCACCGTCTTCGTCGCGTTCATTGAAGTTGTTCGTCGCTTGTCACTCGAAGAACTCCGCTCAACAGCGAAGACCAACAAAGCCTCCTCGAAAATTCCAGATCTAGTTTCTTTTTGGAGTTAGGCTTCGTTTTTTTTTTTCGTATATAGTTAGTTGTTGTTTTAATTTTGTTTTTGTATATTTAGTTTATTTAGTTCGTTTAGTTTGTATATTTGGTTTGTAATTTTTGTTTGATTATAAATTTGTTTATTTCCTGTGTTTTGTATAATTTAGGGTTCATAATTTTTCCTTGTTTTAGTTTTTTATAGAATACAATCTTTCAACTCTTTTAATTTGCAGCAACTGTCACCAAAAAAAAAAAGTGAAAATTAAGCAAAATTATAAATGACTAGAAAACATTAAATGAACAAAAATATGAAATGAGCAAAAATATAAAATGAGAAAAACGTAAAATGAGCATAAAAAGTTAAATGAGAAAAAACATAAAATGAGCAAAAACATTGCAAAATGAGCATAAAAATATTAAATGAGCAAAAACATGAAAATATAAAATAAGCAAAAACATAAAATGAGCAAAAACGTTGTGAAATGAGCAAAATCTTCGTAAAATGAGGAAAAAGGAGTTGTTCTCACGGTTCTCACCATAATGTGGTTCTCATATGACTTAAACCTATATATAAGAAATTGTTAGGTGTAACAACCATTTCTTTTGTAAAAAATAACTCAAATGACAAAAATAAATGAAAAATGACATTAGATTCATGTCATTATTTGTATATTTTATTTCATTTTTGTTGGAGCTTATATGTCATTATTCGTCATTATATATATGTAAGGTTTTGTTACACAATAAGTTATGATGTAATATGTTACACCAAGACGAACCGTATATATGTTCATCGTACTACAAGATTCCAAGTTTAACAATACTATATACATTAACATTCTGGGATATAGCTAAAAGTCCAGGCAGTCTCTGTGTATATAAACATGTGCATCCAAAGTTGGTAATAGTTATAAGGAAAAAAAAAATCATGGTTGTCTTCAGAAATAACCCGTTATCATTCTTTCAGTTATTCTTACCATTTATACTCATTCCGCAAGTAGCTGGTCAAATTCCTATTCATGATAAAGGTAAGATTACGACACACTTCCTTGTCTTCTCCAGTAATTTTTGGGTAATTTCAGGTTTATCTTAATTCTTATGTAATCAAACTAACAATCCTCTCAATTAACATACATCCTTGGAACATTCCTGTTCTTGCTTAGAAACTGGCCAAACGGTTTGGATCATTTCGAAACCTCTTATCATAGTAGGCGGCTTCGTAGTTTTGTGTATTATTGGCTGTATTGTTGCTTGTATTGGCGTATGCTTTGGCTGTATCAAAGACGACCAATCTCAGGGTAATTTTCTCTTTCCTTCTTTTAAGTTAGAACTAGTTTTTTTTGCCCGGGCGATGCCTCGGGTCAGTTACAATAACCAAATATGTTATTATTTTTAAATTTCATAATTTATTTTGCTACTTTTCGTATTTTTTGTCCATTAAGAAATTGAAAATTCATGTCACGACGTGATAAGTAAAAAAAATTGAAAGGTTTGAGTTTGAAAAGAATATCTTAAAAGGAAATATGATAAGAGAATAAGACATCAATATTCTCTGGTAAGTTATGTAATAAAAGTGTTAAAGATGTATATATTTGTTTAAATCTTTTTAGTTAAGTATAATTATTACAAGACTTTATCATATTTTATTTGAAACATTAAACAACAAAGTCATAGTGTATTGATGGTTAAGTTCTTACTTTTCACTTCAAAGGTCACGTGTTCGATACCTTGCACTTACACATTTTTTTTAAAAGTGAAGAGTACACATAGACATAAAGCATTTGCATTTGAAATTTGAAGAGAGTGCCACGTGGCACATAGGCTTTCTTTCGCACGCCTTTTAATATATTTGTATAGATTTATTTTGCCATTGTTACTTATAAAACACAGTCTTCATTTTCTACCGGAAGGAAAATATTATCTCTATTATATAAGTGAAGGGGGAGGCATGGTGTCTCCATATTAAATGACTATATTACCCTTACTCTTTTTATTACATCAATTTTGTTTAAATTTTAAAATAATAATGGGTAATCAATCAATTCCAATATTTGCCATTTTTAAAAACTACAATTAGATTAACTTAAAATTTTAGGTTAAAAAAAAAGGAAAGACTAAAAAAGTTTACAAAAAAACAAAAAAAACAAAGATAACAAATTCATTTAAGAATATCAAAATCTTCCATCAACAAGAAAATTGCCAAAATAAAAAAAATCAGCAATATACTTCCACAACATTATAGTCATATAAAGAAATGATAAATTTAATGGGTTTATATAATTTTAATTTGTGTAAGTAAAAATCAGCAATATATCCCACAACATTATGGTCATGTAAAGAAATGATCATTTTAATGGGTTTATATAATTTCAATTTGTATAAGTCAATTACATAGAGGATAATAAAGTCAAATCAAGAACTGATCTAAACTTATTTTTGCTGAAAATAACTTCTAATAAGTTGAACAAAATAGAGCATTTATTGAAAAACTGTCAACTTAAACTATTATAATGAGTTGTCGCTGCATGTATTGCGTGCATGTAAAACTAGCTACTAGACATTACGAAATATCACAATGAAAAAATTATCGTCGCACGCATCGCGTGCTTAGAAAGCTAGTTAATAATAAGTCATACATGCCATTCACAATGACAATCAAGATCTTAAAAACACATATTTAGAGGATTAACACGCTTTGCACAATCAAAACAATTAATTTTAGTGAGAGAATTAACACAATTTCCACAATCATATATTTCATGTCATTTGAGTTTTTTTTTAACAAAAAAAACGGTAGTTTGTATGTTGTTACAAAATAAGTCATGGTATAACGGTTACACTAAAGAATTTGTGTAACTAAATTGATACATTGGGAGTAATAGCTATTGCTACGTACTTCAAAATATTTTAATAATTATACAATTGAAAAGCACTTAGAATGAATAAGATGCATATGCTGATATCTCGTTCAAAGTTTACATTAGTGCTCTTTACTTTCTCCGTCTTAAAATCTTTGCTCAATTTTTCTTTTAAAGGTCAAAGTTCATTAAGTTTGACCGTCAATTTATCACTTCAGATGTTTGAATGGTTTGATCTATCTCTTCCGGCATGTTTCCGTGTTATCTTATTCAAAAGTTTTAGCATCACTTCCAGCATTTTATTGTGTTAACTCACCATTTCTATGTTAGCTTTCTACATTATCATTTTCAATTCCTTGATTATGGTTCCCAAAACTAGGAAGTTTTTGAGGCAAGACGTCAAATTAGTCTTTGAACACATGCTCAATTTAAAGTAAACGAAAGACAACCTTTTAAACCATGCTCAATTTAAACCAAAACTAGGAGTTTGCACATATCTTTTTGGAAAAAGGTTAAAATTATACTTTTTGTATAGAAATTCTCTATACAATGTTCTAAACTTTTTATTAATAGTGACAATATCTTTTTCTTTTGAATTTCAAATAAAAACTTGAAATTAATTTAAGTTTAAATTTCAAATTCCATTTGTGATTTCCAATATAGCATTAATTGAAGTCATTCTTCCCAACATATAATTAAGAGTAATTTAATTAATTTGGTAGGTTTTTGAGTGGCTAGAATTAAATTCTAACTACTATAATTGCTCAGATATCATCCCGTTATTATTATTAATTTATTTTTTTTGTCCATTTTTTTACTTGACCTATTAAAATAATTAAGAGAATTGTATAGTTTAATTTTTTGGAAAGGTTTTTGAGTGGCTAAAATTAAATTATAACTACTATAATTCCATTAATCTAATCCCTTTATTAATTTATCTTGTCCACTAATTTACTTGGCCTTTAAACTCTCAAATAAAAGAAACAAAAAGCAACAGAAATGATGATCTTGGAAAAAATCAAATAGTTGTCAAACGTGTTCATGTTCTAACAATTCCATCATTAAAGTACTTGTGGTAAATTAGAATGATAAGATATTATATTTTCTATAATATTTATGTTTAATGTTTGTAAAGTATCACCAATTTATTGTTACAACATTATAAAACTATAATGCTTTTTGTTTTTACAATGCTCTTATTTTCGTAGTGTGCATCAAATAAGATTGTTTTGGTTCCTTCTTTAAAACAATTTAGTGGTCTAATTATATAATCATATATACTAAATTTATATTATTTTGAGGGGAATATATTAAATTTATATTATATGTAAAGTACGTAAGGTATTGCACAATCAATGTCTATATGTGTTTTGGTGGTTTTACCTTTTTAAAAAGAAATATATCTTTCGAGTTATGATTATTGGAAATAATTCCAACAAAATTAAATATATGAGCACATTCTCTCATCATTATCAATCGTCATCCACCTCATAAGATGCGCAAATATTGCTTGTATAATACAAAAACTAAAAAGCTACTTATTTTTCTATCACCAAAATTATTAGTTTTGCGGCAAAAATAATTTTATGATATATATCAACTTTTAGTAAATTATGTGTATTTATTATTATACAATAACTTTTTCGATTCCCATTTTCTCATTACCACCTATATCTTTTGTTTCCCACTTCTACATTTTCTTCTTCTAATAACCAAAAGTTTCCCTTCTACATTTTCCTCCCAAAGAAATTAATTATACTCTAGAATCGTTTTTAATACAATGAGGTGGCACAATATTATTAGTGTTGTATAAAGATTCTCTATACACAAAGTGTAAGTATACCACCTTCCTATCCTTTCTGCCCATATGGAATCCAACTAGAACACTTCTGATTCCTTTTCCTCAATTTTACTTCCTCTCTCCACTTCGATTCACATGTAATGGCTCATTTTGTTATTGGTTATGTATGGTGGTAATGATATATTATGTAATTTTAGTGTAAATGTAAAAAGAAATTCTAATATCAATACCATGGTGATGAAATTTCATCACAAAAATGAGTTTTACCATCCAATACCTTATTCTCACGTGTTAATGGATAATAATGAAATTTTAGGAAGAAAATGGTTATTTGGGGATGAAATAACATTACCATGGGTAATGACATGGAATATTCTTTACTTATTATACTACAATGTATTACCATTACTACTACAGTAGTTCATTTCGGATAACCCGATTTGAAATTTTGGATATGCAAAAACTTCCGATTAGAGAAAATGTGATCCGAATACAATCCGAAAATAATCGGATATACGACATTTCGGATCGGATAATCGGATATTTGATCCATTTTTTCTTTAGTTTTATTCCTTGAAAAACCAAGTTTTGCAGCCATTATTCCCATTATTTAGTTCACATTTTTGCTGGTGCAAACACTAACCACAAAAATTGATGCTAATGCTGCAACTTAAGGAAGAGGAAGAGCTTGTGGTGGCCGATGAGACCGTGGGAAGAGGAAGAATTAGAGCGCCAAAGAGGAAGGTTGGTGGCTGGCAAAATTGGAGCGCGAAGGGTGGTGTTGGTGGGCGGGGCTGCCGGGATGGCGGCTGGGGCACGCGAAGAGGCTGGCCAGAAGGTTGAAGACTAGTGTCTGCCTGTTTAGTGGTCCGGTGGTGGCCGGTGAAGAGGGCTGCGTGTGTAGCTGAGATTTGGGAGGTGGGTGAAGTAACTTATTGGCTGCAAGGAGAAGTGATATTGTGATAGTTAATTTAAGATCTAAATTTAGAAACTGTAGTATGCAGGTATAGGATATTTGGGGTACCCGAAATAAAATTTCTGCAATTCGTATCTGATCTGAATTATCCAAAACCTCAAAAATACGGATCGGCCATCCGAAATTTCGGATCGGATCGATTGGATTATGGAACGGATCAATCAGATCAGATTTTTTTTGAACATCCCTAATTACCACAATTTATGACCACTAACCAAATTATCAAACCACTCGTAAGATATTCATACGTAACTTCTGGTAACATTAGGTATGTATTAGCCATAATACTACTTATTTTCTTGCTAAAGGCTCTTAAAAAATTAAATAGATAATAAAAGCAGAAGAAACACAATGAAAAAGTTAGTATTTTGTTATATAATATCCATTTCTACATAGTACTGATGTAAAAATTACCATTTTAGCAATGTAGATTTGATCTTGCTGTTTGACGCTAGACTATCCGTAAAATAATTGGAGGTTCTATACATCCCTCGAATGGTGTTATTTTCGTTGAAATATTTTCATGTGTTCATGGAAAAAACAAAGAAAAATAAATTTAGTTTCTAGTCATAAGAAAGAGGTTTGAGCTGAAGAGTTAGTTTTATTGATTCTTAAAACCCCTAAAAAGAAACAATAAGGACGTCTAGAGAGAGAATCTCTTCCTTCTCTCTAAAAGTGTGAAAATTTCCATTGATTTCTGATTTTGAATCTCGGCAATAGCTGAAGCAATGGTAAAAGGTTTATAAAAGGGAAACAGGGGGAAGAAGAAGATTAATAAACCTAAGCAAACTGCTTCACAGAAACAAAAAATGAAAATATTACGAATTCCACAATCTGGAGATGCGAAGAAGACAAAAAATGTGAATGAAATTCAGGAATTATCAGCTTTGAGTTGGACTTCTGAGGATTAGGATGTTGATTTACACTGTTCCATTGATATGAATCTCTCGAATCAGGACAGGGCTAACTTTGAGGCGGCACGTAGTAGCTTGGATCAATGGATTGCATCTATACGAACTTCATTAAGGTAATCTGGACCTTCTACAGTGAATCCTTCACCTCATCCGATGCAGAAATTGAACAACAATCCTAGTAATGCCTGGAAATCTTTATTTGCTAACATTAGTGCGAAAGGATTGAATTTAGCACCTGTACAACAAGTGAGCTGTGGAATTGATAATGTTGTCAAAATAACTCTTGAAGATGTTAATCATGAGATTGAATATTGGAATGTTGTTATATGCTATATCTAGGTGTGAAACCTCCCTTTTGTACGATAGATGGTTTTATTAGGAGGATTTGGGGGAAGTATGGTGTTGAAAAAGTAGCAATAATGGAGAATGGAGTGTTTGTTGTTAGATTCAGAACTGTGGAGGAAAACGATAGAGCCATGGCTGCTGGTCCTATCTTATATGATAAGAAGCATGTTATTGTGAAAAACTGATCCCCTGATTTTGACTTGCAAAATGCCAATGTTAAGACAGTGCCTACTTTGATTAGATTTACTAATTTGCCATTGAAATATCAGGGTCAGAGTTCTCTAAATAAGCTTGCTAATATGGTTGGTAATCCCATATGCACTAATCGTGCTACTGCTCAAAAAGACATCCTAGAGTATGCTAGTGTCTTAATTAAGGTGAATGTGGAGCAAGAGTTTCCTGAGACAATCTCCTTTTTGAATGAACATGGTGTAATGATGCAACAGGATGTACATTATGAATGTCTTTTGTGCTGATTGCAAGGGTATTGGACACAATGTTGATCAATGCAGGCAAAATAGATATGAGGTTGCGAAAAACAAGATAAAACCAAGGCAATAATGGGTCCCTAAAGTGAAAGTAGGGGATGTTAGACAGGTCAATGTGGTTAATAATCCTATTCCTGCTACTCAGAAGAGTCCAAGGTTCCTTAGCTCCTATTGTAGAGGGCACTAGATAGGAGGAGCAAGGAGATGAAGAAAAAGGGGAGAAGGAACAAGAATAGGAAAAGATGTTGAGTGTCACAGGAAATGCAAAGGAGGACGCCTAGTGTACAAATCATGTGGTGATTATCATCCCACCAGCATTTTGGGTTTTGGAACACAAGAGGTCTCAATAGTCCTCATAAATACACTGATGTTAAATGGTTCCTTGAACACCAAGGTATTGGACTATGTGGGCTTCTTGAAACTAGGGTAAGGAGAGTTAAATCCCCTAATTTATTTTCTAGATTTGGTAATAGATGGAGTATTGCAACTAACTACCATTATCACCCCGGTGGTAGAGTTTGGTTAATCTGGCTTCCAAGTAAGTTTACTGTCATATTATTGAGTGCTTAGCTCAATTTATTCACAGTATGGTTATGCACTTAGTTAATGGAAAGACTTGTTGGGTCACTATGGTGTATGTGTTTAATATGAAGCTCATAAGAGGGTCCAGTTGTGGGAGGATTTGAAAAGGTTAAAGAGAATAGTCAAAGGTGCTTGGGTTGTTGGAGGTGACTTCAATAATGTGTTGCACCTTAATGAGAGAATTGGATCTGCTGTTACTCTATTTGAAGTGATTGATTTTAGACAATGCTTAAGAATTTGTGAGTTACAAGAACAAGTTACTACTAGGCCTTTTTACACATGGTCCAATAAATAAGAAGGAGATGATAGGGTTTTTTCTCGGAATCATAGGACTGTGGTGAATGAGGATTGGATGGATACATTTCCTAATGCTTAAACTATTTTTTTTCCAGAAAATATTTCAGATCATTGTCCACGTTTGATTAGATCGGAGATGAGGGTTGTTTCTAAACCTAAACCTTTTCGTTTTTTTAACATGTGGACTCAGGCTGAGTCCTTTGTGAGGAAGGTTCAAGAGGTTTGGCAAGAGATTATTCAAGCTGTTCCTATGTTTAGAATTGTTACAAGATTGAAAAAGTTGAAGAAAGTGTTGAAAGATCTGAACAAAGAGAAGTTTGCTGATGTGGAAAATGCTACCGATGAGGCATATAAGGTACTGTTAATGGTGCAACAAAAAGTTCATGGTGACCCTCAAAATATTCTGTTGCTATAAAGGAGTCTGATGGTAGGAGAAATTATTTAGCTCTCCACAAAGCTAGATAGAAACAAGACTGGCTGAAAAAAGGTGACTCAAACACAACTTATTTCCATGCTTGTTTGAAGTAGAGAAGGTGCCATAATATTGTGAGCAGAATCAAGAATGTGGCAGGAGTGTGGCAAGTGAAGAATGATGATATAGAGGAGGCCTTCTTGGCGTACTATAAGCAGCTGCTGGGTACTGAGCAATTTCTCTCTCTCTCTCTCTCAAAGTGAGTCATACAATCATTCAAGAGGGGAATGTTGTGTCTGAAGAGCAGCAAAGGGGTATTTGTGCTCCTTTTTCAAGAGAGGATGTCAGGAAGGCTCTTTTTGTAATAGATGTAAACAAAGCACCTAGTTCAGATGGATACACAAGTTGCTTTTTCAAGGAAGCCTAGAGTTGTGTTGGCAATGATATTACTGAAGCTATTATGAATTTTTTTCAGACCCGTAAGCTGCTTAAACAGATCAATTCAACTACTTTATGCCTCATTCCTAAAGTAGATCAACCTACTGATGTGACCCAGTTTAGGCCAATTGCATGCTACAATGTCCTTTACAAAATCATATCTAAAATGTTGTGTGAGAGATTGAAACAAGTTTTATCTCATGTTGTAGACCATGTGCATGGTGCTTTTATAGAAAATAGGGTCATTTTACACAATATCTTAATCTGCCAAGATATGTTAAAACAGTACAAAAAAAAAAAAAAACAAATGCCTGCAAGATGTACCCTTAAATTTTACATAAGGAAAACTTATGATTCCTTAAGTGGGACTGTCATTCAGGATTTGTTATGTGGCTTGAACTTTCCTATCAAGTTTGTTAAATGGGTCACGACTTGTATTAAAACCACTTCCTACTCCCTAAGTGGTAATGGTGGGCTTAGTGGCATTTTTCGTGGGACGAGAGGGATCAGACAAGGAGATCCAATCTCCCCCTTGATCTTTGTGTTAGCAATGGAATACTTCACTAGATTATTGAAGAAAATGAGTTAGAGAACAGCATTCCAATTTCATTATATATGCACTGAACTAAAGCTTCATCATCTCATCTTTGCTGATCATTTGATGCTTTTTTTTTGTCATGGGGATACATCTTCAGTTGCTCTTCTAGTGAGAACATTGAAAACCTGCAGAAACTTCAGGATTGGAGGCTAGTCCTGACAAGACTGTAGTTTATTTTGGTAATGTTAAGGAGCATGTTCAAGATAGGATTCTGCAAGTTTCTAGGTATAAGAAAGGCTCATTCCCTTTCAAATACTTATGAGTCCCAATTACAGCAAAAAACCCACTCAAAAGCAGATTGTGACATTTTGGTTGAAAAGATTTTGAAGAAAATCATGTGTTGGAGATCAAGAAATTTGTCTTATGCTGCAAGAACTACATTAGTTAATGTAGTATTACTCAGCCTCCATACATATTAGGCACAAGGTAAGATCAACTTGCAAAAAGCTCAACTTACTGCTTTTCTTTGGCAAGGTAAGATCAACTTGCAAAAAGCTCCTCTTGTTGCTTAGGATTGGGTGTGTAGACATAAGAAGAAGGGTGGATTAGCATAAAAAATTGTTTTACTTGGAACACAGTAGCTATTGGCAAATATGTATGACAGGTTTGCAAAAAAGGAGGATGTGTTATGGATTAAATGGGTACATTTTGTGTACTTGAGGGATAAGGACTGGTGGGATTATAGGCCACCAATGACTGCTAGCTGGACCTGGAAAGCCGTATGCAGGGTAAAAAAAACTCTTCCAAATCAGCATACAGTAACAATGTCTGGATAACAGGTCCAAAAAGCTTATTCTATTAAAGAGTGATATAACTGGCTTCAGGGGACTCAAGAAGTTGTTCCATGGCATTATCTGGTGTGGAATACTCTAAACATTCCTAAACACTCTTTCATTGCCTGGTTAGCAGCATTAGGGAAGCTTAAAACAAGGGCTCAGTTGTTCAGAGCAGGAATTATCCAAGATAAGGGTTGTTTGAACTGTGGAGGAGAGGAGGATTCTTCTATGCATCTGTTCTTCAGATGTCACTATAGTACTGTATAGGTAAAAATTTTATGAATTGGCTGGGAATTTAGACCACAAATAATAAGACTCTGTATGTGGCCTAGAAGAAATGGGGTAAAAGATTCAAAAGTAAGAAGAAGTAGAAGGTTTGCTATGCTTCCATTTCTGCCATGGTCTATCATATATGGCGTAGCAGGAATTACACTCTATGGAATGAGCTGTAAAACACCTAGACTGGGTTGTTCAAAACATCCAAAGGGATGTTTTTGGTAGAGGTAAAAGCTTTATAGATTTACAATGGACAGATGATGATAGAACTTGGTTCAATACACTTGTAATTAATTGTGCATAGTTGATTGGAGTGCTGTTGGAGTTGTTTTGTTTTCCTCAACAGTTAGGTTGTAAATTGGGTGGCTATTTCTATGCTTTGGTAATATACTTACATTTTACAAAAAAAAAACCCTAAAAAGAATAAAAACAAAAAGGCTAGGCATACCATACTTTTTTTTTTAGTATTCGTGATTTGTTATTGTCATTGTTGTTGTATTCATAATTTGTTATGGATCTTCACTGCAGAAAACCAAGTAAAACCAGATACGGTTACCGGATCGTCACATCTCCCCCTTGATAGATGATCATTGTAAGGAGCACAATCACACGTACAACTTTTTTTTTTCTTTGGATGTAAACAAGAGCGCTGATTTAGAGGATGGAGTATGAATAATAATTCAGCTGCTCCTCAAGTTTTTTTTTCTTGCAATTCTTTTCTACGCTAGCAATTTCAAAAGTTTGTAATTAAGTTTTTGATGTGTTTGTCAACTTATGATGTGCAATAAACCAAGACAGTTTAATTAGACTTTGATGGAAACTTTTTTGGGATACTATCTCAAATAACCCTGACATATAGCCCTTTTTCCCAAATAACCCCCACATTGTCACCCCTATCGCGGATAACCCAAAATTTGTAATTTGTCATTAAACATCACGGAATTACACGTGGTTTGACTTTCGATGGGTTTGACGCCATTTAAGAAGGTGGTTGATGGCTATTCAAAAGGATGTTCTAGTTTTGATGCACAATTCAAAGGTTTTATTGCTGGCAACAGACCACTAATAGGGCGCCAAACCAGTTTTTTCACATTTAGTGCCATCAACCACCTTCTTAAATGACACCAACACACATCCGAAGTCAAACCAAGTTAACGTCGTTTGTAATTCCATCATGTTTAATGACAAATTACAAATTTAGGGTTATCTGCGATAGGGGTGACATGTGGGGGGTTATTTGGGAAATAGGGCTATATGTCAGAGTTATCTGAGATAATATCCCAACTTTTTTTATGGCCACTTTCTTGTAAACTTGATACTAACATTTGCTAGATTACAAACCTCCTTCGTAAGAAATACATCGATAACAAAGATGAATCAGATATTAAAAAAAAACCTCTCATATATGGAAAAGCATTAGGAAAGGAAGAAAGCTTTACAAATCAAGTCTAACTTGGAGCATAGGCAATGAGGAAACCGTTACACTTTGGGATGACAATGGCTAGTAGAGGAATGTTTGAGATCCCCAAAACATGGCCCTTTAAATTATACACCCATGAAGAAAAAATTATTTTCTCATCACTCCAATCCCTGCCCATCATTTTTCATCTACCATATTTTTCACCCTCTCTTTCCCCATCACCTTATTATGTTTTTGGCAATAAACGACGAGCTTCACTAATATTAAAGTTTAAACCAGTTGAAACTAAAACTTAACAAAACTTCTAGCTATTTGAACTTTTTGTCCATCCATCTCTAGAAAATTAACATAAATATTAGGGGGATTATTCAAAATACATCATAAATGAGGCATTCTTCATTCTTCCTTGTCCATCTTACTAATGCATCTCCAAACTAATTTGCTTCCCTACCCTCTTGCTCTAGTCTAGCTTTTGTAGTTGGCCTAGGAGTGCCTTGCATTCATTTGCTCTATGGGTTGGATGAGACTTAGCTCTATTATTCAAATTGATCTCTTCCGTTGCTTGTTTACAGTCTGTTGCCATAATGACATTACTCCATTGCATCACATATATCCAATGCAAAGCTTCCTTGATGGCTTTTACTTAGCCTCAATTGCATCTTTACAATAGATATGCTTTCATATCCCACTTATCCACTCACCATTATGATATCCACAAACAATTGTTGTCCTAATACACTCAAAGCATATCTAAAAGAGGCATCAATGTTAATTTTTTTTCCAATTAGGAGGGGATTAATCCAAGTTTTGGCAACTGGTGTTTCTAGATTTGGCGCTCCAGCATTGCAAGTATAAAACCATTTACAACTAGTCCACTTTAAATCGGCTTGATGGTTTGGTAAATGGATAGATTATGTTTTTCAAACATTCAACTACTTCTTTTCCAAAGGTGCCAAATTGTAAAGGCAAATATTACATTCCAGGGTAGTTGCTGAATGGAATTTAACTCACTGGATAAATTCTAGTGGAGCCAGTTTTGAAAGGGGAGGATTTATAGTCCGTGGGTCCCTGAAGGAAGGCCCAAATTTCAGTAGCTCTAGGGCAACACCTGAGGATATGATCTATAGATTCCTCCAAATTTTGGGAAAAGCAATAATGTTTTGAAAAGGTTGGGATTCTGAACCTTTATTGGAGTTAGTTAATTGGATTCCTTTCCCGCCAAGCTTTGCCATAAGAAGAATTTATTTTTGGGCTGTCTAGGTAACTTCTACACCCATCTCCAATTATCTTTCTCTTGCTTAGACTGAGGGGGGGAGTGCTTAACTTCCTAGTTCCTACTTCTGATGAAATTCCAAGCCTTTTACTGGTCAAATTTATTATTCTTAGTCCACTTAGAAAAGGTTTCATCATAATTCTAGAGGAACACAATTTGAATTTGTTTGATGATATCATTATTGATACCTTGGGGAGGATTGATCTTCCAATTTGTAAGCTCATTGGTTAATAGTGTTGTTGTCCTCATTACAGTTTAAGGGGCCATGGAACATGGATCTATCTAAGAGTAAATGTGCCTAGCCATTTGCGGTGCGTGCCACCAAGAGTTTTGATTATCATTCCCTATGGTCCAGTTCATGCTTTCTTTGTACAAGTCCGAGCCCGTCCTAATATTTTGCCAAATGAAGGAACCATTCTTGAAAGGCACACAACAATTTTTCTTGTAGTACTTATCTTTGAGAAACTTTAAGGCCTAGTTATCTCTATTATCAGATTCCAACAAGTTTTAATTTGGGCTAGAATGTTCATATCAGTGTTTCTAATAAAACCCAAGCTCGCCTTTTCCTTTGGTGTACAGATGTTGTTCCAAGCAATTCAACTGATTTTCTTATTTTGTTGAGAGGAACCATAAAAAAAGTTATCTGAGATAGAATTCAGTTGGTTGTGGATGGATTTTTGGAGGAATATACCTTCCATAGTATATCTAGGAATGACTTGTAATGTATATTACACTAGTGGAGAAAAACGGAAGGGTTGCGGTCAAAACAGCCCTAAGGGCTGTGTTTTTGGCTAGCAGCCCTTTCCGTAGCATCTCTTCACTAAAAGTGAAGGGCTGCGGGTTTAAAAACGCAGCCCTTCCATATTGGAAGGGCTGCGTTTTTGGGCGTAAATTGTTGCCCTTCGTTGTACAAAGGGCTACGGTTTTGACCATAACCGCAGCCCTTTTGACCCAAAAAAAATTACAACTTTTTTTTTGCATTTTTTTACCCCTAAAGTTGTTTGTGCAGCAAAATTATAAATTACAACTCCTTCATCTGATGCAAACAAAACTAATCAAACAAAACGAAATTATAATTTATAATTTGATGCATAAGATCTAAACTAATCAAACAAAAAAAAATTACAGTCGAAGAAATGAAAGTGAAAACAAACTGCTCTAAATAACCGCTTAGATCCAAAGAGTAGATAAATAGACAATAGGAAAATAAAGAAATGGAAAACAAATAAAAAGAGAAGCAAAACATCAGCAGACAATAGGAAAATAAAGAAATGGAAAGCAAATAAAAAAAAATAAGAAGCAAAACATCAGTAGAAACAAATCTAAAAAAAAACAAAACGAAAATTACAAGAACATCAAATTAATTACACAAAATAAAATAAAATAAAAAACCTAAAATACAAAATAAAACGCTTAACTAAACCTCAAATATCACAAGTAACGAATAAATTACAAAAAAAATGATAAAAACTAGATCAAACCCTATGTCTGATGCAGTGACGGCCCGCCCAACTCCTTCATCGCCCGCCGTTGCCGTGGCAAAGAAGATGCTCGAAGTAGAAGAACAGCGCCGAAGAAGACGCTCGAAGCAGAAGAACAGCGCTGACAATGGGGGCGCGGCGCCGACAAGAACGTCTGTCGCCGGCGAAGAAATGGGGATGAGAGGAGGGAAATGGTGAGGAGACGAACGACGAAGGAGGTGAGGAGATGAACGACGAAGGAGGTGAGGAGACGAACGACGAAGGAGGAGAGGAGAGGGAGGAGAGAGAATGAGGAAGTGAGGAGAGAGAATGAGCGGCTTTTTTTTAAGGGAAAGAATGAGAGGCCTTTTGTTCGAACGACAATTAACCTAGCGCTGAGTATAAGAACCATTTAAAAGCCCACCTATCAAAATAAAAAAAGCCCGCGAATTAATGATAAAGGGTTGCGGTTAGCCCAAAAACCGCAACCCTTCACTACTTATAGGGCTGCGGTTTTCGGCTAACCGCAACCCTTCACTAAAAGGACTGCGGTGAGCCGAAAATCGCAGCCCTATAAGTAGTGAAGGGCTGCGGTGTTTGGGCTAACCGTTGCCCTTCACTAATAAGGGCTGCGTTTTTCAAAAAACGCAGCCCTTGCAGCAGAGCCTTTTCTTTTTTCTCCCCTAATGTTGGATAAGGATTGATTTTCCAGCTTTGGAGAGGGTCCTAGCTTTCCATGAGGCCAGTTTAGAAGCAACCTTTGCAATGACAGAATGGAGACTAGACTAGTAGGCTTTTTGCATGAGAGCGGAAAACCTAAATAAGTTCCCAAATTATCAGTGAAGGTGACATCTAAAGATTGCTCAAAATCATCAATGACATTAATGTCAGTGTTAGGAGAGAAGAAGATTTTGTGTTTATTTTTGGTCATTTTTTGCCCAGAAAGATTGAAGACCGTTTGAAGAGTTTCATGGAGAGATACAAGACTGTTAGGAGTTGCTTCACCAAATAAAATTAGATCATCAGCAAACATAAGGTGATAAAATTCCATTTTCCCACCTCTAACAGTGGATGGTTTCTAGTTTTGTATACCACATTATTCATGAATCATTTTTAAAAGAATTTTCATGCACATAATAAATATGTAAGGAGATAGAGGGCCTCCTTGTCTTATACCTTTGGAAGTTTGGAAGGAATTTCCATTTTTACCATTAACAATAACTTCAGAGGAGATAACACCACTTTATCATTGGTAGAGCTCAATCCATTCCTTTCTCTAAAATGAAACTCCCTCTTTTTTTCTTTTCTTCTTTTTTTTAGCACTACTTGCCTAGAATTCACATGGCTTCTATTATTAATACATTTCATACAATTGCATAAAAGTTACAAGCTAAGAAAAAGCTAAAATTCCTTCAACTATTAAATGAAATAAATTAAGGACTTCTTCTTTGCAGTTCATCGCCTTAACTATATTAGAGCTATCATTCTCCAAGTAAGGAACCACTAATTTACATGTTTATTCACACTATAAATGAATCTAAAAACAAAAATAATAGTTCATCAACAATATTTCTTATTTCTCGAATGATTATTCAATCTTATTTCTCGAATGATTATTCATTCTCGACGAAATCAATTTATAAGTTCTTTTTTTCTTATATTAATGCATCATCTGTAGTTGTATATACGGGCATTGAATACCATATACACTACAAAATAAAGTCTAATTAGAGACGAAAAATTTCGTCTCTAAATGGGCACAATCTGTCTCAAATTGCAATTACGGATGGATTTGAGACGGAAACTGGGACGTCCCTATAGGAGGCATCTCAATTTGTTTTTGTGACGAAATTTTTGCAACTCCATCCCAAACTCGAGACAGATTATATTCCATCTCAAATTTGAGACATATCATATTCGTCTCAAATTTGAGATAGATCATATTTCGTCTCAAATTTGAGACAAAATATTCATCACAAGTTCTGAGACGAAATCTTTTAGAATACATCTCAACTTGAGACGGAATTTTTTAGAGTACGTCTCAAATTTGCAAAGACTTTTTAAAGTACATCTCAAAATCGAGACGAATATTATATAAGCCATCTCAAATTTGAGACGAAATAATTAAGCATCCGTCTCAAAAAAGGAACTTTGTTTTTTAAAAAAAAAATATATATTCGTAGTAGTCTTGCTATAGTACGTAAGCATAGCTCATATATGATAATATCTCACACTTAGGTCTAACTGACATTTACAAAAAGGGGATGGAAAGTAAAGTAGAATTTAACAAAAAGATCCACAATCAGCTCAAGACAATGTACAAGTCTTAGGATATATCATACAAAATCTGGTCCGTAGAGTTTCAATCAAAATCTGCATAACTAAATTCGGGTTTAGGATCATAACTAAATTCTAACAGTCTGGCAATTAAGAAAGCCATAGTCAATAGCTACATATGAAATGCCATAGCGTGTGAGAATAAGAGCAATTATGTTGCTTACGTACGAAAGTACCAGAGTATCACAAAACATTACAATGCAAGTATTTCATATACCAAGCGACAAGAAAACTTACTTCGATCCATTCGTGGTTAGATATAAGCCCTTTATGTCCAATTGTTGTCGGAGCTACTGTGGGTGATACTTCAGTACTTGGTCTCAACTTACCTACACCACCAGCAAATTAATATTTTCAGCTTCAAATGTCTAGTATTAATTGGTCTAGTTCAACAACAACTTATAAAACAACGGAACTATCTAAAACATTGTAGTAAACTACTAGTAACTAGTATGTGCTGAGAATAGTTGAGTAATTGAACCTGTACACCACTTGTACAGTCAGACAAAGCTTTGGCAGAGTATTAAGTATAACATTTCCCCTCGATCCATAAGTGATATAGCATCAAAAGGTTGGACAAAATTTAAAAGACTTGCAAATCTTCTTAACATGATAACCGAGAATCTTTACTTGATACATTACATGATAAGCCTGATCCTTTAAAAGACAGTCCTAATAGTATGCAACAAATTTATTAATAAAGCCATATTCCTAATGGGATTGGAATTAGCTACGGAAGGGGCTGGACAAACTCTTGGATTTTTCAATTCCTCACGTCCTTCCCCGTGATAGATCCATTGATAATAATTAGGTCGAAACCCCTTACTATACAAATGTATCTTAATGTCTTCAACATCCAAAAAATGGAACATTGCGACACTTAGCACAAGGGCATTTCAACTTCCCATCACTTTGTAGTTCGGCTTTTGAACGGGCAAACTCTATAAACTCATCCATTTTTTGCACAAACAAAGGACAAAGAAACTTCACATCAAGTCTTTTATACATCTAATCTCGATCCATGATCTAATCTAATACACAAAGGGACTAAGAAATATTAGATAGACATATTTCGCGGTTGAGGAAATTAAAATCAAACGACTATAATTTTACAGTAATTCATTACCCAGCCACATCAAATGGTACCAAAGTTTCAGTAAAAGTGGTCAGCTATAATCTATCAAGATCATTGTTACCCCGATACCCAAACCCAAACCCTCAAATATTTGCAACAATCAATAAAATTACGACGTGAATATTTTACTGCTCAGAATTTCTTGGGTGTAACTATTATACCATAAGCTACGGTGCCATAACCACTCACACATGTAAAAACATTCATCTCTTACTCTTCCCTTCCTCTCCTCCATAATCAACCCTGCCCAAACCCAAACCCAAACCCTCAAATTTTCTCTCACCACCTCACTACTTATCAACCAGTCCTCATTCCATATCGAACTTTTGTCCTCGCTACTACAGATTCAGGAAGATTTTCTCACTCGTGCTACTTCGAGATTTTCATCTTCTAGGTTTCTTGTAAATGTTCGAACGAAATCGTACTAGAAACAAACTAAAGATCTTCAAGTTGGAGTCGCAGTCGAACTCAATTGGAAAAGGATTCATCCTCTGTTCATCGGTTTCTGCATCTATTAGATTTGGGATTGGTTTAAATTTCTGTTTTTTTATGTTTTCGGGACGAAGGTTGGATCGATTTTTATCTTTGAACTTTCGATAAGGGTGGACTGAGTTATCGTCGCTTTTCGGTGGTGTAGGACCAGTCTTGAGAAGAAGAATGAGCTTCATCCATGGAGGTGGTTTTAGATACGGGAAAAAAAACAATCTCTCAGTGTTGCATTGCAATATAGGTCTTGGTATGGTGGCGTGCGTGGTCTGTGGCATGCGTCTCTGGTGGTCTGGCGGCTGAGCAAATTATTTATGTGCTCATTGGTGATGGAGCGGTGGTGTCGCGGTTACAGAAAAGAAAGATATAAAGGAGGTGGTGTGGTGATGTGGACATGTGGTGGTGACGGAAAAGAGATAGAGGAGGAGGTGGCAGGTGATAGTGTGGAGGTGCTGGTGCATGGGGAAGGGTGGGAGCCTTGGAGGAGGTGGAGGGGTGGGTGGTTGGTGATTCATGAATGTGAGGTTTTGAGAGGGGGGGTGGAGAGATGAAAGTATGATAAAAATGATACAAGTTACATAAAAATACGGTTATTTCACCATATACCCCCGACAAATTGAAAAATTCACCATATACCCTCAATGTTTCAGATATGTACCATATACCCCTGAGTTTTCGAAAACGTTCACCATATACCCTTTTCCTAACTGTCGTTAACTCATAGTTAGCTTTATTTACAATATTGCCACCATTAACCCTAAACCCTAAAATCCTAATACCCTAATCTAACCCTAATCTTTAATCCCTAACCCTAATCTAACCCTAACCCACCTCCCTCCCCTCTAACCTAGCCCAGGTCCCCCACCCCCTCCCCACTGCCACATCCCTCCCCTCCACTCCACCGCCGCATCCCTCCCCTCCACTCCACCGCCGCATCCCTCCCCTCCACTCCACCGCTGCAGCCCCCCACCCCCTCCCCCAACACCCACTCCTTCCCCAGTCGATTTCCCCCTCCCAAACACCCACCCTTGCCGCCGCTTTGTCTCTCTCCTCCCTCGAAACTCTCCCTCCCCCAACACCCTCCCTCTTCCCCGTCGACGGCAACAAAAACAACAACAAGCGGCACACGATTTCCACCATTGATGCACGGAGAAATAAGATCGAATAATCCACCATTGACTAAGCACCGGCACGAGGTGTGGTGATGGCCAACGAAGATTGGTGGTGCGGCGTGCGTTTGGCGGTGATGGCCAACGAAGATAGGGTGGTGAGTCGGGATTTGGGAAAAATAGAGGAGAAAGAGAGTGTGTGCGAAAATGGGGGCTTTGGGTTGCATTTTTCCGGCGGACTGGGCTGGTATGGGGAGGGGGTGGGGGGCTGCGGCGGTAGAGGGGAGGGGAAGGGGCGGGGCACTGACCTGCGGTGGAGGGGAAGGGGTGCGGGTGGGCTGGGGTGGAGGGGAGGGGAGAGTGGGTTAAGGGTTAGATTAGGATTAAGGTTAGAGTTAGATTAGGGTTAGAATTAGATTAGGGTTAGGGTTTTGGGTTAATGGTGGCAATATTGTAAATAATGCTAACGGTGAGTTAACGGCAGTTAGGAAAAGGGTATATGGTGAACGTTTTCGAAAACTCAGGGGTATATGGTGCATATTTGAAACATTGAGGGTATATGGTGAATTTTTCAATTTGTCGGGGGTATATGGTGAAATAACCGTAAAAAATATGATAATGATACAAGTTAGATGAAAAATGACATAAAAGAAAGAAATACTATCATTTTCCTTATCAATGATATAACTTTGTGTAATAATGATAAGGTACATAAAAATTGAAAAAATGATTATGAAATGAGGGAAAATAATATAAGTTTGATGAAAATGATATAAAAGTTAGTAATAACATATCATTATAAATGATATATGTTTGTGTAATAATGATACAGTATACAAAAACTTGAAAATTAATAATGAAATAATTGGGAAAAATGACATGAAACAACTCTAGAATGATACAAGTTTGCTGAAAAATGACATAAAAGACAATACATGAAAGAGTTTTACAAATAGCATGAAATAATTTTTTTTGGGGTTAATTGGATTGAACAGCACAACCTTTGGCTCTAGTGCAAGGAAAAACACAACCTTAAACGGGTGCAAAGTGTAGCACCAACTTAAATATGTGGTGCAGAAAATAGCATAAATGACACCGGAGAACGGAGATTCCACCGGAGCAAGGGAATCTCTATTATTTTAATATTTTATTTTAATTCCCTCCCCTTTTTTGTTTTCCATTTCTCTCTCTTCTTTTCTTCTTCTCCAGTTCAGCTATTTGAGCCAAGCCATTTGAGCTTCCAACTTCCAACTTCTGCCATTAAAGCTAAGCCAAGGAAGACGAAGATCAGAAGAAATTCCATCTCTGCACGCGAATCAAAATCTGAACTGGAACTTGGCTAGCTTGCCTACATTGAATTTTTTTATTTTTGTGAAATCATGTAGTTTTTTCCCCTTGCTGTAAATAATGCTTTTTTTTTTCACTGAGCAGTGAGGTAAAGAAGCATATATTTTTCTTCCTTGAGCAAATTAGCAACTAAGTACCATAATGCAGAGTTCCTAAGTTAGTTTTTGGTGCTTCCCTTGAACATGTGTATATTCGGGAAAGCAGTTTTGTGGTTCTGATATGGAAGATGAATCATCCTTTGTTACTGTAAGCAAAAGTGGCGGTTTTTTTATCTCAAGCCAAATCAACCTATTATTAGTCATCAATCAGTGAGGTAGCGAGTATTTGACTATTTGACATAGCTGGATATAGTGTCTTTGTGAAAAAAAAAATCTTCGATGTTGTTGTGTTATTTGGGAGTTGGAAGGGGGGAAAGAAAAGGAAAAAAATGCAAGCTGCGTATTGCAGCTGTAGTTCTTCTTGGGAACCTCTGGTGCTCGAGACAGGAGGGGTTGTTCCTAAAAGCTAGACCATCAATGGGAATTCACCATGCAAAATAGCATTGTAGAAGGTATTCTAACCAAGTTCCAATTCAGATTTTGATTCGCGCGCAGAGATGGGATTTCTTCTTCGTCTTCGTTGACTTGGCTCAAATGGCAGAAGTTGGAAGTTGGAAGCTCAAATGGCAGAACTGAAGAAGAAGAAGAAAAGAGAGAGAAATAGAAAACAAATAAAGGAGAGGGAATTAAAAGAACATATTAAAATAATGGAGATTCCCTAGCTCAGGTGGAATCTCCGTTCTTCGGTGTCATTTATGCTATTTTCTGCACTACGTATTTAAGTTGATGCTACACTTTGCACCCGTTTAAGGTCGTGTTATTCCTTGCACTAGAGCCAAAGGTTGCACTGTTCTAGCCAGTTAACCCTTTTTTTCAAAACATGGGACAGGTCAAAAATGATATGAGATACGCTAATAATGACACGAATTAGTTTTATAATGACATGAAACAATTTTATAAAGGACATGATAATAATGGTATAAGTTTCGTAACAAATGACATAAAAATGAGTAACAATGATATCATGTCTTTCATAAATGATATCAATTTGTGTAATAATAGTAAGATATTTAAATAGTTGAAATAAATGCGGGAAAATGATACAAGTTTACTGAAAAATGACATAAAAGTGAGTAATAATGATATAATTTCTCTTGTAAATAATGTGAGTTTGTATAATAATACTAACGTATATAAAGTGTTGAAAAATAATAAGAAAATGTAGGAAAATGATACAAGTTTGCTAAAAAAATGACATAAAAGTGAGTAATAATAATATCAATTTTCTTATAAATGATATAAGTTTGTGTATGATGATAAGGTATATAAAAATTGAAAATCAATTATGAAATCGACGAAAATAATATAAGTTTAATTTGTTGAAAAATGACTTTAAGTTAATAATATTGATATTATTTCTATTAAAAATTATATATATTTGCGTAAAAATGATAAGCTATAATAAGGTATATAAAGAGTTGAAAAATAATAAGAAAACGTAGGAAAATAATACAAGTTTGCTGAAAAAATGACATAAAAATGAGTAATAATAATATAAATTTTCTTATACATGATATAAGTTTGTTTAATGATGATAAGGTATATAAAATTGAAAATTAATTATGAAATCGACGAAAATAATATAAGTTTAATTTGTTGAAAAATGACATAAAGTTAGTAATATTGATATTATTTCTATTACTAATGATATATATATGCGTAATAATGATAAGCTATATGAAGAGTTGAAGAATAATAATTAGATAGGGGAAAATAATATGAAACAACTCCAAAATAATACAACTTTGATGAAAAATGAGATACAATTTAGTACAAATGACATGAAACAAATAAACAAAATGACATGAGATGGTCAAGAAGGATACGAAATATGCCAATAATAACATGAAATAGTTTTATAATGACATCAAACTCTAATATTTGTTTACACATGTGAGAATGTTGTCATACAAAAAGTTATGGTGTAACAATATATAGTGAAGCATATCATCATTACTCAAATCTATGTCATTTTTACTCATTTATGTATTTTTTTTTTGACAGGAAGAAAATTATCATTCAATGAAAAGCCATCCGGCATCTACATTGATTGATAAATGAGATATGGATGTAGATATGAAAACAACAAGAAATACATCATCCAATGAAGTTAACTGAAAATCTATTCGAGCCCATTTGAATTGATGTCTACGCATCTTTAACTAAATCTTCACTGAACGTGTATAACTCTTTGAATATCAATACCCTAGCTGTAGATAAGATCTTTCATCTTTCAAATCACACCTTCCCCTGAAATAACCAGACAAACAGAGCAAAAACAAAAGAAAGAACAAACTTCTACCAAATGAGAAGAAAAACCTTTATTGAAAAGGAAGATCACCGCCTCAGGGCCACCACAATCAAACACTTTGCCTCACTTTCTCTAATCAGAATAGATGGGAGGGAAAAACCACAACCCATAATATAACCAGAGCAAAAAAGATGAGGGCAAAAAAACTATGGGGATGAGGAAATAGATCAGGCGAAAAACACAAAGAAACGAACAAAAGAAACACGCGGAGGGAGGGGAGACACACCTTACACCAGCCGAGAGGCTAGGCGACGGCCTCCCCAAAGGGGGTTTTAGAGATAGGGTTTGAGGGGAGAGAGAGAACCTTGACACTAGTTTTTTCTATATTTATATGTCATTTTCAGCATATTTGTATCATCTTCCCCAATATTATCATTATTAGGGGTGAGCACAAACCGGTCCGGACCGGAATTTGGACCGGACCGGACCGGACCGGACCAGAGATTCCGGTCCGGTCCCCGGTCCGCCGAAAATGATGATTCCGGTCCACCGGTCCGGTCCGGTCCGGTCCAAACCCGGAAATTTCCGGTGCGGACCGGTTGGACCGGAATTTCTATTATTTTATTAAAAAAAAAATTTATATGTTAAAAAAAAAATTAAAAGGCAGAAAGTTATAAATTTAAAAACCTACTATTTATTCTTTTAGGATTATTGACATTAAAATTATTAATTTTTATTGTATATATTTTATAAATATATTTAAATAAAATAACAAAGATTTTTTTTTTTTTTAAAAAAAAATTCCGGTCCAAGAGGTCCAGGACCGGACCGGACCGGAAAAATTCCGGTCCAGACCGGACCGGACCGGAATTTTTCCGTTCCGGTCACGGTCCAGGAAAACCCCGGATTCCGGTCCACCGGTCCAGCCGGTTCCGGTCCGGTCCGGTCCGGTCCGGTCCTGGACCGGTGCCCACCTATAGGTCAACTCTTTACATATTATATCGTTATTGCACATTTCTATGTCATTATTACTCATTCCCATGTCATTTTTCAGCACACTGCTCTCATTTTTATTCTTTATGTTTGTATCATTAATGTTTCATGTTATGTCATTTTGAGCAGAGTTGTGCCATTTATAGTTTTATACATGATCCTATATTATCTTACCATAGACTTATATCATTAATAAATCAGATATCAATCTATATCATTTTTATTTAGTTTTGTATCATTATTGTAAATATATGTGTCATTTAAAGCATTCACGAAAAGAAAAGCTCAGTCTTCATTCTCAATTTAAAAAAAGGGGCAATGGAAGTCAAAATAAGTCATGAATCTGAAACCCTAACTCAACAACAATGACAAGAAGATAACACTCTTCAACTACTTCTACACCATTTTCTCTCTCTTCTCCTAAGTCATATCAATTCTGAGTCATTCAACAACGAGTCCGGTCTCTAGTGGCAGCGTCCATGAAATCTTGAATATGAAGCAAAATCTGGAAGAAATTGCCATCGAAGGTCGAACACGAAGACCGTCGAAGCTTCTGCACCATTTTCTCTCTCTCTCCTTATGAGTCTAAGACCGTCGAAGGTCGAACGAGAAGACAGTAGGAGGCCGTCGAACGCAAAGACCGTCGAAGGCCAATGAATCTTCCATGAAACACTGAACTCAATCTTACTCCCCGGTTTTTGCATAGCTCAATGGCGGAAAGATGACTCACGCGGAAACTCGCCGATCTTGAAAGCCGAAAGCTCCGTCACCGTTGGAGGAGGAGAGAGAAAAAATGCAGGTTTTGGGGTTGGGGATTTTTAAGGAATATGTCCTTAGACATCCCGGCAATTACTAAATATAAAAGGAATTATTATAGAGATAATTAATTACGTTAGTTTAGTAATCACATTTACTTGCTAGAGAATAAATGTTGGTTAGTAGAACAATATTGATTGTATCTACAACTAAGTTAACCTAATCCTATGAGGTCACACATTGTAGTAACTAATTGAAGTCAGGAAACCGGCCAATAGGAGAAATTAGGGTTAGGTTAGGTCTCTCTCTTGTTTTATTCTCCTACTACTATAAAAGGTTATAATAGGAGAGAGAAAAAGAACGTTCAATTTGACAGTAACTTTTCAAACTGAAAAGAGAGAGAAAAACCTATTATTTCCCTTTGGAAAATCCGGCCGCCCTCCCTAAAAAGCAAGAGAGTGAAATCTGTTCATCCTCTTCCGTTCTAGCAAACGTGGGAATTCAATTGGTGCTCGTGGACTAAGTAGAGGGACATCAATTGCTGTTTTTTGATCTCTAGCACTTGCAATCCGGTGGAAAACACGCTACAAAGGTTGTACATTCTTTTCCTTATAATATGATTCATATTTATGTTATGCATGCGATCTTGTGATAGATGTTAGGAAATTTGTTTCCTGAAATTCCGCTATATGCATCTATATATGTTCCTATAGTGGTATCAGTTTTGCCTCTTGCATAATATTTTATGATCATGTTCATGTGCTATTTTGCTTATTTTCATTCAATTGGGGGAGGATTTTATTATGGATTAATTTGCATAATTAATATGGTGATATTAATTGATTGAAAATTGTTAAAAACTGTTTTAACAAATAATCATGCTCGTCGTTTTCCTTCCTCTCAAAGACCCGATATTTTTTTTTTAATGGTGTTTTGAAGTTCAAAAATCTGATTCTGGCTTCATCACTGTTCGGCAATGTGCATAATTTGGATTGATTCAAATTGAATCTGTTAGTTGTTCATGCTTAATATGATTATGCAAAATAACTAAATAACAACTCAACAAATCTGATTTTAGTTGTGTAATGAATTCACACTTTCATTTGCCCCAAAAATTCGAAACCATAATTTTTCCGACAAAAATGCACAATTTCGTTTGAAACAAGTGTAATTGTTACATAAATTGAAATGAAATTTGGAGCCCCAACCATGGCTGGGTGGCACGGTGAGGCCACGGTGGTTGTCACGGCGTTATGTGCGGCGGAAAACAGATGCGAAATTGCATAACCTCGCGCGGAGGGTGCTGCGGTGGTTCGCTTCGGCTGCTGCTGCGGCGGTTCGAAGGTCGTCGTTACATACCTGGCTTCGTGTTGGGCGTGTGGTGGCCGGCTGTTGATGCAGATGCGAACCGCGCTGAACGGCCTCGAGCTGCTGGCGCTTGCTGCGGTGGTGGGATTAATCCCAACTGCCGTGGCAGATCTTCAAGTTGTTGAAGATGATGATTTCGTGGGAGATCTTCAAGTTGTTGAAGATAGTGAATCGTGGCTAACCATCAGGAAGAATGGCAGATTTTTCGGTTTTGGTTGGCTAAGAAATCTGCAGTTTTTTGCTGCAGATTTTTAACTCAAAAAAAAAAGGGAATTAAACGTTAATTTTCAATGACTGCAGTTTTGTGCAGTTACCTTTTCTTATTTTTTTTTTAGCATTATTATTAATTTTCAATTATGCAAGTTAAAGGTTAATTTGATTAATTCCATAATATGTCCTAATTGAATTAAAATAAGGGAGTTTCCTAGATTTAGTTTACTACCTAAACGGTTAAGTACTATAACTAATATGGAGCGTTTTTTGCTTTAGTTATTTCTTAAAATTGCTAAGTTTAACTAAATTGACATGTTTACTATTAATTGTTAATGACATGTTTTATTTGCTTGTTAATTGTTAATAAGTGATTTTTAATGTTTATTTCGTTATGATATTAAAAATGCATGGATGCTTAATATAATATATTTGATATTATGTTTTGCATGTTGTGACTAGTATGGCCCAAAACTAGGATAGAAATTACGATCTGCGCATCGTTAAATTTTATGTAAATTAAATACGAACTGCGTATCGTTTGTATTTTTGTAATTTAAATTTCAGTTATTTAAATTATAAATGATATGTAATCAAGAATGAAGTTCCATGGAGAATCAAGGATGGAGATCCATAAAGATTCAAGGAGGAATTCATGAAGATTAGTTTTCCTAGGTCTAGGGGCCATACTAGGATCACTTTTAATTATGATTATATTTATTTATGCGTTTAACATGTTTAAATGCTTGTTTAAGTTTATATGTGTGGTTATTTATGTTATGTGTTTACTTTTAGTTAACCAACATAGTAAACTTAGGTTCCCAACATGTAATATTGAGTGTAATTACTTTTCCAAACAACACCTATAACGCCTTAGATAGTGAGTAATAGGTTCTGCCAAAGCAGGGTGTTACTCATTTTATCCGGGGATAGTAGAGTAGGTTTTTGAAACTTACATGTTAATGTTTGGTTTAACTCAGCAAAATCATCAAAAGACAAAGTTTTGGGTTTTGAAGCTAAGAGATATGAGTAAACAAGGAGTTGTTAACCTGTCTACCAAGAATTATAATTAGTTATAATTAGTAAAGTGTTTACTTACCTCAACTACTATAAATTGAAGGCAGGGCCAAAGTCCATTTGATTGTAGTTGGAGGGGATCATAGGTGTTTCTTTATTCAATAGGGGACTCTTATTTTGAATAAAGGGTAGTAGTTAATTAAAATTTGTTTAATTGCTGCTTCCTTGATAAACATTGATTGAATCTTGCTTTATTATTTGTTGTAGTAATTATGTCTAGTAACAACAATATCAACACCAACAATTCTACTTGTAATTTGCGCTCCGTCCTTTCGAAGGACAAAATGAATGCTGAACGTTTCATTGCAAGTGAAAGGGAATTGAGAATCGTGCTCAGAATTGATAAGTTCAACGACTTTCACATGTAAGGGGAGGAAGCAACGATGCAAGAGATGCATGAAAGGCTAACTCAGAATGAGCGGAACATCCCTAACCAGCCTAGAAAAGAATATGAGGATGTTCTTATGGTTAGTAAAGGGCACTCACTCAATAGGATTGGGATTGCTATTAAGAAGGATGAAAGCAAACAAGTTGCTAAGTCTGAGACTTCTAAAAAGCAAAAGACTGCACCAAAACCAAGAGTTGCTGATGAGCACTATTGTTATACCTGTAACAAGGTTGGTCATTGGAAAAGTAGTTGCCCCAAGTATCTGAAGGATAAAAAAAAAGGAGTTTCTAGTTCAGATATGTATGTTATAGAAGTTAACTTAGCAACTTCTGCTTCTTGGGTATTTAATACCGCTTGTGGCTCGCACATTATTTGTAATATGCAAGGTCTCAAAAGAAGTAGAACATTGGGAAAGGGAGAAATAGATCTTCGCGTTGGCAATGGAGCATGAGTTGCTACATTGGCAGTGGGAGTATATAGTCTGCTATTACCTTCAGGATTAGTTTTAGAACTTAATAATTGTTATTATGTTCCTGCTATCACAAAGAACATAATTTCGATTTCTGTTTTGGATTCCGAAGGTTATTCATTTACAATAAAGAACAATTGTTGTTCTGCGTATTTGAATGATATGTTCTATGTCTCCGCTAAGTTATCCAATGGTTTATATGTGCTAGACTTAGAAACCCACATCTATAACATAGACAGCAAGAAACATAAAGCAAATGATTCAAACCCTACATACCTATGGCATTGTCGATTAGGCCACATAAGCTCAAAGTGCATTGAGAAACTTCATAAAGATGTAATTCTCAAATCATTTGATTTCGAATCATTTGATACTTGTGAGTTTTGCTTGATGGGGAAAATGACAAAGTCTCCTTTCACAGGTTCAAGTGAAAGGGCCAATGACCTTTTAGCCCTCATACATACGGATGTGTGTGGACTTATGAGTACGTTGGCAAGGGGAGGGTACAGTTACTTCATTACTTTTACCGATGATGTGAGCAGATTTGGATATGTTTACCTCATGCGGTATAAGTCGGAATCCTTTGAAAAATTTAAGGAATTCCAGAATGAAGTACAAAACCAACTTGGGAAGAAAATTAAGGCATTACGATTCGATCGTGGTGGTGAATATTTATCCCAAGAATTTGGTGATCATTTGAAGGATTGTGGAATACTTTCACAATGGACTCCACCGGGAACACCACAGTTAAATGGCGTTTCTGAAAGGAGGAATCGAACTCTACTTGATATGGTTCGATCCATGATGAGTCTTGCTGATCTTCCTATTTCATTCTGGGGATTTGCGCTTGAAACAGCGGCATTCACACTTAACAGAGTGATGTTACGGTTTTATATAGAGTTTTCCCCCTTATATCTGAGCTAAAATGTACATCAATGGTGCTCTTAGGAGCCATTTCACGCTAACTTTCTCCATCTAGTTGTGGTTTTCTGTTTTGTGATGATTTGTAGGTATTGGGGAGCTTTTTCCCTATTTTCTACTGCTTTACGTCTATCACAATCGAATGGAGAGGTTCGAAGGCATATATGATGAGTTCCGGGGTCTCGAGAATACTTTCCGAGGCCTTGGACAAAAGAAGAAGTGAAGTCTAGGCGTCTGAAGCCAAGGAAGGAAGAATCGGACCTGAGCCCGATGATATCGGGCGCCTCACGCCCGATCGGGCGTTCATCGCCATCAGAAACAAGAATCGTTGCTGGCCCGATCGGGGGGATATCGCCCGTTCGTTAGTTCGGTGAGTCGCCCGATCGGGCGAGATGGCCCGACACCATCGGGCGTGCTCGAGTGCCTTGCTGCTGCTGTGTTCGTGCTCGAGAGCTGCGCGTTGATCCTTGGCGAAGTCCATCGCCCGACCTCATCGGGCGAGATGGCCCGACTACATCGGGCGGCTTCCTCGCTGCTGTTGTGTGCGTCTTCGACGCCTTGCACGCTGACCTCGACGAGCCCGACCTCATCGGGCGGTATGGCCCGATATCCTCGGGCGGTGTCCATTTCTCGGAGTGTGCTGCTGCGTTGAGCCCGATCTGATCGGGTTGACTTGGCCCGATCGGGTTACTTGCTCCGCGCTCATTTAATGAATGTCGGGCTACATAGTATAAATAGAAAATTTAGAACTTTTATTAATCATCTTTGTTTTAGTCTTTATTTTCATAGCTTTCTCTCAAGAACTCTAGTTTATTGCTTTTCATTTTGGATTCAAGATTCAACCCTTTGGATTATTCGCAATTTCAATATAGTTCTTTAATTTGGTAATCTTCTTCCTTGTTCTCTCCATTATTGTTTGCTTTTTCTATTATTGATTGGATTAGCTTCTTAGTTATTTGCAATAGTTCAAAGTATGAATTTTTACATAGATTTTGTTATTGTTTTCTCAAGCATGAGTGAGTAGTTCTATTTCTAGGATTGTGGGGATCTATGTATGCAATGAGGGATTGATAGATTAGTATAATTACCCTTTATTTTAATTGTTTCCTATGATTGAATCGTTCATGCTAGATTTATGAATTAGGCCTGATTGGTATATCGACTTTCGCAATATTGAATCTACTTCGAGAGGAGAGATTTCGTATAGGCTTCCAATCATTAGGCATAGTGACCCTTGACCATGCGAGAGCGGCTAGGTGATCTTTGAGGGAGGTAATGTTCGAGAGAAATTACATGTGCCCTAGATAAATTGACTTATTGGGTGGTTATTATTCGTCTCTGATTTCCCGAATTGTATGCATAGTGATCCATAGTCCTAGTTCTTTATTTATTGATTTTTACCTTCATACTTAGTTCTCTCATTTGCCTATTAGTTTAGTCACACACCCATTTTCAACTGATTTAATTAGTATAATATTAGAATTCAGATACAATAATATAACTTTCTCTCTGTGGATTCGATCCTGACTTCCCTGACTACTTGTTAGTGGACCTTAGGTTATTTTTGATAAGGTGATACGACTTTAGCCTGTCAAATTTTGGCGCCGTTGCCGGGGAGACGGTTTATTTTTATTTTGTCTGAATTATAGTATTACACTAACCTCTACTCCGAAGAACACCTGTTCTTTGGAGCATCTCACGTTTGTTTTAGTGTTTTTGGTGTATGAGTAGGAAATTGAAATCCCCAAATCTCATTCCATTTGACCCGGAGATTGAAAAGACTGCTCGTAGGCTCAAAAAGACAACTAAACAAACCAAGTTGTCTGCAGGGACACCTTCCCAAAAGGCGCCTTTTCCACCATCTTCACCACAACAAGGCTTCCCTGTCTCACCTATTACTGCTAGAATGGGTGACGAAGCTAAACCGACCTTCAGAGACTATGCACAACCATCGCCTGATAATGTGCCCACTGGGGTACGGTTGCCTACTATTGCTGCTGCAAACTTTGAAATCAAGTCTCATGTTTTGAATATGGTTCAGAATAATCAGTTTACTGGGTTACCATCTGAAGACCCAAATCAGCACCTGCAGCGGTTCTTACAATGTTGTGCTACTCAGAAGCAAGCTGGTGTTACTGCTGATGAGATGAAACTGTTTCTCTCTGCGCGACAAAGCTTTATTTTGGTATAATAAGCTGCCTTCCACCATCACCACCTGGGCAGAACTCTCAAAGATCTTTCTCATCAAGTGGTACCCTTACCAAAAGACTGCAGATATGCGCCTTGAGATAGTGACTTTCACCCAAGATCCTGGAGAGTCATTGTATGAAGCTTGGGAAAGATTCAAAGATCTGCAACGTCTTTGTCCCCATCATGGTTTTGACAAGTGGTATGTGTGTCATATTTTCTACACTAGAGTTGATGCAGATACGAGACGGGTAATTGATGGAGCTGCTGGTGGGTTCTTCACGGATAAAGCCGTAGACGAAGGGTATGAACTTCTGGAGAAACTCGCTTCTAACCAAGCGTCTACTATTCGTTCTTCTATGACAAAGGGAGGCAAGCATGATGTTGAAGCCATTTCTTTACTAAACGGGCAACTAGCTGCTCTTCACCAGAAGATTGATTCTTTGAAGCTAGGTAACAATTCCTCCCCTCACATGAGTGTCAATGCTATGGCTAGTGTTTCTGGTTACAATGCTTTCATCTGTGACGCTTGTGGGATAGCTGGACATAACTCTCAAGAGTGCCCATCTCTCTCACATTCTAGTGAGCCAGTGCACGCATTACAATCCCAACACAAGCCCCAGTTCGATCCCTACTCCAATACATATAATCCTGGGATGAGAGATCATCCAAATCTCTCGTATAGGAGTAATAATGTGATGAATCCGCAACAACAACATTATCCTCAACACCAACAATATCAACCACAAGCTCCCCCTGGATATCAGAGACCTCCGTTTCAACAGCATCACAACACACCTCCTTCAGACCCAGCTATAGCTGAACTCAAAAGTCTTATGTTGCAGATGCAGAAGGGTATTATTTCCTTTCAAGCAGATACCAGGTCTCAATTTGAGAGCCTGCATGCTCAGAATAAGCTGCGAGGGACACATAATAAGATGTTGGAGTCATAAATAGCTCAGCTGGCTAGTTCCTCTGCTAGTAGGCCATCTGGGTCATTGCCTTCGCAACCAATGCAACCAAGGGACACCACCAATGCTATCACCCTTCGCAGTGGAGTGCAGTACAATGCTCCGGCAATGCTAGAGGAGGAATCATCAATTGCGAAGAAACCACAAGAAGTGCCTGAGGATGCTGAACCTCAGGCAGAGCAAGGAGCTGCAGATAAGACTATGGAGGTGACTAAGGAGAAAACTATGCCTCCGGTGATCAAGCTACCATTCCCCGAGCGGATGCTCAAGAAGAAGCTTGACCACCAGTATGGTAAGTTTTTAGAGGTGGTAAAGAATCTGCAGGTAACAGTTCCTTTTACTGAATTATTAAATCAAGTGCCTGATTATTCTAAATTTTTAAAAGAACTGTTGATGAGGAAGCGGACTCTCAATGAGGTGGAAACTGTAGCTTTTACTGCTGAATGCAGCGCTCTTTTACAAAACCAGTCTCCACCCAAATTGAAAGATCCAGGGAGTTTTTTCATCCCCTGTCACATTGGCACCATATTTATTGACAAAGCTTTATGTGATTTGGGTGCCAGTGTAAGTGTCATGCCTCTTTCTATCTGTAAGCAACTGAACATGGGTGAATTAAAATGTACTGCCATTACTCTGCAAATGGCTGACCGTTCTGTGAAATACCCCCTAGGTATATTAGAGGACGTTCCTGTTATAGTAGGTAAATTCTTTATACCTGTGGACTTTGTTATATTAGACATGGCCGAAGACACTAAAACACCCATTATCCTTGGGAGACCTTTCCTCCATACTGCTGGGGCAGTGATAGATGTTAAGAGTGGGAAACTGACACTGACTGTGGGGGATGATAAGGTCATGTTTAGCCTAAACAATGCCCCTACACGCCCAATGCTAGAGGAATCATGTTATAGTGTTGATGTTTTAGATGAACCGATCCATGACTGCATACCTCATTCCCCCTCCCATGCTACTTCAAATGATGTGCTTGTCTTAGAGTCTATTGCAGGTGATGAACATTTTCTAACGGTCTTACAGACTCACAAAAAGACCATTGGCTATAGCACTGATGACTTGACAGGAATAGGTCCTGACTTTAATGAGCACCGCATTCATCTACATGAGGGCCACCACACTAGCATTACAGTCCAACGCGGGTTGCAAGAGGTGGTACAACATGTGGCTACTAAACTGCTCGATCCAGGCTGATGGGCGGCTGATGTCCATGTCCCTTTCCTTTCCCTTGTTGCAATGAGGCCATTGCCAAGTTCAGCTTGGGGGAGGATTTCTGTAAGTATTAGTATCGTTTTTCTTTTTGTTTTTATTGTTTTTCTTTTTGTTTTTACTGCTTTTTAGGTGAGTTAAGTTAGTTTAATTGCTTTGAAAAAAAAATGAAAAATCACAAAAAAATGAAATATTGCCGAAAAAACACAAAAATACGAGTTGAATACGAACAGATTGATTGCTTCCCTGTGCCCCAAACTTTGTTTTGAAAAAACGATTTAACTCATTATACTGGATAGTTGGGCATTTGTGATTGGGATGTTGTGATGTGATTTCTGATTGCCTTGATCTTGAATGAATTTTGATGATAAAGTGCCTACTGCATGCTTGAAATGGTTAGATTGTGAGGATTCATTCTCGCCCTCGGATTTATCTCTATATCCGGTCTATTCTTGTGTGTTAGTTCCTCGTAGCATTCTTATCTTGGTTTTGGCATTGTACTCGTTGATTTCCGGTGACTTTAGACATGTGATGTGATAGAGGCGTTCATTTGTTTAATTTTTAAGCCTCAGAGTTATTTAATGAATCATTTTCCCCCCTAGCCCCGCTGTGCCTAATAACTTCTTTTTGGATCTATATTAAGCCACATTACACGCCTTGAGCCTTTACAATGACTATTGTCCCAAGCCTAGCTTGGGGGAGCATTTGTTAAGTTGATATTATATTGTGTGGTTGATTCCGTAGGGTGGTTGGAAAATAATGCTATGTTGGTACAATGAAAAGAAAGAAATGGAAAAATAAAGTGAAAAATGATAGTGAAAAATCTGAAAAGTTTCTATGATCTTCACTCATTAACTTTCAAAAGTGTTGGAAATTATGATGAAAGAGACAAGTATTGGTTGGTTCGTGAAATCTCAAAGTTGGTTATTATCTGGATCATGTTGTTGATGCCATGGGAGTTGTTTCGATCACACCTAGTCCTACTAGTGTTGTTGCTCCCCTTTTCTTGGCTTTTCCACCACATTCCTTAAATAATTTCCGTACCTTTACTCGAGCCCCATTACAACCCTGAGAAAGACCTTTTGAGCACATGTTTGATTGTTTATTGGAATAATACTGAGTCAATATGCCAAAGTTGAAGACTAAGTTTGTTATTTGAGTCGACCTGATTAGGATGAGTGATGTTTTACCTTTCTAAACACATGAGAGTGTGAGTGGGAAGGGCTATTATGGTTGGGTTGGTGAGCGATTGGGCACATATTTTGCCTGCCACAAAATTGAGAGGAGTGACACCTCGGTGAGCACCTTTTCAAGATTTGCATGATATGTAGGGCAGCTGCATTTGATGGTTTACTTAAGTGATTGGTAGTCAGTTGATCTGAGCAACTAAACGTGAATTTTGCTTGCTTGAACGATTTTGAGTTGGAAATAATTGAGTTTAAACATTCCTATCTGAGGGGTGAAGCAATCTTATTCTTATTCATGTTGTGCTTTGCTTGGGGACAAGCAAAGGTTTAGCTTAGGGGAGTTTGATGTTACGGTTTTATATAGAGTTTTCCCCCTTATATCTGAGCTAAAATGTACATCAATGGTGCTCTTAGGAGCCATTTCACGCTAACTTTCTCCATCTAGTTGTGGTTTTCTGTTTTGTGATGATTTGTAGGTATTGGGGAGCTTTTTCCCTATTTTCTACTGCTTTACGTCTATCATAATCGAATGGAGAGGTTCGAAGGCATATATGATGAGTTCCGGGGTCCCTAGAATACTTTCCGAGGCCTTGGACAAAAGAAGAAGTGAAGCCTTGGCGTCTGAAGCCAAGGAAGGAAGAATCGGACCTGAGCCCGATGATATCGGGCGCCTCACGCCGAATCGGGCGTTCATCGCCATCAGAAACAAGAATCATTACGGGCCCGATCGGGGGGCTATCGCCCGTTCGTTAGTTCGGTGAGTCGCCCGATCGGGCGAGATGACCTGACACCATCGGACGTGCTCGAGTGCCTTGCTGCTGCTGGGTTTGTGCTCGAGAGCTGCGCGTTGATCCTTGGCGAAGTCCATCGCCCGACCTCATCGGGCGAGATGGCCCGACTACATCGGGCGGCTTCCTTGCTGCTGCTGTGTGCGTCTTCGACGCCTTGCACGCTGACCTCGACGAGCCCGACCTCATCGGGCGGTATGGCCCGATATCCTCGGGCGGTGTCCATTTCTCGGAGTGTGCTGCTGCGTTGAGCCCGATCTGATCGGGCTGACTTGGCCCGATCTGGCGACTTGCTCCGCGCTCATTTAATGAATGTCGGGCTACTTAGTATAAATAGAAAATTTAGAACTTTTATTAATCATCTTTTAATCATCTTTGTTTTAGTCTTTATTTTCATAGTTTTCTCTCAAGAACCCTAGTTTATTGCTTTTCATTTTGGATTCAAGATTCAACCCTTTGGATTATTCGCAATTTCAATATAGTTCTTTAATTTGGTAATCTTCTTCCTTGTTCTCTCCATTATTGTTTGGTTTTTCTATTATTGATTGGATTAGTTTATTAGTTATTTGCAATAGTTCAAAGTATGAATTTTTACATAGATTTTATTATTGTTTTCTCAAGCATGAGTGAGTAGTTCTATTTCTAGGATTGTGGGGATCTATGTATGCAATGAGGGATTGATAGATTAGTATAATTACCCTTTATTTCAATTATTTCCTGTGATTGAATCGTTCATGCTAGATTTATGAATTAGGCCTGATTGGTATATCGACTTTCGCAATATTGAATCTACTTCAAGAGGAGAGATTTCGTATAGACTTCCAATCATTAGGCATAGTGACCCTTGATCATGCGAGAGCGGCTAGGTGATCTTTGAGGGAGGTAATGTTCGAGAGAAATTACATGTGCCCTAGATAAATTGACTTATTGGGTGGTTATTATTCGTCTCTGATTTCCCGAATTGTATGCATAGTGATCCATAGTCCTAGTTCTTTATTTATTGATTTTTACCTTCATACTTAGTTCTGTCATTTGCCTATTAGTTTAGTCACACACCCATTTTCAACTGATTTAGTTAGTATAATATTAGAATTCAGATACAATAATATAACTTTCTCTCTGTGGATTCGATCCTGACTTCCATGACTACTTGTTAGTGGACCTTAGGTTATTTTTGATAAGGTGATACGACTTTAGCCTGTCACATAGCACCATCCAAAGCAGTGGAAAAGACACCATATGAAATGTGGACTGGAAACGTTCCAAAATTGTCTTTTCTAAGGATATGGGGTTGTGAAGCCTATGTAAAACGTTTACTTTCTGATAAGCTTTCACCCAAATCCGATAAATGTCACTTTGTCGGTTACCCAAAAGAGACTAAGGGATACTACTTCTACAACCAAAGCGAAAACAAAGTGTTTGTTGCTCGTAATGGTGTCTTTCTGGAAAAGGAGTTTATTTCCAGAAAAACAAGTGGGAGAAAAGTATATCTCGAAGAAATTCGAGATGAGCAACAAATGGATGAGGTTAACACCTCATTAGAGGCGACCCGGCATGAAAATGCTCAGGAGGCGGTGAATTCATTTCACGTACCTCCTACCGTCCCACTTGGAGATACTCCGTGCGAAGTCACTCAACCTAATGAGGTAGAAACTTCTTCTGTTGTTCCCCAACGTAGGTCTAGTAGGACCATCATTCCGTCAAAAAGATATATTGATTTCCTTTTGACTGAAAGTTCTGAAATAACGGTTTTAGAATCAGAATAGCCTATTAGCTACAAAGATGCTTTGAATAGTCAAGACTCCGAAAGATGGCTTGAGGCCATGAAATCTGAAATGGATTCCATGTCTGAAAATCAAGTATGGGACTTGGTTGATTTGCCTGATGGGGTAAAACCCATTGGATGCAAATGGATTTTCAAGTTGAAAACAGACAAGGATGGAAACATTAGTGTTTTCAAAGCAAGGTTGGTGGCGAAAGGTTTCAAACAAATTCATGGTATTGACTATGATGAAACCTTCTCACCAAGAGCCATCTTCGAAGTCCATTAGGATAATCCTTGCGATTGCTGCCTTTCATGACTATGAAATATGGCAGATGGATGTCAAAACCGCTTTCTTGAATGGGTTCTTGAAAGAGGATGTGTACATGACACAACCTCAAGGTTTTGAAGATCTAGCAGGGAGGGAATGCAAGCTTAAGAAGTCCATTTATGGACTAAAGCAAGCATCAAGGAGTTGGAACCTCAGATTTGATGAGGCAATCAAGAAATTTGGCTTTCTCAGAAATGAAGAGGAATCTTGTGTATACAAGAAGTTAAGTGGGAGTAGTATTACTTTTCTGGTCTTGTATGTGGATGACATACTTCTCATAGGAAATGATAAGACCATGCTTGAGTCAGTCAAGGAATGGCTTAAAAATTGTTTCTCTATGAAAGACCTAGGAGAGGCAGAGTACATATTGGGAATAAAGATCTGTAGAGATAGGTCGAAAAGACTGATTGGACTTAGTCAAGAGACTTATATTGATAAGGTTCTTGCAAGGTTCAAGCTGGAAAACTCCAAAAGAGGTTTCATTCCCATGCAACATGGCATTGCACTTGGCAAGACTCAGTGTCCTTCGAGTCCTTATGAGGTCAAGCGTATGAGTAATGTTCCCTATGCTTGCAGGTAGAGGATCCATTATGTATGCCATGATATGCACTCGACCGGATGTTGCATATGCTTTGAGTATATGCAGCAGATACCAGTCAAATCCAGGAGATGCGCACTGGATTGCAGCGAAAAACATCCTTAAGTACTTGTGAAGGACTAAGGATAATTTTTTGGTTTATGGTGGAGATAGTGAGTTGATTGTTACTGGATACACCGATGCAAGCTTCCAGAGTGACAAAGATGATTTCCGATCTCAATCTGGTTACATATTTTGTCTCAATGGAGGAGCTGTGAGCTGGAAGAGCTCTAAGCAGAGTACCATCGCGGATTCTACAACAGAGGCTGAGTATATTGCGGCGGTGATGCAAAGAAAGGAAGCCGTTTGGATAAAAAAGTTCATTGGTGAGCTTGGTGTAGTTCCTAGCATTGAGAATGGCATTGAGTTGTATTGTGACAACAATGGTGCCATTGCTCAGTCTAAGGAACCCAGATCGCATCAAAGGTCTAAACATGTGCTCAGGAAATTCCATCTCATTCGAGAAATCGTTGGTAGAGAGGATGTGAAAGTAAGCAAGGTTCATAATGAGGATAACGTAGCAGATCCTCTGACTAAACCGCTCGCTCAACCTAAACATGAGTGTCATACTAGGTCTATGGGGCTTAAGCATATGGGAGAATGGCTTTAGCTTGTTTACTTCATGTTTACAATTGTAAAGACATTTATTATGCTTTGAAATGTTTATCAATAAAATTCCGTTCTTATTTAATTGTTTGGTTTAGTATTAAATAAAATGTCCAAATAATTTGTGTTTTCAAATAGGATTATCGAAAACGTTTTGATATTGGAACCCTATAAAGTGAACTGAAAATCACAATTTATTTAAAGTCCCTAGTCTAAATCACTAAATTGGACATAAGTGATTTATTTAAAAGACTAGTATATAATTAATTGATAGCACAGTTCCATGGGCTATGGAGACATAGAGATGTCTAATTGATTATATGGATGTATAGTTGATACATTGAGACTTGACCTAATTAGATTCTAAAAGTAGAATCGAACTACTATATTTAGTGGATTCCTTAGACATGAGTATGTCTTAATAACCACAACATAATTAGTTTAACTTTGACACTGTTAAACGCTGCGCCGTAAAAGGAGGTTATAAAGGCAGTGATCAGGTGGGCTAAGAATTGAGTGGGAGTTATGGTCATACAAGAGTGGATAAGTCCTCCAATTAAATAGGAATGGTGTCTGGGCCTCTTGATGAGCGAGAACTGGAAAATTGCATGGTCATGCGGAATAGGATTAAAGAGTTAATCCTTATTTGAGCAGTTCGAACTCAAAGATCAAGGAACATAAATTTGAGAATAACATGGTGTTATCAAATTTGGCATTAAGTGACTTAAGGAATTTAGCATTGCGCTCTTGTCTTCGGACAAGTGGGAGATTGAAGGAATATGTCCTTAGACATCCCGGCAATTACTAAATATAAAAGGAATTATTATAGAGATAATTAATTACGTTTGTTTAGTAATCACAATTACTTGCTAGAGAATGAATGTTGGTTAGTAGAACAATATTGATTGTATCTACAACTAAGTTAACCTAATCCTATGAGGTCACACATTGTAGTAACTAATTGAAGTAAGGAAACCGGTCAATAGGAGAAATTAGGGTTAGGTTAGGTCTCTCCCTTGTTTTATTCTCCTACTACTATAAAAGGTTATAATAGGAGAGAGAAAAAGAACGTTCAATTTGACAGTAACTTTTCAAACTGAAAAGAGAGAGAAAAACCTATTATTTCCCTTTGGAAAATCCGGCCGCCCTCCCTAAAAAGCAAGAGAGTGAAATCTGTTCATCCTCTTCCGTTCTAGCAAACGTGGGAATTCAATTGGTGCTCGTGGACTAAGTAGAGGGACATCAATGCTGTTCTTTGATCTCTAGCACTTGCAATCCAGTGGAAAACACGCTACAAAGGTTGTACATTCTTTTCCTTATAATATGATTCATATTTATGTTTTGCATGCGATCTTGTGATAGATGTTAGAAAATTTGTTTCCTGAAATTCCGCTATATGCATCTATATGTTCCTACAGATTTCACATGTGAAGGTTGTTACACCATTCCTTACTATGTAACATGTTGCACGCAAGACGGACTTTTTACTTATTGCAGCCTAAACACTATAAATATCTAAAGGGTTTTTTGTCAGAAATGACCAAATAAAATACAAGTTTTGTAGGAAAGGACCTAATAAACTTTTTTTTTGTCTAAAAGGACCTATTAAAATACTTCCAATTGTGAAAAGGAACCAGTTTAAGAATTTTAGCCCAAAATTACCATATTCCGGCGTTGACTTTTTTTTACCCCAATTGACTCTTTCTTAAACTGGGGTAAAACAAAACATTGAAAGAATCAATTGGGGTAAAAAAAAAAGTAAATGCCGGAATATGGTAATTTTGACCTGAAATTCTTAAACTGGTTCCTTTTCACAATCGAAAGTATTTTAATAGGTCCTTTTACACAAATTTTTTTTTATTAGGTTCTTCCCTACAAAACTTGTATTTCATTAGGTCCTTTGTGACAAAATAAACAGCTTTTGGGAACATCCAAAAAAGAATACAAACACTATATTTTGAGACGGAGCAGTTGGTAAAAGGTACACATATGGTGTGTATAGCTCTATATATCCCCAATGCCAATGAGTATGAATCGTTTCAAATGAGTGTGAATTTGATTAAAAAAGTATGATACATACCCACTTGACAAGATATATACTCTTTTGATCAGATACATACTCATTTGGAAAAATGTATGTTTACTTGGCTAGATCTACACTCATTGAAAATATACATAATCATTTGAACAGATATATACTCGCTTGAGCATATACATACTTATTTGGAAAGATGATATACTCAGCTGATCAACTACATATATACATACTGATCATCTGGCCTTGGGTGTGCTCAATTGTATACATATACTCTTATGTATGTCATGAATTGCGGAGAGAGGGGAGTATTAGTTACCAAATCGTTAACATATAAATATTTCACTAGTCATATATCGCCGCCACAAATTAAAGCATATTACAGACGCGCGTAAACACACAATCTATTGTTACTTCAACCTTTAAGACTCCAACACGAGCTGCAGCTTAAGAATTCTATGTACAGTTCCTTTATTATCATTCTTATACATAAAGTTTAAATATTGCTTAATATGCAGCTTTAACGTGGTAACAACTCGGTGATTATATCCTCCATTGGGATTCTAGAGCTTGCATGTGAAACTGCTGGTGTAGCATATTCATACCTATAAGTAGAAGTTGGAGGCGACGCAGGCATAGTGAGATTAATACTTAGTTGAGTGTTAAGCATGATTAAAACTGATGCCATGTCCGGCCTTTTGCTCGGATCCTCTTGAGTAGATAATAACCCTACTTGTATACATCTTTCAACTTCACCTATGGAGAAATCATTCCCAAGTGCTGAATCGACCAAGTTCGAGTGTGCCCCGTCATTCCAAAGTCTCCATGCCTGCGATGTAAGACAAGTGAATTAGAGCTGTATGGAACACCACTATAGTTGATAAGTGGGTGATTTTTGGAAGCAAGAGCTGAGCTCACATAGCTTAGAAGGCTCTCCTCTTGTGCATTTGGGTCCTTGCAAAGATTCCGCAATCCACTAACAATCTCCAAAAGTATGACACCATAACTAAAAATGTCTGATTTGATTGAAAAGTGTCTAGTTGTTGTATAGTCAGGGGCCATATATCCACTGCATTATTTTTTAATGAGAAATTAACATGAATATAAAATAAAAGGACCATATGAGAGGAAAGGTTTTGTAAGCAAAAATCCCCTCATCGATGAGGAAAGGCGCTCCTCTACCTTGGGTGGCCTCCAAGAGGAGCAGAAACCTAACTACACCAAAATAACATCATACAATCTAAACTCAAATAGGAGCAAAACTGAATACATCCATCCTAAAAGAGGAAGAGAAACGACTATAACATCATACTAGCAGATAGACTTTGAGGAACTTTTTCGCTTTATATAAATCAATCCATGGGTCATCATCAAGTTTGGATAAATTTGGTTTGGGTTTCTTAATGGCTGAGCTCATGTCAACTTTAGTCGTTGTTTAGGATGTAATAGGACAGGAATCATTTTTCCAAGCTTAAGTGTCGTAAATGCAGCTCAAATGAAACTATCTAATTTGCTTCATATTTATTAATCATTCATGGAATTCTTCAAAGAATTGGAAACTCTTTGGGCAGACTCATTAAAATTGATGCGAAAACATCTGGAAAGAAGAGAGCTAGGTATGCGAAACTGTTGGTTCAAGTGGATATATCGAAGAAGTTCCCAGATTTCATCTGGCTGGGTCAAGTAAACAGAAAATCATGTTTCAAGATGCAGCAAATTTTTTGCAAAGTTTGTAAGAATTATGGCCACTGGGCGAGTGACTGTAACGTTCAAAGAAGCAAAGAGAGAAAATGTCCCGGCGGTGGAAGTGGGGCGGAGGAAGCCGAGTGTAGGTGGTTCCAGGAGGAAAGTGGGCCAGGAAAGAGGTCGATCCAGAAAGCGTTGGGTCCACACGAGGGAGTCAAAGTCAAGTCTTATTGGGCCCAATAGGAATATCGAGGTTGGTATCCAGTCAAACCCTTCTTTGGCTTTGATTGTGCCATGTAATTCTAGATCTCACCATCCATCCCCACCAAGCCCTCCTGCTTTAAATCCAACAAAATCAAAATCCCCAGCCCCCCAAACCATTTCCCCCTTGTCCTTAGAACTCACAAACAAATTTGACTCTCTTCTCCATATCCCTGAGGATGGTTTCGAATTACGCAACATACAACCCATCACCAACCAGAGTGATCTTCCTGCCTTCCCCAACCCCAAGCCCATCGCTTTCTTTAACCCCTCCACCCACTCCCAGCCCCAGCCCAACCCCCCCTTGGACGCCGCCAACCCCAATGGAGGTGTCTTTCACGGAGATGTCGAATTTATGCAGTCTGACTCCGCCGGAGTGTGGGATTTCGGACATCAATATCAATCTTGTTCAATTCATGCTGCCGGTCTCTCACCTTAGGGAGGTGAAAGTGGCGAACTCAATTCAAGTGCGAGATTTTATCATGAATCCCTGCAATGTTCCGGAATCTTGGAAAGAACTTAAGATGTTGACGAGTCAAGGAGAGCTAATTCCTGCCCACCTACCCAATGTATCGGATATTATTTTCTTGAGTCCCCAATTGAGAACCCTCTTCTATTGGGAGATGGCGAGACCGATATCAGAGGTAGAAGAGTTTGTTATCCCGCAAGCTTTTGTGGGAATTCTAGATCCGCCCCCTCAAGTCCCAAAATGTTTGGAAGTGAGGATCATAAAAGGAATGGGAGTGGAGTTACAGACTATGAGCTGATCAAACATGTTGAAAATGGTGGTGACAAAGAGGAGGTTTCGACAAGTTCAACTAGCAGTGTCATGGGAATTAGAAGGAGTTGCCGGAGGAGAAAGACGAATAACTTTAGATATGGAGCAAAGACACTATTTGATGTTCGATCCATTAATAGGGAGAGAAAGGGAGGTGGCGTTGGGTTTAGGCGGCGAAGAAGCCGAGCATTTTCATCTCCCCCCAACCATATTTAATGTCTATACTCTAATGGAATGCTAGGGGCATTGCTAGGCTCTCATTTCGAAGGAACTTGATGCTACTAGTTAACCAGCACCAGCCGCATATGGTTGTGATCTCTGAGTCTAGAGTTAGCCGAGCAGGGACTGCTGAGATTGTGGGGAAGCTTCCATATGATGAGTGGATGATGGTGGAGCCTACAGGGTTCTCAGGAGGAATTGTGATACTATGACGCTCAAATTTCATCCACTTTGAGGTCATCCGTGTCACATGTCAGGGGCTTCATGGCATCATGCAGATATTCTCTTCAAATAAACAGTTTTTTATTTTCGCCATTAATGCTAACCCAAAATTTAGAGTTAGGAAAAGTCTGTGGTCAGAGTTACAAGACTTAGCTTTGATTATGAATTTGCCTTGGGTTGCCATTGAAGATTTTAATGAGGTTTGCTTCCCTCATGAAAAATTGGGAGATAGACCCATTAAAATTCATCGAGCTACTATGATGTTGAATTGTATGGCAAATTGCAATCTCATGGACATTGGTTATTCTGGTCAGAAATTGACTTGGTCTAATAAAAGGAAAATTGGTCCCATTTTGGAAAGAATAGATAGGACTTGGGCTTCGACGGATTGGATGTCTATGTTCCCAACGGGCTATCTCCGTGTACTACCCAGGCTTACCTCAGACCACTGCCCCATTTTATTAAACCTTGTGAAAGTAAACGATTTCCAAAAACCAAAAAACTTTAAGTTTGAACCTATGTGGTGTGTGAATCCGGATTTCAATACTCTTATGGAAACAGAATGGAACAACTCTACAAAATCCTTTTCGATAGACTGAATGACATGTATCCGATTTTCGAAAATTGAAATAAGAATGTTTTGGGAAATATTTTTAAGAAAAAGGCGAGACTTGTTGCCAGGATTGAAGGAATTCAAAAAGCTCAGGAAAATTCTTTTTCTATATATCTGTTTGATCTTGAGAAGACGTTACAAGAAGAGCTTTTTGAAATCCTTCATCAAGAAGAGCTTTTTTGGATGATGAAATCTTGAGATAATTGGATAGTTGAGGGGGATAGGAACACTTCTTATTTTCACCATGCAGTAATGATTAGAAGGAAAAAGAATAGGATCATCTCTCTTAATTCTGAGGTGGGGGAAGAGATTTCGGAACCTAGCTTACTAAGGTCCCACATTCAAAATCATTTCTCAAATCTGTTTTGCACTGGCAAAGTATACTCATGGTATGATTGGGATTTTCCTCCTTTTGATCCAAGTAGACAGGGTGATGTTCTTGCTCTATCTAATCCTCCTGGTGGGTGTGAGATTTGGGAAGCTATTGAGGGGATGGGCTCCTTCAAAGCCTCGGGTCTGATGGGTACCCCTATCTCTATAAGAGATACTGGACTATAATGAAAGACCAAATGATCCCGTATATCCAGAATATTTTTAGAAATAAGACCATCCCGGAGAATATAAATGAGACGTTGATTGCCATAATTCCAAAAATTGAAGTACCAAAGTCCATTTCGCAATTCAGACCCATTAGTCTCTGCAATACCATCTACAAGATTGTATCTAAGATCCTAGCAAATAGAATTCGAGTGTCACTTCCAGATAGGCTATCCCCAAACCAGAATAGTTTTCTTCCGGGGAGGGGTACCCAGACTAATGTGATTATTGTAAATGAGATTCTTCATTCAATGAGTAGGAAAAAAGGTAAGAAGGGTTGGTTCTTATTGAAACTGGATCTAGAAAAGGCTTATGACAAGCTGAAGTGGGGTTTTATTAGGAGTTGCCTTAGATTTATTGGATTAGATGACCCTACCACTTCCCTGATTATGAGCTGCATTTCGTCGGTATCCACCTCTGTACAAGTAAATGGCATTCCAACTGATAGTTTTAAGCCCTCCAGAGGAATTAGGCAGGGTGACCCGATCTCCCCCTATGTTTTTATAATGTGTATGGAGACTTTATCCATGTTGATTCACGATGCGGTGGAGAAGGGGTTTTGGAAAAACCCTGATCTATGGGAAGAGGTTTGTACCCCATCTCGCACTTGTTATTTGCGGATGACATTATTCTTTGTGGGGAGGCCTCCATGGATAATGTCCTTGTGATGAAAAGTATTTTTTAAGTGTTTTGTGACCTTTTTGGGTAAACCATAAGCCACACTAAGAGTAGAGTTGTGTTCTCCAAAAACACTTTTGTGGGGGATAGAGAGAGTTTTACTAGGCTTATGAACATTCATGAAACAAAGGACCTAGGGCCATATTTGGGATTTCCAATCTCAAGCACTAGACCTACTAAGACAAATGTCAAGTTTATTGTCAATAAAATAAAAGGTAAATTGGAGAGTTGGAAGACGAAATTCTTGTCAAAGGCGGGGAAGCTGTGCCTAATTTTAGCTACTCTAAATTCTCTTCCCATGTACTATATGCAATGCATGTCTCTGCCTGTGTCTGCCCTCAATTGTCTAAATAGGGATATTGCTCGGTTCTTGTGGAGTAAGGATAGAGACCACAGGGGTTTACACATGATGGGATGGGAGAAAATTGCTAAGACCAGAGATCAAGGAGGTATAGGAATTAGGTGTGCGAAACAATTGGACAGGGCCCATATACTAAAAGTGTTGTGGAATTTCCTTAATAAAGAAGATAACTTGGCCATTAAAGTGGTTAAAGATAAATACTCAAAGAGGAACAACTCTTTCAAAGCTTTTTCAGGTGGGTCGCATTTTTGGAAAAGTATGGGGAGAGTGTGGGAAACCTTCAAATCTCAGATCATATGGGGGATTGGTAAGGGTGATACAGTGTGTGTGGGGCATGACAAATGGTTAGATAACTTTACCCTTAGAAGCAAAATTGAAGGACCTCTGAATAGAGGTGAAGAGGAGTTAGTGGTTAGTAATTTCCGAAATGGGGAGGAGTGGGACTTTGGAAAAATATCCTTTCAATTACCCGAGGAGCTCAAAACCTTGTGTTTGATAGTGAGAACTACCCAAGATGCCTCGGATTTCATTTATTCAAAATTTTCTTTTAATGGAAATTTTAGTTTTAAAAGAGCGTTTGATGTGTTGAACGAAAATGATCAACCTCAAAACTGGGATGTTGGTTGGATTTGGAAAATCAAAACTCTTCCACGAATTAAATTCTTCATTTGGCTTGTGTTTTTTGACAAGTTACCTCACAACAAAGCCTTGTTAGTGAGGTCTATAGTTCCATCTAACATTTGTGCCTGCTGTCACTTGTTCATGGACACTCTCCATGTCCTTTGTGACTGTGAGACGGTAAGAGAAATTTGGGATATGTTCAATGTGAACCAGAATTTCTACTCACAATCTCTCCATGAATGGCTATCTTGTAATCTCCAGTTACATAATTCTTTCCTTCACACCTTCCCCTCCCCCCTCCCATGGCAGACCCTCTTTTCTTTCATTATTTGGAAAATTTGGCTCCGGAGGAACTCGTTCATTTTCCACAACTTAACTTCATCTGCGGATAAGTGTCTCATGGAAGCCCGAGCTCTAGCTTGGGAATTTTTTGCTTCCATGTCGTGCAGTTGTCCTTCCAATCCTCTTCCCCCTTGCTCATGTTCACCCCCTCTTCCCTCATTTTTAAAAATTAACTGTGATGCATCCTTTGTTGGACCGGAGTTTGTTTCGGGTATTGCTGGGGTAGCCCGGGATAGCTCAGGGAACTGGGTATACGGGTTCCACAAAGCCTGTAGAATCTGATCCGCTTTGGCAGGTGAAGTCATGGCTATTGCCACCAGCTTGGAGCTGGTCCACGAAAAGGGTTGGACAAAGTGTATCATTGCCTCTGATGCGAAACAGGAGATCCAAATGCTTAAAAATGATAATTATCCTAAAGATGACAACTTTTTGATGGCAAAATTGTGCAGGGACCTATTGAGTGACCTCCATGAAGTGCAAGTGGTGTATGAATCAAGAGTCACAAATCATGTTGCGGTTAGACTTGCAAAGATGTGTAGAACTACTAATGCAGGAGACCGTAGGATAAACTGGATTGTGGAAGAACCTGAATTCCTTATGGATGTAATTTTGGAGGATAAACCTCCCTAACTCTTTTGTAAACTCTTGATGGTTGTTTTAATTTAATGCCCCTTGCTTGCAAAAAAAAAAAAAAAAAGTCTTACAATGTTCCTCCAATTCTGCTCGTATAATTTCCTTGAGTTTGATCTCCTCCAAAAAGCTTTGCCATGCCAAAATCTGCAATTTTGGGATTCAGTTCTCCATCTAACAATATATTACTTGGTTTAAGATCCCGATGAATAATTTTAGGACATGAGTCTTCATGTAGGTAATGTAGACCTCGGGCAATTCCCAATATGATTGTGTAACGAGTTTACCACTTCAACAATGGTCCTCGTTGGGCATCTGCATTAAAACCATTGAGCCTCGATAATTTTCTATAATTAATTAGCTGATAATTTTCTTGAAATAATATGTCAGGACATTTTATAACTATCCGAAAGACATATTACAATAATTCTTAAGTGCAAAAGTGAAACTTTCCAAAAGGTCCTCTTAAGGTAAGACAAAATATCAAAGCCACTACATATTTGGATCTTCTCCATTCTCTTTTTCCAATATTTTTGGATGTTGTACATATTAAGAAAAAGATTTATGACAGACTTTTGCTAAGCAGGGTCAGATGTACATTGTGCTTAATGGGATCAGTTGACCCTACTTAAATCTGAAAATTTTGAAAATTTTTCTTACATAATTTGAGATTTTTGGAAATTTTCTTGTAAAATTGATTGGCCGAACTCTAAATAGTAATATAATTTCGACCCCACTGCATATATATATCTGGATCCGCCACTATAAGTATAAATTTAATATTATGTTAGTGGCTCTTTAAGATAATGACGGAGAGAAAAAGAAATGGTAAAAAAGTCATAATAAAAAGGGGGAACATGGTATAAGTTTAATTGATATGGACATAGTCTATAAAAGAAATTGACTATCACATTTTATTCACTGGTACCTATCTAAACTAAAATTATTAGAGTTGAATTGATCCGATTCATCCCAATATGTTTGCACCTAATTAGACATCATCAACTGTGAAACTTTTTTTTTCAAGATGAAGAAAGCACTTCCGAACACTAAATAAGATGATCAAAAAGTCAAGTAAAACAAACCAAATAAAAAGCGATCAAGGCTCTTGTTAGGCACAAATTCGTAGACCAGCAACATCTCATCCCTTTCCGAGTAGAACCCGAAAAGTTTAACGAGATTTTTGTGCTGAAGCTTGGCAGCTAAACATGCCTCGGCTTTAAACTCTCTGATTCCTTGTCCTGAAGCATTCGAAAGCCTCTTGACAGCCACTGCTTTTCCATCTGAAAGTGCCCCCTGGAATCATAACCGGAACATCTCATAATTGCATGCATCTTAGAATGTTGAATATGATTTAATTTTCTTAAGCATTATATGCAGACTTTTATTTATACCTTGTAAACAATGCCGAATCCACCTTGTCCAAGCTTGTTGGACTCAGAAAAACTGTATGTGGCAGCTTTGATGGCATTGAATTCTATGTGCAAATTTTCAATTCTTTCCATCTCTTCTAACCCTGACATTGAATGTGACAAGTATTAAGTTTTTTTTTTTTTTTGCTAAATCAGAAGAAATATATTAAAGCTCAAAACAATTACAACCTAGCTTAAACTAAGGAAGAGATGAACCAACTAGGTTGGACCCCCTCAAACCAAAGCAAGCACGGCAAACTAATTACATATTTGCAAAGACTTCTGTCTCAGCCATTCACGAGTGTTCCATGACATTTTCTTTGGAGCAACACTATAACATCTATCTATAATACTCTTTTGTATACTATGAACAATTGTATCTATATGTATAACTTTTTAATGCCAAAAGACTTCTGTCTCAGCCATTCAAGTATTAAGTTTTCATTCTATACAATTATGTATAATGTATCCACATGATTTATACTAGGATTTTTTAACTAGAATAATACAAACTTTCGGCGGTTCGCTCGTAATAATACAACCGTTGGACTTAGTTTTAAAAAGCGCGCCTTGGGCGCGCCTAGGCGCCAGGCGACCCAAGGCGCACAAAAAATCGCATCTGCAACCTCAGACGAGGCGAAGAACAGAAGGCGTAACAAGGCAACAAAAGGCACGCGCCTTTGCAAAGGCGATAGGCACGGAAGGCGTGCGCTTTCTGCAGCAGGGCGCACGTGACCCCCACGCGCCTTCTTTTTCCTTTTTTTTTTGGTTTTTTCTCTGTTTTGAACGTTATACTTACCTTAGAAGTTAGAAGAGTCGACACTTTTACAAACCCTAGAACTGGAACTCGACAAAGAAGGTGAGACAAGAGTCGACATAGCAGCTGCTCCTTCGCCGGTGGTACAGTATCGCCGGTCGTCGTCGCCGGTAGTCGCCTTTTCACCAGTAAGTTCCTATGCTTCTCTTTTTCTTCTCCTCTGCTTCTCTTTTTCTTTTTTCTTCGCCGGTCGTCGTCGTCGTCGCCGGTGGGTCATTGGTCCTCGCCGGTGGGTCGCTTACCTTCTCTTCTTCGTCTTCTCTATTTCTTTCTTCTTTCTTCTCTCTTCGTCTTCTGTCTTTCTTTCTTTTTTTTTCCTTCCTTCTTCTCTATGTTTCTTCTTCACGTGTCTTCTTTTTTTGTCCTTCTTTCTTTCCTTTTTCTTTATTTCTTCTTCACGCATCTTTTTTTTTTTTTTTTTTAGAGCAGTGAGTTGTCATTTCTTCTCTATTAGGCAGTGGGGCAGTGATTTATTTTTAAAAAAAATCCATATACTTCATGCTTCTTTATTTAATTAGTTTTGATATATCATTTGATGGTAGCTGCTTTAGTTAATTAGTTTTGAAAAAACTTTATTTGTTTTTTCTTTCACTTGTTGCGGTGTTCTAGCATTGAATTATGTTTTCTTATATCTTTTATGGGTCTTTAATAGGTCTTTAATATAATATCTTTATTGTTTTAAGTATTGCAATGCTTCTATATTTGATTTTTAAGTTTTTTTTGGCACCAAGGGTGCGCCTCGCCTACGTGATGCGTGCGCCTTCGCCTTGCGCCTTGCGTCTCGGTGCGCCTTGCGCCTCGGTGCGCTTTGCGCCTTGCGCCTAGGTGCGCCTTGCGCCTTTTAAAACTAAGTCGTTGGATTATGTTTGAATAATATAAACTTTACACCAAAATTCCTAGAGTAGGTCAACTTGACTTGAAACCTCTAAAACAGGTTAAGTTTTAAAAAAAAAACAAAAAAAAAAAACTTAAAATCACTTTCTTCCTCCCCCCCCACCTGAAACACCACACCTAGCCCAACCTCCAACCCCCACCTCCACCTGAAACACCACACCTAGCACCTCCCCCAACCGGAAATCACCTCCTGGCGCCTCCTTGACCCATCGCCACCCTTCTTCACTTTCCACCAACATATTTCTCTCTCCTCCCTTCTTCTTCTAATTCACTTCCCCACCCTCTATCCTCCCTCAAATCACCCCCCGACCCTTCGTCACCCCAAAACCACCACCCCTTCATCGGAAAACTTCATCAGCGTCTGCTGGAGAGCGCATCATTGTTCCCATCTTTGCACTTTCATGCCAGAATTTTCTGCTTGGTTTCTACAATCAGCAATTTAGTGTTGATTTTGTCAACGAAAGTTTGATTGTGTAATGTGCGGTAATGATGTTCTTGTAGGCATTTGAGAAGCTTCTAATTCCACCCACCTGAATCACCCCAACCCCAACAACATAATTCCTGATTATCAAAAAACACTTCGAAAGTTGAAATTAAAAACACACACGAAATTAAGGCTTCAATTGTCGAACTTTGATCATCAATGGCGAAAATTTCTATAGTAAGACTGGTTAGGCTTATAATAAAAATTTCCTTCCTCCAATTTATCTCTCACCACAACTTCATCCTTCTTCGGCGACGAATTCAAGAGCGAATTCATAAAATCTTCAATCCCCTGAGCAGCAGATCTGAGAAATTGCTGCAATGGCGATAAAGACGACGACGACGAAGCAGAATCGGACGAAATTGCTGCTACGACAACAACAAAGAGTGAAATCGAGAGGTTTAGAAATGGAGAATGAGGAAGAAGAAAAAGAGAGAGAATTTGATTTCTTGATCAATGGAGATTTCTTGGTAGTTGATATTTGCGAAGGAGAAAATCGCCGGTGAAGTAAATGGCGGCGAAGGAGAAAATCGCCGGTGAAGTAAATGAGCAGGGTGGGGATTGGGGTTGGGGGGAGGGGAAAGGCAGGGCAGCCTAGCAGGAGCCATGGTGGGGAAGGGGGAAAGAGATCAGTGGAGGGGAGGAGGAAAAAAGGAAATTTTTTTTTGTTTGTTAAATTTTTTTTAAAACAACCAATGAAATAACAACATGTGGACTGATTAGTGCCACGTCAGCTAGTGACCTCCTACAACAAGTTAAGAACCGGTCATGACCTACTGGAGGAATTTTGGCCTAAAGTTTGTATTATTAAAAAATAATCAAAAGTTTGTATTATTGCAAGAGAACGGGCCAAAGTTTGTATTATTTCAGTTAAAAAATCCTTTATACTATACTCTTGTGCTTTTCCACTATTGCTTAATCATGTTAAAAATTTCTTTTACCAGGAGAGAGTACAAGGACTAAGATTTACCACTTGGTCGTCTTGTGGCCTTCCTTCTCTTAAGACAACAGATCAAAACAACGATCAAGATCAAAAATATTGCTGCCATTGCTGAACTCACACCTATCTCGATGTACAACTTCTTATTCACTACAAAAAATTGAAAAATATACTTTTAGATATTATTGGAAGTACATCATATATAAATTGGAGCAGAATGAAGGGAGCTCAATGATAGACTCACACATTCAACGTTTGAAAGCACAATTACCGGTCTAGATAGGTTTCCCTGTCTCCCTTATATCCTCCATGCACCCCGTTGAGGCCGTTGTAATCAGATAAGTATATCTCCAAAGTAGAATTTATTGAAACCAAATTTTATTTTAGATATTTTAAACTATTGCATGAAGGCAACTTAATTGTAGAGTTTTTCCCTTCCAACCATTGGGCTCATAGTCGGGTTTGATTAACATTACCTCTTAACTTTTTGAAAAAATTCGACTCATGATAAGTATCAAAATATAAATTTTTTTGTCAAAAACCACCTTATAAATAAAACATGAAGTTTGTGAGAAACCACCTTATATAATTTTTTTTGTGAAAACAAACCTTAAACAAAAAAATTTTGCGAGAACAAACCGTATACCGAATTTCGTTCATTGACCCGAATTTCTGGCAAATTCCTATCATTGACTTTAAGGTTCCGACATTCACCATGCCATGTGCAAGGCACATGATTTTTTTAAACCCAACAAAATCCATGTCATGGTCAATGCAGGAACCTTGGGTCCATGATCAGAATCTGGCATAAGGTTTTACTCCCTCCGTCCCAGAATAGTCTCAACACTTTCCTTTTATGTTTGTCCCAAATTAGTTTCCACACTTCCATTTTTGGCATAGTCCCACTATTAATATATTATTTCTTTTAAACATCTTTCGCCCACACTTTACCTTTTATAAATAAAAAGTTACCCAACTTTCTCTCTTCTCTAATAAAAAATACCCACCAACTCCTATTACGTCTACTTTTTAAATAAAATATTTGATAACCACACTATAACTTATCACCATAAACTACGTGACCCAACAAGTGTTCAGATCTTTTTGGGATGGATGGAGTATTTAGCAAAAAAAAATTGTTTAAGGTTTGTTTTCACAAAAAAAAATAATATAAGGTGGTTTTTCATAAATTTGATGTTTTATAAGGTGGTTTTTTTACAAAAAAAGTCCAAAGATAAATTTATGTTCCAAGTTTTTTACATAGACGAAAACAGATCCCTTGGCATCCCCCACCTCACAGCCTTCTAATGTTAGTAAATCTTCAAATTAAGAAAGAAAAAGAAAAACCACATTTCCTAGGTATTGTGTTACCTTCTCTTCTATTATGCATTATGCAATGGCGTTGTGCTAATTAACTACTTTAACTCGGATTAAAAGGGAGCAAAAGCCCAAAACCACGGGTTAAAAAATTAACCACCTGTAGGTAAGATAGATGCAATATCAACAAAAGCATATGCCAAACGACAACTTGGTTGTACAAGCATTCCAATTTGGTGACCATTTGTCTGAAGCCTGCCTAATCCAGTTTGTAAGCAGCTGCGGCAATCGGAGGGGCGTAGATCTGGCGTGCATTCTACCTCAGGAATTAGCACTATGTTTCTTTCAAGATAAGCAACCGTTGTAGCTGATGCCAACGATGAACACCCACCAGAGGCTGCATCGAAGAGACTAATAAAAGTATGTGACAGTTGTTGATTGAATTGTCTAAACTCTGCCGGACCTTCTGTGCGAAGGAAGTATTTGGAGACATCATTGATTGAAAATATTGAGTGATTTGCGTAACAAAACATGCATACCGAATACCACACTATGGCTTCTACACTAGATGGACATCTTTGTCGAATTTCATTTGCTGCAGTCTGAATACAACTTTGGCAGATTTGATTGTCGATGAGATTGTGGCATAGGAAAAGGCCATAGACTCTGTTTGGCTTTTCTCCCGTGCTAAAATTATAGAATTTTTTTGTGTTGGAATTGGAAGTGAGATTGGATAAAAGGTAATAAAAATTCGTTTGGTATTCACTGCCCTGCTCAAATGGCCTATGCTCTGAACAGTTGCCATGTATGTACACAACTAAATCTTGAGAACTGGCAAATTTGAGCAAAAGAACTGTAAACCAAAGAAAAATGAAGATAGGTGGGCTTAAAGCAGGCACCATCTTTGTATTTTTTGGGTGTCAAAAAACCGAATCTAATGATTTTTCCCCCTATGTATATATAAGCTTTTACGTCGTGGGTATTGGTTTTGTTAGTGATGAGCAACGAGGTCGACAGATACTTGTTTGATAATTATTTGGAGGAAGACCCAAGAATTACGGGAAATATATTACAAGTACAACTATAAAAACGGACCAAGTGTAGATATGCTTGCTTTTGTTTCATACTAAAGTATGAAGCAGACATTTTCATCATTTTGAGGTTAAAATTTCACCATTAATCATTTCTAAGAGATTAAGACACTGATAAAATTATTCTAATACTATTATATCATCAATGTATATTAATATTTAATTTTTTTGATTTAGCACTATTAGTACTTGCTTGGAATTAAAAAGGTCTCTAATGTTTATCTAAGTGGCGGATCCAGGAATTTATGAATGGTGGGTCACTACCGACTAGGTTGCACATAGACGGATACGGGGGTTCGGATACGGGTACGAGTTCGGATGCACACACCCATAACGGATCATCCATGAATTTAAAAAAACTACTTGAAATAAAATCATTTCATAACTAATAATAGTTCATATTACAATAAAATACAGTGTGTTTTAGTAAAAAAAACTTGAGATATTCGGTTGCGTTTTCTTTCATTTCATTCTGAAATTTAAATTATAATTATTAATTAGATACAACAATTCAATTTGTCAAACATATCAATCAAATTCACTTAAACGATACAAATTTAATCTCATATCAACGCATTATGCATATATACCAAATAATTTCATATTAGAGGGAATCCTATCCATCTCCAACTAATTCCACCAGCAATACAACACATAAAACCAAAGGCTCATTCATGGCCTCTCCGAAAACTTCACATGATAATTGATAGGTCCAATTCTAAAAATCCTAAAACAAGGGTTTTAGTGCGTTACCTGAACACAATCAATCAAACCTTCAAAGCTAATCCAATGTTCATAACGTCATAATCATCATTCACCAATTAGCCACTGTAACAAATTCTATTGAATTAACAACAATAAATATAACAATAATAAGTCAGTAATATAACAACAATAAATTTACACCAATAATATATGTTATATCAGCAATTACCACAATAATATAAATTAACAACAATAAATTTCAAAGACAACTCATCCCACATCAATTATTAGGAAATGCAAAAGTTCAGGAAATCCAAGATCAGAGAGAGAGAAATTACACACTTGTTTACATCGATTGAGGTTCTGATAATTGAGCCCAAAAAGGAACTCCAACTAGTCTTGGTGTTGATTGCTAGTAGAGTAACCATCACAGCCACCACCATTGCCGCCTATAGCAATTTGTTGCTACTCTCACCATTCTTCCCATTCTTGTCTGCCATTTTCTTTGCCCCCGCCATTGAAACCCCAAGTCTTGCTTCAAAAGAAAAACCCCCAAACCAAATCCTGTAGAAATGAAACATTTTCAAACACCAAAATTAATCTTTCGAATAACCAAACCAAACTTCAAATACAACAAATTGAAGCATTAATTGAGCCAAAAATCAACAAAAAACGAATGCAAAAACAGAACCCTAAATCCATGAAACTAAAAACTTGAACAACAAAATTCATATTTTAGGCGAAATGGAAAGTCTAATATACCGATTGACGAGCGGATTACAAATTGAAATCTTGAGAGGGATTCGTGCTGCCAAGTTCAATCTGCCGGCGAAAGTAGTCACCATTAAGACCACGAATTTTTGGTTCTTTTTTACTGAAGAGGGAGGAAGGTAAAGTGAAGACAGAGAAAGAGATGAGAGAGAATGAAGAGAGAGAGAGGAGAGAGACTGAAAAGTAAAAAGAGAGAGAGACAGAGAGGAGAGAGTGAAACGTGAAAAGAGAGAGAGGAGGGAGACTATGTGTCAGAGCTAAGAAGACTTACTCCTCACTGTACTCTACCTTTTTTTGTTTATTTTTTTTAGAAAATTACTTCATTTTTTTTTTAAATAATGGTAGGTCACGTGACCCACCATGACTAAGCCTACATCCGCCAATTAAATTATCTTTTTAAAGGAATTGGTGCATGCATATGCTTTCTTTTGTTTCATAATAAAGTATGAAGCAAAAATTTTCATCATTTTCAGGTTGAAATTTCACCATTAATCATTTCTAAGAGATTAAAAAACTGACAAAATTATTCTAATACTATTATATCATCAATGTATTTTAATTTTCTTTTTTGTTTTAGCACTATTACTTTCTTGGAATTAACATGGTCTCTAATGTTTATATTTTTAAAAGAATTGGTGAATGCATGGTATCCAATAATGTTTAACTTTAAGCAATAGTATCAGTTGTTGTACACTAGTAAATATCCCGAGAAAGTTAATATTTTAGAAAATTATTATCGTAACGAGTATAACAAGATCTATTGTTATGACCTTAGAAGTTTTGATGATGACAAACATAAACTATTTTGCATCATACGTTGTTGTATATTTTCTAATGATACAATGTTTGCTTTTGGAAAGTCGGATGCTCAAGTTTAAAGAATGAAGATTAAAGAGTAGCTAAATTTTTCTTTATAGCAAACTATGTAACAGTGATTAACTTGGTTAAATGTTAGTGTGTGTGCTATGAGTAAAATATTATTAAAAATATGATTATTAGAATTATTTATGACTATTAGAGTTAGTAGTATAAATAATTAGAATAAACATGTTTTATAATTATTACAATTATTTATGACAACTAGAGTTAGTAGTATCCCTTAATTTTAGGAACAAAAATTGTTCAAGAAGATTATCATATCTTTTAGAGTGATCTTTGTTCAAAATATAATCTATATAAGGGATAATAATCAGTTGGAAAAACACGATTTTCAGAGTTTTAGATCGGAGCTTTATAAGAGAAAAACGAAAATAAGTGGCACATAGCATAGCACCCTATGTATTACAGACATTGCCAAGTGAATTACTTAGGAAAAATCATATCCTTTACCTGCTTGATTAAGAAGCGTTCTTTTGAGGAGAATATTTCTGTAATTTTCATAATTATAGATAGTGTTGGGTTGCGTACATGAGTTTGTATTTGATTCAACTTAGCAACACTTATAGTTAAGTGTTGGTGAGCACTACTAGAGTTAGTAGTGGGGACTTGTACCTTGAGTGATGTATTAGGAAATTCACTATTAGTGGATTTTGTGGACGTAGATCTCGGAGTAGAGATTGAACCACGTTAAAATTCTTTCGTGTCCCCATTGCTATTTATTATCCGCTTCAGTGTGTTTCAATTCAATCTCGAAATCTCAATTTCAGTTGAAACACAGTAAATGTTACAGTGCCATAGCTTTAAAAATTCAATTTTGCAAGATCAATTTTAATCATATCGATTCCATTCATTTTTAATTAATATCTTGCTAACTAACATCTATGATACTACATTTTTTTCTCACATTTAAGTAAGATAGTTGTGTTTGGGGCAGCATTTTAGGTGTGAAATGATAAAGTGATAGAATATTCTAGGTGCTAAATAGTTAGTAGTGTTTGGGGAAGCACCTATGGTACTTAGAATAACTGATATTTAGAAGTTAAAAATTTTAACTTTTTAAAATCAGGTGACTGGAAATTTTAGAAAACCTCTCTAAAATTTTCATAACAACTAATTTTACTAAAATAATTTAGCAACTCAAGCAAGTAATTTTGCCAAACACTTAGCCTAAGTAACTACCTCAGCAGTTTTAGTTACTGTCTTATCAGTTTCATCTCCATTTCAACTAATATTGCCAAATGCACCCGATATATTGTCAAAATCGACTAAATTGGCTTCCACAAAGTACTGATTAGTAGACTCAAGAGAACGAAGGCTCTAAAAGCTAGTCATCAACGTAAAATATCCATGTATAAGCATCATCAAACATCGGATCTTAAATATAGCTTTTTCTATAAACAAAACTTTTGCTTAATTACTTTTCCCTCATTTTATAATTAGTATGCTTAATTACAGAACTGTAGACTTTCAGCATTTTGCCAAGTACATATTACCTCTCACATGTCCAAGATGATGAATTTATACGGGAATTTTTATCATACACCCGGGTGTACCATGCTCATGGTACACCCAATGTTATTTTTTTACTCATTGCTCATTTAAAACATCCAAATAAGCATAATCACATAATAGGTAGAGTTTCAAATGAACAAAAAATAGTCTTGGGTGTACTATGCACATGGTACACTTCGGATATATGGTGAATGCACTCAATTTATACAATATGAACTTCAACTGATTTTTGATGATTCAGCGAATATATGTTCTTTTATATACCGGGCCTACAATATATCATACATTTGAACATATCAATTTAATTAAGGAAAAATTCCAAGCAATATATACTTATCTCAGAGAATTGTTCAGATCTTTATGTATTAAGTGTACATCACTACAATTCTACAACGGGTAGCGTCATCTGTATTATTGATTTGACTAAGCCAAAAAGTCAGTCACTTTTGTTATACCTATGTTTTACGAAATCGTAGTTGATCAGTTAATTAATTCATATGTACTTTGTCATATTCTTGTTTATTTTACTGCTAAATTATGATGAAAATTCAGCTTCCACTAAATTTATGACAAGGAAGATTGTTGTTTTATGGTTTCTGGAAGTGCTGCGTTAGTCAATCTGATTTTCCGAGAGAGCAACAAAAGTAATAGAATATGTTGGATATTAGGAAAGCTTTTGTTATGATGGAAACAATTGACAAGCAAAGAAAGATGAGAATAGTTAACACATAGATTTACGTGGTTCACCAACAATGTGTTAGCTACATCCACATGCAGGGGATAAACTGATTTAATATCATTGAGGAGAGAGTATACAATATATTGTTAGGAATAAGTATCAAAGGCGCTAACAAATTAAGCAATCGAAGTATAATTTGTGAAAATCAACAGACATGAATAAAAAATCTAAGAAATAAACAACACTTAAGATTTATCATGGACTTTTAATATGAGATGATGATACAAAGAGACCATTCACTCTAAACTCTCAAATCTCTCATTAGAAGTCTCTTTAAAAGAATTCTCTCTTACTTTATGAATGTTAGTCTCACTTATGGGACTATGACTGCTTAGAAAATTCTCTTCTAAAAAAATGTCTCTCTCCCCCTCCCCCCTCTCCTCCCCCTCTCCTCCCCCCTCCCCCTTTCCAAAAATCGACCCTCCACCGGGAAAAACCCCGGACCCCCCTCCCCTGACTAACAATGTGGTGGCCCCTGTTTCCTTGCAGGTTCAAGTGGTTCAAGCGTCAAAAGGGCAGGCTCAATCAAGCTTCTCAATGTCCTACCGCGACTCCGTAGCAGTTCAGCACCTGTTTTCTAGGGAAACCCCTTCAGTGACATCTCCACCTCCATCCTTCAATGAGCAAGCTGATGTTTTCCTCCCCATCTCGGACTCAGCGTACAAGACCCTGTGCAACCCCTAGGAGAATGCCATAATATCTAAACCCTGCGGAAAATCCTTCTCCTCAGACTACGTAGCAGCCACGGTCCAAAAAATATGGAAAACCACTTCCTGCTCTACTACTCCATTAGGAAAGGGCTTCTTTGTCTCTAAATTAGAATACACATCTGAACTTCAAAGAGTTCTCTCAAATGGTCCATGGTTCATAAATGGAACTTTTCTTTCCATCCAAAAGTGGACCCCGGGCTTCAAACCCTCCGTTGCCGTCATCCATATCCTCCCAGTATGGGTGGAACTCCCCGAAATTCCAGTCGAATTTATAAACCTTGAAATGTTATCCTCCATAGGAAACTGCCTAGGGTCTTACATAAGAGCAGACATGAGAGCAATCAAAGAAAATAAAATGAGGCTTGCAAAAATACTTGTTATGATAGATGTTTCCTCAAAGAAGAAGGAGTTCATTTGGCTTGGAGCGATCAAACAACGTATAGTTTACAAAGAATGGCCACGCCTGTGCTCGGAATGCTACCAGGTGAACCGTCATGCATCAAGTTGCTCCCTCTTCATCCAACCAGACCCTCAAAGTCAACCCGCATCGTCCTTCTCAAAAGGCCCAGTGAAAAAACAACATCAAAAACCAAACTACCACCCCAATGCGGAGCAAGCCAATGAAAAAGACTGGACCATGGTCCAAAGTAAATCCAAAAGAGTTGAAGCCCAATTGGGGAAACAAGCTTGGGTCAGAAAGGAAAGTACAAAAGAGGTTTTCATTAAAAGTAACAACCCTTTTGAAATCCTTCCTGAAGAAGGTACTGCTAGTTCCTCAGGAAGCGGAAAGTGGGAAGTCATCCCATCAAATCACCGTCCTATCACCATCATCTCCCCTCCGCCACCCTCAAAAGAAATTTCAAAAAAGCCTACCCTAGCCGTTCCTGCCACCACGCAAAAAATCTCCATCTCAATCCCTTCAATGACACAGCTTGTCAATTTCCTTACCCATAATATAAACCCCTCAAACTCCCAGTCTCTTACCCTCACAAGTTTTAACCCAAAGAGAGAAAAGAGAGGAAAAAATGATGAGTTATCAGGCAAAAATTTTCCCTCACCAGAAAGAGACCCAGCGGATGCGCCCTATCTCTCGGACCCCACCTTCAACCGGGGATTCATCATGCCTCCGGTGAAACTTCCAAAATCAGTCCATGTCATCCTATCGCAAGCAACATTAGTGATCACCAGTACCCCCCTTTGATGACCTTCCTAGAGGTCTATATCAACCACTACAGCTACTACATCATGGACATACACGGGGAGTGGCATCTAGTCCACCCTTGGATACTGAGGGAGGTCATCCTCCACCCGGAGAATGTTCCACATAATTTCCTCCAAATGAACATGGTAACCATGGAGAGCCCGGGCAGATTAGTACCGGCACACATTCCAAGTTTCTCGGACGTCGGCAGATTCTCCAAGATCATCCAACTAGTCCTCACTTGGTGGACAGAGCATCTCAAGAAAGAATTGAGCTTCACACCCATCCCGTGGGAGCTCGAATTCATTTGCGACCCAGTACCCGTTCTTCCCAACGAGCGAAAGGCATTGTCGATTACCGAGGATTGGCTTATGGTTCAAACCGTAAGCGGAACAAACAACATCAAATGGATCCGCCTAACCAAGCCATGCCAACAAATGACATTGAAAGCTGCATGAGGATACTCGAAGAAAGATGGGTTGATCATGTCAAGACTGAAAATGAAAATCAACGACGAGGAGGTATACAGTACATCAACAAAGGAGATGATCATTCCCAACTACCACACCCCAAGAGTGGTCCTCGCGAAGCTCCTAGCTCTGCCGCAACTTAACCCGGGGATGTCAGTGCTTCTATGGAACGCGAGGGGAGTTGCGCGCCCTAGTTTTCACAGGAACATCAAACAACTAATTAAGGACCATGATCCTATGATGATCATTATTACTGAGACCCGAGTCACCAGGCCAAACATTGAGGAAATTATTGAGAACCTGCCCTTTAACTCCTTTGAAACAGTTGAACCTCGAGGCTTCACCGGAGATATCCTTATCATGTGGAACCGTGGACTGCACTCTTTCACGACCATATGTAAGGAAACCCGCGCATATCCACGGAGTGATTCGGGTACACAACAATAAACCCTTTATTATTTCTGTTATTTACTAAAACACGAAACACAAAAGTAGGCTTGATATGTGGAAAAGTTTAGTAGATACATAAAAAACGATTAATATGCCTTGGTTCATTCTCGGTGATTTTAACCAAATTGCTTTTGCTCATGAAAAAATCGGGGAAAACCCCCCAAAGAGTACAAAATGAGAATTTACAGAGAAACTATGAATGATTGTAACTTGACCGACTTGGGATTTATTGGGAGTAAATTCACTTGGTTCAACAAGAGAAAATCTAAACCTATATTTGAGAGACTTGATAGATGTTGGGCATGCCCTTCATGGTTCATGGACCACCCTCACGCTATTGTAAACAATCTGCCACGTCTCTCTTCAGACCATAACCCGGTCCTACTTTCCCTAGCCCAGCCCACAAATTTATAAAAACAAAACTTCTTCAAACTAGAACCCATGTGGCTGAGTGAACCCACTTTCGAACCTTGGCTAAACACCACTTGGCCCTCCTATTCAGATAATCTCACTGCCAAACTTCTGAGACTTAGTAGGGACATTCCATTATGGGCCAAGGAAAATTGTGACATTTTAAAAACAAAAAACGGCCCTAGCCAGATTAAAAGGAGTCCAACAAGCATTAGAAAATGACATTAACAACCACTTCCTTTTCGACTTAGAGGTTTTGTTAAATAATGAAATTGAAAACATCCTTGATCAAGAAGAAATATATTGGCAGATTAGATGTAGGTTCAATTGGCTCCTTCAAGGAGATCGGAACACACACTTCTTTCACATGACTACCATCCTTAGACGCAATCATAATAAAATCGTCATGCTAAAAGATGTGTGGGAAATTCTTTCACAAATCCAGAACACATTAAAAACATGATCTCAGACTATTACAAAAACCTGTTTACTTCGGACCAGGCCTCGACTCCTCCAAATTTAATCTCCCTACAGTCTACAGATTGCAGCACCATTCCCTCGAATATTGAGATAAAAGACGCAGTGATCTCCATCAATGGCACTAAAGCACCCGGTGATGACGGCTTCCATGCCATCATTTTCCACAAATATTGGGAGAAATTCAAAGATGTGTGCAATACCTTTATTAAGAACATCTTCCAAAATAAAACTGTGCCACCCACTCTAAATACCACGCTTATAACTCTAATTCCAAAAAATAGACTATCCCCTTAGAGTGAAAAATTTTCGTCCTATTAGCCTAGTGAACACTTTCTATAAAATAGTGTCCAAAATTCTAGTGCATAGGATAAGACTGTTTATTCATGATCTTATCTCGTCGAATCAAAATAGTTTCATACCGGGAAGGGGCTCTGAGGTTAACTACATAATAGCTACCGAAATTTTACACTCGATGAATAAAAAGAAGGGGAAAAAAGGTCTCTTTGCACTAAAACTAGACTTGGAAAAAGCTTATGATAGATTAGAGTGGCCGTTTATTGAGCACTGCTTACACTATTTTAATTTCACCTATGACTCCATTAAAATAATAATGAGTTGCGTCACTTCTGTATCGACAAGCATCCAAGTCAATGGAAACCGCACAACTCCTTTTACCCCATCGAGAGGAATTAGGCAAGGAGACCCACTATCCCCTTACATTTTCTTCCTATGTCTAGAATTCCTATCTAGGAAAATTCACGAAGCCTGTGGGAGTAAGCATTGGAGCCCTTTCAAAGTGAGAGGTGGAAAAATGGAAATCTCACACCTTCTTTTTGCTGATGATATCATCCTTTTTGGTGAAGCTAACATTAACACTCTAACTTCCCTAAAACACATTCTAAGTAACTTCTTTCAAATGTCCGGTCAAAAAGCAAATGAAGAAAAAAGCATGCTCTATTTTTCTAACAACACGCACCCGAACATTAGAGATGACTTCGAGCAGGATCTAAACATTTTAAGTACCAATGACCTTGGAACTTATCTAGGCTTCCCTCTCTGCCATAAGAAACCTTCGAAGAACAAACTGAATTTCCTGGTGGATCAATTTACATCTAAACTTGCTACCTGGAAAGCCAAATCCCTCTCTAAGGCTGGAAGAATGATTCTGATTAACTCAACCCTCCAAGCTATTCCTAGATACTTCATGCACACTATATCCTTTCCAAAATCCATTACTAACAAACTTGATTCTATTTGTAGCAACTTCTTTTGGAATAGTAAAGAAGGCAAAAGAAAGATAACTTGGATCTCTTGGGAAAAAATTTGTAATACAAAAAACAATGGAGGCTTAGGTTGTTTAACAAACAGTAACATTAACACTCATAGCCTTGCCCGCCTATGTTGGAAACTTGATAATGATACAAACTGGGCCGCAAGCTTCATTCATGATAAATATGTTGGTAACAAAAATGAACCCACGAGTTTCGCTAACGGATCCCATATCTGGAAAAGTATTGGAAGGGGTTGGGAAAGCTACAAGGAAAGTATAGTGTGGAAAATAGGTAACGAAAAATCAATTAAAATTTGGACCGATGCTTGGCTAGAGGAAGACAAGCTTAGATCTTTAATCCAAGGACCTTTACAAAGAAATGAAGATCAATATACCCTTGACCTCCTCACTAACAATTCTATCAAGAACATCATCTCCTTCATACTCCCTGAGAATCTAATGGAAAGGATTAACGCGGTTAGTTTCACCCAAAATGAGGACTCCCATTATTCCACTTGGACTAAAATTAATTCGTTTAATTCAAAAAAAGCTTCGGAAAACATCATCAAAAATAAAAAAGTGAAGGAGTCTTGGGAGTGGATATGGAACTTTCCGGGCCACCCAAAAATGAAATTTTACCTTTGGCAAATCTGGTGGAAGAGAATGTCGTGCAACACCAACATAAATGCGATCTGTAATTCTCATAATATTAACTGCACCTTCTGCCCCCATAATCTTGAAGACATGGATCACATCCGGCTTTGTCCCCGAGCCGCTGAAGTTTGGCTACAAGCTAACATCACCGTTGACCTCTCTCTCCCTTTCAATATATGGATTAAAAATGGTCTAACCACCCCCTCAAACAACACAAACACTCCTTCAGCAAAAGCCCTCTTTTTCTTCATTATCTGGGGGCTATGGCTTCGAAGAAATTCTTGGACCTTTCGAAAACACAACATCAATTCCACCCTTCTCCTTAAAAACGCAACTTGGGCCGCCACCGAATGGTTTTTCACCAAAACCAAACTAAGGTGGGATTAGCTCCCAAAGATACCACCAAACCTGATTGGAAACTGCCACTCCCATCCCAGCTTAAAATAAATACAGATGGTTAATTTTTCTTGAAATAAAAAAAAGCTTACTTTGCAGCAGTATGTAGAGATAGCACAGGTAACTGGGTGGAAGGAATTGAGTTTTCTACCTATGCTACGGATGCGACCGAGACCGAACTTAGGGGAATACAGATGGCTCTAAATGGGTGCCAACAGAACAGTTGGAAGAATTGTATAATATCGTCGGATTGTATGCTGGCTATCAAAGCTATTATTGAAACCACGAATGTCAGTAACAACTTGACCTTTATTGCTTCATTATGCAGGGAGTTGCTCCAATCCCAATTGGACGCAGGCACTAAGCTCGTGTATGAAGGTAGGGGAGCGAACAAGTTAGCAGATAGCATTGCCAAATCAGCTAAGGATCGAGTGCTAGATGTTAACAAATTTTGTATTTTATATAACCCTCCCCCGGATTGTATTAAGTTCTATATGTTAGACAAGTTAAGCTGTGGAAATACTTCCCACAACCAACAACTGGGTGGCTTGAATCCAACTATGGATCAAAGCTCACAGCACTTAAACATTTGCTAGTATTAATATATTATCCTTCGTAACCAAAAAAAAAAAAGTCTCACTTATGGCATATTATAAATATACGGCCTCAAACAATTTATACTAGGGCACAACCATAAGCCTAGAAAACTTTGGATAACCGAACAAAAAGAGGATAATCCGCTTAGGCGGCAAAACCCAGGGTCGAGCCCTCAGGTAGACAACAGCTGGGCAGTAGCTTGGTGTCGCATTCCCTTGGGGCTTGGGGTTCTCACCTGCGTGCTGCTGCAGGTCTAGCTTGCTTGTCGTGGCTCGTCAACTAAATGATATCTACTTGCCGCAAGCACATGATGGTACACATACCTCCTTCATGAATCATCTTCAAAACATACCCAACATAGAGTATATGGAGGCATAATAGGATTTTAAGATTTATTTAATATCCTTCTAATAACCTCAACAAAGTAGGCTAAAATAAGGATCAAATCAAAAACACTAAACAGTAAACTCCGGATAATGTAAGCTTGTTGGCCACCACTTCGACCTTCCTGCTAGGTATAGTTTGTTGGCCACTATATTAACCTCTCTTTCTGGCAGAGGAATAGATAAAAGAAATTAGTAGCAGATCATAGAATCTAAGCAACAATCATTTAAAAGATTGAGATTTCATTGATGAGCGGTAACTTACATTGAAATCATATTTTACCATTAAACCTTATTTAAGGGAGACTTCAAGAGGAGTGACAAACTACTAATTCAACTGCAGATCCAACCCAAAGCCAACAAAGAGACAATCGAAGGAGGAAATTTTGAGTTCCATATCTGCAACCGAAATCCCAAGGGGAGAAATGAGCAAGAGCATCGGGTACTTTTATTTCCCTCCATTACCACAAAGGACCAAGAAATTGGAGAAAAATTACAAGCAAAATAAAAAAAAAATTCAACTATTTAATAAATTAAATTAAGGTCTTTGTCTTTGCAGTTGATCGCCTTAACCAGATTAGAATTGTCATTCTACAAGTAAAGAACCAGTTATTTACACATTTGTTCACACTATTGATGAATCTAAAAACCAAGTCATAGTTTGTGAACAATATTTTTTATATTTTGAATGATTATTCAATTTTTCTACCATTAATGTTATTTAACTGAAGTTCACTAATACGTCTAAAACAGTGTTGTAAGTGGTTATAAAGATATTACTCTCCAATAATATTTATTTAAAAGTTTATTTTAGTGAACATTAATTGATAACATTCTAGATGAAATTAATGGGTAAGTTTTTTGGGAAATTCCCATTGGTAATCTTGTAGTTTTTCGATTTCCCAATAATAACCCTGCTGTTTTCAAATTCCCAAAAATGACCTTGTACTCTTGTTGAATTCCCAAACGTGACTTTTTCGTTAAATTTCCGTTATATCTAACCGTTAAATCAATAAATGCATATCGAAATGTTTCTGGAATCAAATTGAGGGGCATCAGATCGTTTTTTGTAAATTTCGACCTCAAATTTGACCCATATAGGGCTAAATTAACCCCCAAAACTTTGACATGGCTATATTTTTTCGGCACAAAAAATAATGCACGCAAATCGAGATGTTTCCGGAACGCAAATTATTCCGAAAAAATTGCCCTTTCATGGTTTTGGGGGTCATTTTAGCCCTATATGGTACAAATTTGAGGTCGAAATTTGCCAAATTCGATCAGATTCACCTCTATTTGCAAAAAACGATCAGATTCACCTCTATTTGCATTCAAGAAACATCTCAATTCGCGTGCATTGATTTAACAGTTAGATTTAACGGAAATTTAACGGAAAAAGTCACATTTGGAAATTCAACAAGAGTACAAGGTCACTTTTGGGAATTTGAAAACTACAGGGTTACCATTGGGAAACCGAAAAACTACAAGGTTACCCATGGGAATTTCCCAAGTTTTTTCTGGCAATTAACGCTTCATTTGTAGTTGGACGTATGAGCTATCAATAGAATATAATTTTAAGTTCATTTTAATCACATAAAATAAAATAAAATAAGATCATGTTCATCGATGATCTTCTAAGTAAGAGCAATATACTTAGCATTCTGAGGTACACGTACCATATGTTTGCTTAGAATGTAACATGGCCGAATTCAATCTCCTTAGAGTTATTGTCGTAATCACATACAACAAATATAGATACTATTCAAAAATCCAAGATGCGTCTCGTTGTAAAAGCATTCTATGTGTCGTTCGCTTTCGCTTTCCATACCTTCAACGAGGAGACAACTCAGTAATAAAATCCTCTACCGGGATTCCATAACTTCCATGTGAAACTGTTGCCGTCTCTTGCTTGTAAGGAAAAGCTGGAGGAGAAGTGGGTGATGGAAGATTGACATGTAATTCGGTGTTAAGCATGATTAAAACTGAAGCCAAGTTAGGTCGTTTGGTGGGATCTTCTTGTGTGCACAATAACCCAACTTGTATACATCTTTCAATTTCAGTTCTAGAGAAATTTTGTGCTAATGTTGCATCCACCATGCTCAAATGCGCCCCTTTGTTCCAAAGTCTCCATGCCTGAATTTTCATGTTTGAAAGAAGTATAAGCAACAAAACTCCAGTTCATCGATAAGTGATCTGGAATTATTGGAAAAGTGAACTTACATAGTTTAGGAGGTTCTCTTCTTGTGCAATTGGGTCTGAAAGATTCCTCGATCCGCTAACAATCTCTAGAAGTATGACACCATAACTAAAGATATCTGATTTTATTGAAAAATGCCCTGTTGCTACATATTCTGGAGCCATATATCCGCTGCATAATGTGTAATTTATAATAGCTTGGACATATGAATAACATAAAATCTAATGTGATACTCTCGTTAGCATATATAAGTATAGATTTTCCATTTGCTTTTTTCTATGTCGGTTATTGATGACCACAAACTCTCAGCAATATACCTAAGAGCTTTAGCAACTTATCATTTTAGACACCTAAAATACCTCCCCAAACAGAGCCAGTATAAGAAAAGCTAGTCATGTGAGAGTTTTTTTGTTCGATTCGTCTGAAATATCAACGTATAGATTCAAGATATCAATTTTGTATAGTTTTTGTTAACACATTAAAGATATTAATAGTCAAATTATGAATAGAAGGTATACAACCTGAAAACAATGAAAAGAAAGCAATGAAAAGTCTTGTGTGAGATCGTCTTAGTCTAAGACATGACTTAGATGGGTAGCAATTCAAGCCAGATATCTATTGGTTTAATCCAACATCTATTAGTTTAACCCTTCACATCTAGCAGTTTAACCCATCACGTCTATTAGTTTAACCCGCAATGTTTATTAGTTCAACGCACAACATCAATTGATCTGCTTAAACCAGACATCTATTAGTTTAAACCCATAAACTGATACTCTTATGCCCATAAACTGATAGTTACTCGTAAACTGATTATAGGACCTTGCCCCCATTATTCTAAACGGGTGTAACATGCAGGACCTTGTATCCTCGTTATTCTAAATGAGTGAGACGCATCTCACATGATACACTTTAACGCACCAAATATAAAGTTTGTTAAGCGTGGAATAATGTACTCCGACTTAAATCACCAAGCAAACTTTATAATTAAAAGCACATGCCGGTTATTGAAATTTTAATCAAGACATTTTAATCTTCTTGATTCATTTATAAGTGGTTAAGAATCAAGACATGTCGGTGATTGAAATTTTAATCAAGACATATTAAGAATTCGATCAAGCCAAAACATATTCTTAAATAATTACCTATAGCAGTGTAAGCAGAAGACTCTTTTCTTTTCTTTTATAAAAGAAAATGAGAGCATCGATGTGTAACTAGTTATATCTTATCTAAGCTTAATAATATGGTTCTCCGTTTTCTCTCAAAAGGTTTTATTTTGTCTAATGGTTATATTAATTCCTATATGATCAGTGAATTTTAGCAAACATGTTTGGGTCATGTAAACCAATTACTCAAAATCTTACAATGTTCCTCCAATTTTGCTCGTATAATTTCCTTGAGTTTGATCTCCTCCAAAAAGCTTTGCCATGCCAAAATCTGCAATTTTTGGATTCATCTCTCCATCTAACAAGATGTTACTCGGTTTAAGGTCTCGATGAATAATTCTAGGATTTGAATCTTCATGTAGGTATTGTAGTCCTCGTGCAATTCCAACTATGATCTTGTAGCGAGTCCCCCACTTCAAATTTGCTCCTCGTTTAGCATCTGCATATATATATATATTTATACACTTTCAGAATATCTTGAGATTACAAAATGTTTAATTTGTTATTCGGTTCAGTTTTCAGTAGGTTTGAAATTGTACGCCGAACTAATAAAAATACAAAAAGTACAATCAAGTAATTAGTTGTGGATTCGCAAAGTATATATGATTAGTGGATGTATGACTGATTTTAAATTCATCATCCAAACGCTATTACATGACTTAAAGTGTTGAAACCAAAAATTGGAAATGAGCTGTGATAAGAAGTTGGCTATTCTTCCATATTATACAATTGAAAGTCATGTGGTAAATTGCTATTAATGTAAGTGGGTTAGAAATTTTTTAGATATTAGCTACCCATATATATGCAAAGTGTAAAAAAAACTCGTTGATAAAAACAATTATATTACTTGAACCCAAATGGGACATTAGATTTAGGCACCCCATATAAATTTGTACTGTTTTTGAAACAACAATCTCTCAAATTTTCAAACCCCCCAAATTGTAAGGCCTAATGCTATTGGTCAGTTGCATATATTAGAAAATTATTATTATAGATAGCAACAAACAAAGTAAAACGAACCAAATAGATATCGATCAAGGCTCTTGTTTGGCACAAACTCATAAATCAGCAACATCTCATCCCCTTCTAAGCAAAATCCATAAAGTTTAACAAGATTTTTGTGCTGAAGCTTAGCTGCTAAACAAGCCTCCGTCTTAAACTCTCTAATTCCTTGTCCTGTAGCATTCGAGAGCCTCTTAACAGCTACTGATTGTCCATCTGAAAGTGTCCCCTGAAATCATCATTTTTTATCACATGATTAATACTTTTCTGATTTTCTGTAGCAAGACCGAGCATGAAAACATCATTGACATTATAATCTATCTTACCATATACACGATACCAAATCCGCCCTGTCCGAGTTTGTTGGCTTCGGAGAAGTTGTATGTCGCAGCTTTGATGGAATTGAAATCTATGTGCAAGCTTTCCATGCTTTCCATCTCTTCTAGTCCTGCATTTACATGTGGAACATAGTGAACTTTTTAATTTTTAACTTTTACTTTCTTTTATTGATATTTACTAGGAAGGGAGAGTGCAAGAATCAATTTTTACCAGCTAGTTTTTTTGTGGCCTTTCTTCTCTTAAGACAAGAGATAAGAATAGCGACGAAGACTATTGATACTGCCGCTATTGCTGAAATGATTCCCATTCCGATGTATAACTTCTTATTCGGTTCTGAAAATTAACAAGATTTTCTTCATTAGGAGAGCATATGTAAAATGAAACGAGCTTTCTTGCATTATTTTTCATGATATTGCACAGTAAAGAGATACAACTTCTTAGATGTGACACGCCAAATCATTAGTTGATCGTGCGAAGTTGGCTTCTTGATTAGTCTAAATAGGGTTATTGATAATCCATAGAATGGTATTACTGATAAGAATTTTTAAGGTTATGATTCGGTTGTTGTGGAGATCATCATATCTGGGCTGGGATTTTGAATGGTCCTTTTCACGCCAAGACGTCATTTTAGACCTAGCTTCCGGGACGGGATTTTGTGCCAAAAATCCAGAAAAATTAGGTTTTTTTTGGGCTTGTGACTAATTTAGGCTAAAAATTACTTTGGGATCGACAATCACGAACAAGAACTGAAAGTTTTTGTCCCAAAGTCAAAACAGACTAGGAAAATCTGCTTGAACCAGGGGTTACTCAAATGTAGCACCATTATAATGTGTGATTTCATAAGGAAGAAGGGCTGAAAGTAAACTTAATACCAATATCATATGGTCTTTGGCGGGGTTGGAAGGTGATGGCAGACGTATACATGATCATGGGTTGGGCAACTTATCCATAATAAAAACCCTTACAAGCTAAACGATCAGGCCAGCCTAACTTTTTGACTGGATATTTCTGTCCAAAGCTGCTAAAATCTGCCCATGCCAATTTGGACTTTTTTTGAGCCTAAAGCTAAAATTATAAAGGTTGAAACAGACGTTTCAAAAGTATAAATTATACTCCCTTTGTCTTATCGATACAGTTTGACTTTTGCACATTCTAATGCACAAATTTAACAATTATTATAGCTGATATTCTATTACTAAAAGTTAAAATTAGTTCATATTCTAGAAATATATATTGAGACAAATCAAAGAACATATTATATACTTATATTTGTCTTTAAATATTAGTGTAAATATATGGTCTAAGTATGTTACATATGAATATTCCACATGGTCAATTTATATATATTGACTATTATGGTGCGGACCGAGTACCCAAATCCCAAAAAAAAAGTGGCTAGAAACTCGGTCGGGCCTAACCCAGTGTTTGGGTTAAAGAATTCTACTAAAAACCAGACCTTCAAGCTAAGCTCATAATGATTTTCTCTAGATGATGATAATTATGCAGTGAAGAACTAGCTAGCAAGTACAGTTTATTGTGCCTACCTGCAGGTAATAAAATTGAGGTATCAAGAAAAACATTCATCAAACGGCAACTTGGCTGCAGAACTAATACTAGCTGTTGACCTTCTGTCTGAAACCTGCTTAGTCCAGTTTGTAAGCAGCTGCGGCAATCCGAGGGGCTTAGATCTGGAGTGCAATCTACCGACGGATTCATTGTTATATCATTCTCAAGAATACCAACTGTTGTGGCTGAAGCCAATGATAAACACTGAGCAGAAGCCACGCCGAAGAGACTGATAAATGTGTTCGACAATTGTTGATTGAACCTACTATACTCAGTTGGACCATATGTGTAATGATAGTATTTCGAGACATCGTTAATGGCGAATATGGAGCGATTAGCATATCTTAACATGCATAAAGAGTACCACAGTATCGCCTCTACGCTAGATGGACATCTTTGCAAAATTTCATTTGCTGCAGACTGAATACATCTTTGGCAGATCTGATTTTCGACGACGCTGTTACAAAGGAATAGGCCGTAGACTCTATTTTGGTTTACTCCAGTGGTGAAATTATAGAACTTTTGTGTGTCAGAATTTGAAGTGAGATTGGATAAAAGGTAATAAAGATTGGTTTGGTATTCACTTCCTTGATCAAATTGGCGACCATCTGAACAGTTGCCATGTAAGTAAGTAGAACTTATGTCTTGCGAAATTACAGCTTTTATCAGAAGAGCTGTAATTGCTGTAAGACAAAGAGATGATATGGTGGTTGGGTTCACCATTTTTTCTATGTTTTGTGGGTGAAGAAGTTGTTTCGGTCTGCTGGAGGATTGATTTAGTTTTGTCAACTCGGAGCTTCCGTGAACAATTGAACGTGCTATTTTAATAATCCATTCAAATTAATGAAAACCCAATCATGTATTTTTTTACAAACTAGACAGTGACTTTGGGTGGGTAACATTTGCCGAATGATAAATAATGGTTACGATCCGAGTTAGGCTATGTTCAGTCCACATTATTTTTGCTTATTTTAGATCAGATTATATCATATCAGATAAGTTCAGATCATGCTTATATTTAAAAACTTATTATTATTATTATTATTATTATTATTATAATAATTATTATTATTATTATTATTATTATTATTATTATTATTATTATTATTGTTGTTATTGATATCGTGATTATTATGATGATTATTATGATTATTAGTATTACTAACGCTATTATTATTATTATTATTATTATTATTATTATTATTATTATTATTATTATTATTACTATTATTACTATTATTATTATTACTATTATTATTACTATTATTATTTAATTGTTATTATTATTGTTGTTGTTGTTGTTGTTGTTGTTGTTGTTGTTGTTGTTGTTGTTGTTGTTGTTGTTGTTGTTGTTGTTGTTGTTGTTGTTGTTGTTGTTGTTGTTGTTGTTGTTGTTGGTGTGGTTGTTGTTGTTGTTGTTGTTGTTGTTGTTGTTGTTGTTGTTGTTGTTGTTGTTGTTGTTGTTGTTGTTGTTGTTGTTGTTGTTGTTGTTGTTGTTGTTGTTGTTGTTGTTGTTGTTGTTGTTGTTGTTGTTGTTGTTGTTGTTGTTGTTGTTGTTGTTGTTGTTGTTGTTGTTGTTGTTGTTGTTGTTGTTGTTGTTGTTGTTGTTGTTGTTGTTGTTGTTGTTGTTGTTGTTGTTGTTGTTGTTGTTGTTGTTGTTGTTGTTGTTGTTGTTGTTGTTGTTGTTGTTGTTGTTGTTGTTGTTGTTGTTGTTGTTGTTGTTGTTGTTGTTGTTGTTGTTGTTGTTGTTGTTGTTGTTGTTGTTGTTGTTGTTGTTGTTGTTGTTGTTGTTGTTGTTGTTGTTGTTGTTGTTGTTGTTGTTGTTGTTGTTGTTGTTGTTGTTGTTGTTGTTGTTGTTGTTGTTGTTGTTGTTGTTGTTGTTGTTGTTGTTGTTGTTGTTGTTGTTGTTGTTGTTGTTGTTGTTGTTGTTGTTGTTGTTGTTGTTGTTGTTGTTGTTGTTAGTATTACTTTATACATTACTATTACGATTAATATTGCTACTATATACTAGTACATTTGTTCAAAAGGATTATTATTATTATTATTATTGTCGTTGTTGTACTTAATAATTATTCATATTGGTAATTATTATTAATATCGTTACTATTATTATAAATGTCATTGATATCACTATTTCAAGCTATTTGTGTTCAAGAAGAAGAATGTTATTTTGACATTTATAGGTGTTCTTTTTTATATTCGTTCTAATTAACAATTTTGATATGCGATGTTCTTTTTGATGTTGTACATGTAAAGAACATGATAATAGTATATGATGTTTATTTTTTTTGAACAATTTTGGCAGAATAATATAAAATATATGTTACTAGTTTATATAAAACATGAGTAGCTAGGGATACCTAATGGTGTTGGCATCACCTTCAAATTTCCCCCTACACGGGATTTCAACTTATTTTTAAAAACAAAGTTTATATAGAACAGGACAATGATATAAGAAGAATATTTAACAATTTTGTTCAAGATCATATGATTATATATATTTATAGGTTTATTGATGATGAAAAAAGAACAATTGATTGATATAACAAAAAAATTATTGTTAGTTAAATCCAAACATGTCATCAATATAAAAATAACATCTATCTTTTAAATTTTTTTTAAGGGAACATCTATCTTTTATTTTAGAATGTGTTCTTTAAATATATTTTGTACGCTCTTTCAATACATGTTCTTCTTTTTATTATCATTATATGTTCTTTCATTACTACCTAAATTCTTATTATAAATGGACCTTAGACATGAACAATATGTTCTTTTTACCACAAATAATATTTTTTTTAACCAAAAATATGTGTTCTTTTATTTTTAATTGTATGTTCATATACTATGTGTTCTTTTTCAAAAAAAACTAATTATGCTATTATTATTATTATTATTATTATTATTATTGTTATTATTATTATTATTATTATTATTATTATTATTATTATTATTATTATTATTGTTATTATCAAAAGTTGTGCATAGTAATAAAATGATAGTAATAGTAATACTAGTAATGAAATACAAAGTAATAATACTATAAGTAATCATATGTTTTATAAAAGATAAGTTCAGATCAGATAAGAAAAGTCCAGATCATATCAGAAAAAATAAGTTCAGATTAGATCAGATAAGTTCAGATCAGTAAAAATAAGGTGAACTAAGTGTGAAAAGATGTTAGTAATAGGATATGTCAGCAATTTTACATATATTATGTACGAAGGCGGATCCATGAATTTAGATTTTGGGATCCCAACGAAATCAACCAAGTAGACAATGAACACATAATATATAAATTAAACAATCATTTCATCATATATTTACAATTTGTTTAGATAGGTAATATGAAAGGGCCTTCCGAACCTGAATCTCTCGTAGGTTAACTTAACCGAACCTAAATCTCTCGTTGGTTAACTTAACCCGAATGGGCTAGATACTTTGAGTGTGGGAGGAAGGGTAATGAGATCCCCTCTCCCAAAGTGTCCCTACTCCTTAGTGGAGCCCCCACACATATTGCAAATGAGAAATTGAGTTTTAGCAATTATAAATCAAAAAAATTATACTCCCTCTGTTTTTTATCTTTCTCACTTGCAATCTTGATACTATTCATACTTAGAGATAATCTTCTCAATTTATAAGAAAAAATATAATTATGTGTGGTCTTGTGTGATTTTTCTGAGTTAGTACTTTATCAATATTTAACTTTTTACTAATATATAGAGAATGATATTTATGTACAGAGACGTACATTGGAAAACGTACACAGGATAGTGAGAATGATAAAGAAAAGATGGATAAAACAAAGAGTAACTTGAACGAGTAGACAACTCGGTAATACCATCTTGAACGACGTAGTCTAAAAAATAATTTTGAACAATGATTACATTTCTCATGTGTAGCAACACCCTGAGTCAAATTAAAGCAATTAATCACATTGTTAATATGGTTTCCTCACTACATGCCCCTGAGTTTTGACGAAATTCACCATACACCCACCAAGTTTTGAACATTCACCATTGGGCCTCGACTTTAATACAAGTCATTGAACATTAGTCCTTAATCAACTTAATTAATCCCTATCAACCCTTATTAACTCATAATTAACCTTAATTAGCTCCTTTTTCTTATCTCTTCCTCTTCTCTTTTTTTTTTTTTTTTTTTTGTTTCTTGGAGCTTCATGGCAGCCACCAACCATGGCCAAGGAAGCTATTTCTCTTTCCACCCTTTCCTCTCCTCCTCCACCACTGATCACCTTCATATCCATTATCTTCTCTGCCATAGCCTCCACCTCCACCAAATCTCCTCCTTTAGCAACAATCATACCCACCTCCTCTACTAGAACTCCGACATCCAACACCATTAATCCCTGTCGTTACCTTTGTCAAAGATCAAATTGAACCCAAAATTTTCATATCAAACTTTTTCCTATTCCAATAAAAAATTCAATGTAACAAAAAAATTAAAAATCATAATTCTCCATATAATGAACTCCCATTTTTTAACTGTAGAAATAAACCCGATTCACCAAAAATACTGAATAAATTGGTCATAATTAGAAACGTTTCGTAACAGCTTGAGCCTTGGTGTGGGATTCGTGGCTGGGGGAGATATATGGTTATTTTGGGACCTTTTATACTTTATAGATGAATTCCAATGTTAAAAAATCATATTAAAAAAAATATATAATTGTGTGGCATTACAGGTGAAGCCATGAAGAAGATGACACGCGCAGGAACGGGGTTTGACTTTTTTATTCTCGTGGTTGAAATGAGCGAAAAAGTAGAAGAAGAGGGTGGTGGTTGGGTGTAAGGCAGGGCTGAGATGTCTGGAGGTGGGCTTGTTGTGGAGGTGAAGAGAGAGAAAAGGTGGTTGTCCATGGTGGTGACTGGTGAGTAAGGGTTTCCCTGGTTGCCATGGAGGAAAGAGAAGAGAAGGAAAGGGGAAGCGAGAAAAGAATAAAGAAAAGAAAAGAAAGAAATAATTATTAATGGCTAATTAACAATATTAGGATTTCATTAGTAGTAAGAGCATGTTCTGTTATCTGTATAAAAGTCGGGGGCATATGGTGAATATTCAAAATTTGGAGGGTATATGGTGAATTTCGTCAAAACTTGAGGGAATATGTGGTGAAAAAACCTTTGTTAATTAATAAGAAGTTAAGAAGTCTTGTAAGGAAGAGTTTTATTAACATGAAGGTCGATGACTTATGCCCTATTCTGTTGGCCTGAATTGAAGTGAATCGAATTGAACTGAAGTGAACCGAATTAAACTGAAGTGAGTTGAACTGAACTAATCTGAAGCAAATTAATGAACTACAATTGAGAGAGGAAAGTAGGTGAATTGAAATAAACTGAACTGAACTAAAGTAAGGTAAATTTAACACTAAACTGAAACTGTGGCCAAAAGAATATGGCCTTAGAGCATGCACATTGATGGGAATTCATGTTCCTCATTTGAGAAAATAAAAAGTGGAGCATCAACAAAGAGGGAGGCTTCTAATATTGAGAAGCAATCAGACGGCGTCAAGTGGAAAGTGAAACTCGGTCCCCTATGCTTGTGTTCTCACGTAAGTCCAAGCTTTCATCTATCTCTTCAGCAGTTTCTCCTTTTTAAAAAAAAAAAAATGATGCTGACGAATGAGCGACATTCCATTATGGGCCAAGGAAAATTGTGACATTTTAAAAACAAAAAAGGGCCCTAGCCAGATTAAAAGGAGTCCAACAAGCATTAGAAAATGACATTAACAACCACTTCCTTTTCGACTTAGAGGTTTTGTTAAATAATGAAATTGAAAACATCCTTGATCAAGAAGAAATATATTGGCAGACTAGATGTAGGTTCAATTGGCTCCTTCAAGGAGATCGGAACACACACTTCTTTCACATGACTACCATCCTTAGACGCAATCATAATAAAATCGTCATGCTAAAAGATGTGTGGGAAATTCTTTCACAAATCCAGAACACATTAAAAACATGATCTCAGACTATTACAAAAACCTGTTTACTTCGGACCAGGCCTCGACTCCTCCAAATTTAATCTCCCTACAGTCTACAGATTGCAGCACGATTCCCTCGAATATTGAGATAAAAGACGCAGTGATCTCCATCAATGGCACTAAAGCACCCGGTGATGACGGCTTCCATGCCATCTTTTTCCACATATATTGGGAGAAATTCAAAGATGTGTGCGATACCTTTATTAAGAACATCTTCCAAAATAAAACTGTGCCACCCACTCTAAATACCACGCTTATAACTCTAATTCCAAAAAATCGACAATCCCCTTAGAGTGAAAAATTTTCGTCCTATTAGCCTAGTGAACACTTTCTATAAAATAGTGTCCGAAATTCTAGTGCATAGGATAAGACTGTTTCTTCATGATCTTATCTCACCGAATCAAAATAGTTTCATACCGGGAAGGGGCTCTGAGGTTAACTACATAATAGCTACCGAAATTTTACACTCGATGAATAAAAAGAAGGGGAAAAAAGGTCTCTTTGCACTAAAACTAGACTTGGAAAAAGCTTATAATAGATTAGAGTGGCCGTTTATTGAGCACTGCTTACACTATTTTAATTTCACCTATGACTCCATTAAAATAATAATGAGTTGCGTTACTTCTGTATCGACAAGCATCCAAGTCAATGGAAACCGCACAACTCCTTTTACCCCATCGAGAGGAATTAGGCAAGGAGACCCACTATCCCCCTACATTTTCATCCTAAGTCTAGAATTCCTATCTAGGAAAATTCACGAAGCCTGTGGGAGTAAGCATTGGACCCCTTTCAAAGTGAGAGGTGGAAAAATGGAAATCTCACACCTTCTTTTTGCTGATGATATCATCCTTTTTGGTGAAGCTAACATTAACACTCTAACTTCCCTAAAACACATTCTAAGTAACTTCTTTCAAATGTCCGGTCAAAAAGCGAATGAAGAAGAAAGCATGCTCTATTTTTCTAACAACACGCACCCGAACATTAGAGATGACTTCGAGCAGGATCTAAACATTTTAAGTACCAATGACCTTGGAACTTTTCTAGGCTTCCCTCCCTGCCATAAGAAACCTTCGAAGAACAAACTGAATTTCCTGGTGGATAAATTTACATCTAAACTTGCTACCTGGAAAGCCAAATCCCTCTCTAAGGCTGGAAGAATGATTCTGTTTAACTCAACCCTCCAAGCTATTCCTAGATACTTCATGCACACTATATCCTTTCCAAAATCCATTACTAACAAACTTGATTCTATTTGTAGCAACTTTTTTTGGAATAGTAAAGAAGGCAAAAGAAAGATAACTTGGATCTCTTGGGAAAAAATTTGTAATACAAAAAACAATGGAGGCTTAGGTTGTTTAACAAACAGTAACATTAACACTCATAGCCTTGCCCGCCTATGTTGGAAACTTGATAATGATACAAACTGGGCCGCAAGCTTCATTCATGATAAATATGTTGGTAACAAAAATGAACCCACGAGTTTCGCTAACGGATCCCATATCTGGAAAAGTATTGGAAGGGGTTGGGAAAGCTACAAGGAAAGTATAGTGTGGAAAATAGGTAACGAAAAATCAATTAAAATTTGGACCGATGCTTGGCTAGAGGAAGACAAGCTTAGATCTTTAATCCAAGGACCTTTACAAAGAAATGAAGATCAATATACCCTTGACCTCCTCACTAACAATTCTATCAAGAACATCATCTCCTTCATACTCCCTGAGAATCTAATGGAAAGGATTAACGCGGTTAGTTTCACCCAAAATGAGGACTCCCATTATTCCACTTGGACTAAAATTAATTCGTTTAATTCAAAAAAAGCTTCGGAAAACATCATCAAAAATAAAAAAGTGAAGGAGTCTTGGGAGTGGATATGGAACTTTCCGGGTCACCCAAAAATGAAATTTTACCTTTGGCAAATCTGGTGGAAGAGAATGTCGTGCAATACCAACATAAATGCGATCTGTAATTCTCATAATATTAACTGCACCTTCTGCCCCCATAATCTTGAAGACATGGATCACATCCGGCTTTGTCCCCGAGCCGCTGAAGTTTGGCTACAAGCTAACATCACCGTTGACCTCTCTCTCCCTTTCAATATATGGATTAAAAATGGTCTAACCACCCCCTCAAACAACACAAACACTCCTTCAGCAAACGCCCTCTTTTTCTTCATTATCTGGGGGCTATGGCTTCGAAGAAATTCTTGGACCTTTCGAAAACACAACATCAATTCCACCCTTCTCCTTAAAAACGCAACTTGGGCCGCCACCGAATGGTTTTTCACCCAAAACCAAACTAAGGTGGGATTAGCTCCCAAAGATACCACCAAACCTGATTGGAAACCGCCACTCCCATCCCAGCTTAAAATAAATACAGATGGTTAATTTTTCTTGGAATAAAAAAAAGCTTACTTTGCAGCAGTATGTAGAGATAGCACATGTAACTGGGTGGAAGGAATTGAGTTTTCTACCTATGCTACGGATGCGACCGAGACCGAACTTAGGGGAATACAGATGGCTCTAAATGGGTGCCAACAGAACAGTTGGAAGAATTGTATAATATCGTCGGATTGTATGCTGGTTATCAAAGCTATTATTGAAACCACGAATGTCAGTAACAACTTGACCTTTATTGCTTCATTATGCAGGGAGTTGCTCCAATCCCAATTGGACGCAGGCACTAAGCTCGTGTATGAAGGTAGGGGAGCGAACAAGTTAGCAGATAGCATTGCCAAATCAGCTAAGGATCGAGTGCTAGATGTTAACAAATTTTGTATTTTATATAACCCTCCCCCGGATTGTATTAAGTTCTATATGTTAGACAAGTTAAGTTGTGGAAATACTTCCCACAACCAACAACTGGGTGGCTTGAATCCAACTATGGATCAAAGCTCACAGCACTTAAACATTTGCTAGTATTAATATATTATCCTTCGTAACCAAAAAAAAAGTCTCACTTATGGCATATTATAAATATACGGCCTCAAACAATTTATACTAGGGCACAACCATAAGCCTAGAAAACTTTGGATAACCGAACAAAAAGAGGATAATCCGCTTAGGCGGCAAAACCCAGGGTCGAGTCCTCAGGTAGACAACAGCTGGGCAGTAGCTTGGTGTCGCATTCCCTTGGGGCTTGGGGTTCTCACCTGCGCGCTGCTGCAGGCCTAGCTTGCTTGTCGTGGCTCGTCAACTAAATGATATCTACTTGCCGCAAGCACATGATGGTACACATACCTCCTTCATGAATCATCTTCAAAACATACCCAACATAGAGTATATGGAGGCATAATAGGATTTTAAGATTTATTTAATATCCTTCTAATAACCTCAACAAAGTAGGCTAAAATAAGGATCAAATCAAAAACACTAAACAGTAAACTCCGGATAATGTAAGCTTGTTGGCCACCACTTCGACCTTCGTGCTAGGTATAGTTTGTTGGCCACTATATTAACCTCTCTTTCTGGCAGAGGAATAGATAAAAGAAATTAGTAGCAGATCATAGAATCTAAGCAACAATCATTTAAAAGATTGAGATTTCATTGATGAGCGGTAACTTACATTGAAATCATATTTTACCATTAAACCTTATTTAAGGGAGACTTCAAGAGGAGTGACAAACTACTAATTCAACTGCAGATCCAACCCAAAGCCAACAAAGAGACAATCGAAGGAGGAAATTTTGAGTTCCATATCTGCAACCGAAATCCCAAGGGGAGAAATGAGCAAGAGCATCGGGTACTTTTATTTCCCTCCATTACCACAAAGGACCAAGAAATTGGAGAAAAATTACAAGCAAAATAAAAAAAAAAATCAACTATTTAATAAATTAAATTAAGGCCTTTGTCTTTGCAGTTGATCGCCTTAACCAGATTAGAATTGTCATTCTACAAGTAAAGAACCAGTTATTTACACATTTGTTCACACTATTGATGAATCTAAAAACCAAGTCATAGTGTGTGAACAATATTTTTTATATTTTGAATGATTATTCAATTTTTCTACCATTAATGTTATTTAACTGAAGTTCACTAATACGTCTAAAACAGTGTTGTAAGTGGTTATAAAGATATTACTATCCAATAATATTTATTTAAAAGTTTATTTTAGTGAACATTAATTGATAACATTCTAGATGAAATTAATGGGTAAGTTTTTTGGGAAATTCCCATTGGTAATCTTGTAGCTTTTCGATTTCCCAATAACAACCCTGCGGTTTTCAAATTCCCAAAAATGACCTTGTACTCTTGTTGAATTCCCAAACGTGACTTTTTCGTTAAATTTCCGTTATATCTAACCGTTAAATCAATAAATGCATATCGAAATGTTTCTGGAATCAAATTGAGGGGCATTAGATCGTTTTTTGCAAATTTCGACCTCAAATTTGACCCATATAGGGCTAAATTAACCCTAAAACTTTGACATGGCTATATTTTTTCGGCACACAAAATAATGCACGTAAATCGAGATGTTTCCGGAACGCAAATTATTCCGAAAAAATTGCCCTTTCATGGTTTTGGGGGTCATTTTAGCCCTATATGGTACAAATTTGAGGTCGAAATTTGCCAAATTCGATCAGATTCACCTCTATTTGCAAAAAACGATCAGATTCACCTCTATTTGCATTCAAGAAACATCTCAATTCGCGTGCATTGATTTAACAGTTAGATTTAACGGAAATTTAACGGAAAAAGTCACATTTGGGAATTCAACAAGAGTACAAGGTCACTTTTGGGAATTTGAAAACTAGAGGGTTACCATTGGGAAACCGAAAAACTACAAGGTTACCCATGGGAATTTCCCAAGTTTTTTCTGGCAATTAACGCTTCATTTGTAGTTGGACGTATGAGCTATCAATAGAATATAATTTTAAGTTCATTTTAATCACATAAAATAAAATAAGATCATGTTCATCGATGATCTTCTAAGTAAGAGCAATATACTTAGCATTCTGAGGTACACGTACCATATGTTTGCTTAGAATGTAACATGGTCGAATTCAATCTCCTTAGAGTTATTGTCGTAATCACATACAACACATATAGATACTATTCAAAAATCCAAGATGCGTCTCGTTGTAAAAGCATTCTATGTGTCGTTCGCTTTCGCTTTCCATACCTTCAACGAGGAGACAACTCAGTAATAAAATCCTCTACCGGGATTCCATAACTTCCATGTGAAACTGTTGCCGTCTCTTGCTTGTAAGGAAAAGCTGGAGGAGAAGTGGGTGATGGAAGATTGACATGTAATTCGGTGTTAAGCATGATTAAAACTGAAGCCAAGTTAGGTCGTTTGGTGGGATCTTCTTGTGTGCACAATAACCCAACTTGTATACATCTTTCAATTTCAGTTCTAGAGAAATTTTGTGCTAATGTTGCATCCACCATGCTCAAATGCGCCCCTTTGTTCCAAAGTCTCCATGCCTGAATTTTCATGTTTGAAAGAAGTATAAGCAACAAAACTCCAGTTCATCGATAAGTGATCTGGAATTATTGGAAAAGTGAACTTACATAGTTTAGGAGGTTCTCTTCTTGTGCAATTGGGTCTGAAAGATTCCTCGATCCGCTAACAATCTCTAGAAGTATGACACCATAACTAAAGATATCTGATTTTATTGAAAAATGCCCCGTTGCTACATATTCTGGAGCCATATATCCGCTGCATAATGTGTAATTTATAATAGCTTGGACATATGAATAACATAAAATCTAATGTGATACTCTCGTTAGCATATATAAGTATAGATTTTCCATTTGCTTTTTTCTATGTCGGTTATTGATGACCACAAACTCTCAGCAATATACCTAAGAGCTTTAGCAACTTATCATTTTAGACACCTAAAATACCTCCCCAAACAGAGCCAGTATAAGAAAAGCTAGTCATGTGAGAGTTTTTTTGTTCGATTCGTCTGAAATATCAACGTATAGATTCAAGATATCAATTTTGTATAGTTTTTGTTAACACATTAAAGATATTAATAGTCAAATTATGAATAGAAGGTATACAACCTGAAAACAATGAAAGCAATGAAAAGTCTTGTGTGAGATCGTCTTAGTCTAAGACATGACTTAGATGGGTAGCAATTCAAGCCAGATATCTATTGGTTTAATCCAACATCTATTAGTTTAACCCTTCACATCTAGCAGTTTAACCTATCACGTCTATTAGTTTAACCCACAATGTTTATTAGTTCAACGCACTGATAATTGATCTGCTTAAACCAGACATCTATTAGTTTAAACCCATAAACTGATACTCTTATGCCCATAAACTGATAGTTACTCGTAAACTGATTACAGGACCTTGCCCCCATTATTCTAAACGGGTGTAACATGCAGGACCTTGTATCCTCGTTATTCTAAATGAGTGAGACGCATCTCACATGATACACTTTAACGCACCAAATATAAAGTTTGTTAAGCGTGGAATAATGTACTCCGACTTAAATCACCAAGCAAACTTTATAATTAAAAGCATATGCCGGTTATTGAAATTTTAATCAAGACATTTTAATCTTCTTGATTCATTTATAAGTGGTTAAGAATCAAGACATGTCGGTGATTGAAATTTTAATCAAGACATATTAAGAATTCGATCAAGCCAAAACATATTCTTAAATAATTACCTATAGCAGTGTAAGCAGAAGACTCTTTTCTTTTCTTTTATAAAAGAAAATGAGAGCATCGATGTGTAACTAGTTATATCTTATCTAAGCTTAATAATATGGTTCTCCGTTTTCTCTCAAAAGGTTTTATTTTGTCTAATGGTTATATTAATTCCTATATGATCAGTGAATTTTAGCAAACATGTTTGGGTCATGTAAACCAATTACTCAAAATCTTACAATGTTCCTCCAATTTTGCTCGTATAATTTCCTTGAGTTTGATCTCCTCCAAAAAGCTTTGCCATGCCAAAATCTGCAATTTTTGGATTCATCTCTCCATCTAACAAGATGTTACTCGGTTTAAGGTCTGGATGAATAATTCTAGGATTTGAATCTTCATGTAGGTATTGTAGTCCTCGTGCAATTCCAACTATGATCTTGTAGCGACTCCCCCACTTCAAATTTGCTCCTCGTTTAGCATCTGCATATATATATATTTATTTATACACTTTTAGAATATCTTGAGATTACAAAATGTTTAATTTGTTATTCGGTTCAGTTTTCAGTAGGTTTGAAATTGTACGCCGAACTAATAAAAATACAAAAAGTACAATCAAGTAATTAGTTGTGGATTCGCAAAGTATATATGATTAGTGGATGTATGACTGATTTTAAATTCATCATCCAAACGCTATTACATGACTTAAAGTGTTGAAACCAAAAATTGGAAATGAGCTGTGATAAGAAGTTGGCTATTCTTCCATATTATACAATTGAAAGTCATGTGGTAAATTGCTATTAATGTAAGTGGGTTAGAAATTTTTTAGATATTAGCTACCCATATATATGCAAAGTGTAAAAAAAACTCGTTGATAAAAACAATTATATTACTTGAACCCAAATGGGACATTAGATTTAGGCACCCCATATAAATTTGTACTGTTTTTGAAACAACAATCTCTCAAATTTTCAAACCCCCCAAATTGTAAGGCCTAATGCTATTGGTCAGTTGCATATATTAGAAAATTATTATTATAGATAGCAACAAACAAAGTAAAACGAACCAAATAGATATCGATCAAGGCTCTTGTTTGGCACAAACTCATAAATCAGCAACATCTCATCCCCTTCTAAGCAAAATCCATAAAGTTTAACAAGATTTTTGTGCTGAAGCTTAGCTGCTAAACAAGCCTCCGTCTTAAACTCTCTAATTCCTTGTCCTGTAGCATTCGAGAGCCTCTTAACAGCTACTGATTGTCCATCTGAAAGTGTCCCCTGAAATCATCATTTTTTATCACATGATTAATACTTTTCTGATTTTCTGTAGCAAGACCGAGCATGAAAACATCATTGACATTATAATCTATCTTACCATATACACGATACCAAACAGGCCCGGCCCTGAGCAAGTCCAAAATGGGACTCAGCACAGGGCCTCTCTTTTAGAGGGGGCCTCAAATTTTAAAAAAAAAATTAAAGAAGAAGCCCAAGACAAGGCCCAGCGCTGAACTGCTGAAGTACCAAGCATGCCTAACTGCCTAAGACATAACAACTCAGCAAGTACTTTTTAAAAAGCAAGGGGAGATAATAAATGAGAACAGTAGTACAGTACCAAGCAGTAGATGTAGCACGCATAACTTCTTTTCAATCACTCTCTCTCTCCTCTATTTTCTCAGACTTACATCTCCAATCTCCATTGTTAAGTCTTCTCTCTCATCACTCACACTCTCTCTCCTCTATTTTCTCAGACTTACGTCTCCAATCTCCATTGTTAACCGCTGTTGTCTGTTCTTAACTTCTTACACGCCGTCTATAATGCTACGGGAAATCAAAAATCGCATCACCCGCATCTTCTTCTTCAACGGGAAAAAATCGATGGCTATAAATTTACAACTTTCATCTCCTCTCAATTCACATCTGAAATTTAGAAATTCAGGTAATTAAACTTTCTTAGTTTAATTTTGATTTTTATTTTCATGATAAGTTTTGTAAATACCAAATTATCTCAATTAAATTGGCGAATTGGTGTTGGTTAGTTTAAATTACTGATTTTTATTGCTTAGTTTAATTTCCGATTTTATTTGATTTATGCCGATTTTGGATCTTTTGGAGTTTTGGTGTTGGAGGACTGATTTTGACGATTGAAAACAATTACACAGAAAAAATGAGGTTGTGAGTGATTTTTTTTTGGAGTTTTTTATTTTTTTTGAAATGAATAACTGTTAAAATGCGTTAAAATTAGGAATCTCGTGAATTCTTTTACATGCGTCAAAATGAGGTTGCGAGTTATCGTAGTTAGTATTGATGAGAATTTTTGTGATTGGTGTTAAGTTTACTGACGAAGTGTTTGTTTGTAAAAAAAAGTTGAACATTTAGCCTTTCTTAGGAGGAAGGTTATTTTTGCCTTTAAGTTAATCGAATAATTTGATTCAGTTTTGCAAGGTATTTTTGCCTTTTATTTTCATACAGTATTAGTTTTTTGTAGATATCGGTTTATTCGAGGATATTGTGATAAAAACACAAGTCTCTAGTTTGAAATCACAGGAGGGGCCTATTTTTTAACATTGGCACAGGGCCTCCACATCGTTCGGGCCGGGGCTGATACCAAATCCGCCCTGTCCGAGTTTGTTGGCTTCGGAGAAGTTGTATGTCGCAGCTTTGATGGAATTGAAATCTATGTGCAAGCTTTCCATGCTTTCCATCTCTTCTAGTCCTGCATTTACATGTGGAACATAGTGAACTTTTTAATTTTTAACTTTTACTTTCTTTTATTGATATTTACTAGGAAGGGAGAGTGCAAGAATCAATTTTTACCAGCTAGTTTTTTTGTGTTGGATTAGTGATTCAAACTTACTAGTGGCATATGTTTAGGAGAGTTTGTTAGTTTTTTGTTTACTGGTCAAATAAATAATTAAGAGTATTAGTGGTGAGATTTCTTAGCATAGTGGTGTGCGTGTGTTTGCATTTTCCTGATTATTAGGCTTAGGTTGTTAGTATTATTTCTATAAAGTGTGTGCTTTGTAGTACGTTATATTATGCAATATATTTCCTAGTATCAGTTTATCATCTTCTATCTTGCATAAATTCTATCATTCTCTTCTTCTTTTTACGTTTAACATGGTATCAAGAGCTTCGGGTTTCGATCCATTCTTGTTCTATCTGTTTAAGTGAGTTGAGAGTAGTTTTATTTTTTAACAAAAAAAGGAAAAAAAAAGAAAAGTTTGTGTGAGAGAAAGAAACAAGCACCGTAGCTTTGTTTCCATTGTGAGAAATGTTTTTGAGTGACTTATCATTTGGTGAATGGCATGATGAAGGAAGTTGTTGTCATGGTCGAGGTCGTTGATTTTCATGGTCGAGATTGTGGTTTTGAAAGTGCAAGTAGTCGTGGTCGCAGTCGCGGTCGTGGTCGTGAAGAAAGTGGTGGTCGTGGTCAATTCGAAGGACAAAGTTCATCCATGAGTAGCATCCAATGCTACTATTGCAAGAGGTATAGTCATAAAGAAGATAGGTGTTGGGATAAGCAAAGGGATGAGCAAGTGAAAGAACAAACTAATTATGCTGAAAAGGTTGAAGAAGAAGAGAATAGGCTCTTCTAACCTCGTGTGTCGCGGGTGTGTCGTGAAAGTTGTGGTTGAGGTACCTTGAGTGTCGAGAATTAAAGCGTGTCGAGTTCGAGTCGAAGTCCGTCGTCATGTGGTCGTGTTCGTGGTAGCTGTTTGTGGCAATAGTTGAATTTGTGGCGTGAAAATTTGAATCAAAGGGGAGTGTTGAAATGATTCAAATATTAGTTGCATTATTTTAGGGTGTTAGTTTCCTAAGAGTAAGTTAAGTTCAATAAGTTTGTTAGTTAATCAACAGGTTAGTGGGTTAGTGGCAGGATATTAGGAGAACGTTATTATGCTTCATGTTATTAGTGGGTTTAGTTATGGGATAATTCTTTCTGTTTTTATGTTTTCCTTTGTTACTGCTAATGTTATATAAGCGTGTGTTTTGTTTCTTGATGAGTTAGTGGAAAATACAACCTTCATTATCATTTCTTCCACCACTATTCATTTCTTTCTATCTCTTAGTTATATATTCAACATGGTATAAATTCTATCATTCTCTTCTCCTTTTTACGTTTAACATGGTATCAGAGCCGATGGTTTGATCCTAGGCCTAAATTAAAAACAATAAAAATAAAAAATAAGAGTCGTGAGAAAAAAAAAGAACTGTCGTGAGAAAGAAAAATTTTTGTCGTGAGGAAAATAGTCAAATTATAAGCATGTTGTCACTGCAATATTGGAATCAAAGGACTTATCAAATTATACATTTGACGAGTTGATGAGTTCTTTGATGGCTCATGAAGAGAGGATTGATAAGAGTGAGGAAGAAGGGGAAGAAAAAGCCTTTCAAGTTGAGGGATACATGTCATATGAGGGTGGTCATGGTAATGGTAGTCGTGGTCGAGGTGTTCATGGTCGTGGTTATGGTTATAGTCGTGGTGGTCGTGGTCGCGGTCGTGGTATTGAAGAAGGGGGTGGTCGTGGTCAGTTTGATGGGCAAGGTTCATCCATGGGTAACATCCAATGTTACTATTGCAAGAGGTATGGGCATAAAGAAGACCGTTGTTGGGACAAGCAAAGGGATGCGAAAGAGAAAGAGCAAGTCAATCTTGCTCAAAAGGTTGCAGAAGAAGAGAAGTTGCTCTTCTAAAAGTCTATGTGTCGTGAAAGCTATGGTCGTGGTACCTTGAATGTGTCGTGAATTGAAGCAAGTCTGGTTATTGTCGTAGTGTTGTTCGTGGTAGCGTCAAGATTGAAGTTTGAGGTTATTTACTTCATAAAATTAGATTGAGTTAATGTAATTGTTTGTAAGTTTGAATCAAGGGGGTGTGTTGGATTAGTGATTCAAACTTACTAGTGGCATATGTTTAGGAGAGTTTGTTAGTTTTTTGTTTACTGGTCAAATAAATAATTAAGAGTATTAGTGGTGAGATTTCTTAGCATAGTGGTGTGCGTGTGTTTGCATTTTCCTGATTATTAGGCTTAGGTTGTTAGTATTATTTCTATAAAGTGTGTGCTTTGTAGTACGTTATATCATGCAATATATTTCCTACATGTTAAACGTAAAAAGGAGAAGAGAATGATAGAATTTATGCAAGATAGAAGATGATAAACTGATACTAGGAAATATATTGCATAATATAACGTACTACAAAGCACACACTTTATAGAAATAATACTAACAACCTAAGCCTAATAATCAGGAAAATGCAAACACACGCACACCACTATGCTAAGAAATCTCACCACTAATACTCTTAATTATTTATTTGACCGATAAAACAAAAAACTAACAAACTCTCCTAAACATATGCCACTAGTAAGTTTGAATCACTAATCCAACACACCCCCTTGATTCAAACTTACAAACAATTACATTAACTCAATCTAATTTTATGAAGTAAATAACCTCAAACTTCAATCTTGACGCTACCACGAACAACACTACGACAATAACCAGACTTGCTTCAATTCACGACACATTCAAGGTACCACGACCATAGCTTTCACGACACATAGACTTTTAGAAGAGCAACTTCTCTTCTTCTGCAACCTTTTGAGCAAGATTGACTTGCTCTTTCTCTTTCGCATCCCTTTGCTTGTCCCAACAACGGTCTTCTTTATGCCCATACCTCTTGCAATAGTAACATTGGATGTTACCCATGGATGAACCTTGCCCATCAAACTGACCACGACCACCCCCTTCTTCAATACCACGACCGCGACCACGACCACCACGACTATAACCATAACCACGACCATGAACACCTCGACCACGACTACCATTACCATGACCACCCTCATATGACATGTATCCCTCAACTTGAAAGGCTTTTTCTTCCCCTTCTTCCTCACTCTTATCAATCCTCTCTTCATGAGCCATCAAAGAACTCATCAACTCGTCAAATGTATAATTTGATAAGTCCTTTGATTCCAATATTGCAGTGACAACATGCTTATAATTTGACTATTTTCCTCACGACAAAAATTTTTCTTTCTCACGACAGTTCTTTTTTTTTCTCACGACTCTTATTTTTTATTTTTATTGTTTTTAATTTAGGCCTAGGATCAAACCATCGGCATAAAGAAGACCGTTGTTGGGACAAGCAAAGGGATGCGAAAGAGAAAGAGCAAGTCAATCTTGCTCAAAAGATTGCAGAAGAAGAGAAGTTGCTCTTCTAAAAGTCTATGTGTCGTGAAAGCTATGGTCGTGGTACCTTGAATGTGTCGTGAATTGAAGCAAGTCTGGTTATTGTCGTAGTGTTGTTCGTGGTAGCGTCAAGATTGAAGTTTGAGGTTATTTACTTCATAAAATTAGATTGAGTTAATGTAATTGTTTGTAAGTTTGAATCAAGGGGGTGTGTTGGATTAGTGATTCAAACTTACTAGTGGCATATGTTTAGGAGAGTTTGTTAGTTTTTTGTTTACTGGTCAAATAAATAATTAAGAGTATTAGTGGTGAGATTTCTTAGCATAGTGGTGTGCGTGTGTTTGCATTTTCCTGATTATTAGGCTTAGGTTGTTAGTATTATTTCTATAAAGTGTGTGCTTTGTAGTACGTTATATTATGCAATATATTTCCTAGTATCAGTTTATCATCTTCTATCTTGCATAAATTCTATCATTCTCTTCTTCTTTTTACGTTTAACATTTTGTGGCCTTTCTTCTCTTAAGACAAGAGATAAGAATAGCGACGAAGACTATTGATACTGCCGCTATTGCTGAAATGATTCCCATTCCGATGTATAACTTCTTATTCGGTTCTGAAATTTAACAAGATTTTCTTCATTAGGAGAGCATATGTAAAATGAAACGAGCTTTCTTGCATTATTTTTCATGATATTGCACAGTAAAGAGATACAACTTCTTAGATGTGACACGCCAAATCATTAGTTGATCGTGCGAAGTTGGCTTCTTGATTAGTCTAAATAGGGTTATTGATAATCCATAGAATGGTATTGCTGATAAGAATTTTTAAGGTTATGATTCGGTTGTTGTGGAGATCATCATATCTGGGCTGGGATTTTGAATGGTCCTTTTCACGCCAAGACGTCATTTTAGACCTAGCTTCCGGGACGGGATTTTGTGCCAAAAATCCAGAAAAATTAGGTTTTTTTTGGGCTTATGACTAATTTAGGCTAAAAATTACTTTGGGATCGACAATCACGAACAAGAACTGAAAGTTTTTGTCCCAAATTCAAAACAGACTAGGAAAATCTGCTTGAACCAGGGGTTACTCAAATGTAGCACCATTATAATGTGTGATTTCATAAGGAAGAAGGGCTGAAAGTAAACTTAATACCAATATCATATGGTCTTTGGCGGGGTTGGAAGGTGATGGCAGACGTATACATGATCATGGGTTGGGCAACTTATCCATAATAAAAACCCTTACAAGCTAAACGATCAGGCCAGCCTAACTTTTTGACTGGATATTTCTGTCCAAAGCTGCTAAAATCTGCCCATGCCAATTTGGACTTTTTTGAGCCTAAAGCTAAAATTATAAAGGTTGAAACAGACGTTTCAAAAGTATAAATTATACTCCCTTTGTCTTATCGATACAGTTTGACTTTTGCACATTCTAATGCACAAATTTAACAATTATTATAGCTGATATTCTATTACTAAAAGTTAAAATTAGTTCATATTGTAGAAATATATATTGAGACAAATCAAAGAACATATTATATACTTATATTTGTCTTTAAATATTAGTGTAAATATATGGTCTAAGTATGTTACATATGAATATTCCACATGGTCAATTTATATATATTGACTATTATGGTGCGGACCGAGTACCCAAATCCCAAAAAAAGTGGCTAGAAACTCGGTCGGGCCTAACCCAGTGTTTGGGTTAAAGAATTCTACTAAAAACCAGACCTTCAAGCTAAGCTCATAATGATTTTCTCTAGATGATGATAATTATGCAGTGAAGAACTAGCTAGCAAGTACAGTTTATTGTGCCTACCTGCAGGTAATAAAATTGAGGTATCAAGAAAAACATTCATCAAACGGCAACTTGGCTGCAGAACTAATACTAGCTGTTGACCTTCTGTCTGAAACCTGCTTAGTCCAGTTTGTAAGCAGCTGCGGCAATCCGAGGGGCTTAGATCTGGAGTGCAATCTACCGACGGATTCATTGTTATATCATTCTCAAGAATACCAACTGTTGTGGCTGAAGCCAATGATAAACACTGAGCAGAAGCCACGCCGAAGAGACTGATAAATGTGTTCGACAATTGTTGATTGAACCTACTATACTCAGTTGGACCATATGTGTAATGATAGTATTTCGAGACATCGTTAATGGCGAATATGGAGCGATTAGCATATCTTAACATGCATAAAGAGTACCACAGTATCGCCTCTACGCTAGATGGACATCTTTGCAAAATTTCATTTGCTGCAGACTGAATACATCTTTGGCAGATCTGATTTTCGACGACGCTGTTACAAAGGAATAGGCCGTAGACTCTATTTTGGTTTACTCCAGTGGTGAAATTATAGAACTTTTGTGTGTCAGAATTTGAAGTGAGATTGGATAAAAGGTAATAAAGATTGGTTTGGTATTCACTTCCTTGATCAAATTGGCAACCATCTGAACAGTTGCCATGTAAGTAAGTAGAACTTATGTCTTGCGAAATTACAGCTTTTATCAGAAGAGCTGTAATTGCTGTAAGACAAAGAGATGATATGGTGGTTGGGTTCACCATTTTTTCTATGTTTTGTGGGTGAAGAAGTTGTTTCGGTCTGCTGGAGGATTGATTTAGTTTTGTCAACTCGGAGCTTCCGTGAACAATTGAACGTGCTATTTTAATAATCCATTCAAATTAATGAAAACCCAATCATGTATTTTTTTACAAACTAGACAGTGACTTTGGGTGGGTAACATTTGCCGAATGATAAATAATGGTTACGATCCGAGTTAGGCTATGTTCAGTCCACCTTATTTTTGCTTATTTTAGATCAGATTATATCATATCAGATAAGTTCAGATCATGCTTATATTTAAAAACTTATTATTATTATTATTATTATTATTATTATTATTATTATTATTATTATTATTATTATTATTATTATTGTTGTTGTTGTTGTTGTTGTTGTTATTGATATCGTGATTATTATGATGATTATTATGATTATTAGTATTACTAACGCTATTATTATTATTATTATTATTATTATTATTATTATTATTATTATTATTATTACTATTATTATTATTATTATTATTATTATTACTATTATTATTATTATTATTATTATTATTTTTACTATTATTATTATTATTATTATTATTACTATTATTATTTTATTGTTATTATTATTGTTGTTGTTATTATTGTTGTTGTTGTTGTTGTTGTTGTTGTTGTTGTTGTTGTTGTTGTTGTTGTTGTTGTTATTAGTATTACTTTATACATTACTATTACGATTAATACTGCTACTATATACTAGTACATTTGTTCAAAAGGATTATTATTATTATTATTATTGTCGTTGTTGTACTTAATAATTATTCATATTGGTAATTATTATTAATATCGTTACTATTATTATAAATGTCATTGATATCACTATTTCAAGCTATTTGTATTCAAGAAGAAGAATGTTATTTTGACATTTATACGTGTTCTTTTTTATATTCGTTCTAATTAACAATTTTGATATGCGATGTTGTTTTTGATGTTGTACATGTAAAGAACATGATAATAGTATATGATGTTTATTTTATTTGAACAATTTTGGCAGAATAATATTAAATATATGTTACTAGTTTATATAAAACATGAGTAGCAAGGGATACCTAATGGTGTTGGCATCACCTTCAAATTTCCCCCTACACGGGATTTCAACTTATTTTTAAAAACAAAGTTTATATAGAACAGGACAATGATATAAGAAGAATATTTAACAATTTTGTTCAAGATCATATGATTATATATATTTATAGGTTTATTGATGATGAAAAAAGAACAATTGATTGATATAACAAAAAAATTATTGTTAGTTAAATCCAAACATGTCATCAATATAAAAATAACATCTATCTTTTAAATTTTTTTTAAGGGAACATCTATCTTTTATTTTAGAATGTGTTCTTTAAATATATTTTGTACGCTCTTTCAATACATGTTCTTCTTTTTATTATCATTATATGTTCTTTCATTACTACCTAAATTCTTATTATAAACGGACCTTAGACATGAACAATATGTTCTTTTTACCACAAATAATATTTTTTTTAACCAAAAATATGTGTTCTTTTATTTTTAATTGTATGTTCATATACTATGTGTTCTTTTTCAAAAAAAAACTAATTATGCTATTATTATTATTATTATTATTATTATTGTTATTATTATTATTATTATTATTATTATTATTATTATTATTATTATTGTTATTAGCAAAAGTTGTGCATAGTAATAAAATGACAGTAATAGTAATACTAGTAATGAAATACAAAGTAATAATACTATAAGTAATCATATGTTTTATAAAAGATAAGTTCAGATCAGATAAGAAAAGTCCAGATCATATCAGAAAAAATAAGTTCAGATTAGATCAGATAAGTTCAGATCAGTAAAAATAAGGTGAACTAAGTGTGAAAAGATGTTAGTAATAGGATATGTCAGTAATTTTACATATATTATGCACGAATGCGGATCCAGGAATTTAGATTTTGGGATCCCAACGAAATCAACCAAGTAGACAATGAACATATAATATATAAATTAAACAATCATTTCATCATATATTTACAATTTGTTTAGATAGGTAATATGAAAGGGCCTTCCGAACCTGAATCTCTCGTAGGTTAACTTAACCGAACCTAAATCTCTCGTTGGTTAACTTAACCCGAATGGGCAAGATACTTTGAGTGTGGGAGGAAGGGTAATGAGATCCCCTCTCCCAAAGTGTCCCTACTCCTTAGTGGAGCCCCCACACATATTGCAAATGAGAAATTGAGTTTTAGCAATTATAAATCAAAAAAATTATACTCCCTCTGTTTTTTATCTTTCTCACTTGCAATCTTGATACTATTCATACTTAGAGATAATCTTCTCAATTTATAAGAAAAAATATAATTATGTGTGGTCTTGTGTGATTTTTCTGAGTTAGTACTTTATCAATATTTAACTTTTTACTAATATATAGAGAATGATATTTATGTACAGAGATGTACATTGGAAAACGCATCGTGAGGATAGTGAGAATGATAAAGAAAAGATGGATAAAACAAAGAGTAACTTGAACGAGTAGACAACTCGGTAATACCATCTTGAACGACGTAGTCTAAAAAATAATTTTGAACAATGATTACATTTCTCATGTGTAGCAACACCCTGAGTCAAATTAAAGCAATTAATCACATTGTTAATATGCTTTCCTCACTACATGCCCCTGAGTTTTGACGAAATTCACCATACACCCACCAAGTTTTGAACATTCACCATTGGGCCTCGACTTTAATACAAGTCATTCAACATTAGTCCTTAATCAACTTAATTAATCCCTATCAACCCTTATTAACTCATAATTAACCTTAATTAGCTCCTTTTTCTTATCTCTTCCTCTTCTCTTTTTTTTTTTTTTTTTTGTTTCTTGGAGCTTCATGGCAGCCACCAACCATGGCCAAGGAAGCTATTTCTCTTTCCACCCTTTCCTCTCCTCCTCCACCACTGATCACCTTCATATCCATTATCTTCTCTGCCATAGCCTCCACCTCCACCAAATCTCCTCCTTTAGCAACAATCATACCCACCTCCTCTACTAGAACTCCGACATCCAACACCATTAATCCCTGTCGTTGCCTTTGTCAAAGATCAAATTGAACCCAAAATTTTCATATCAAACTTTTTCCTATTCCAATAAAAAATTCAATGTAACAAAAAAATTAAAAATCATAATTCTCCATATAATGAACTCCAATTTTTTAGCTGTAGAAATAAACCCGATTCACCAAAAATACTGAATAAATTGGTCAAAATACAAAAACTAATTAGAAACGTTTCGTAACAGCTTGAGCCTTGGTGTGGGATTCATGGCTGGGGGAGATATATGGTTATTTTGGGACCTTTTATACTTTATAGATGAATTCCAATGTTAAAAAATCATATTAAAAAAAAAATATAATTGTGTGGCATTACAGGTGAAGCCATGAAGAAGATGACACGCGCAGGAACGGGGTTTGACTTTTTTATTCTCGTGGTTGAAATGAGCGAAAAAGTAGAAGAAGAGGGTGGTGGTTGGGTGTAAGGCAGGGCTGAGATGTCTGGAGGTGGGCTTGCTGTGGAGGTGAAGAGAGAGAAAAGGTGGTTGTCCATGGTGGTGACTGGTGAGTAAGGGTTTCCCTGGTTGCCATGGAGGAAAGAGAAGAGAAGGAAAGGGGAAGCGAGAAAAGAATAAAGAAAAGAAAAGAAAGAAATAATTATTAATGGCTAATTAACAATATTAGGATTTCATTAGTAGTAAGAGCATGTTCTGTTATCTGTATAAAAGTCGGGGGCATATGGTGAATATTCAAAATTTGGAGGGTATATGGTGAATTTCGTCAAAACTTGAGGGAATATGTGGTGAAAAAACCTTTGTTAATTAATAAGAAGTTAAGAAGTCTTGTAAGGAAGAGTTTTATTAACATGAAGGTCGATGACTTATGCCCTATTCTGTTGGCCTGAATTGAAGTGAATCGAATTGAACTGAAGTGAACCGAATTAAACTGAAGTGAGTTGAACTGAACTAATCTGAAGCAAATTGATGAACTACAATTGAGAGAGGAAAGTAGGTGAATTGAAATAAACTGAACTGAACTAAAGTAAGGTAAATTTAACACTAAACTGAAACTGTGGCCAAAAGAATATGGCCTTAGAGCATGCACATTGATGGGAATTCATGTTCCCCATTTGAGAAAAAAAAAAGTGGAGCATCAACAAAGAGGGAGGCTTCTAATATTGAGAAGCAATCAGACGGCGCCAAGTGGAAAGTGAAACTCGGTCCCCTATGCTTGTGTTCTCACGCAAGTCCAAGCTTTCATCTATCTCTTCAGCAGTTTCTCCTTTTTTTTTTAAAAAAAAAATGATGCTGACGAATGAGCGAGCGTCATTTGACATGACAGACCAGAATAACTGGTGCCCAGTTCTATCTCTGCTTACGCTTTGCCATTTGTCAACTCATTTACTTTTGCAACGATAATCTTACCATTTACAAAAACTCACATAACTTTTTAAATTTAATGAATTTAAAAAAAATATACGAATGACCATATTTTTTATCCTCTATAAATAGAAACCAATCTTGCCATATTTTTGACACTTCAAAAATTCCATAATTTTTCATGTATATCTCTAACAAAGTATTTCATAAATCTTATTTTATAATAATGGATCCCAATCATCCTAATTATGGAAATAGATATCAAAGAAACCCAAATACCACCAAAATTCAAATTTCCAACAAAATTTAAATTCCCAACCAAATCCTAATACTCCTTTTGATGCAAACATCCTAAACAATCCTCAATTCATTGCTATGTTCCAAGCCTTTGTACACCATAATATTTCAAATAATTCCTCACCCGGCACACTTCATCCAACGACATCTCAACACGTAGATCAAATATCCCACAACAGAATGCCGTTTGAAAACCAATATCCAACGCAATCATTTGGTGATGATGAAGTTGAAGATGAAGTTGAAGTTGAAGACACTGAAGTAATTAAAGGTTGGAAAGGGAAGCACGCGATGGACAGTTGGGTCGCAGAAGAAGATAAAGACATGGTGTCTACTTACCTTAATTATTGTTCAGGTGATCCGGAGGAAGGAACGGATCGGCAAAAGGGAGCGTTATGGAATGAAATCAAAGCCTCCTACGATGCAGTAGTTGCTAAAAGACCGAATGTCGTGCACAAAAGAACCATGAAAGCTATCAAAAGGCGTTGAGGTCTTATCAACGAAGGTGTTACTTTATGTGTATCACAACTTGGTGCAGCTGGACGTATGCGAGCTAGGGGAATGGCTATTGGCCATGTAGAGGCTAAAGCACATGAACTTTACCGTAAAAAAAAGGTAGTAAACCTTTCTCATATTACCATTGTTGGGTAGGAATGCAACACCTTCCGAGATCGATGCCTGGTAGATATTCAACTGTTGTGAGTGAAGGGAGTTTTAAGAGATCAAGCGATGAAGCCGGAATGCCAAAGCGTCTCGATGGTGTAAGAAAAGTGAAAGCCAAAATGAATTGAAAAGTGTTGCAACAAGCTTGGATGAATTAAACAACACTTTCAGCGGGATGCAAAATGAGTAGGTCTAATGAGGAAGAACATATATGATATGCTCGAGTACCAAAACATTGAGATGAAACTAAATGAGGCTTTAGATGTTTTAATTGTTGATGACAACTCTTGAACCATTTGAGGAAGAGACGAAGAGTATCTTGCAATGATGAAAGAAGAGCTTATGAAGTAACTCATCTATTTTTAGGATAACTCACGTTTTATGATAAATGTAATTCTGTTTTAATGGTTAATGTAGTTGTGTTTTATGATTAATGTACTTGTATTTTAGTGCTACATCTAATCGTGTTTTAATTAATGGAATTATGTTTTAATCTATAATGTAATCGTATTATAATTATTAATGAATTAATATTGTGATCTTGGAGATGCCCTTTGTTCAGCATAAACGCGACCTCCCGTCGGAGCGCAGTACACTCTTCCGTCTTGTGGCCATGGTCGTGATGGAACTGACACCACTTGGTCTGATCCTTTTGAGCGTCTGGGCTATCACTCTTCTTCGGCCAACGGGCAGGGGCTCCGATCTTTGTTAATGTGTTGACGACACCTCCGACGTCGACGAAGAATCCATAGGATCCGATGTCGAGATACGATGATTGATCCGTTTTAACCTCAGTACCTTCATCCTCAATTACATCGTTAACACTGTGTATCTGGTTAGGACGACTGTAAGGATGACTCCGCCAATTGCTCTTCTTAGGGATGAAGGCCTTGAGATCGCTCGTGTTGTCCGACACATGGCGAGTAGAGATAGTGTTGAGGATGGCATCATCTTCTTCTAGGCGCATCTGGGACAACACCCTCGATTTCACTTCTTCGAACATGGAACAAGGATATTTCCTCAGACGATTGTACAGCTTTGACCGGATGATGAGGCCTTTCTTGAAACATTCAATAGCGGTCTTAGTGTCAAGATCTTTAATGCTAATCATTTCTCTATTAAAGCGATTATAATAATCGCGGGCAGATTCGTTTGTCCCCTGGACAATACCATAGAGGTCACTCGTCTGCGACTACGACTGTCTTCAAATTTATCATAAAATTTATTGACTAAAGTAGAGAAATTGGTGATGCTGCCAGGCTTAAGGGATCCAAGCCATTTGAGAGCTGGCCCGGTCAAGGTAGCCCCGAAGGACTTGCACATGCACGCTTCAAGAGATGCCACGGGATAGACGCTTGCCACATTCTTTGCTTGTACTGAGCGACGTGCTCAGTGGGGTCAGTTGATCCATCCTATGTGGCAGTCAGGGCAGGTAGATTGAGTTTCTTTGGCAGTGATGCTTTGGAAATCTTCGCAACGAACAGAGATGCTGCATATCCGTCTCAGTGCTCGACGACACTGGGCGTGGGCGCTCGAGGGAGTTGAGACATAAGCTTCATCAGGCGTCAATTCTGCTTCTCGATCAGGATCATCCGCTTTGCCATGGGATCTTCATCTTCATTTATGGGAATCTTTTCGAGGGAACCTCCGTCTTGATCGTTAAGGGGGTTTCCATCAAGGAAACCTTCGTCATCATCTAACTCGGTGCTTTCGGAATCAGTGAAGGGATGCATGACGGGAACGTCGTCTGTACTGAAGTGACGTCGGGTCTTGGACGCTTTCATCGAGGCTAATTCTTCTTGTAACTTTTGGATCTTTTCCTGCGACGACAAGAAATCAGAGGACAGTTGTTCATTAGCCTTTTTCATTTCGGCCATTTCTGCCTCCATTTGACCATAGAGCTTTTGCATTTCGTCAGCGTTCATTGATACGGCCATTTCGAGAGAACTGGAAAGAAGTGATTGTTCTGGCTGTGGCCCCACGGTGGGGGCCAAATTGTTTGTGCTGATTTTTGCTTAATCGACAAGATTCGATATGGGACGGCAACAACCAGATTTATGCTATGTATGCTGTGCAAATATGAGAAAAATAAAGGGGATGGAACGACACAAAGGAGTGTTGATGCGGAAAACCCCGATGAAGGTGGGTAAAAAACCGCGGGTGGATGTGAGTCACCAATCCACTATATGCAATCGTCACTCAGAGTGAATAACAATCAATACAACCTAGTTTAATTGATCTAAGTACAAAAGTGGTATATTCGAATGAAAGCACGAAGGGACAAAAAGTGTAAGTAATCTCAGAGTAGCGGTTTCAATGTGTAAGCTTGTGTATGAGACTTGTGTATCTTTTTTCGCTATTTGAATGCTCTTTATTTAACTGCGACCTAGCTGCAACGTGCGCTCAAGGATCCCGGAAGTAGCTCCGCACGATCTCCATGCAATCCCAACTGAATTGCTATCCTTATGCTTCTCTCTTTTGACTTCAGTCTTTAACGACAACTTAGTGAACAATAGCAGCCATGCCTTCCCTATTCTTTGGGAAACAATTTAATCCTTAACTCAGTCATAGCGTCAATGTCAGTCCTGGATGTGTTAGAGTCTTCGTTTCATTGCGTCAAAGCTAACCTGAAATTTTTAGCCATAACAGGGAGGCACCATGCTTTTTGGTCTCATTGTGTGATTGTATCTTTTGGTTAGAAATCATGGAAAATTTGAGTCTTATGGCTTTCTTAGTATGAGCAGTTGAGCATTGCCTAGTTTTCTATCATTAAGTGGCGAAAGACGCGATCAAAGTGAAGTGGACTTTAAGGTAAATGACTCTGCCAACGTTTGTCTCTCCAAACTAAGCTAAAAGAAATTTCTTTCATTGTATTGGCCGCCTGCAATCTAGGGTCTAATTTTGATTGAGTCATTTAGCCTTGCTTTCATGAGGAATATTCGTAGTATAATGTAATAATCTTCCTTCATCTTAAACTTCATTTCATTTTTGGACATGATTAAGGACAGCATGACATGTATCCTTGTTGGGGATGACCTATTGACCTGTCCTAGTGTCCTCTCATTTGATTTGTCAAAAAAAATAGGATTTTTTTGTCAAAAACTAACTATTAATTGCAACTTTTTAACACAACTACCGAATAAGTCTAATTTTTAAAACAACTACCTTTTATCATTATTTTTTTGTTAGCACTACCAATACACAGTAAACGTTAGTAATTCCATCTGGTGGGCCCCACTTGACAATTCCCTTCATTTTAAAAGTCCTCATTTTTATTGCTAAAAAATGTGTAAGATATAAATTTATGGATTTTTTTGTCAAAAACTACCTATTAATTGCAACTTTTTGAAAACAACTACCTAATAAGTCTAATTTTTAAAACAACTGCCTTTTATCATGTTTATATTTTGTTAGCACTACCCATACACAGTAAATGTTAGTAATACCGTGTATTGGTAGTGCTAACAAAAAAACATGATAAAAAGTAAAATCAAGCATGAATGAAGACAAATGTTAGTACATTACATTACATATGGATCAAGCATGAATGAAGACAAATGTTAGTAGAAGTATGAAAAAGGACTCTTGATAATACGAAGTATATCATAATATTTTGTTTTAAACATATTATTGTAATTTTACTGAACAAAAAATCATATGAGAAATCAAACAAAGAACACAAGGATTTATATCATCATTGCTCTCGTTATTGAGCTCAGATTCTTAGAACTACTTTTATTCACTGTGAGAGAAAATAGAGAGAATTCTTACAATGTAAAATCAAGAGAGAAAATGAACTAACTAAACTAATTTAGAGAGAAGGACATTATTTATACTAAGCTTATTACATAAATAATAACTAACTGAATTAGAGTTAGTTAGCTGGGAATTGATCAGGTGCAACGCAGCTAGGATCCAGTGTTGATGCAGTAGATGATGTGGCAGCTGTAGTAGTTATCTCATCACCCCCCTCAAACTAGGCATGGGAGAAAACATGCCAAGTTTGGATAAGAGCTTATTCATCTGAGTAGAGGGTAAGATCTTTGTGAAAACATCAGCAAGTTGGTGTGCTGTGGGAACATAAGCAAGATGTAAAAGACCTTCCAATACCTTATCCCTGGTGAAGTGAACATCAATTTCAATGTGTTTGGTACGTTCATGATGGACAGGATTTTTGGCTATGTAAATTGCACTTTGGTTATCACAGTGCAAAGTTACAGGTTTCAAACTTGAAACACCTAATTCCTCCAGGAGCCTGACCAACCAAGTGACCTCAGAAGCTACTGCAGACATGGCTCTATATTCTGCCTCTGAGGAGCTTTTAGAAACTATATGCTGTTTCTTAGATTTCCAACTCACAGGAGAATTACCAAACAACAAAATATAACCTGAAATTGATCTTCTGGTATCCAAACAAGCCCCTTAGTCTGAATCAGTGAATGCTTGCAAAGTAAGAGAGTCATTCCCTTGTAAAAGAATACCTTGATTTGTTGTAGAAGTTATGTATCTTAACACATGTTGAATAGCTTGAAAATGTACCTCTCTTGGTGAATGTATATTGACTCAAGTGCTGAACAGTATAAGCCAAATCAGGCCTTGTATGACTCAAAAAATTGAGTTTACCTACAAGACAACGATATTCTGTAGGATCATGTTATAGAGCAGTGTCTGTAGCTTGTAGTTTTAGAGAGAGAGGTAGTGGCGTGACAGCAGGCTTAAAAGTAGTAATGTCACAGCCTGAGAGCAACTCTTTAGTGAATTTTCTTTGAGTAAGAGCAGTCCCAGAAGAAGAATAAGTGACCTCAATGCCTAGAAAAAAACTAAGAACCCCCAAGTCTTTGATGCTGAAGACAAGATGAAGATGTTGCTTTAAGGCTTGAATACCAAGCAAGTCATTACCAGTAAGCAAAATGTCATCCACATATACTGCTAGAACAAGAATGAGACCATTGGAGTGTCTTGTGAACAAAGAATAATCATTCTTTGATTGGTGAAAACCTTGTTTAAGAAGTTCACTAAGAAGCTTTTGAATCCACTACTTGGAGGCTTGTTTTAGTCCATATAAAGACTCAAGTAATCTGCAAACTTGTTGGGAATCATTAGGAACACCTTCAGGAACTGTCATGTACACTTCTTCACTCAAATCCCCATGTAGGAAGGCATTGTTAACATCTAATTGGAAGATAGTCCAATGCTTAGATGCTGCCAAAGCAATGATGCACCTTACTGTTGCCATTTTCACAACTGGACTGAAAGTTTCTTCAAAGTCTATGCCATGTTGCTGATTGTAACCCTTTGCAACTAATCTGGCTTTAAACCTCTCCACAGAGCTATCAGCTTTAAGCTTAATCTTGAAGACCCATTTGCAGCCAATGGGCTTCTTACCAGCAGATAAAGCTACCAAAACCCAGGTTTGATTATGAGCAAGAGCAGTAAGTTCCTTGGTCATGGCCTCAACCCATCTAGTGTCCTTAGCAGCTTGTTTATATGTCAGTGGTTCCTTAAGAGACTCAACAGCAGCAGTGAGAGCAAAAAAAGGAGTGAAGCTAGCCAAGTTACACCAGTGTGATGTATGAATGACAGTATTACAAACATAATTATGTAAATGAGAAGGTAATGTTCTGTGTCTGGTGCTTCTTCTTAAGTCAACAGTAGGTTGATTAACAGGATCAGGTTGAGATATGGAAGAAGGAGAAGGGGTAGAAGATGAAGGCATAGATGAAATGAGATCAAGAGAAGGATGATTAAGAGGAGGATTTGATGTTGTAGGTGAAGAATGTGAAGTAGATGAAAGTTGGAAAATGTCAGGGAGATTAATAAAAGGTGTAAAATTTGTAGTGGTGGGAAGAAAGAATTAGAAAGTGGAAGTAGTAGACTGAAAATGATAGGGAAAATATAATGTTGCTCATGAAAGACAACATCCCTAGAAACAATAATTTTCTGTGTAGGGGGATGTAAAACTTTATAACCCTTTTGGCCTGGTGAATAACCAATAAAAACATGAGAATCTGCCCTGGACTCAAGCATACTTCGCTGTTGTTTTGGAGTAGACACAAAGCAAAGGCATCCAAAGACTCTTAAATGGGAAAGAGAAGGAGGAGTACTAAAAAGTTTTTGATAAGGACTGATGTTATTAAGGACAAATAATGGCATTCTATTGATTAAATGAGTTGCACAAAGCACACACTCTCCCCAAAAAGACACAGGTAATTCAGCTTGAAAGAATAGGGCTCTAGCTGTCTCTAGAAGGTGTCTGTGTTTACTCTCCACTACTCCATTCTGTTGTGGAGTATCTACACAACTCCTATGATGTTCAATGCCGTTGTCTAGAAAAAACACCTTCAAATGACCTTCACATAGTTCTTTAGCATTGTTAGTTGTAACACATTTCACTACAGTGTTAAATTGTGTTTGTATGTAAGCATAAAAAGATTTAAAGATAGGTACAACATCAGATTTGTGAACCAACATATGAACCCATGTCATTCTGGAGAAATCATCTACCATAGTAAGAAAAAATGTACAACCAGTATGTGTGGCTACATTGTAAGGACCCCAAATGTCCAAATGAAGCAAATGAAAACAAGAAGTAGTTTTAATAGAACGAAGTGGAAAAGACAACCTAGTTTGTCTAGCAGATGGACAGATTTGACATATGTCAGACAAGCAACATTTATTGGTTAGGCTAGGATGAACATGGTGTAATTGAGAGAAGGGAAGGTGGCCCATTCTAAGATGCCAGAGCTTGGCTTCACTGACAGCATGGCTGACTTTATTTAAAGTAATGTGATCATCATCACCAGTTGCAGAAAGAACAGTAGAAGTAATCTCAGTAGGTTGAGTAGTTGAATGTCCAGATGGAAGAGTGACATAGTAAAGACCTTGGTTCAGGCTACCAAGAAGCTAAGTGTTCATTGAAGAACTCTGTAACAGACAATCATCACCATCAAATATCACAGAACATTTCAAATCATGGCAGAGCTTAGGAATGGAAACCAAATTAAATTAGAATCCTGGCACATACAAAACATCATGTAATGTAATTGTATCTGTGAGATGAATTGTGCCTATGTAATTCACAGCCACTTTAGAGCCATTAGGAATAGCTATATTATTTTCAAATGCATTAATTGATTTGAAATCAGCAAATAGAGACCGATCATAGCAAATATGATCTGTGGCACCACTATCTAGAATCCAGGCATGTTGAATTGCAGAACTAGAAAAACAAACTTTACCTGCTACACATGCCTTCTTGGATGAATTTGAAGTGGATGCTTCTGTGGAGGTGCTAGCAGAATGCTTGTCTAACATGTTCATAAGCTTGTGATATTCTTCAGCAGAAAGAGTAACATCAGGTTGGTCCAGATTATCAGAACTAAAGTCTTCTTCATTGTGCACAACAGCAGCCACACGTTTACCCTTGTCATAGCCATTAGGAGGCACATAACCAAGTTTAAAACATCTTTGCACGCTATGACCAGGAACCTTACAGTGATCACAATAATAGTTCACATTTTTCTTTTCAAACTTTCTTTCACCACCAGAAAAAGAATTATGATGCTGAGTAACAGGATAAGGATGTGGTTTAGATGTTCTATCATGAGTTTGCTCATAAAACCTCCTTCTATTCACCATAAAAGCCATATTAGATTCTTCAATAGGCTTAGGAACACTAGTATATAATTGCTTGTGCTTTTCTTCCTGAACTAGCAATCTATAAGCATGTGTGACTGCTGGTAGAGGCTGCATTAACAGCAAACTACCTCTAACAATTACATAACCATCATTTAACTTCATAAGAAATTGAATTAGACGCCTGTCTTGTTGTGATTTAAGCAGTTTTTGTGTAATTGTGCATCTACAATTACCACAATCACAAGTTGGAAGAGGATCAACTTCATCAAGATTATCCCAAACTCTCTTGATATTAGTGAAAAATAGTGAAATATTATATGTACCTTGCTTCATCTCATCAAGAGATTGCTGTGGGGCATACAGAACAGCTCCAGATGTTGCACCAAAACGCTCTTCAAGATTCAACCATATTTCTCGTGCTGTGTGGAAATACAACACACTTCGAGCCAAATTTGAATCCAAGACTCCAAGAATCCATGAAATCAGCATGGAATTACACCTCTCCCAAGCTCTAAACTCTATCGTACCTGGTATAGGCTTGTGAATAGTTCCATCAATGAATCCTAATTTGTTTTTGGCAGAAAGACTGATTATCATTGATCTTTTCCAGTCTGTATAAGCTTCACCACTGAATTTCTCAGAAACGAGCTTAATTCCTGGATTGTCAGAAGGATGTAGATAGAATGGTGAAGTAGGATCCTGTGAAGGATCAATTGTTTGTTCATTTCGTGGAGTATTCTCACTAATTTCTTCCATTGATGATTGAAAACTAAGCAAAATCAAGGATGATGAGAAACGAACTAATTGAATTCTGAGCAAAATTTCTCAATTGAAATTGATTGAATCAATTGAAAAACGAACAATCAACAAAAAGAATAACGATCAAGAACTGAGCAAGAACTGATGATTCTGAGAAAATTAAACTGCGAAATTTCAGGAAAAATCAACTGAGGAAATCTGAGAAAATGAGATTCAATTGAAGCGAAAATGTTCCAGGATTGAAGCTGGAAGCTCTGATACCATGTAATTTTACTGAACAAAAAATCATATGAGAAATCAAACAAAGAACACAACGATTTATATCATCATTGCTCTCGTTATTGAGCTCAGATTCTTAGAACTACTTTTATTCATTGTGAGAGAAAATAGAGAGAATTCTTACAATGTAAAATCAAGAGAGAAAAGGAACTAACTAAACTAATCTAGAGAGGATAGTATTTATACTAAGCTTATTACAGAAATAATAACTAACTGAATTAGAGTTAGTTAGCTGGGAATTGATCAGGTGCAACGCAGCTAGGATCCAGTGTTGATGCAGTAGATGATGTGGCAGCTGTAGTAGTTATCTCATCAATTATAGAATACATATTGTATTAATCTAAATGGTATTTCAAATAAAATCATATAAATGAATTACAAAATTAGAATAAATTGACATATTCAACAAAACATACAAAATAGAACAAAGTATCCACTATCCAGGCCACTAAGCAGTATTCATTAGGTAATTATATTGTATGCGTATCACCATGTATGGTTACACTTGCCAAATGAAGCATCCATGCTTCTAGGTTATCAACTTGGCGAACCATGTTACATTTTTTACTGAAGGAATATGTCCTTAGACATCCCGGCAATTACTAAATATAAAAGGAATTATTATAGAGATAACTAATTACGTTAGTTTAGTAATCACATTTACTTGCTAGAGAATAAATGTTGGTTAGTAGAACAATATTGATTGTATCTACAACTAAGTTAACCTAATCCTATGAGGTCACACATTGTAGTAACTAATTGAAGTAAGGAAACCGACCAATAGGAGAAATTAGGGTTAGGTTAGGTCTCTCTCTTGTTTTATTCTCCTACTATTATAAAAGGTTATAATAGGAGAGAGAAAAAGAACGTTCATTTTGACAGTAACTTTTCAAACTGAAAAGAGAGAGAAAAACCCTATTATTTCCCTCTGGAAAATCCGACCACCCTCCCTAAAAAGCAAGAGAGTGAAATCTGTTCATCCTCTTCCGTTCTAGCAAACGTGGGAATTCAATTGGTGCTCGTGGACTAAGTAGAGGGACATCAATTGCTGTTCTTTGATCTCTAGCACTTGCAATCCGGTGGAAAACACGCTACAAAGGTTGTACATTCTTTTCCTTATAATATGATTCATATTTATGTTATGCATGCGATCTTGTGATAGATGTTTGGAAATTTGTTTCCTGAAATTCCGTTAAATGCATCTATATGTTCCTTCAGTGGTATCAGTTTTGCCTCTTGCATAATATTTTATGATCATGTGTTCATGTGCTATTTTGATTATTTTTTATTCATTTAAGGGAGGATTTTATGTATGGGTTAATTTGCATAATTAATATGGTGATATTAATTGATTGGAATTGTTTAATATTTTATTTAAAGTATAATGGTGCTCGAATCTCCTCTTCGAAGAATCTGAAAACAAATTTTGACCTTCATGTTTCACACGTTTTGGACTAATTTGATTTTCATTTAATTTGTCTTTTTGTGTGCAAAGAGATTCAACCAAAATATCGCTTAAAATCGTGGAAATTTGTTTCGATGAATCGGTTCATGAAAATACCACTTTAATTTTTGCACAAAATTTCAAACTTGCCAGTCACAATGCAATCACCCTCAATTCATGTAATTGTTACAATGTTTTGAAGAAATTGACTGTCAAACCACGGCTGGGTGGCGCGTCGCATTCCGGTGCAGCCACGGTGTTTGTGGTGGTCCATGGTGTGTTAAAGGGTGAAGAAGAAAGGTTCTGCGGTGGCTGGGTTTCGGCCTTGCTGCGGTGGCAGTTCTAGGTCAGCCTTGCGCTGGCGTGACAGTGCACTGCTACGAAGCCGGGCGGCTGCCGCGGCTGGCTGGCCTCGAGTTGCCTGTAGATTGCTGCGGTGGTGGGATACTGCCGTGGCAGATCTTCAAGATGTTGAAGATCTTGCTGAATTCATGGGAGATCTTCAAGTTGTTGAGGGTCTTCATGATTCGTGACTGAGGTTGGCAACCAGTTCGAAATTTCAGGAGGAAGGCCGATATTTTCGGCTGGTTTGTGGCGATGTTGTTTTTGTTGGCTGTTCTTTAGGGAAGGCGTGGTTTTTCAATTTGTTTCTCACTTTGTTACTGCTATTTGACAGCAGTTTTAAAATTAAAAAAAAAAAACCGTTTTCCTAATTTTTTTTTGGGTTGAGCATAATTATTATTCCAATAATGCAAATTAATAATTAATTTGATTAATTCCATATTTAAGTCCTAATTGAATAAAAATAATAAAAAGTTATTCTTTTAGTTATTTTTTAAGTTTAACTAAGTAGCATGTTTACTTTTAATTGTTAATTTGTAAATGACATGTTTTATTTGCTTATTAATTGTTAATAAGTGATTTTTAATATTTATTTTATTATGATATTATTAATGCTTGGATGCATAATATAATATGTTTGATATTATGTTTTGCATGTTGTGACTAGTTTGGCCCAAAACTAGGATAGAAAATACGATATGCGCATCGTTAAATTTTATGTAAATTAAATACGATCTGCGTATCGTTTGTATTTTTGTAATTTAAATTTTAATCATTTAAATTATAAATTATTTATGTAATCAAGAATGAAGCTCCCTGGAAAATTAAGGATGGAGATCCATGAAGATTCAAGGAGGAATTCATGAAGATTAGTTTTCCTAAGTTTAGGGGCCATACTAGGATCACTTTTAATTATGCTTATGTTCATTTATTCATTTATCATGTTTAAATGCTTGCCAAAGTTTATATGTGTGGTTATTTATGTTATGTGTTCACTTTTAATTAACCAACATAAAAACTTAGGTCCCCAACATGTAATATTGAGTTTAATTGCTTTTTCAAACAACACCTATAACGCCTTAGATAGTGAGTAATAGGTTCTGCCAAAGCAGGGTGTTGCTCATTTTATCCGGGGATAGTAGAGTAGGTTTTTGAAACTTACATGTTAATGTTTGGTTTAACTCAACAAAATCATCAAAAGACAAAGTTTTGGGTTTTGAAGCTAAGAGATAGGAGTAAACAAGGAGTTGTTAACCTGTCTACCAAGAATTATAATTAGTTATAATTAGTAAAGTGTTTACTTACCTCAACTACTATAAATTAAAGGCATGGCCAAAGTCCGTTTGATTGTAGTGGGAGGGGATCTTGGTGTTTCTTTATTCAATAGGGGACTCTTATTTTGAATAAAGGGTAGTAGTTAATTAAAATTTTTTTAATTGCTGCTTTCTTGATAAACATTGATTGAATCTTGCTTTATTATTCTTTTGTTGTAGTAATTATGTCTAGTAACATCAATATCAACACCAACAATTCTACTTGTAATTTGCACTCTGTCCTTTCGAAGGACAAAATGAATGCTGAACGTTTCATTGCAAGTGAAAGGGAAATGAGAATCGTTCTCAGAACTAATAAGTTCAACGCTTTTCACATGCAAGGGGAGGAAGCAACGATGCAAGAGATGCATGAAAGGCTAACTCAGAATGAGCGAAACATCCCTAACCAGCCTAGAAAAGAATATGAGGATGTTCTTGTGGTTAGTAAAGGGCAATCGCTCAATAGGATTGGGATTGCTATTAAGAAGGACGAAAGCAAACAAGTTGCTAAGTCTGAGACTTCTGAAAAGCAAAAGACTGCACCAAAACCAAGAGTTGCTGATGAGCACTATTGTTACACCTGTAACAAGGTTGGTCATTGGAAAAGTAGTTGCCCCAATTATCTGAAGGATCAAAAGAAAGGAGTTTATAGTTCAGATATGTATGTTATAGAAGTTAACTTAGCAACTTCTGCTTCTTGGGTATTTGATACCGCTTGTGGCTTTCACATTATTTGTAATATGCAAGGCCTCAAAAGAAGTAGAACATTGGGAAAGGGAGAAATAGATCTTCGCGTTGGCAATGGAGCACGAGTTGCTACATTGGCAGTGGGAGTATATAGTCTGCTATTACCTTCAGGATTAGTTTTAGAACTTAATAATTGTTATTATGTTCCTGCTATCACAAAGAACATAATTTCTATTCCTGTTTTGGATTCCGAAGGTTATTCATTTACAATAAAGAACAATTGTTGTTCTGCGTATTTGAATGATATGTTCTATGTCTCCGCTAAGTTATCAAATGGTTTATATGTGCTAGACTTAGAAACCCACATCTATAACATAGACAGCAAGAAACATAAAGCAAATGATTCAAACCCTACATACCTATGGCATTGTCGATTAGGCCACATAAGCTCAAAGTGCATTGAGAAACTTCATAAAGATGGAATTCTCAAATCATTTGATTTTGAATCATTTGATACTTGTGAGTTTTACTTGATGGGGAAAATGACAAAGTCTCCTTTCACAGGTTCAAGTGAAAGGGCCAATGACCTTTTAGCCCTCATACATACGGATGTGTGTGGACCCATGAGTACGTTGGCTAGGGGAGGGTACAGTTACTTCATTACTTTTACCGATGATGTGAGCAGATTTGGATTTGTTTACCTCATGCGCATAAGTCGGAATCCTTTGAAAAATTTAAGGAATTCCATAATGAAGTACAAAACCAACTTGGGAAGAAAATTAAGGCATTACGATCCGATCGTGGTGGTGAATATTTATCTCAAGAATTTGGTGATCATTTAAAGGATTGTGGAATTCTTTCACAATGGACTCCACCAGGAACACCACAGTTAAATGGCGTTTCTGAAAGAAGGAATCGAACTCTACTTGATATGGTTCGATCCATGATGAGTCTTGCTGATCTTCCTATTTCATTCTGGGGATTTGCGCTTGAAATAGTGGCATTCACACTTAACAGAGCACCATCCAAAGCAGTGGAAAAGACACCATATGAAATGTGGACTGGAAACGTTCCAAAATTGTCTTTTCTAAGGATATGGGGTTGTGAAGCCTATGTAAAACGTTTACTTTCTGATAAGCTTTCACCCAAATCCGATAAATGTCTCTTTGTGGGTTACCCAAAAGAGACTAAGGGATACTACTTCTACAACCAAAACGAAAACAAAGTGTTTGTTGCACGTAATGGTGTCTTTCTGGAAAAGGAGTTTATTTCCAGAAAAGTAAGTGGGAGAAATGTATATCTCGAAGAAATTCGAGATGAGCAACAAATGGATGAGGTTAACACCTCATCAGAGGCGGCCCGGCATGAAAATGCTCAAGAGGTGGTGCATTCAATTCACGTACCTCCTACCGTCCCACTTGGAGATACTCCGTGCGAAGTCACTCAGCCTAATGAGGTAGAAACTTCTTCTGTTGTTCCCCAACGTAGGTCTAGTAGGACCATCATTCCATCAAAGAGATATATTGATTTCCTTTTGACTGAAAGTTCTGAAATAATGATTTTAGAATCAGAAGAACCTACTAGCTACAAAGATGCTTTGGAGAGTCAAGACTCCGAAAGATGGCTTGAGGCCATGAAATCTGAAATGGATTCCATGTCTGAAAATCAAGTATGGGACTTGGTTGATTTACCTGATGGGGTAAAGCCCATTGGATGCAAATGGATTTTCAAGTTGAAAACAGACAAGGATGGAAACATTAGTGTTTTCAAAGCAAGGTTGGTGGCGAAAGGTTTCAAACAAATTCATGGTATTGACTATGATGAAACCTTCTCACCAGTAGCCATGCTGAAGTCCATTAGGATAATCCTTGCGATTGCTGCCTTTCATGACTATGAAATATGGCAGATGGATGTTAAAATAGCTTTCTTGAATGGGTTCTTGAAAGAGGATGTGTACATGACACAACCTCAAGGTTTTGAAGATCTAGAAAATCCAGGGAGGGTATGCAAGCTTAAGAAGTCCATTTATGGACTAAAGCAAGCATCAAGGAGTTGGAACCTCAGATTTGATGAGGCAGTCAAGAAATTTGGCTTTCTCAGAAATGAAGAGGAATCTTGTGTATACAAGAAGTTAAGTGGGAGTAGTATTACTTTTCTGGTCTTGTATGTGGATGACATACTTCTCATAGGAAATGATAAGACCATGCTTGAGTCAGTCAAGGAATGGCTTAAAAATTGTTTCTCTATGAAAGACCTAGGAAAGGCAGAGTACATATTGGGAATAAAGATCTATAGAGATAGATCGAAAAGGCTAATTGGGCTCAGTCAGGAAACTTATATTAATAAGGTTCTTGCAAGGTTCAAGCTGGAAAACTCCAAAAGAGGTTTCATTCCCATGCAACATGGCATTGCACTTGGCAAGACTCAGTGTCCTTCGAGTCCTGATGAGGTCAAGCGTATGAGTAATATTCCCTATGCTTCTGCTGTAGGATCCATTATGTATGCCATGATATGCACTCGACGGATGTTGCATATGCTTTGAGTATATGCAGCGAGATACCGATCAAATCCAGGAGATGCGCACTGGATTGCAGCGAAAAACATCCTTAAGTACTTACGAAGGACTAAGGATAATTTTTTGGTTTATGGTGGAGATAGTGAGTTGATTGTTACTGGATACACCGATGCAAGCTTCCAGAGTGACAAAGATGATTTCCGATCTCAATCTGGTTTCATATTTTGTCTCAATGGAGGAGCCGTGAGTTGGAAGAGCTCTAAGCAGAGTACCATCGCGGATTCTACAACAGAGGCTGAGTATATTGCAGCAGCTGATGCAGCAAAGGAAGCTGTTTGGATCAAAAAGTTCATTGGTGAGCTTGGTGTAGTTCCTAGCATTGAGAATGGCATTGAGTTGTATTGTGACAACAATGGTGCCATTGCTCAGTCTAAGGAACCCAGATCGCATCAAAGGTCTAAACATGTGCTCAGGAAATTCCATCTCATTCGAGAAATCGTTGGTAGAGAGGATGTGAAAGTAAGCAAGGTTCATACTGAGGATAACGTAGCAGATCCTCTGACTAAACCGCTTGCTCAACCTAAGCATGAGTGTCATACTAGGTCTATGGGGCTTAAGCATATGGGAGAATGGCTTTAGGTTGTTTACTTCATGTTTACAATTGTAAAGACATTTATTATGCTTTGAAATGTTTATCAATAAAATTCCGTTCTTATTTAATTGTTTGGTTTAGTATTAAATAAAATGTCCAAATAATTTGTGTTTTCAAATAGGATTATCGAAAACGTTTTGATATTGGAACCCTATAAAGTGAACTGAAAATCACAATTTTTTTACAGTCCCTAGTCTAAATCACTAAATTGCACATAAGTGATTTATTTAAAAGACTAGTATATAATTAATTGATAGCGCAGTTCCATGGGCTATGGAGACATAGAGACGTCTAATTGATTATATGGATGTATAGTTGATACATTGAGACTTGACCTAATTAGATTCTAAAAGTAGAATCGAACTACTATATTTAGTGGATTCCTTAGACATGAGTATGTCTTAATAACCACAACATAATTAGTTTAACTTTGACACTGTTAAACGCCGCGCCGTAAAAGGAGGTTATAAAGGCAGTGATTAGGTGGGCTAAGAATTGAGTGGGAGTTATGGTCATACAAGAGTGGATAAGTCCTCCTATTAAATAGGAATGGTGTCTGGGCCTCTTGATGAGCGAGAACTGGAAAATTGCATGGCCATGCGGAATAGGATTAAAGAGTTAATTCTTATTTGAGCAGTTCGAACTCAAAGATCAAGTAACATAAATTTGAGAATAACATGGTGTTATCAAATTTGGCATTAAGTGACTTAAGGAATTTAGCATTGCGTTCTTGTCTTCGGACAAGTGGGAGATTGAAGGAATATGTCCTTAGATATCCCGGCAATTACTAAATATAAAAGGAATTATTATAGAGATAATTAATTACGTTAGTTTAGTAATCACATTTACTTGCTAGAGAATAAATGTTGGTTAGTAGAACAATATTGATTGTATCTACAACTAAGTTAACCTAATCCTATGAGGTCACACATTGTAGTAACTAATTGAAGTAAGGAAACCGGCCAATAGGAGAAATTAGGGTTAGGTTAGGTCTCTCTCTTGTTTTATTCTCCTACTATTATAAAAGGTTATAATAGGAGAGAGGAAAAGAACGTTCATTTTGACAATAACTTTTCAAACTGAAAAGAGAGAGAAAAACCCTATTATTTCCCTCTGGAAAATCCAGCCACCCTCCCTAAAAAGCAAGAGAGTGAAATCTGTTCATCCTCTTCCGTTCTAGCAAACGTGGGAATTCAATTGGTGCTCGTGGACTAAGTAGAGGGACATCAATTGCTGTTCTTTGATCTCTAGCACTTGCAATCCGGTGGAAAACACGCTACAAAGGTTGTACATTCTTTTCCTTATAATATGATTCATATTTATGTTATGCATGCGATCTTGTGATAGATGTTAGGAAATTTGTTTCCTGAAATTCCGTTATATGCATCTATATGTTCCTTCATTTACAACACTAAAAATAGTCCTCAACCACTGACAATACATGATAATGGTGGAGGAAAGATGGTCCTTTCATAATAATAGGATTGCAAATTTAAACCAAAAACTACACCATTTGACAACAATGTATGACGAATCATATTAGACTGATGAATGGTTGTATCTATGGTATCCATGCTTTTAACGGGGAGATAAGTCACTGGTGACATCTTCTACAACTATACCACGGCTTACAAGTGAAACAATTGGCCTCTCTTTCTTGTAAGGAAATGGAGGAGGGGATGTAGGCGGAGAGAAAGTAACAGGCTGAGTGTTAAGCATCAGCAGGACTGAAGCAATGTTTGGTCTTTTGGCAGGATCTTCTTGAGTGCACAATAATCCAACATGTATACATCTTTCAACTTCCGCCTTAGAGAAATTATTTCCTAGTGCTGAATCTACCAGCTTCAGATGATCCCCCGTATTCCATAGTCTCCATGCCTAGGATATAAAGTGCAGTTATAATTTCAGCAACAATAATATTATTTGGAAAAACTGAAAGAATGCAGGATTATGGTGATTTTTTGAAAATTTAAACTTACGGAATTTAATAGGTTGTCATGATCTTCTGCATCTGGATCGAAGTAACTGTTTCTCAGTCCACTGACGAGCTCTAGGAGTATGACTCCGTAACTGAAAATATCCGACCTTAATGAAAATTGCCCTGTTGTTACATATTCCGGTGACATGTATCCACTGCATTATAATCAATTCATTGTTTAGCTTAATTATTCTTGTAATGATAATAGATTTATTGGGGTATTACTTGAATCAAAAAAAGTTAATTATCATTTTAAGTTTTTAAGTAGAGATCTTACAATGTTCCTGCAACTCTGCTTGTATTTCCTTGAGTTTGATCTCCTCCAAATAGCTTGGCCATGCCAAAATCTGCAATTTTCGGGTTCATCTCTCCATCTAACAATACATTGCTTGGTTTCAGGTCACGATGAATGATTTTGGGTCGGGAATCATCATGGAGATATGATAGGCCTCTTGCAATTCCCATTATGATCTTGTAACGAGTTTCCCACTTCAAATTTGCTCCTCGTTTTGTATCTGAATATCAAAGTATATATGCAAAGGACCAAATTTTAATAATTCTGTTATCAAAAAAGTAACATATATATCTGCAATTCCGAAGAAAACAAAAGAGAAGTTTAAAATTGAAATGATTGTATGAGTGAGCTTATGCAGGGTGGCCTTATCAACATATTGCCAACAAAATGAGAAATGTCAGGTTTAAAATATATACAATGTATGATAGAATTCGTTCCAATTTTCTCAATCAAAAAATTTAATGAAAACTAATGAGACCTTGTAAGATGAGACCAGAGACAAAAAATAAAGAACTTTGCTTTGCGATATTTAGAAAATTTGGGTCCCAAATGAAGGACCTGTGTTGTCTTTCACTATAAGCATCGCCTTAGTTTATGACTGCAGACTACTATGCATAACATACCAAACAAAAAACGGTCCAAGCTCTTATTAGGCACGTATTCATAGACCAGCAACTTCTCATCTCCTTGCAAGCAAAATCCATAGACCTTGACAAGATTTTTGTGCTGAAGTTTGGCAGCTAAAGAGGCTTCAGTCTTAAATTCCCGAATCCCTTGTCCTGAACCATTTGAAAGCCTCTTAACAGCCACCGCCTGTCCGTCTGAAAGAGTTCCCTTAAGAAACCGTTATCGATGATATCAAATACAGTTGCTGAGTCAACAATCACCAAGCAAATAACAGAATATGATTTATAACTTAAGGTATACCATGTAAACGACCCCAAATCCGCCTTGTCCAAGCTTATAGGATGGGGAAAAATTATCAGTGGCAGATTTTATTGCATCGAATTCAAAATGCAAATTTTCTCTGCTTTCGATCTCATCCAAACCTGCCAAGTTGATGAAACCTCATTACATGCTTTCCCATTTCGCTGTATACATTGGTGAGCATAAAGCCTTTTAAAATAGGCAAAATTGGCCTCAACACCCTGAAGTATGGCGCATGTGCACCAAACACCCCAAACTAAGGCTTATAGCCAGAACACCCCAAAGTACGGGCTGGGGTGCATTGTGTACCATAAATGAGAGTTGTCACCGGAAAATTCACCGGCTCCGGAGGAATCTTCATTTTTTAATATTATTTTGCTTTTTACCCCCCTTTTCCTATTTTCTTTCTTTTTCTCTCTAATTTTTTTTTATATTTTAGCTTTTTAACCCCTTTCTCTTCCTCCATCTTCTTTCTCCTCCCACTCTCTCTCTCTTCAAGCATTATCTTCCTCAAACTCTATCTCTCTCCTCCTGTTTTTCTTATTTCTCGTTCCTCCTCCTCTCTCTTACCCCTTCTTCATTATAATCTTCGTTCTTAAAGAAATGATAAATTTACCCCATAATTACTACACAAGTATATTTTACCCCATAAGTATGTTTAAACCTTCTTCACATCAACAAAAGAGAAGAGGTGTTTTTCAACCGAGAAAAAGTCGGCCCTCGAATATGTCCGTGGCGTAAAATTTGCAGTGAGTTGAAAACGTTTTGTCTTCTTCAAATTTGGCGGATTTTCGCGATTTCCAGCGAAATCTTCCGGCGAAGGAATGGAGGAGAGAGAAAATCGCTTGACGGATGAATTTTTGTGATTCCGGCGATCGTAAATTCAAGAAGAAAAATTCAACAAGGATATGGACAAGAATGATGAGATATAGTGTGTATATTGTATAGTATGACAGTATAATATGATCAACTTAAGCGATATTTTTTGAGATTCTTGGACAGTAAGAAAGGAGCTTAATCTAATTATGGACTCTTAACTAACTAATTTTGACAATTCAATCCGTTTCACAGATTCAATATTCATCATCTTCAAACATTCAATTTATTTTAGATTCAGAGTTTTGGTTAAGTCAGAAATGGTGCAATCCGGAAATAATGAACTCATTGTTGTTATGCGAATTTGGGCTTTCAATCTGAATTTCGGTAATTTTCAAATTTTAGGGTTCGTTTGGGGAAGAAAGCCAGAGAATTTGGGGAAGAAATACTGAATTTGGGGAAGAAATGAAGGCACTGTCTTTTTTGGGAAGAAACCCAGAGTTTGAGGAAGATAATGCTTGGAGAGAGAGGGGGAGGAGAGAGAAGATGGAGGAAGAGAAAAGGGGTAAAAAGCTAAAAAATTAAAAAAATTAAAGAGAAAAAATAAGAAAATAGGAAAATGGGGGCAAAAAGTAAAATAATCTTAAAAAATAAAGATTCCACCGGAGCCGATGCATTTTCCGGTGGCAACTCTCATTTATGGTACGCAATGCACCTCAACCCGTACTTTGGGGTATTCTGGCTATAAGCCTTAGTTTGGGGTGTTTGGTGCACCTGTGCCATACTTCAGGGTATTGAGGCCAATTTTGCCTTTAAAGTATGAGCTTTTAGTAACATGATTACTTGGGGTGTCTTCTTTTCACCTTATTTTCACTTTTCTGTGTTTATTAGATAAGAACTTAACTTGCTTGAAATTATTTTAGCTGTAGAAGAAAACTGAATAAACTGCTCTTATTTGAACTTTGTTGACCCAAATTTAACTTATCTAAACTTATTAACCGTAAGTTATAACTATATTGAGCCAATGTTTTCATGAAATTAAGTCTTTGGTTTTCAAGTGAAAACAGGGAGCTTAGGAAAATTTAACTGTAGGATTTACAACAGGCTTTTTTCTCTTCCAGAAAACAAAAATAACATTCAAGAGCAAAGATGCCCCAGCAACTGCTGAGGTGACACCCACCGCAACGTGTCGCTCCTTTCCTACAGTGGAGATATAAAAACAGTTCAAAACAGAAATCTCAGTGAAGCTTATAAAGCCTGGATTGATATGTGACATTGAATTGAATTGTTGACTAACCTGGTCTGAATGATCTAGTATCATTAAAAATATACACCAATTTACAACTTGGTTGCAAAAGTACTCCAACTCTAGCACCCAGCAACGGAAACCTCCCACGAGCAGTCTGTAAACAGTTCATACAATCCAAGGTGCTTAGATCTGGTGTGCAATCTACATAGCCTGTGAACGATAAATTCCTTTCAACGTCAACAACGTTTGTAGCAGACACTAGAGATGAATTCCTGGTACTAGTTGCAGTATTGATAAGTCTAGTGAAATCATCTGACAAAGTCTGGTTTAAGTCACTATAAATGATAGGAGGTGACATGAAGATATAGTATACGGAGACATCGTTTATGGAGAATATAGCGCGATCTGAATATCGCAACATACACCCCATATACCATACAATATACTCTCTGCTAAACGCGCATCTTTGTTGGATTTCTCCGACTGCGTTAGTGATACAGTCCTGGCATGACTGATTGCCACCAAGACTGTCGCAAAGGAAAAGACCAAAAACTTGATTGGGAGATTCGCCAGTAGTAGTGTTGTAGAAGTTGGTTGAGTTTGCTCTGGAGGTAAGATTAGATGATAGAAGATAAAGATTAGTTTGGAATTCACTCTGTTGATTGTAATGTGCGTAATCTGAACAGTAGCTTACTATGTAGTCACCTTGTTGCTGAGCATTAGCAGATTTCAGTACAATGGAGTAAAGACATAGGAAATAAAAGGTTGTAGCTATAAGAAAGATAAGATTTGTTGTTTGTTTCATTTGAAGTTATTATTACTTGTTGAAGAAAACTAATTTTACAGAACTTTTAGCATTTCTTGAACATGGCTTTATGTTAATTGGTAAGAGACCTGAAAATTCCAGCCTCCAGGTTGTAATTTAAACATTTACAATGGCTGATTGATACAATTTGTTATTAAATTTTAGTTTCAATTATATGCTGGGGAGTTTTTTTCTCTTTTTCAATGAGTATAATATATATATATATAATAAAGATCAACTTTCCTTGTTGAATTAGTTGGTTTCTTCCTAATTGATTCCGTTCGTTTATTTTATGGCTTGTTTGATGATTTTGTTGATCTGATGGGTTCACACACGTATGCAGGCATTAAGAAAAGTCATCAAGATGAAGAAAGACCTAATTAAGTTTCTTAAGAAGCTTCAGTAATTGCAATGTGCAGACGTTTAATTTGACTGATCAAAAATTTGACATCAACAACTATATTAACTTGCTGAGCACCCAATCAACAGAGTACAGGTAACACCTCAAACACTACGTCACTACCTCGGGCATATTTGACTTTTTTATTCTAATATTTGAATGACTTAGCTTATAACTGTAACCTAATATTTTAAGTTTTTCATTATTTAGGATCTCACTTGAATTTTTTTTTTTTTCACGTTGGAACCTAAAGTTGGTTTTCATATAGTTTGACCACCATTTAAAGGTTGCCTTTTAACTTTAGAAAATAATAGAAACATCTTTTAGAGAAAAATATATAATAAAAAAAGTTGATACACATTAAAGGCAATACAAAACAGAGAATTTTGTAGGAGACAAGTTGGGTCCTGAATACCATGTGAAAAAGTATACATGAAACTAAAGGTTGATAAAAATGGGTATGTAGTGTTCCATAACAAACTTTTAAAAAGGGAATTCAGGTGATTAAAAAGGAAATTCAGGTGATTAAAAAGGAACGAATGAAATTATTATATTTCACATCCTAATTAGCTCACTATACCAAGGATGTCTTGCCCTAGTGGTTAAGATTGAGGCGCTGTGAACGATAGGTCACAGGTTCAAATCCCCTTCCCCTTCTTTGTACTTTGTAATGCTTTCGTGGCTCCAATAGAATAAAAAAAGAAATAAAATTAGCTCACTATAATTTATAACACATCTGGTCAAACTTAGTATTTTTTTTAACATAAAAGGCAAACATGATATACTCACTACATTTCCTATTATTCTATCACGATATGCAATTTTCATAAATTCTGCTAGTTTACGTCTTTCACCATTAATATTCTTAATTATTTGTCATGAAAAAATTAAAATTGATATATTAATAATATGAATTGGAGCAAATATAACAAAAAAGAGCTACCCATATATGTCAGGATGGCTTACATATAGATGAATGATATGTTTCCTCATAAAGCCATCAATCAAAATCGAAGAGAAAGAAAACATTCACCTTTCCATCGCTCATGGAAAAGTCATTCAGGTTATTAAACAGATTTACATAACTTATTATGTTTGACTTTGTTATAATATATTTTAGTCTTTTTACTGATTTCCTGATCCAATTTCACTAAAAGAACATGAGCAAATCTTTGACTATTCAAACGCTCATTGATGATATTCGTCTCCTGCTCTGTCACTTGAAGTTCTCTCCATTGATCATATCTCTCAGGCAACATATTTTTTCTAAAAAGAAAAGGGGGTCAAAACAATTATGCTACTACAGTTGACGTGGATGCTTGGTCAAATCCTACCTTAGATATTTATCTTGTTCTATATTCGTTAGGCTACTTCTTTAAAAAACGGTATCCTAATTTCCTCTTTTATGCCTTAAAAAAATAAAAATGGGCAAAAATCGCATGAGTGCGAACGCAAATATCATTGATGTAATAGTAAACGAACCTCCACGAATAAGAACACTTCTAAAAAAAAAAAAAAAACCCTAGCTCCCTCCTCTCTCCTCTCTCCTCTTCTTCCTCAAAAAACCCTAATCTTTTTCTTCTAGTTTGGGGCTGTCATCATCCTTTCGATAGTGGTAAGCCCCCAATTCTTCTTTTTTCTTCTAGTTTTCATTGTTTTTGTTATTAATAATCTTTCATTCTCTCTCTTTTTTAGAGTTTTCTACCCAATATTTGGGTTCTTTCTCTCCTTTAATGGGAGTTTGGAGTTTAGTTTTATTCTTTTCCCACGTGGAAGTTTAAAAATTGGTATGAGCAATTGTCTCCATTGGTTGAAGTTGAAGACCATCAACATTGAAGTATTGAAAATTCGGATGCGGTCAACATAGTTAAATCAAGAATTTTCTTCCCCAAACTATATCAGAATGATAGACTTCCCCATCAATAGCTGCGTGATTCAGCAAATACATGTGTTGTATTGGCTGATCTGGTTCATTGTAGTTATCTTGAAGACGAATTTGATTTGATCTTTGTCTGATTATATCTTGTTTTTCTTTAATACTTATTGTAGATGCTGTTTGGCCTTCAATTAATGAAATTTCTCTTTCAAAAAAAAAAAAACCTCCACGAATAAGATACTAAGATATCATGCCATTGAAATTTTTTAAAGAACAGATTAATCTTATATCAAATCATTTAGAGGTCGGCATGGGCCGGGCCGGGCCGGCCCTACACGGTTTGGGCCCCGTCAGGTACGAGCCCGCTCGAGGCCCGGCCTGGTACGAGCCCACTCGAGGCCCGGCCCGTTATCCGTTACGTGGGTCGTGGGCCTGTCACGGTCAAGAAATTTTATTTCAGGCCCGCACCGGCACGAGCCCGCCTATATGACCTGTGGGCCGGCCCGCGGGTCGAACGCTCCTTTCCTTTGTTTTATAGTCTAAAACTGCCAATAATAAAAAAAAACAACATAATACACGGGACCATGGGCCTGGGCCGGGCCGTGGACAAAATCTTGAAATTTCAAGCCCGGCACGGCACGGCCCGCCACTCACGGGCCCGGCCTGGCCTGCCATTTCCCCAAGCCCGCGGGCCGAGCCCGTGAACAGGCCCGGCCCGGCCATGCCCAGGTCTAATATCATTGTAGTATAATACAAGCGTTTAATCCTTAAAAACAAATCCTTGTTGATTAATCACAAGTCATATAATCACTATAGCAATACATATAAAAAATTTCAAACAAATATCTATACAAATATATTAAAAGGTGTTATGAACCAAGTCTACACGCCACGTGGCACTGTGCCTTTAGTTGTTTCGTTCCATGTCATCAACATACATTAAAAAATTAGAAACATGTTTCGTACAAGATTCGACTACTTGACCTCAAGTTAATATAGTAAAGTTGTAACCAATGAACTATGCAACATTATATGCTCTCTTTTGACATGAAAATATTAATAACACGCGGTATCGCTCGGGCCTAATAACTAGTTGACATTATAAAAAGAGTTCTTTTTTTTACATGTCGGGCATTGCTTGTAAATACCTTATATCAGGGCTTTAACCCACCCCATCAGGCCCACCCCATCCCCCATATCATGAGAATCACTCTCTTTTACTCGTTAATAGTCTTGGACTACACAATCTTATTAGGTTTGGGTAGTGGTGTCAAAATAGGTTATCAAACAGGATCTGGGTTGACCCACGCTAAACCAGGTTAGATTCGAACAGGTCAAGTTTATGCCAATCAGTGCATTGGGTCGGGATCGATCAGGTTTTGTTCAACTGGGTCGATCACATTTGAATCACCGAATTGTTGGGTGACGGACAGGTCTGGGTCGTCCCATTTACAAGTCGATTCATTTCCGGATTCGATCGCCTATCGACATTTTTAGCCGGGTTTGCACAAGTCGTATTTGGGTTTCATGTACGCTTTGGTCAAGTCAAGTTTGCTCAGGTTGAATCGCCTATGACCTTTGTTCGGTCATTGTGAAGCATCATGTCCATTCGTTATATTGAACGTCAATTCGGCTTCGGTTAAACTCCGGATCGGGACATTTTATATCATGTTCTTAACTTCTTTATCAACTAATTATCACTTATCAAATAGTTTCAACATCGAGTTATTATACATTGACTACTATAGAGGTATGATTTGATTTGATTTCGTACTGAATTTTGTAAACAAATCATATTATTAAAAGTATTAAGATTGTGTGTGTGTGCGATAAATATATAGATTATAACGAAAAACTAATAAAAATACTATATTGTTTACTGTGATGTTTTGTGTATTATCTTAGTCAACTCGTGTTTGGACTAGTCAACTGCGTAAAACCACTCTAATACATAAAGGAGTAGAACGACTCTTTATATGTTCTAATATTAAAGTGTAATCTATTTATTTATCCGTTGATTATATATTGATAGATATATAAAATCCAACAAAGAAAAGATCATTTCATCCTAGCCGTCGATCAAAAAAACCTATAGCTTGAATTTCATAGATGCAATCACACATCAATATAAGTATATTGTTATACTATAATTCACGTAAATGACTATAATCAAAACAATAATTGAGTAAGTAATAGTTGTATAAGTAATATTCCAAGAAGTATAGTTCCATAAGTAATTACCTTAGAGCAATATAACTAGTATAACTATTTACCAATTAACATTTCCGCTCATTACTTTATAAAGATTCAAGATAATTGATATTGTGAATCACATCGTTTCGGATAAAGTCTAGCTAATTCATCTAAAACAAGTTGTTACTAGATAAGATACCATTAATCATCTTTATGTAAATTTCATCATTTAACCCAAAACATCTAATTGAATTGAAAACAAGAAAAGTTGTTATTGGATAAGATCAATGTATCGATGTAAGTCGATAAATTTGTTCAAAACATAATAATTCATGAAATAATAATAATAATAATAATAATAATAATAACAATAATAACGACAATAATAATAATAATAATAATAATAATAATAATAACAATAACAATAACAACAACAACAACAATAACAATAACAACAACAACAACAACAACAACAACAACAACAACAACAACAACAACAACAACAACAACAACAACAACAACAACAACAACAACAACAACAACAACAACAACAACAACAACAACAACAACAACAATAATAATAATAACAAGAATAATAATAATAATAATAATAATAATAATAATAATAATAATAATAATAATAATAATAATAATAATAATAATAATAATAATAATAATAATAATAATAATAATAATAATAATAATAATAATAAATGTCTATATCACTTTAAAAAAAATATTAAATGTCTAAATTACTAATGATTTGAGTGATTGATTGGTTATTCTTTACTTTATTGCCATAATCCTTGTTGCTATTATTTGTCAAATCCCATTGGCTGAAAAATAAGCACACGTATTATGGTTTATAACCGTATATTTATAAGAGATCTATATCGGACCGTTGAACCTAGAAACACACGGATTATGGTTTATAACCGTATATTTATAAGAGATCTATATCGGACCGTTGAACCTAGCTTCGCACTATTGCATGGGTTTTGTTATTGACGATCCAATGGTGGATAAATCTGGGTTTATTTTGTATGATTTTTTTATTTTGTTTTCGATTTCAAGCAATTTTATATTATAAATCTTGTATTCTTGTTGCTGAAGATAGACCAAGTGATTTCTAGAATTTTGTCTTCTAGATGCTGTAGTCTTTCGTTGTTTTCTTTTGGCCGGATAATTATCATTATTGTTTTTTTTTTTGCACAAAACAAAATTTTTGTAATACTTATTGATTATTATTCTATTAGATGATTCTTAGAGTACACTTTATGCCATGCCATATGATGTTTGTGGACATTACAAAATCAGGTATATAGACTGTTTGGGCTGAATTAATCAACAGCCCAACAGGAACCTAAAAGCCCCCTAAAGCCTTGGACAGGTGGCAGCAACGGGTCCCATCTGAGAGTTAACCTAATCTCGGAAGCTTGGGGACCCTCTAAAGGGCTGAAATAATCATTGCCTGAAAGGCAACGTAGCCATTGATCCCAAGGAGGCCCATCAAATCAATGTTTCCTGTCTGGGAATCCCCCAACACTATATAAATACCAACAATCTCATTAATGAACATGTATTCAATTCTGACCTAACAAACTAGAGCATCTCTCTCTACCTCAATCACATCTGACTTGAGCGTCGGAGGGGCGATCCCTGAAATATCCCCGGTGTAGTCTAACTTTGTTTTGCAGGATTCTGACGTACGGATATCGGAGCTCAGACGAGTGCTCTTGGGGCCCACATCACACCTCATAACCTATTACAATCCTTAATTTCTTAACAGAAACAGTTTGGCGCCGTCTGTGGAGGCATATGTACAAGTTGGTCGAGGTGATGGCCGCTATAAATGGACCTGGGTGGTGGAGCTTCCAAGTCCGACCGGGGTATCGGACTGTCCTTAACCTTCCCACTTCTCAGAAGGGTTTCCGGAGGGAGTTCGCCTTTGTCTATTTTGGTGGAGATTGGGGGATTCCTTTGGTTCCCCCGGATCTGAGCCCATCTTCGGTTTGAACTTCCGAGTCGGGGATCTTGACGACGAGGAGGGTGTAGCGGCTTGCTACATGCAGACCGAGTCAATAATAGTGAATGGGGACGAGATATTCGTGCCCGGCCAGTGGTTACCCGACTACCAGCTCTTCAAAAATGAGCACTTCCTTTCGGCTATGGGTCTTAGCTCGACCTTCCCGAAGGGTAATCTGCCGAGGGGATGGCTTAAGGTTGTCGGTCGGTTAATATGTATTTTCTGTTTTGACTAACATTTTGCTTGCTTTTTAGCAGAACCTTCCCGAGCGTACGTGGAAGAGACCGACCCCACGATGGCATACAAGCTCAACGTTGCAGCGATGCGAGCGGCTCGGATGAGAGCTGAGATAGCGGCTAGCTAAGACAATGAAGGTCCCTGCTCCACCCAAGGTAGGCATAATGTTGCACTTCTCCTTTTTGCCGAGTGGATTTCCATTTATTTTATGTTGACTAACTGATTTCTGTCTTGCTTCAGGACCCTGCTAAACCAAAGCAGAGGAAAAGGAAAGAACGATCTTCCGACAAGGTCGCCCAGACTGAGAAGGCGGTTGAGAAGGCGAAAGCTGATCGGGAGAAGAAGGCCGCAAAAAAGGTCAAGTCTCCGCTCCTTGACATCCTCATATTGTCCTTCTTCATCCTCCCTTTCATAACCATAATCATCTTTACACTCCTTAATATTTTTCAGATTTCTCATCCGTTTGCTTCCTTTCACATTTTCCTTCTTCCGCTTCTTCCTTCTCTTAATCTCTTGTTCATCCTCTGATTCTGCTCCAATTTCTTCTTCTTTGTCACCTACTACTCGAGGATATGCTCTATTCATGAAGTCGGAAATCAATTTAAACATTGCATTTACAGCATTAGCCCAATGATCCACCTTGTCAAGAATTTGAGAAAACGCATTTTCTTCATTTTGAGCATGTGTAGTTGGAACCTTTCCTGTTATTTGGCACTTGTCTTTCTCGACCACCAACAACAACTACACAAAAAAGTAGGATATATATGTATAAATACCTTGGCCAACCTAGGTGGAAAAACATGAATAAGATTGGTGACTAGACATTGATCCTGTTTGGCAATATCCAAAACCTAGTTCACATATAACATATTTTAATAAAAGGAGGATGACATAAACACAAATTCAGGACTTTAAATCTGGCATAAACTAGCATTTTAGTATCATTTGTACTGCAGTTTTTAACACCCTTACGTAGTTGGTTTGTCAAACATACCAGCTTTTTTATGTTTCATGGCAATCTTTCTAAAAAACAAAATCACTATATGTACTTCATGGAAATGTTATTAATTTTAGAAATATCATTTCACACCATGAATTAATTCCATATCACCTAGAAAAAGGTGTCCTTTATAGAAAATCTAACATGCATAATGTTATTATAAGATGGTTCTTCACTGGGACACTTGCTTTACTCATTTTGTATCCGTGTGGGAGCTTGTTAATTGCATCATGCAACGCCTTTGTGTTTATGTCACTCGAGTCTCTAATCCTTGGAAGATCGTACTTCCAATTTACTTCAAGTTTATCCTTCGGAGAGTATTCACAGAAAATTGTCTGCCGAATAAATCAAACCATGAATTTACAACAGTGACACAACTGCCATTGCAATGTAATGAGCAAGGTAGGCAGAATGTTATACTTCTCCTTTTTGCCGAGTGGATTTCCATTTATTTTATGTTGACTAACTGATTTCTGTCTTGCTTCAGGACCCTGCTAAACCAAAGCAGAGGAAGAGGAAAGAACGATCTTCCGACAAGGTCGCCCAGACTGAGAAGGCGGTCGCGAAGGCGAAAGCTGATTGGGAGAAGAAGGCCGTAAAAAAGGTCAAGTCTGTCGAAGTCAATAGTCCGAGGGACTTGGGCAAAGGGCCGTCTCAGCAGACTGACGTGGCCGACCTCTCCTTGCATTCCTCCGACTTTAACCCGATTAGGAGCCCTCAGTATACTCCTATGTCTCCATCTTTTGAGCGGCTCGGGGGTAGCCCGACCAACGTGGTGGCCTCGGCTGTGCCTTTCACGGGACACAGTCGCACTGAGAAGGATGGGCGATGGACCAAGGCCCTGGAGTATATATATACACTCCGGCGGACCGGGAACACATTGATGTTACCCATGGTCGGAATGAGACTAATGAGCTATTCTGCACTTGGCTCGACGTAAGTATGCTCCTTTTGTCCTTTTCATTCCGAGCTCATTGTTTAGCTAACTTTTTAACTCTTTCTCCTTTGTTTCAGTTCTCTGATCGGATGGCCAACGTCGCTCAGAATAGGGTAAGCTTAGCCGAAGAGGTGGATGACCTCAAAGAAAAGGCTACACTAGTAGAATAATTGATTATTGCTGCGGTGGTATTGCTGTGGTTTAACCCATACGCAGCAATAAACCATGTGGAAAAAAAGGTAAAATATAAAATAGACTTTTGCTGCGGTTTCGGCCGGAAACCGCGGTAATAGATTTCAACGGGAAAATTTTCAAACTTAAGTTGACTTTTTGACCAGCTTAATTACTGCGGTTCCCAACCAGAACCGCAGCAATATATTAAAATATTATTTTTTTATTAATATTTGAACATATTACTGCGGTTCCTACAAAAAATCGCAGCAATAGGCTGTTTTTTTTTTAAAACAATGCGCGGCCCAATTAGGGTTTTGTTCCTCTTTCCTTTTAACAACTCATCAGCCGTTTTCTCCTCACTATCCTCTCTCTCTCTCCCCACTCTCTTTCTCCTCTCTCTCCTTCAACTCCTCGCCGGACCAACGCCTGCTGCGCTCACCTCCTCATCGACGAACACCAACAACGATGATCACCTCCTCATCGACGAACACCAACAACGACGATCACCTCCTCATCGACGAACTTCTCGGCGTTGGCTCGTCTGGAGATCTCAGTGTTGGCGTGTCTCCGTCGCGACCACTTCTACTGCGGTGGTCATCATCTTCGAATCGGTTCTTCATCTTTAGATCTCGAGGAGTGAGAGGCGTTGGTCGTGGCCTACAGATCTCGGCGCTCTCTACTCGCTCGCCATCGTTGCTCCACCAGAAAACCGCAACCGGCGAACATTGTTGGTCGTGGCCTACAGATCTGGGTAGGTTTTTTAGTTTTTTTTTCGATTTTAGCAAACAGCAAACGGATCTGGGTCGGTTGTGATTCTCCCAAACCGGAGTTTTAAATATCATTCCGGTGCTGAACCAGACGAAGACGAAGACTCCGTCGGTTTGTCATCGGCTTAATTTATTTATTTTTTTGTTTTTTTTTCTTTTGTACGAAGACGAAGACTCCGTCGATTTGTCATCGGCTGAACATTGTTGCTTGTCACTGAACTAGACAAAGACTCCGTCGGTTTGTCATCGGCTTAATTTATTTATCTTTTTGTTTTTTTTTTCTTTTGTACGAAGACGAAGACTCCGTCGGTTTGTCATCGGCTGAACATTGTTGCTTGTCACTGAACCATACGAAGACTCTGTCGGTTTGTCATCGGCTTAATTTATTTATTTTTTTGTTTTTTTTTTCCTTTTGTACTTAGCTTGAAATTTATCAAAATCTAATATTAGGATGTTGAAATTTATTTTAATTTTATAATTTTAGAATTAATATGAGGTTATGTTCCTGATTTTTGGTTTTTTATATATTTCTTTTGTATTTCTTTTTTATGTGTTGTATAATTTTTTGGTATACATACATCTAAAGATTCTCTCTCTACTTGCAATATTTAGTGTCTTATGTTCTTTCTATATTTTTATCTCTCAAATTTGATGACAAACTATAAAAAAAAAATTATTTGTACCTGCACATATTGCTGCGGTTTTGGCCAGGAACCACAGCAATCGGTGTACGTTTTTTAATATATAAAAAATACATATTGCTCCGGTTTTGGCCAGAAACCGCAGCAATATCTTGGCCTATTGCTGCGGTAAAAAACCGCAGCAATATCTTGGCCTATTGTTGCGCCCTTAATAGCTGGGCGACCAAAACCGCCGCAATAGGCCACTGAATGACCGCAGTAATAAGCAATTATTCTACTAGTGCTATGAAGCATTTCGATGAGGTTTATCGAGCCAATGAGGAAAAGTGCATCGCCGAGTCGAAGCTCGATGATGCCGAGAAGGCCATCAAAGCTGACCAGAAGGGCTTCGAAGAAGAGCGGGCCAATTGGGAGAAAGAGAGGGCCGACCTCATTCTTGCCCGTGATTCTGCTCGAACCGCCAAGGATGATGCGCTCCTCAAGCTGAAAGATGTCAAGCAGAAAGTGACTGATCTGGAGGGCAAGTTAGCGGAGGCTGAGGGTAAGGTCAAGACCGAGGCTCAATGGTTCGCCGACTGGGAGAAGTCCGATGCTGCTGAGGTCTATGCTAATGAGGTGGGGAGCGCGGCCCACAAGATGGGGGAGGACGAGACTTTAGATCGGCTGAAGAAGGTCTTAGCCGAGTCCCATCCCCAGCTAGTTTGGGCTGAAGTCTGGTCTGGATACCAGATGTTGATTGTGCCGACAATGCTGAGATCCGGGCTAAGATAGCTCTCGAGGAGGCTGAAGCTGATGGTGATGAGGAAGAGGATGATGACCAGGTCGACATTAATGTAGTTGATGGCGATAATGACGATGATGATTACGAGGATGCTGATGAAACCGACAAGGCTAGTCGGGGGGAAGAATTGGTTGGTGACAACACTGCTACCAATGCTGGCAGCATGACCGATTGCCCGCCTCCCCCTAGCTCTTAGGGTTCATGGCTTTGTACTTTAGCCATTTTTCAGCTTCTTCTTTGCTAGTTTGTAATGATCCTCCACTGTAATGCCCGACCAACTTAATGGAATTATCTTTTGGCTTTTACATTCCTCGGATTGTGTTTGTTGATTGCAATATTACTCGTCTAATTTTTCGTCTGACTGAACTGCATTTGCCCGATTAACTTATTTTATCCGGCTAACTGACTGAGTGGTGGATGTTCGATTTGAATAACTGGTTATGTTTTTGATTTTTGACTTAGTTTATTTTCGACTGGTTAAGTCTTTTGCCGAACAACTGTTGTTTTGGCTGATTAAGTCTTTGCCGAATAGATATTACATTGACTGGTTAAGTCCACTTAATTACAAAAACGCCCAACTATTTCGACTGGTTAAGTCTAGTAGTTTGACTTGTTGTAGAAAATGTCGACTAGCTATGGCCTTCTATTTAGCTATTACAATATATGCCCCTATTGCGAGCAACAAACATTACACATAGAACTTTTTAAGATTGTCTGCGTTCCAGGGTCGGGCCAGGGAAACACCTCCTGGGGACTCCAATCGGAATGTGTCGGGTTTGACCACCTCTATGACCTTGTAAGGACCGTCGCAGTTGGGTCCCAACTTCCCTTTCAGGTGTGAGAGTCCCGTGGCTTCTACTTTCCGAACGACCCAATCGCCTAGTTGGATTGGTCTGGCCTTCACGTGGCGATTGAATTGCCGAGTGACTCTTTGCTTGTACTGAATGGACTTCAGTAATGTGTTACCCCTTGTTTCAGGCAACGCGGGGTGAAGGGATGCCGACCTCCACTGGTAAGACCGCTTCGCTTCCATACACATGGCTGAAAGGGGAGTGCCCTGTTGCTTCCTTAGTAGTGGTACGAGTCGACACGGCGGAAAATTTCGTCTGTATCCCAAACCGGGCACAGGATTCGCGAGTCGGGCCACTGTTGAATTGCCGACCGTTATCGGAGATCAATACCCTGGGCACCCCGAATCTTGTTATAATGTTCCTCCAAATGAATGCTTGGACTTGTTTGTCAGTTATTTAGGAAAGTGGCTAAGCCTCTGTCCACTTGGTAAAATAGTCGATGGCGACTATTAGGAACTTTTTTTGTCCAGATGCTGGGGGAATGGTCCGAGTAGGTCCATACCCCACTTATCGAATGGCAGAATTGCTTGAATTGTTGTCAGAGGAGTCGATGGTGCTCGCGGGATGTCCGAATGGATCTGACATGAGGGGCACCTCTTGACTAGCTCTTGAGCATCTGACTTCAGAGTGGGCCAGTAGTAACCTGCTCTGAGAGCCTTTCCTGCTATCGTCCTTCCCCCTTGATGACTTCCACAGGCTCCTTGGTGGATTTCTCTTAAGATGTAGTCGCCTTCTTCAGGGGTCACACATTTGAGCAGAGGGTGGATGAAGGACTTCTTGTAGAACTGATTTTCGTGCCATATAAACCATCCATATTTATGTTTGACCCGCTCGGCCCCCTTCTGGTCCTCGGGTAATGTTCCATCCCTTAAGTACTCGACCACCTCTTTCATTCAAGTGGATGTCCGATTCAGCGCCAGTTGTTCCTTGATGTTGATGCTTGGTTGACGTAGCACTTCCCACATGATGGTCCGAGGAGCTAATCCTTCAGCTGAACTAGCCATCCGAGCCAAAGCATCTGCCTGCTGATTTTCCGACCGTGGGATATGAGCGATGTTGAACTCGGCCAGCTTTTTGGTGAAGTCTTGGGTTTTGGCCAAGTACATTCTCATGTTATCCTCCTTGGCCTCATATTCGCCGGATACCTAACCTACTATGAGTTGTGAGTCGGATTTGGCTTTGACTGTCGTGGCCCCGGCCAAGATACATATTTGGAGTCCGAGTATCAGGGCCTCATATTCTGCTTCATTGTTTGACGCCAAAAACTCGAACTTGATGGCATAGTTCAACTTTTCTCCGAATGGGGGTTTGATGACCAGACCGGCTCCACACCCTGTTTTGGTGGAAGAATCGTCCACCTGTAGTTCCCAGCTGTAACACTCCGTCCTTTTATAAACATAATATAAACAAAATAGAACATTTTATTAAACAAATGGCGATAGCGGAAATATCGCCTGACGGAAATGTCACTCTAAGAAAGGTTAAATTAAACTAAATAAAAGTAAAACCCAATTAAGACAATCCAAAATATCCATAAGGAGGCAAAACAACCTCATAAACCCAATGCAATAACTATAAATAAAATAAAACGTCTCAAATAAAAATCCTAAATAGTCTTTAACTCATTTCCCATAACACGAAATAATCACCTGCAAAATATATCAACAAACATCCACAATCAGTGGGGAGTAACTAACAGCTCTCCCAGCCCAATTAGGATCCATATAAGAGTTATAAAAGCCTTAATAATTAAGTCACACAAAAACATCTCAATAGTAAACTTCAGATAATCAAATAAATCACTTAAACAAAGATAATACAACATGCTTAAATATAAATTGAGTAAAGATAACAAATTAAACAAAACGGATAAACAACTTGTATATATAAACTCAAGTATCAATACCATAAACCATCAAAGTTCAAAGTAATAAAAATAATATAATTAGTTTGAGAGAGAGAGCTGAACGCTAGTGGACAACCCACTTCCTATGGTAATGCGAGACAACCTCCAGACAGCCTATGGGTTACGTTCCCTACTGCCTGTGTCTAAGAATGGCCATACTCCCGATGCGGTGTAGGATTACGTCCCCACCGACCTCTCGGATGACAACAAAACCAAGGTATACCTAGGATTACGTCCTATGGTCTGCATGTTCTTCACCTTGGGATTACGTCCCTCCGGATAATCTTGCTCTCAAACAATAATAATAATAAAATACTACTCAATCATCAAATAAAAAGGATGCCCTTAAGGCCTTACACCAAAACAGCAGAAATCTAGGATCGCAACCCAAGAACTTCAATTTACAAAAACACTCTTCTTAAAATAATAATAATAATAGTAGTAGTAAATAATACAAGTAATAACATTATCTCCAAAATACCAACAATCTCATCATACTAAAAAAAACCACTTATGTTATAAATACCAACTCATATAGATGTAGACATAATAGTAGTTCACTAAAAATGCCAAATACACACTGGCATAATTATAAAACAAATTAACTCATATAACACACATCAAGCAGACAAAACAAAAACAAAAATTAATAAAAGAAAACAAAAGAAAATGAGAATAGCAGTAGCAGACCAACATATCAACAACACGCATGCTATAATGACAACTTATTATAAGAACTCTTAAACCTTAACCCATAAATCCTATAATACCACCTAATCACATCTCAAAGAAACCACATGAATAATTAATCAGCATAACAACTCACATGTATTATCACTAGGCGCCAATAACGTAAATAAAACATTACAATTGAGTAACAAAGCTTTGCAAGCCCTATAAGATTTTGTAATATGAAACTCCAACATCAGACGAGACCCCATACTTGATACTACCACACGAACTGATTTCATCACGCTCCCATAAATCATGTTCAATTCAACACCTCATGATTAAACATTGAGTGGAAGGCACCATGTTCACAACAACAATTAGAATAAAAAACTCTTCACAAGATAAGAGTTAACTAGCAGACACATTCTACATAGGAACATCCCAAAACAATGATACCAAAACATATGAATAAGGCTCGTAACAAATTCTCCAATCAGACAACAAAATTCACAAGTTCTCCAAACAATCACCTACACATACAATTCATAAAAACTCATGGAAGAAGCATATAACATGATGTTATTCCCACCCAAATTCCTAGAATCAATATTAACCCAACTTAAGTATTAAAACTAGATAATCCCTATACGAATACTAATCGATCTAGGGTCGCCGTTAGTTACCTTCGAAGACCTCCAATTGCTTGCATTCTCCTTCTTGAACACTGAAAATTTTCATTACGGGCTGCTCTATTACGATCAATATTCCCGACGATTAAACGCTCGCATTCACAATCTCTTCGGTCAAAGTGAATTCCCAGATGTCCTCAACATGCTGTCCAAATTTTAGAACAATCCAACGGTTAGATCGCCGGTGATAGCCAATTTTCTGAAGGTGCAGCAGGAAAAACCGAGATGAACTTTTTCCTCGCAACTTTGACTCTTCAAATGATCGAATAGAATGGAGAAAAGAATGGGCTGATTTTCTGATCAATTTCCAGCAGCAAAAGGGGAAATAAATAAGGGGGTTACAAAGGTTAATGATGGGGTAATTATGGGGTGATAAAATGGGTGTTACAAAGGGATTTCAATGGTTGAAATAAATCTACAAATATCTCCCATACAAGACTTTATTTCGGACAGCTTCTAGGAACATAAAACTTCACGTTAAATAGTCGTGCGCACGGTCCATACGAGTTCAAATCGAATAAATAAAAATACTAGGTCAAATGCGTATTTCTAAATACTTGAAAATCTATATTTCTCATCAAATAAATAATACAAATATAACATTTTAAAAATTGAAAAACAAATAACATAAGATATAATATTTTTAAGAAGCTAAGTAAAATATTATAATTTTAACGGAAAATAATAATGAAGGGTAAAATAACACGAAAATTTAGGAGCGAAATTTTGGGGTGTTACACCAGCTGTCCTGCTCGCTGACTGGGGGCCTGGTGGTACATTCAGTTATGAAGTCTGCTTAGGCCTAGGCTTTGATGGCCCTCTTGGGCTCGTATTCCAGCCCAAAGTCCGCTAGCTGATCCGCCCAGTCGGTCATCCGACTGGAATGATTCCTGCTCTCGATCAGCTTCCAGAGTGGTTGCCCGGTGAGAACTTTGATTGGGTGGGCTTGGAAGTAGGGTTTAAGCTTCCAACTAGCCATCACTAGGGCAAAGACCATTTTTCCGGTTTCGTTGTATTTGGTCTCCGCTCCTCGGAAAGCATGGCTGATAAAGTAGAATGGGTGTTGCTTTTCTTCTCTTTCGGCTATCGAACGGCGCAGCGCGTATATACAAAAACTGACCAAGTAGATAAAAAATGTTTCCCACGGCAAGGGGGATATCAACTTAGGGAGGGTTGAAAGATGCGTTTTGAGGGCGGCGAAGGCCTGTTCGGCTTCGTCATCCCATGTGAATTCTATCTCTTTAAAGCTTTGAAGAAGTGTAAGCTTTTATCTGCTGACCTGGAGAGGAAGCGTCCAAGAGCGGCCAAACAGCCGGTCAGGCGCTGTATCTCTCTCACGTTCCGAGGAGACTTCATCTCCATCACAGCTTCGATCTTGTCAGGGTTTGCCTCGATTCCCCTTTCATCCACCAGGAATCCGAGGCACTTCCCTCCTTTTACGCCGAAGACGCATTTCTCCGGATTCAACATCATGCGGAATTGCCTCAACGTGCTAAGGGTTTCCCTTAAGTCTGAGGGATGATCACCTTGGACCCGTCTTTTGACGATCATGTCGTCAACGTATACTTCAATGTTCCGACCCAGTTGGTTGTTGAAGATTTTGTTAATCGTCCGTTGGTATGTAGCCCCTGCATTCTTAAGTCCGAATGGCATCATTTGTAGCAATACACCCCTTGGTTCGTAATAAAGGCGGTATGAACTCGGTCTTGCTCAGCCATTGGCATCTGGTGATACCCCGCATTTGCATCCATGAAGCTTAGGAGAGCATGACCCGCCGTTGAGTCGACAAGCCTGTCGGTCTTGGGCAGAGGGTGGTTATCTTTTGGACAGGCCTTGTTCATGTCTGTGAAGTCCACACACATTCTCCATGCCCTTGTCAACTTTTTCACCAGCACAACGTTGGCCAACCATTCCGAGTATTGACATTCTTCTATGAAACCCACTTCCAGCAATTTTTTTACTTCAGCTGCTGCTGCAGCATTTCTTTCGGGGCCTTGGTGTCTCAGCTTTTGCTTGACTGGCTTGAACCCTTCTTTGATGTTGAGCTCGTGGCACATAATTTTTGGGTCAAGTCCAGGCATTTCTGCAGCTTCATTGGCAAAGACATCCCTGTACTCCGTGAGTACCTGAATGATTTCTTTTCTTGTTTGAGGGTCCATGGCTTTGCCAACTCGCAAAGTCCGACCGATTTTCTCGTCAATAACCACTTCTTCATCGTCCTCGGCTGGCTGAGGGCGTTCGTACTGCTTGGGGTTTTCAGTGATGTAAACCCCGAGGCCACCTGAGGGCTGATTCTTTTCTTGTTTTCTCTTCTTCAAGTCCTTTTGGACGTCGACCTTGCTCTTCAAGCTGTTAACGTAACAGTCTCTTGCTGCTTTCTGATCCCCTTGGATTTTTCCGACTTTACCTTCATCGGTTTCGAATTGCATGAGGAGTTGGTAAATGGAAATTGCAGCCTTGACCTTGTTCAGAGTTGGTCTTCCCATTATGATATTGTATGGTAGAGGGATGTCCACCACTAGGAATTCAATCAGTAGGCTTCTTCCTTTGCCCTTCTCTCCCATCCGAGTGGGCAATTTTATAGATCTGACGAGATGTACTGAGTTTCCCCCCGAAGCCAATGAGTGGCTGATTGAGGGGAGTGACATCCCTTTCGCTGTATTTCAACTTCTTGAGGCATTCCAGTGTAATGATGTCAGCGGATGAGCCACTATCCACTAACACCCTTTTGACTCTCGTGTTAGCCACTTTCAGCTCGACGACTTGGGGGTCGTCATGGGGCGTGTGGAGAGTCCGACTGGATTCCCCAAAGGTCATTACGGGGCAGTCTGGTCGGGGGTGGTGGACGTCAAGCACTTGGTGCTTGAGACTTTGTAAGTGGGCTTTGCGGGATCGTCCGGTTAGGTCTCCTGATGTAAAGTCACCTGCAATGACTCTAATGAATCCTTCGGTGTCTCCGCTGTTCGACTGAACTACCTTTTGCTTGCCTTTCTCCTCGCTGGTGTGTTTGAGGTAGAGGTTCAACTTGCCTTGGTCTGCTAGATTGTCAAAGGACTTCTTGAGCTCTTTGCAGTCTTTGGTGGTGTGTCCACATTCTTTGTGGTACTCACACCATTGACTCTTATCTCTCCGAGCGGAGGACGTTATGATGGGAGGTGGGCGGAGGAGCATGGACTTGTCTTTGATGTCCAAGTAGATCTCTCTCCTGTTCTTGCTGAATCGGGGGTCGTTGTCGTGGTCACTGAACCTGTCTGACCGACAGCCCGTCTTTTGTTGTTTCGGATGGTCTTTGTGGTTTCCTTCATCCTTCCTTTTCTTGCTCCCGTCATCCGAGTGGCGACATATGTGTGCTGCCTGGATGAATCTTTGAGCCTTGCTCATTGCTTCGGAGAAGGTTTTCACTTCGTTTTCCGCCAACGACCACCTCACCCGACCGGGTTGCAGCCCGGACATCAGGGCGGCGAATGCCACTGTATCTTGCAGATCGGATACTTTCAAAGATTCCTCATTGAATCTTTTAATGTATTCGGCTAGACTCTCATTCTTCTCTTGTCTGACTGTCATCAGATGGAGACTTGTTTTCGTCTGTCTTTTCCCGGCTACAAACTGATGGATGAATAAATCTTCTAGTACTGAGAAATCAGTTATGATCCCAGCAGGGAGCTCCTGAAACCAGTTCAGGGCCAAGCCCTTTAGCGTTGTAGGAAAGAAGCGGCACCAACTGGCTTCACAACCAGTCTGAACGCTCATCTGAGCCATGTATGTGGCCATATGATCATCCGGGTCGGTTAGTCCCGCAAATGGCTCAATGGTGGGTGTTTTTATTTTGCCCGGACTGGGCGCCTCTAGTGTTGCCTGGCTGAATGGGACAATAAATTTAAGAGCTCCACTATTGATTCGAATAGGTTTTGATTGGGCGGAGTCACCGTGCCCTTCCCGCTGAGCGGCTTTCTTATCGAGAATATATCGGGCGTCCAACCCCTTGCTAAGGCGCTTCTCGTTCAGGAAGTGCCGAGCATCATTGGGTTTTTGCCCGACATTGCCCCTGGGTGATTTAGACACGTGGGTCTCCTCTCCCCAACAAAAAGTGACCCGGTCGGCGCTCTTTCCTTCAACCGAAAGTGACCCAGTCGGCGCTTCAATATGGGGATGACCCGGAACTAACCTGGTCAGCACTTCTTCCTTTAAAAGGAAATGACCTGGTCGGCACTTTTTCCTTCAACAGGAAACGACTCGGTCGGCCTTGTTTCCTTCAGCAGGACACGACTCGGTCAACACTCTTTCCTTCAATAGGAATGACCTGGTCGGCATGAACCCCTTCATCAGGGAGGGACCCAGTCGGCGAAAACCCTTCAACAGGGATTGACTCGGTCGGCGCCATGGTTTATTCGGTCTATCTACCTTAGATGGGCAGTGAGTCAGTCAGCGGTCACTATTCCGCCACGAACGGGTGTCACTCAGTCGGACCTCCATGATCCCCCATCCCTGGCGTAGGGGCTAATTGTTTGGGCTGAATTAATCAGTAGCCTAACAGGAACCTAAAAGCCCCCTAAAGCCTTGGAAAGGTGGCAGCAGCGGGTCCCACCTGAGAGTTGACCTAATCTCAGAAGCTTGGGACCCTCTAAAGGGCTGAAATAATCTATAACCTATTGCAATCCTTAATTTCTTAGCATAAACATAGACAAATATTTGATAGTGCATAAGTAACACAAGGTCCAAGTTTTTAACACAACACTTAATTTTACAGTACAATTATGTTTAAGATTACCAAAGAAAATACACCAACGTCCAACTTCGTACTCTCAAAGCGCCAGTGCCAACTTATAAACATCTCTTAACTGATTTTCGTCCCATTCCATCAACGAAATAAGAGTCTTTGTGCGATGGGCTGTAAGATCCTAATATAATTTGTAGGAAAACATATGCACACAATTAGTTACTTTGAATAGAGCAATGCATGAAAAATATGCAAGGTTGGATATGATTACCCATAGATATCCATTACCTCAAAGTATTTCTTATTTGTCCACTTTCTCCTGTTATGTGCTTCCATGTATTTGAGGACATGCATTCCACAGTCAACTGTAAAAGGAAAGTGTGAGACTTTAGAAAAACACATAGCCTTCTTCAAAAAAAGTTCTAAAAGAAAAGTTGACCTGTGAATGACGTACCCGTTAACCTGTCTCGGAGTTTTAACCTGCTTGATTTCCGAACAGAAAATGTCTTAAACCTTTTCAGCCTCTTATCTGCCTTGCTTGAAGACATAAGTGTGGACAGTTTCCTAATTTGTGTAAAAAAAGCAGCCATTAATTTACATACACAAGAAAACCTCCAACCAGCCAGGCAATCGAAGACGAGTACCTGACATTTGGCATTATCAATCATTTTTGACGTGTTTTCATCAGGGTGCGAATCAAGCATGTAAATTTTGGAGTCCTCCATACAAACAACACACATGTAAAAATCGTCTGGTTTCGGTGACTACAATGGAACCATGATCTACAATATACGATATATTAAACTATTCCAAAAAAAAAACAGCTATTAGCGGAACAATATAGGGAAATTACTATGAACTCTTTGCATTGGTCTAGATCATCTAGCAAGTATGATGTTCACATTATAGGTGAATCCAGAAAATATTTGGAGCCCTTCCTCGTCCTTTTCACATCCAATCCCGTCAGTATATAAAAAACTTAATAATAATAAATACATGATAATTTTATGACAAATTTGAACATAACAGCAGCTCGAAGACATCGCAACTAACCCGGAGTGCCATTATGATGAAAAAACTTGTTTGCCTAGTTATTGTCTCTCGAATCCCCACCAAATTGATGATCTTAAAAAAATTTCAAATTCAATTTAAGCTTCGCTGGGTTTTCAATCATTTATAAACAGTCTTACATATTTAATTTAGTAATGAAGTCCCTACTTGTTCCGTTAATTCACACCCCGGACGCAAGGTCCGTAGCTCTTTTCTCGTTGCATCGGTCCACTTTGACTTAAACAACACCTCCTTATTAAAAAAGTAAAAACACAAAATTTTAGATTCAAGTTCAGAAAAGTTTTCAAGCAAAAAAGGCCCACAGATAAATATGGTTGAAGATTATCTTCACGGACTCACTCAGGTTCTAAGTCATCGCTGAATATATATCCCACAACTGCTTTTGAATCAGCCTTGCATTTTTTTATCGCAATACTTAGCGACACATGTTTTATCTGGAACGGCTCCTTGTCATCATTGTCATCAAACTCAACTCATTCACATTGCAGTCAATTCACACCATATGTGAGCAACTATAAACAATGATGCTCAAAGTAATGAAGAAATTCTATATACTTACATTTTTGGTTTGGTAATGTCCATAATACTTTCTCCAGATTGCGTAAATGAACAAGTACAGGGAATAATATAAATTATATAATTAAAAATTCTTAAATAATCAACTAACTCACCTCTTCATCGCATCCTTGAGTTGTTTCAATCTTTTCTGCAGGAGCTCTACCTTTGCTTGTTTCCTCCTTGTATTCTTTGTTTCTTGCTTCTCCTCTGGATGATCCTCATCTGTCGTTGAGACGGGATGCTCCTCATCTGGTGGGGCGGTCGTATTGGCTTATTCTTTATTTCCGACATCCGTTAGTGTAGCCCACTTGTTATAACCGTCCTCACTATTTCCATGACCTTTATCATTTCCATCATCATTCCTATCATCATCATCACCCTTCTTGTCATTATCGTCTTCGTTCTCCTCATCCTCTTGTTTACCATATCTCGTCTCCTCACCAGCACTGTCATGTCCATCAACATTTTCGTCATCATCGTTCCCTTTTTTTTCTAGTTCAGCAGTTGTATCTCTCTCATCGACATCTTCAGGGACTATGCTCCCAATTCCCCCTACATCAGATGGTGCAATGTGTATGTGTATTATCTCGTCCTCCAAGTAGGCCGATTCACGCCTCGACATCATCATGCTTCTCCTGACTGCTCTTTAATACTATTTATCGGTTTTTTGGTTTTCTCTTTCTCCGTTCCTTGACATCCTCATATTGTCCTTCTTCATCCTCCCTTTCATAACCAGAATCATCTTTACACTCCTTAATATTTTTCAGATTTCTCTTCCGTTTGCTTCCTTTCACATTTTCCTTCTTCCGCTTCTTCCTTCTCTTAATCTCTTGTTCATCCTCTGATTCTGCTCCAATTTCTTCTTCTTTGTCACCTACTGCTCGAGGATATGCTCTATTCATGAAGTCGGAAATCAATTTAAACATTGCATTTACAACATTAGCCCAATGATCCACCTTGTCAAGAATTTGAGAAAACGCCTTTTTCTTCATTTTGAGCATGTGTAGTTGGAACCTTTCCTGTTATTTGACACTTGTCTTTCTCGACCACCAACTACAACTACACAAAAAAAGTAGGATATATATGTATAAATACCTTGTCCAACCTAGGTGGAAAAACATGAATAAGATTGGTGACCAGACATTGATCCTGTTTGGCAATATCCAAAACCTTGTTCACATATAACATATTTTTAAAAAAGGAGGATGACATAAACACAAATTCAGGACTTTAAATCTGGCATAAACTAGCATTTTAGTGTCATTTGTACTGCAGTTTTTAACACCCTTACGTAGTTGGTTGGTCAAACATACCAGCTTTTTTATGTTTCATGGCAATCTTTCAAAAAAAAATCACTATATATACTTCATGGAAATGTTATAAATTTTAGAAATATCATTTCACACCATGAATTAATTCCATATCACCCAGAAAAAGGTGTCCTTTATAGAAAATCTAACATGCATAACGTTATTATAAGATGGTTCTTCACTGGGACACTTGCTTTACTCGTTTTGTATCCGTGTGGGAGCTTGTTAATTGCATCATGCAACGCCTTTGTGTTTATGTCACTCCAGTCTCTAATCCTTGGAAGATCGTACTTCCAAATTACTTCAAGTTTATCCTTCGGAGAGTATTCACAGAAAATTGTCTACCGAATAAATTAAACCATGAATTGACAACAGTGACACAACTGCCATTGTAATGTAATGACCATAACATATTCAGAATATTACCTAACAATGATTCCTAAAAAACAAACAAACCACATACAATAAACCTGATTATTATGTGGATAGGGCCAAACACAACAAGAGAATATAATTATAGTACCTTTGGGAAAATTAATAACATAATACAAATAGCAGGTCATCATTGCAAACCATTAGAAAGAGGGGACATCCGCCCAATTTTGTGGTGTGTCTCTCCCATTAAACTTGGTGAGGACCTTCACTGTGTCACTGAAAATGTGCTTTGCAAAATTCCAATGAGGAATAAGGTCTTCTTTCAGAACGAGGTGAAGCCATTCTGGTTTTGGGTTGCAATCATGTGTTGGTGAACACAGGGCGGTCATGACGAAGAGTGTGAACATACCCTTGAAATGTGGGTGGTCATGTGGTTCCCTTCGGAGTTGCGTGGCCATGCCTCTTACATCCAACTGTAAAAACCCAATCAATGATTCGTCGAGGCTGTCATTCATACAAGCCACCTCCTCAATTGTAATTCCATTGTCCTTGAAGCCCAGAAGGTACTCAACATGTCTTGGAGTAATCAAAACTTTGTCCCCATAAGCAGACAATGTGTTTTTAGCTGGGTCAAAATGATCTATACCCATCTACATTGTTCTCATCAAGATCTTGGTGTTGTAATGAAGGAGAAACTTAAACCCCAATGCTTCCAACTGTTGTTTTTTAACTAGTGGAAACCCTTTTACAAGAGTCACAACTACATCTAATTCACCCATTGGGCTCCATGTACCCTAATATTGTTAAACTATCGTTTGTCAAACAACAGTTTGCTTTACAAATAACACATAAAATTCATCCAACCACAAAAATGAAAATTATTATACTTATGTGGGTTTTAATGCTGGTTGGTTACATTTATTGCTCGGTAAACCGCTCGTCTCACCTCCAATGCTAATTATAAGTCTATAGTAGAACTGGGGCCATATACAAGTGTCACCCCACCCCCCTCGAAAACTGTCCTAAATTCACGCGTGGAAAACATCAGCAAAAAAAAATTAGTTAGATTATTTTCGCAACTGGTAGGTTTCTCTTAAAGAGAACTCGGATGTACACCTACTTTTTGAAAGTCATTATAGTGCACTATAACAGACGACAGTTTGCTACAAACACAAATCAAGTAATTTTTTTTTAAAAGGGGGAACGCATCAAACCAACTGTTGCTTTTTAAGACCTCACATATTATGGATGTAATCAGTATAGCAAATTTAATAAGTAAGTGGATAACATGAGAAAGGAATTAACCTGTTGTTTTTCAGTACTCCAATGATTGTCAATCAACCAATCTCAATGGTCTTCATCAATAGTCAAGGGTTTGTTGCGTCTTGCTGGTGACTTTGTGTAGCCTCTATAGAATCTTTCCTTGAGCCTAAATCTCCAATGGCCATATAAAGATGAACATTGAAAGCTCAATACGTCAACAATATCCTCTCCACCAACCTTTTCAGGTAAATTATACTTTCCTTGACACCATAAAAGATAAACCAATAAAATTCCAGCAAGCATCATTATATGTTACTAGAGGAATCTTGTTGGGAGTGTACATAATTCATCAATGACTTACCAAGATCTTGTCATATAACCTTTGCTTCTTATCTGGGTCCATTTTAGCCCAATTCCTATCAAAGAACTTCATTCATTATAGAGCTTAGAGATGTGTTTTACGCAAAAGAAACACTGTAAATAATAAATTAGAGTAAACACAGACATACTTAGTATTTAGGGGACAAAACTCCTTTACCCACTTGCTACAATCACATAGAAATTCATCTGCCTTTTCACCGATCACACGTTAAACCTTATCTATGAAACTGACTGTGACTTTTTCTTCATAATTTCTTGGCCTTTTAGTGTAATATTTCATGCCCCTAGTAGGCCCACGCCTCTTACGATCGAGAATTTTTTGTCGAAGCTCATATTGATCAAGTCTTCGTTGCTCACTGTAAGTAAGCTTTGGTGGTTCATCATTAGGTTGATTTTGTTCGGATGATGTTGGGACGATTGGCATTTTGCTAAAAAAAAGTTAGTTGACTTTATGTGAAAATATAGAGAAGATATATAACATAACACATTTGTAAGAGAAAGGAGATGAGCATATGCCTACCAATTTGAAGTATTATATTGAAATATAATAATAGAAATACATAAATATCAAAGTACAAGCACCACAAGTTAGAAGTATTGTTGTTCTAGTATTGTTGTTCTTAACATCCTGTTATGCAACAAGTATTGTGTTTTCTAGTATTGTTGTTCTTAAGATCATGTTATGCAGCAAGCTTTGATTTAGTAATGTGTTTTCTAGTATTGTTGTTCTTAACATCCTGTTATGCAGCAAGCTTTGATTTAGTAATGTATTTTCTAGTATTGTTGTTCTTAACATCTTGTTATCCAGCAACACTTAACTTCATTGCTAACAACGGCAACAACAAAGAATGTCCAATTTATCAGTACACAAATCCAAGTTATATCTTTTCTTATAGTTCAGACAAATGAACACACAAATACAAATTCTCCAAACTCTGAACTTTAATCTGTAATCAACTGCCAGTACTTTTATGTCTCAGACAAACAAAAATAGTCACTGGGAAAAAAAACACAAATGGTCACAAAAAATATGGTATCTCGGTATTTTCTAAAATGTAAATTAAACAAAAAGAAATATAGCTTTAATATAATTCCTGAATTTAGCTCCTCCTAAAATTGACGTAACTCTTACTATCGCAACTCTTCAAACACTGTAAAACAAGCAAAAATTTCGCTATTATCAAAATAGTAAATTGTTAATAATAAAGTAAACTTAAAGGTTACTTAAAAAAAATTTAAGTTCAAGGTTAAAACATGACTTTATAGTGTATCTCGATAAAATATACCATTACTCAATTGCTAGTAGATGAATCACTAGAACTATCACTTTTAGACCCCTTGTCTTCAAAAGAATTGTAAAAATCATGCAAGATAGGTTCATCTTCCGTGTCCGAAAAAATCATCCTCACTTTCTTCGATCTCTTCATCATCCTCATCCTCCTCATGTTCATCATCCAATTCATTCAACAAATCTTCTTCGATATGAGCCTCAACCAAGTTATATTCAACATCATTTCTCACTATAGGAATATACTCATCTTGAACATCTTTGTAGTTGGTTACATATGGTGGCACATGTTCCCATAATGATTCAATTTCTTCGTAATTAGGGAAATCAAAAAATTTCATTGGATTTGCCTTAATAACAAATCTCCATTGTGGCTCATTATGACATGGTGCATAGAATACTTGCTCAATTTGAGAAGCTAATGCAAATGACTCATTAGTTTTTAACCTCTGAGTAACATTAATAAGCACTGCTCCTAAATTACCCTTTTTAATCCATTTTCCCTCTTCGAACACATTAAACCACTTACACTTAAACAACACGATATTGGGACTAGTTCGATTCTAAAGAGCATTATACTCTAGCACAATAATCTTCTCTAAAACCCCATAGAAATACTTTTGCCCACTTTCCTCGTCCCTTTTCACAACTACGCCACTATTTTCAGTTTTTCGATTTCTCTGTCGTTTTTTGGTGTGAAATCTAAACCCATTAATGACGTATCCATCAAAAGTGACAACATTTTTCATCGGTCCTCATGCTAAACACAATAATTCTTCGGTAACTCTTGGATCTCCTTCTTTCCATAACTTTGTAATCTACATATCATTCTTAGTTAACCACGTAAACAAAAAAAAAAGATACAAAAAATAAAAATAATGTGTTCACTACTCTATATTCAAACCACTTGCAAAGGTCAATCCTTTGAGAAATTGGTGCATGCTCATACTCACTAGACATTAGAATGTAAGCAACTAATTAGTTCTATTAATAAAAAAAACTATGCATGACAAATAGAATCACACTTACGTCAAGAAAGGTTGTGCTTCATCACAATTAAACATGACATAAAGTTGAGCTTCTCGTCTCTCCTTAGCAGTCATTTCTGTTAGACTTAGCTTGCCTTCCCTAAAGGCTTGCCTATTTTAGAGAAGACGGACAAGTTACAGGATTGAGGATGGTTAATGTCATCATTTCGATATGGACGATTGTGTAACGTCTCAATCTTAGACATATATCTCGAGCAAAATGTCAGACATTCCATTTCAATGTACCCGTTAGCAATTGAAGATACTGGGTGAGCTTTGTTCCGCACGAATGATTTGAACGTTTGCGTTGCCCTAAAAGAGAAATATTAGTAAAACACACTATATTCAGCTGTATACTTGTATGCCACCTTGTCAAGTGTATTTAAAAACAATCAAAATAGATAAAAAAAAATTAAAAAATAATCATATAAAGTTGCGGTTTGCGGTGCGGTTTCGGTTTACAAAAATTAAAACCCAACCCTAACCGCAAACCGCGGTTTGCTTGAAATCATAACCCAAACCGCAAACCAACCCAAACCGTGCGGTTTGGTGCGGTCCAGACCGCACTCTGAACAGCCCTAGTAACAACTGACCTTTCAAAGCAAAACATCCAACGATAATGTACATGACCGACCATTCTAGCTTCAGTAGCCAAGTGAATCAGGAGATGTATCATCACATCAAAGAAGGCAGGAATGAATACGCGCTCCAGCTTACATAAGGTGATTGATATATTCATTTCCATTTTCTTTAGTTCGTCTACCTTTAAGGTTTTAGAACACAATTGCTTGAAATAAAGACTGAGCTCTTATAAAGGCTTTAGAATATTTTCATCTAAATCACCTTGGAAGGCAGGTGTCAGTAAGTCTTGCATGAAAACTTGAAAATCATGAGTTTTCATTCCCATTACCTTTCCGTCTTGCAAGAACGCACGCCTTGAAATGTTTTGATGAATAAGCGGCTTGAAAAGCTAATTTGGATTGAAATGTGACTATTTTTCTCCTTTCATTCAAAGTCTAGTTGTAAGGTGCTGGTGGGACTTGCTATTTATCATTCCCAAGTGACTTTGGACGTAGCTTATCATGCATTTGCATGTCTTTTAAGTCTAGTCGGGCATTTAAGGAGTCCTTGTTCTTTCCCGGTAAATCAAGCATTGTGCCTAATATACTTTCACAAACATTCTTTTCCACATGCATCACATCTAAGTTGTGTCGAACCAAGGGATGTCTCAAATAAGGTAATTGGAAGAAGACACTACGTTTTTTTTCCATTGATGCACGATATATCTTTCACCTGTCTTAGCTTGCGTTTTCCCTTAGAAGCTTTTCCAAACTCCACATTTGAGTATCCAATTAATTGCTCCAAAACATCACACCCCGTTAGAGGAACAAGAGGAGGACCCCTTTGTACCTTAGCACCAAAGAAGCTTCTTTTAAGCCTCCATTTGTGATCGATTGGTAGCCACCTTCGATGTTTTATATATCAATATTTGTGTCCATGCTTCAAATAATGGGATTTTGTGTCTAAATGACAACTAGCGCATGCAAGAGACCCTTTGGTACTCCAACCAGACAAATTAGCATAAGTTGGAAAGTCATTAATGGTCCATAATAACACCGCTCGCATATCGCATTGGAATCAAACGTTTTTAACCCCAACTCCCACAGTTCATTAAGTTCAACTACTAGAGGTTGCAAAAAATACATCTATATCATCTCGTGGAGAATTAGGGCTAGGGATTAATAAAGATAATATCATATTATCACTCTTCATGCACATCCAAGGGGGTAGATTGTACGACACCAACATCACTAGCCAAATACTATATCTACTACTCATGTTAGCCCTAGGATTAAACCCATCACTAGCTAAACCCAATCGTACATTACGTGCATCTTTAGCAAAGTCTGGAAATCTTGTGTCCAAAGACTTCCATGCTTCTGAATCTGCGAGGTGTCTCATTATCCCATCATCTTTATTATCATCTTTATGCCATCGCATATGCCTTGCTAACTTGGAAGATATAAACATCCGTTGTAGTCGTGGAATTAAGGGGAAATGACGCAAGATCACTTCAGGAACTCGAGTTGTCTTTTGGACATCCTCGTCATCTAAATACTCATCACCGCCTTGCATGACTTTCTCCTTCCATCTAGGAGCCAGACATGTAGGACATTTTTCTTCATTCGCAAATTGCTTTCGAAATAAAATACATGGTTAACACAAGCATCGATCTTTACATAATCTAACCCCAACGATTTTGTGTATTTTTTTGCTTCCTAAGCATTTGCAGGAAAATTCTTATCATAGTTAATAGCCCTATGCAAGGTCTTCAATAACATTGAAAAAGATTTATCACTCTATTTATTGCTAACTTTATTGTGTAGCAATGAGATAATAATTAAACTCTAATCTTTTGAATGTGGTAAACCCCAGATACAACTCGGCCTCTATGTCTTCCACTAATGTCATTAACTTCTTAGATATTCATGATTGTCTGACTCTCTATTGTTTCCATTATCATTGAGCACGGGAGAAGCAGTTGAATTTCATGCATTTGTCGCTTCAAAAATTAATGGAGCCATGTCGTCAAAGGGCATTTCTATTTCATTTTCCTCGTTATCTGAAACCACCTTTGTTTCGCCTTCAAGCTCAACTAATTCTCCGTGACTCAGCCATGGATTGTAACTATTATCGATACCATGTACTAGTAAGTGAATTTGCATTGCTTTTCGATTTTGGGCAAAAAGAATCTACATTTCACACAGGGACATTTCAACGATGTTTCTTCACTTTTTTCTTTGAAAGCAAACTCAAGAAACTCATCGACCCCTGCTTTATACTCCGGTTTTTACCTTTCCTTTATCCCACTATGATTCATCCAACTCTGATCGGTAATCATTGTTTCAATCAAGTAATTAAGGAAAAATCCTTAAGAAAGAAAACAGAAGATGTCTCTCATTCAATTACAAGAAAAAGAATTAATTATTTCCAAACTTACTAGCTTAGGTAATTGAATGCAAATTTTTTAAATTTAATTATTAACAAATTCACTCATCAGGCCATAATAAAAAAATTCAAATCATTTTGACAAAACTAGAAAATTCTTTAATTTAACATGCAAAGGAGTTGTATTAAAGAGCACTTGTGCTCATTTCTTGCCTATGGAACTTCATGAAACCATATTTGGATCAATTTTACTAAACTAGGGTCAACTGAGATGCATTCAAGAGCCCTTGTGCTCGTTTCTTACCAGAAAAGATGATGTGAGAATTTTGTTAAGGTGGTTTATAAAAGTTAAATCAAATGTATGAGGATGGCTAATAATTTCATGAATTCATTCCTTTCAACCTTCCATTAAACTCCATACAGGTCTCCACTCAGATTCTACTCCTCCTCTAATTGCAATTCCCATAAATATTTAGACTTTTTATATTTCATCTTTCCATTATTCTGCAATTATCATTTATTTTCTTGCGTTAACCATAAGTTTCAGTAACACTTTCAATGTTTCATAGTCCTCTCTCAATTACAAAGGAATGGAAAAAATAATTCCATTTTTATACTCAATTAATCACCAATCTTTCCTATGTCAAAGGGCTAATTATTCTTTTGTGTTACTGGGCCCACCTTAAATTTTATTGATGATTAGATATACTATATCCTGAAATCTTCATGCTTCTAACTAGATTTGTTGATGACTTAGAGTTTTATTCTACTGTGTATATGAAATGGGCAACTTTTCATTATTTTGTAATTTCTTCTTTTTGGGTTAATTTTGGATTCTAGTTTTCCACTCTTTTTTTTGGTGAACTAGTTTTCCACTCTTATGATATGGGTATTTTTATTGCTTTCACATGTGTCTCTCAGGGATGAATTCTTTTTTTGCTTTCTAGTCACAGTGAATCAATTTTGTGTAATTTAATTGCTGATGATCTTATAGGATGAACGTGAACCAAAATCGATTATCCTAATAAAATAGAATCTTGATTACTGCACATTTGTTTGTATTAGGGCCATAATTTTAAAATTAGAACAAGATTAGAACATGGCCTCCGAAAAGTTTAAGACGGCCCTTATCCTCTTACTAAGCAAATGGAGCTGCTGTTTTCTCTGCCTAGCAATGCAAACAGGTAATAGTAACAAGCCCCAAATCTCAAAACATTGTCAATGATGCAGGTAATGAGATATGTAGTCCAAGTATTGAAATCAAATGCATTACGCACACAACAACAAAAAATAAACACAAAAACGGATTGCATCAAAAATAAAACAGAGAAAGCCAAAACAACAAAGCCATAACAGAGATGTCGAGGAAAAAAGATGGGATATGAGTGAAGGAGAAAGGAACGCATTGAACTTGAAAAATGCCAATCAAAACCTTCTAATTTACTCGTAAAAACAAAAAAAAAATCTAAGCAATTCAAGAAAACATGACAATTTCATACCAATAATTCAAGGGTAAACAACTATTTTGCTTGACAAGAAGGGGGTTTGATTCGTGACTTAGGGCAAATAATAAAAGATACCAACCTTGCCACAGAAATCGCCGCTAGCCTCACCGCTGATCTCCGGCAGCCACCCACATCACCTCCTGCGTAATTTAAAAAACTTGGGGCAGAGAAGAAGAGGGTATCAACAAAATTTTCAATCATAATTAAACTTATCACCAAAGAAACATCACCTGAGAAACGTCGAGATGCTGAGAAACGTGAGGTGATTGAGAATGTCGAGAAACGTGAGAAACGTCACATGAGATACGTCAATCGTCGCAGTTTGATTCATGAGAAACTCAATTGGCCATCATAATTAAACTCATCATAGATTTGAACTGGCCCATTTACTAAACAAGGGGAACGAAATACATAGTTTTGTCACCTAATTAAGGTAATGGGTACCCCCAAACCTATCTCGTCGCCCAAATATGAATTTGGGCAACAACAAAAAATTTAGTCGCCCCATAATGTACACTAGGGCAACAAAAGTTCAACTCGTCACCCTTATTTTCAACTATAGGCCACGAAATTCAGTTTTGTTGCCCTTGAGTTTCAAATCCGTCGCCCCAAAACCAATTTTCTTGTAGTGCAAAGTCATAAAATGGTCATATGACAAACCAAAGGTGACATGTCATAATTTGAAGAACAATCAGGTGACACGCCAAGTGCGTATTGGCAAATATATCCTCACTGTAGGCGTGTTTTTATTTCACCTACGTGGTGTGAGAGCGTATTTGATTTGACTACCCCATTGTAAAGGTTTTATTAAAAATTGTTTTGAAGTCGCCAACAAGTCTTTAAAGGAAAACTTATAAACCTAATTGAATATTGAAAAATGTAGGGACATCTTAGGGACTTTAGCCAATGTAGATTTCCCCGTCCTGACTCCATAGATGGTCAAAATGAACCAAACATTGATTTCGGGGGTGAGGGTACAAATATGGTCATAATGAACCATGTTTGCCCATTGTTGGCCATTACTAAATATCGATTCACAATAAATTTTATGCCAAAGAATAATCATATAATATATTTATACACCCTAAAAATATTTAGTCTAGGTTGGTTCAGAAAACACATAAAAGACTATTTTTTAGCGACAAGTTATTATGCAATCAATATTACAAGGTACCTAGCAGGTTGTCTAGATAATCTGAATTAGTTAGAAAAATTCTTTAGGTCTTGATTAACAAAAATAACATGTGGGTGATAAAAATCATGCATAGAACAATCAGGCAAGTATAAAATAATGTATGAAAATAAATAAAAAGAAGGAAGGATTAGAATATACAGTAGAACGATTTTATAGGAAAGATCTACATTATGAAATAAATGGTTAGTAAATTCAACATAAAAATAGGAATTTATCTAGGAGCCCTCAGGATTATACCGTGGCTTGGGTCTACGAGATTGACAACCTTCGGGACGAGCAATCGTGAAGCCTGAAAATCTGAATGTCTGAAAGATTTGAATGTGTGTATGAAAATATGTGTTTGTATGTCTCACAGTATTGAGTTTTTGTATGGAGGTTTTGTAGAGAGGTTCGTAAATAAATTCGTAGAGTTCGAAGTGTTTAAGTGTGAAAAACCATTCTGAAATCTGTACGGAAATCAGGTGTATTTATAGGAAAAACGGAACTGCACTTCACGTGCCAGCTGCACCAGGTGCAGTCTGACGTGTCACGCGCAAATCCACGTGGCAGGCGAAGATTAGCGCGCCTGACGCGACATGCGTAGTAGAAAGCGTACACGTGTACGCGCTTTAAAAAGATAAGAAACAAAAAGATGTGTCTCGCACAGAGAATTGCGCTTGGCGCAGGACTCTATGTGACACATAAGTCCACATTGCTGGCTTGTGCGCTTGGCGCACGCTTACGTGGCAAAGTATTTGGCAAAATGGTGCGCTTGGCACAGCCCGTACGCTCGGCGCACGTTGGTGCGCTCAGCGCACCGCCTTGCTTTTGACATGTTTTGATTACTTTTTGAAGAAAACGCGTTTTGACGATTTTCTTTTATCTTTTAACTACAGAAATCTTATTTTACGGGATAAAATCCGATTATCAAAATATCTTTGAAAATAATTATTTATTTAAATAAAATAATTAATTATTATTAAACAATTAATTGGGATTTTCAAAGGATTAGGCTCAAAATACAATTAATTATCATGAATAATTAATTGGGCATTAAAATAAGACTTTAACACTTTTTCGAAATTTTTTTGGGATGGCTCTTCGGGCTGCACTCCCCTTGGATCGGACCAATTAAGACCACAGTATGTTTCATCATCGGATCCTTAAATGGGGAGACACGATTATGTGTCTAGAGAAGCCCCCACTTTGACTGAGGTTTAGGAAACCGAAAGTCAAAGTATACGGTACTGTTGGGACAAAGAACGATTCTAAACGCTATGCAATTTAGAACTGATCTATATATGTCGGTCTCTGCAAAATAAAGTTAGTACGTTGGACAATAATCACAAGCAATCTGATTACCTATAGAAGAAGATATTAGCAGATGCAAACAACTCATATAAAGCACATAATGATTAAAAAATGTAAACTTAGACTCTCTAAGGATACATGGGACGCTATGCAAGGATTAAGGTTATGCAAAGCTAAGGGATGACACGTCATGCAAGGTCAGGGTTATGCAAGACTAGGATGTATGCAATGCAATGCAAGGTCAGGGTTTTGCAAGGCTAGGAGATCTGGATATGTAGAGAAATAGAATGATCATAAATAGATAGAATGATTTTCGAAAACTGTTTTTAACAAATAATCGGGGTCCGTAAACGAGGTCCGCAGATTACAACTTTTCGGGAGTTTGATTTCATTTGGAGGAACCACCACATATTTAGGAAGTCCCCCACTTTGGGTGAGCTTGCCTGGAATTAGGCACCTTAAGCCTTGACTGAAATGTAGTTGATCTGTCTTGAGCGTTGAAAGTTGTCATTGGGGATTCTTCTTTGGGAAGTGATTTAGGCAAAGTCAAGTATCGCCAGAAACCATGGAATTGTCGAAGAGTCCTTCAGGGACAATGAGAGCTTTGGATTGAAAAATAAAAAGGTTTAAATTGATGACTCATATAAATCTAGCAGCGGGAAAAGGCTTTAACGAGGCTAGGTTCAGACTCGAGTCTATGTCGGGATTTAGAATGAACATGCTCCTGAACTCTAGAAAATCAAATCATTAGACCTTGACTAATTTATTTTTATTTTTATTTTTATTTTAGCGGTCGGACCTCGAGATGAGGATTCCTACGTATGCTGGCGGAATCAGACCATTCGTAGTTCTGGATCTGATTTTTTTTTGTATCATTTTTATGCCCTAACTTTTGCCTAGGCCGCCCTTTCGGGTTTTCAACCTAGCGGGCTTGGACATACTTTGGAGAAGGAGTTAGGATCGATGAAAGGTTGAAAGGTTTAAGGCTTGAAGCTTTAATGAAAGTTCAATTGGTTTGGCGAACATAGGATCATGGATTTGGATTATATAGGCTAAGGTTTTGATGGGTTGAAAGATTTGAATGAGGGGTAGAACTTGTGTGCAAGCCCCCTAGCTTGACTTTTTATTTCTTTTTGCCTTTGGCTTTTCTTTTTTGCATTTTTTTCTTTTTGTCCTGTGCGTTTTGCTCTTTTTTTCGCACTTTGAATTTTTCACTTTTTTTATTTTTTTTGCCTGGCATTGATTTTTTTTTATGTAGTAAGGCTTGCACACAATTAGTTTATAGTATAGGGTATTTAAAGGCTTGGAGGATATTTGTGGAGCTTTGATTTTGAAGGGAATATTTGGTTAAGGATCATGGATAATGATGGCTTAAGGATGATGGAGGAAAGAGGGGAATAACTCCTGATCCAAAATTTGTCCTTTTTTTCATTTTTCTTTATTTTTTTATTTTCAGATTTTTTTTTATTAATCAAAGTCATTAGAGATAATCTGATTTGGGTTTCATCATCGAACTCGAAGCATAATTGATGGAAGGCCAATGAAAATAAAAAGAAAATAAAATGAAATGAAAATGGAAAGGCTATAATACATAAGTCCTATAGTGACATAGACTCAATGAAAAAGACATAAATGGCTTAAGGTAAGGGCTCTCTGACTCATCCTAGGAAACCAGAAATAAAAGACTAAGCCTTTGAATTGTTGATGCACTGCGCAGAAGGGGTTGCTGGTGATGCTGATTCTCGTTATAGCAAGTATTAGTAGTATATTGTCATCGATCATGTTTCGCAACGCATTGATGGTATTTGACACTAGATGTCAGATATTCATTGTTTAGTTGGAATTCGTGGTAGAAATGTAGGTTGCACATTTTGAATTTTCTTTTACGTGCAGGGTTCTGAGTAGACCCTATGGAAGTTATCGCGCCTCTATTGTGAAGGCGGTAGACCTTATGGAAATGATCGCACCTCCATTGTGAAGGCGGTCAAAATTAATCTTCATGACTCTAAATGAAGTCGGGGTGGTGATAATGCACCTGATGAGCTTTAGAGTAGGCTCACTTTTTTTGTTCCTCCATTAGTTGCTCCTGAGTTGTAATCTCTCGACCGATCATGAACAGAATCGAGTGGACCTTGCTTGTAATTTTTAAGAAATGATTTTCGAAATGGGAGATGGAAATGATGGATGGAGAAATGGAAATGAAGATGAGAAATGGAAATGAAAATGAGAAATGGGAATGGGGAATGATTATGGTTACGATGGCGACATGGGCCTAACTATATGCAGATGTGGACTGGACTGGACTATGCAAGCATATTAGACTAGACTTTGAACTTGCAAACAGACTAGACTCAAAAGGATTGCCTATGCTAGCTTCGCTAGACTTAGGAAGGAATTGGCTTCGCCAGACTTGATGATTTTTCTAAGATGGACTAGCTTCGCTAGATTTAATTGTTTTGGGCCATTATGGACTTAGGGGAGACTAGCTTCGCTAGACTCGAGGATTTGGACTGCTATAGGGTAAGGTAGGAGTAGCTTCGCTAAACTCGGAGGGTGCCTTTATGGTCTTAGGGGTCACTAGCTTCGCTAGGTCTAAAGGGTGCCATTATGGCCTTAAAGGGTGACTAACTTCGCTAGGTCAATGGGTACCGTTATGGTCTTAAGGATGACTAGCTTCGCTAGGTCAAAGGGTGCCGTCATGGTCGTAAGGATGACTTGCTTTGCTAGGTCAAAGGGTGTCATTATGGTCTTTAAGGGTGCTAGCTTCGCTAAACTTAATGGTTTGGACTTCGTCATATATGGGTTTAGAAATAGACTGGATTAGACTCGGGAAATGAGTTGGGTCTTATGTGGACCTAATTTTGGACTTAGTCCTATATTGGTTTGAAGTTAGACTTAGAAATGCACATGGGCTTGACGTTGGAAATGGAGTAGTATTGGACTTAGATTGGAATGGACTGGGATTAGACTTAGAATGGGCTTGACATAGACTAGGGTTCACATAAAGATGTAAATGGGCCTAGATTTGACTTGAACTAGACTTATATGGGCCTAAGATGGACTCTATGCTAGCAGGCCTAATATGAATGCATAGTCTCAAATTTAGATGGACCTAATATGTATGCAAAAATGACTCTAATGCATATGGGCCTAGAATGAATGCAAGTGGATTGGATTTAGTTGATGGGATTGGATTGAAGGTATTTTGAATGGGCTTAGAATTTTTGAAATTGGTTTTTGAAAGGAACCCCTTATTTTTTTTAATCTTTTGTTAGGAAAATATGATGGATTAATTTTGAAAAATATTTTTTTATTGAATAGGTGGTATGCTGATGATTAGTAAATGTTTTCGAAAAAAGTAGAATAGAAGAGGGTGTAGGATTGATTTTGTAAGTTTTTTAAATTATTGAATATGGTAAGGTAAGATTGATAGGGATATTTTGTTGAACAGCAGGGAGAAGGTAAACATGCATGATGATTCTAACTCATGACTAATTTTTTTCTAGATGCACTTTTTTTAGGACAGACTCGACCTTGCATGAAAAGACTGACCCCTTTTTTTTAATTAGGTGAGACCCTTAGAATGACCATGATTCTACGCGAATGCAGACAGACGAACATAGAACTGAACATAGAATCGACCACCACCACGACTAAATCAAAGAAAAGCATGTGATGCACAAACTTTTAATTACAACGCATAATAATCACAATTTAACAAGTTAATAGCAGGCATAATTGCAATCACAAGCAAATGTCATATAACATGGATGCAAAAGTTCTCAACCTAAAGTCCAGTTCTACATTCAACTATGGTCAGGTTTAGATTAAAACTCAAAAGGTCCATGACTAAGAGATTGATCCTACGCTTCGTACCTTTGCTTTAAAAGGTGGCCATGTGTAAGACGCACTCCAGTTCTCAAGTCAGGAACAAGAGAACAATGCCATGGTTGGGTAGATTTGCTAATAACTAAGATCCAACACTATCACTTAGGAAACTTTTTGGAAGGATAAAGCGCAAACCCCTCGGGGGTGACGTCACACATAGCACATGTGCTAATGAGGCAAGGTAGATTGTCCTTATGGTGGCTGAACAATAGCCATGCATATGCAAAATAATATATTATACAAAGGCATAAAAGGAGAATGAATCGTATTTTTCAAGTTTCACCCACTCATTTAAAAAATTAATTTTTTATAATCCTCCCTAGTGGAGTCGCCAAATTGTAGGCGTGTTTTTATTTCACCTACGGGTTGTGAGCGCATATTTGATTTGACTACCCCATTGTAAAGGTTTTATTGAAAATTGTTTTAAACCAACAAGTCTTTAAAGGAAAACTTATAAACCTAATTTGATATTGAAAACTGTAGGGACATCTTAGGGACTTTATCCAATGTAGATTTCCCCGTCATGACTACATAGATGGTCAAAATGAACCAAAGGTTGAGTTCGGATGTGAGGGTACAAAAATGGTCATAATGAACCATGTTTGTCCATTGCTGGGCTTTTCTAAATATCGATTCACAACAAATTTTATGCCAAAGAATAATCGTATAATATTTTTATACACCCTAAAAATATTTAGTCTAGGTTGGTTCAGGAAACACATAAAAGACTAATTTTTAGCGACAAGTTATTATGCAATCAATATTACAAGGTACCTAGCAGCTCAGGTTGTCCAAATTATCTGAATTAGTTAGAATAATTCTTTAGGTCTTGATTAACAAAAATAACATGTGGGTGATAAAAATCATGCATAGAACAATCAGGCAAGTATATAATAATGTATAAAAATAAATAAAAAGAAAGTAAGATTAGAATATGCAGTAGAACGATTTATATCAAAGATCTACATTATGAAATAAACGGTTAGTAACTTTAATATAAAAATAGGAATTTATCTAAGGACCCTGAGGTTATATTGTGGCTTGGGTCTACGAGATTGACAACCTTCGGGACGAGCAATCGTGAAGCCTGAAAATCTGAATGTCTGAAAGATTTGAATGTGTGTATGAAAATATGTGTTTGTATGTCTCAAAGTATTGAGTTTTTGTAAGGAGGTTTTGTATAGAGATTCGTAAATAAATTCGTAGAGTTCGAAGTGTTTAAATGTGAAAAACCATTTTGAAATCTGTACGGGAATCAGGTGTATTTATAGGAAAAACGGAATTGTGCTTCACGTGCTAGCTGCACCAGGCGCAGTCTGACGTGTCACGCGCAAATCCACGTCTTAGGCACAGATTGGCGCGCCTGACGCGGCATGCCCAGTAGAAAGCGTACACGTGGTACGCGCTTTGAAAAATATAAGAATGAAAAAGATGTGTCTCGCACAGAGAAGTGCGCTTGGCACAGGACTCTATGTGACACATAAGTCTACGTGGCAGTCTTGTGCGCTTGGCGCAGCCTGTGCACTAGGCGCACGCTTACGTGGCAAAGTATTTGGCAAAATGGTGTGCTTAGCGCAGCCCGTGCGCTCGGCGCACGTTGGTGCGCTCAGTGCACCGCCTTGCTTTTGACACGTTTTGATTACTTTTTCATAAAAACGCATTTTGACGATTTTCTTTTATCTTTTAACTACGGAAATCTGATTTTACGGGATAAAATCCGATTATGAAAATATGTTTGAAAATAATTATTTATTTAAATAAAATAATTAATTATTATTAAACAATTAATTGGGCTTTTCAAAGGATTGGGCTCAAAATACAATTAATCATCATGAATAGTTAATTGGGCTTTAAAATAGGACTTTAACATTTTTTCGAAATAGTTTTGGGATGGCTCTTCGGGCTGCTCTCCCCTTGGATCGAACCAATTAAGACTACAGTATGTTTCATCATCGGATCCTTAAATGGGGAGACACAATTATGTGTCTACACTCATCACACCCGAAAAACCTTCATGGCATTAATTAACGTCATAGACGCTTGGGGGCTAGTTGTATGGGCCGGGTAGTACCCAAGTATGCTAGCAGACGCATAAGCATGTCTGCAAGCATCATACCAGGACACGCTCAAGAGGCAGCCATAACAACGCTTGAGGTAAGTTCCATGAAGTTGTCTGACAACACTGGTGGCGGCCATCTAATAAGACAAAATAAAGGAATCTTTCCTCATGTCCAGCACATCACAACCACACACGTGTACAAGGATTACGCACCCTGTCAGAGGAATAGTACATCTAAAAATAGTATATCTATAAATAGCCATTTGGTGATCTTCAGGTGCTCACCATTGGAGTAGCACACTGCACATCATTTTCCAAGGGGCTGTACAACTTCAGCGGACAAGGATACGGCCAAGACCCATCACTCGACAGCGAGTACGCGGCGAACCTCAAGGCAAGAAAATGCACAACACCTAGTGACAACACAACCATCGTTGACATGGGCCCTGGTAGCTTTAAGACTCGATCTCAGTTACTACAAACTCCTCCTAAAAAGGTGGGGACTCTTCCAATCTAATGCCGCCCTAACTAAGTCGTCTACTACTCTTTCTTACATTAAGCAGCTTGTCAGTTGTCAGTGGTCGACTAGAAAATTTCGTTGCTGAGTTTAGTCAAGCCATGGTCAAAATGGGTCAGGTTGAGGTGCTCACTGGATCAGCTGGTCAGATAAGGAACCGTTGTGCTTTTGTTAATTAATGCTAAGTAGACTCCTTAATTTATTGTATTGTACATCATTTGTTTGTTCGTATGGGTCCTTTGTTTTATTTTAGTGGCTTTTTTTTTGTTTGGAATGGTCTTGTGTGAGAGTGATTTTTTTGTCATTTTTGTGGGAATAATTGAGGGGGCAGTTGTGCTCTTTCATTGTGGCTTACATGTCACTTTTACTTTGGCGGATAGTGGTGTTGAATATAGTGCTTCAAAGTATGGTTTCCATAATTGTAGTGAATATAGTTTGGTTTTACTTAGGGTAGGTTGTCTTCGGCATAAAACAACTGAACTAAACTGAACTGAACTGAACTGAACTGAACTGAACTACATTAAATTATAACTAATCGTAAAAATAATAATTTAGCTATCATTAAGGTCCTGTTCTCTTCGGCATAAAACAACTGAACTGAACTGAACTGAATTGAATTGAACTGAATTGAACTGACTGAACTGAACTGAACTGAATTGAACTGAACTGAACTGGATTAAATTATAACTAATTAATAGTAATGATTATCATTTAGGAACTGAACTGAACTGAACTGAATTGAACTGAACTGAACTGAACTGAACTGAAAATAAGCTGGGGAGAACAGACCCTAATTAATAAATATAAATTAATAAATAAATAATAGTAATCACAATATTAATATAATATAATAAAATATAATATAATATAATATAATATACATTAATTGATGATAATTAGTTTTTAATAATATAATATGTTAATAATTAATAAAAATTATAATAATAAAAATATTATTTAATTAATAATAAATTCATAATAATAAGTTATTAATAATAATAAGTTATTAAATAAAATAATAATTAGTTATTAAATAAAATAATAATAAGTTATTAAATAAATTAATAATAAGTTATTATATAATAATAATAATAATAAATTATCTAATAATAATGATAAAATATTAACTAGTAATAATAATAAACTATTGAAGAATAATAATAAATAAGAATTAAAAAAAGAATTAGCAATGACAAATATATTATTGAAATGATAATAATACTAATTATCATTATTTTATTATCAGAGAAATAAATTAGGAACTAACCTTAAGTGAATTGAACTGAACTGAACTGATTGCAACTGAATTGAACTGAACATAACTGAACTGAACTGAACTGAAAATAAGTTGGGGAGAACAGGCCCTTAGTCAGGACTTGTTCTCTTCGGCATAAAACAACTGAATTGAACTGAACTGAACTAAACTGAACTGAATTGAACTGAACTGAATTGAACTGGTTGCAACTGAACTGAACTGAATTGAACTGAACTGATTCCAACTGAACTGAACTGAACTGAATTGAACTGAACTGATTGCAACTGAACTGAACTGAACTGATTGCAACTGATTTAAACTGAACTGAAATGAACTGAAATGAATTGAACTCAACTAAACTGAACCGAACTGAACTGAATTAAATTATAACTAATAGTAATGATAATAATTTAGGAACTGAACTGAATTGAACTGAACTGATTGGAACTGAACTGAACTGAACTGATTGCAACTGAACTGAACTGAACTGAATTGAACTGAACTGAACTGAACTGCACTGAACTGAAAATAAGTTGGAGAGAACAGGCACTAAATAACCAGTTATTTAATCATGTGGTTTCTGTAACCAGTTATTTAATCATGTGGTTTTTTAATTAAAGAAGTGGGACACTACTTAGCACTAAGTGCTCCACGTTCAAAGGTCATGTAGTTGCTTTCTTTTAGGATATTTAGTTTCCTTTGCAGCCTATTTAAAAGGCAGTAAGTTGCTTTGCTTTGTTTACAATCGATTTATTCAAGTAACCAGTGAAGCAAATATGCAGTAGGTTTCCTTTTCCATTATTGTTTCTCTTACTTAATTTTTCCAACATGGTATCAAGAGCCAAAATGATCTAGAGGGCTTTGTGAGGTTCAAACACATTAAAAAAAATTGAGAGTTGAAATCCTGTCAAATGACATCAAGCAATTTTTCTCTTCCTATTCCCGTATTCAATGGTGAAAATTACCACTCTTGGGCTATAAAAATGAAAGCTTACTTAAAAGCTTTGAGTTTATGGGATGTGGTAGAAAATGATGATATTCCCTCCACTCTTCCAAACAACCCCACCGTAGCCCAAGCAAAATAATATGAAGAAGATATGGCAAAGAAGCCCAAGAAAATGATGATATTCCCTCCACTCATGCTTACATTCGGCGTTGTCGGAAAGGATTTTCACACTTATAATATCCTGTGAAACTCCTAAAGAAGCGTGGGAAAAGCCCAAGGAGGAGTTTGAAGGCAATAGTCAAACCAAGTTGATGCAAATTTTAAATCTCAAAAGGGAGTTTGAGATGCTAAGCATGAAAAAGTCCGAAGGTGCCAAGGAGTACGGAAACCGAATGATGGCTATTGTCAATCAAATAAAGCTCCTTGGTGGTGATTTTTCAAGTCAAAGAGTTGTAGACAAGCTTCTAGTAACTCTTCCGGATAGGTATGAAACCAAAATTTCTACTCTTGAAGATTCAAAAAATCTGTCTAAAAATTTGTCAAAAAATTTCTACTCTTGAAGATTCAAAAAACCACAATATGAGAGGAGAAAATGATGACTCAACCAAAGGTAAAGAAGCTTTTTTGGCCAAGACGTATGTGGTACCCGATTTTTGACTGTCTTAATTAACGGTCTAAATCCCACAAAAGTCTCTCATTGGACTATGAGTTTTAAAAAACTTTAAAGTCGCCACCCTATTAAAATCTGAATAGGAACATATTTATTTAATAAATTATTTTAAAATCAATTTCAAGAAATATCATTTAAAACGATGATGACTTCATACGGATAAGACTTTTTTGAAAATTGGTCTTTCATACCATGAGATAGGGTTCGGGGTTTAGGTTAAGTGGTGCGAACATTTGGAACTCGTCTCCTCTTCCCTTCTACAGAACGGGCTCTTACTAAATGCGTTATTTCCCATTTTTAAGCAATCATGGCTATTCAAAAGAAAGAAAAATCACATAATTTGCCAATATACATATCAATCATTTCGAACATCTGGCTCATTTGATTCATATACTATGATATATTGGGCTCAACATGCAAAATTTATAACATTGGTTGCTCATTTTATTAAAAAGAATTGTGGAATTATTTACAAAAATTATGCATAAACATCTCCATATTTTTCATTAATGAGTGATGTAATAACTATTTACAAAAAACTATTATTACAACAATACGCACAAATTCTATGATCTATACATGTCTTCCATCTTGATCTTCACCATGATGCTCCTTCATCTTCATCCTCTTGAATGGGCTTTGGAATTCATGTTTATTTGTAAACTTGTGAAAATTAGAGTTAATTAACCTCTTTGATTTTGATTATTTTACGACAATTTTTATTAATTTTTATTTATATGATAAAAGTGAATCATTTTAAGAGAAACTTAAAATTTCATGATTTTTCATTAACATTTTCATATAAAAAGAAAACATTTTTTATGAAACTTGAGTTAATCACTTTATTTCATTTTTCCAGATTGCACTTTTATTCTTGTACTGACTTATAAAATTCATAACTTTCTGTACAAAGCGTTAAATTGGGCATGTGATACACCTATAGATAGGTCAGTGAGTTCTCTATGTTGTATCAAAATATCACAAGCTTTTACTGACTACTCGAATTATGGTGATTTTAATGCTAAAATCGGTCAAAATAGGACCTTTATTCAATGGGTTCTTTGAAATCCAACTTACTGAACTTAGTTTGAAGTGAACTTAAGACCCTTTTTTATTTATTTTCTTAACTGAAGAGAAAATCAGTGTTCTGGAATTTAGTGATTTACATGATCGTTTTTGTAAAAATGATATAAAATTGTATAAAATTCATATGAACATGATTTTTATGTTCTTGGAAAGCTATTGATGTCTACTTTAAACTTGATGTTTTTAGTTTTGTCAAAATGAGTTTATTTTAAACTTTATTGACATAACAAGCTTATGTGGTACTAGACAAAATCAGTTTTGCACAACAATGTTGTATGATTTTTAATTAACTGTACAAAATTTATTTTTTAGAAATTCCAGAGCCCAGTTGTTGGAAACATCTTGAACTTCAAAGGAAAAATATTACATCCTATAAACGATTTACATAATTCAGATGAAAACTGAAATGAAGTACAAAATTAAAACTGATCATAATTACAGCATCACATTTTCTTTTTATGGAGATGTTTATGCACAACTCTACTTGAATTTTTTTATGAAAACATGTTTTTGGTTATGAATAACAACTTGATTAACAAAAATCACATAAGCACATATTTCCTAAGAGTCTCCCCATCAGAGTTGACTATTCTAGGTGGGGTGATTTAAGGTTGGGAACCTATTAGGACTTCCACATACCCAAATTACTCCAAAAATTAAAAAATAATAAGAGGAAACAAAGAAAAAGTTAGTATGTGATTAAGAAGATAATTAATAAGAATAACAAGAACTTTAACCTTACCTTGCTAACTCAATGATGCACTTTCTTTTGCAAATTTTTCTACATTTTTTGTGATTTTCTTAATTTCTAAGTGAGTTTCTAAATCCACTTAATTACTAACTTAAACCCTTTTTTGTGTTTTTCTTTTGATGAACTTCTTTACTTACTAATTACTTCCCTAAATTTTTCTTTCTTTTTCTTGAATGAGATTTTTTAGAGGGAGGAATTAAGGAGGAGGAGAGTAGTATTGAGACTAGTTGTGAGAAGTAGTGGAGTTAAGTTGTGGTTGTGTGAAATTGTTGTGTGTTGAAGTAAAAAAAATGGGGGGTATGAGGTGGTGAATTAGGGTTTGAAGAAGGTAGAAAATAAGATTTTTCACCCAAAAATCTGATTTTTATCAACCCAAATTATCATAATGTCATCACACTAATGACATCACCTTAATGACATCACTAAATCCTCTCAAATCTTCTTACATCATTAAATTTATGAGAAATGCCAATATTCTTATTCTCCTTAGATTTAATTTTGATCTTTACACTAATGAAGCAAAATCCGAATTTCAACACATTCTAATACATAGAAATGCATCGAAAAACGTGAAAGAAGTGATGATTGGACCACTGCGCTAAACGCAACGCCCTGAGCTAGACATAGCACCGTGCGCTTGGCGCACAGGCCTGCGTCTGGCGCAGGAATATGTTGTGCGCTGGGCGCATGATCATGCGCCTGGCGCATGATCATGTGCCTGGCGCACATTTCGAATCTTCCGTAAAAAAATCGGATTCTTGGTTGTTACACTTTGGATTTGATTCTTATTCTTTTTCTTTTTCATGATTCTTATTCCTTAACTAATGGATAAAAGGATGTGATTGGTGGTTAAAGAATATATTCTTATTCTTTATTCAATGAACAATGACTTGACCATCTAGAAAACTGATTACTACCAGTTTTAGGAGACGATTAAATTCCGGCGCCTAATTGCAACTCGTTTTTCTGTTTTTTGAAAAACTAACTTAAAAAAATAAACGAAAACTCGTCAAATTAGTAAAGACAAGCATGATTATACTACGAATCTTTTTATTAAACCGGTGGTTGTAGTTATTGACTACGACTTACGGAAAATTACATTAATAAGCCGAAATTGTATTACTAACACGCGAAAAAAGGAAAACCATACGATGGAATGAAACTCGCGTTCCGGGATGAAGCATGCCTTTGACGGGGCGCACGCTCCACAATACTTGACGGTTTTCGTTATTATTTTTATTTCTTTTCAAAATCTTTATTTTAAAATTTTATGCACAATAGGGGTTCAAAATTTGGTGTCTACAGAATGCCCCACATTGGTCGAATTTTGGATGAAATGATGACCAATGTTTGAAAAGACACAAAATTTTGACACAAAATTTCTTTTCAGATAACATATTCCCCATAGAAAATAGTTATCATCAGTGCTCTTTTTAAAACATGACTTGCGACTTCTGTAGAAAATCCCAATTAATTTTCTAAAATTGAAAAATGCGACTTTATCGTCGTCTTAGATAGAAAATCCCAATTAAATTTCTAAAATTACAAACGTGACTTTATCGTCGTCTTAGATGGAAAATCCCAATTAATTTTCTGAAATTTGAAAATGCAACTTTATCGTCGTCTTAAATAGAAAAATCCAATTAATTTTCTGAAATTTGAAAATGCGACTTTAATGTTGTCTTAAATAGAAAATCCCAATTAATTTTCTAAAATTGAAAACGCGACTTTATCGTCGTCTTAGATAGAAATCCCAATTAATTTTCTAAAATTTAAAAATGTGACTTTATTGTCGTCTTAGATAAAAAATCCCAATTGATTTTCTAAAATATGACTTTATCGTCGTCTTAAAATAGAAAGTCCCAATTAATTTTCTAAAATGCGACTTTATCGTCGTCTTAAAATAGAAATTCCCAATTAATTTTCTAAAATGCGACTTTATCATCGTATTAAAATAGAAAATCCCAATTAATTTTCTAAAATTTAAAATGCGACTTTAACGTCGTCTTTTAAGTTTTGTCCAATGAATTTATCTTTTGTGAATGCGAGAGACTCCGACAATTAACAGTCTGACTCCAATTTTTATCACAGATTTTCATTGTATTGATGACAAACAAGTTGTCATGTCACCATCATTCACTTTTTATGACTTCATGTGTTATCATGTCACCTTAAATTAGGACATTGTCAGGTCATGTTACCTTAAAGTGATGCATTGTCAGGTCACGTCGCCTAAAGGGTTGACCAAAGGTTATTACTCTCTAGATAAACTATGGTAGACCAATCATCATATGGTAAAATTTTATTTGTTTTTCAAAAAAATCTTTTAGGAATTTTTCATGCATAATGCTTATTCGCTTTACCGGAAAATGATGATCACTATATAAAATAGATTAATCAAGGTAATTATTTTGGATGATTGCTAAAAAAAGATTGTATCAATGTTCTTGATTCATCATTGACACTGTTTATCGATGTTCGGCTTTAGCAAAAATTGCCATACCACAAATGCTTGGTCATTAACCATTGTTAGGGATGCTTCTTATTACCCTATGGACAATACTCAAATCCTATTATCCATGGCATGAATCATGGATGATCATCTTTCTTCCATCTATAAAAGGGCATGGTTCTTCATTTCCAAATGCACCATCTTCACTACTCCAAAATCTTCTCTAGCTTTTCTTCTTTCACAAAAAAAAAATGGCTTCTAGTTACGAAGATACTAATGGAATGGGGAATGGTAATAAGAAACAACTCTCGGGGATTACAAAGAATTTGGAGTAACCCAGACAGTCTTCTTCTTCTTCTCATTTTACTAAGGCTCTTATGCCTTTGCTTTCTCTTTCTATTTGTTATCAAATGATTCATGCTGCTTCCCAATTTTGGGATGAAACTCGTCATGTCTTCCGCTTTTACCGAGAGATTGTGCCTCTTGTCGAAGAAGTCGAAGGATTACTAGGCTTACCCTCTAATGGTCCAGTTATCACACCTAGATCTCCTACAAGAATCTCGGGAGATTTATCAACGATTTTATACCTTCCTAAAAACCTTCATGCCAACTACCTACAGTATGGTGAGGTACTTCTTCTTAATCTGTTATCGACCTTTCAATTTGGTGCTTGGTAATTTTCTAACAACGCCAGCTAGAGAAAATGCTTGCATTCTTATGATTTTGGGAAGTACCCTCACTAAATGGTCTTTAAACACATGCCATGTTCGGTGCATTTCATTCATTCCTCAAATTGTTAGTGGGGGTCGTCTTGGACCGCTTATTTTGGGGGAAATTTTTCTTGGTTTAGATGAACTCAAAAGAAACCCTTAAAGTTTTATGAAGGGATGTCCATTAGCCCTTCACTTGTGGTTATTGGAAAAAATTTCTCTTAAGAAACCTCATGGGAATCTTGCTTACAAGACTAATCATATCCGAGAAAGAGGCTTTCATCATTTCTTCTATCAACTGAGTAAAAATGATGGGTGGGAGGATTATTTCCTACAGCAAGACATAAAGTGGGTCACAGTCGTCCACCTTGGCATTAGTGCAATTGTATATTGCAATTCTGGTCGTAGAGGTGTACAATTACCGAGGCTTTGCCGAGTCACTTTCTACCTTCCATGGAGGTGTATAAGGCAAATTGGTTGGAGGCAGCAACATATTCCTTCCCTCCAGACTCTTCCATCTTGTACTACTTATGAGGCTAATATGAGTAGTATCCAATGATGCCCACTATATGGCAGGGAGCTAAAACTATATCAGCACTACCTGAACCTTCCTTTCCACTGATTGATGATGATTACCTTCAATGGCTTCTGGCTGATATTGGTCAAGACAATGGTTCAGACGGGCCTACCATGAAGAGGAGAAGGGTTTGAGGGAAATATCATGTTTGTTTTCTATGTTGTTTTTTTTAGTTTAGTAGGAAATAGAGGCATTCTGTCTCTTGATGTATGAAATGAAGTACCCCAGTTGGGATGAATAAAAAATTATCTGTTTGTAGGAATTATCTGCTTGTGAGAAATTCAATATGAACACAATTTTAAACACATGCATACTTTAACATTAAATATGACATGCAAATTATAATTAATCAATCATATGACACATGAAAGCATAACATATAAAACCTTAACAATTAAAAACATCCTTGCATGCTTCATCATTTTTCTTTTTCTCCTTTTTTGTTTTTTTTTCGTTTTTTTTTTGTTTTTTTTTTCTTTTTTTTCCCCTTTTTTTTTGCATACACTATATGAATATCTAGGAACACATAGCATGTTTATTAAGAATAACCAGATAGGATACAAAATTCACAAAATTCTTTGTTACTTGACCATGACAATTACAATTACTTTGATGCCTAAGCGTAATATTTCTTCAACTGATCAAGATTAGTGAAATGGGTGAATTCATTCCCATCAAAATCCATTAGATTTACTACTCCAGCCGTGGTGACATGCTTGACTAGGAAGGGCCCAGACCAGGTAGGCTTGAATTTTCCCCGAGGATCATGCAACGGAGCTCTATTTTCCTTTGAAACTAGATCACCTTCTTAAATGTCTCTATCTCGAACCTTTTTGTTAAATGCACGAGCAATTCTCCGCTGATAGAGTTGAATGTTATGTAAAGCTTGTAGTCGGCGTTCATCTGCAAATGCACGCTCATAATAACGAGTTTTGTACCATTGGTCTTCTGAGATTTCACGTTCTGCTATGACCATGAGAGATTGTACTCCACCTCAACTGGTAGGACTGGCTCCATCCCATAAACCAAAGAATACGGGGTTGTTCCTGTTGGAGTCCTAATTGATATTCTATATCCCCAAAGGGCATATGGTAGTTTGTCATGCCATTCCCTAGTCTTTTCAGTCATCTTGGCAACAATAGTCTTGATTGTCTTATTGGCTGCTTCCATTGCTCCATTGGTTTGGGGACGATAAGATGAAGACTGATGATGCTTGATTGCATACTTTGCAAGAGTTGTCTTCAGATGACCTTCAAATTGTGATCCATTATCAGAGATGATTTCAAAAAGTACTCCATACCGACAGATAATGTTGTTAATCATAAATTTTGAGACTTGCTTTGCCCCTGGCTTTGAAAAGGATGCAGCTTCAACCCACTTTGAAAAGTAATCAATTGCTACAAGAATATACTGATGCCCATCTAAAGCCTTTGGATGAATTTGTCCGATTCTGTCTGTGCCCCAACTTGAAAATGGCCAAGGAGAAGTCATATTATGTAAAGACACAGGTGGCATATGATTGAAGTTAGCAAATATCTGACATTGCTTGCAAGCACGGACAAAGCTAATGCAATCACCTTCTAGAGTACTCCAATAGAAACCTGCTCGCAAAAGTTTACGAGCCAGGATTCTTCCATTCATATGGGGTCCACATTCTCCTCCATGAACTTCTTCCATAATGGCTTGCTTTTTGCTATCATTCACGCAGAGTTGTAGAGTACCATCAAACCCTTTGTAATATAGTCTGCCTTTTAGTATGAGAAAATGAGCAGCTAGTCTTCTTATAGCTATGCGATCCTTCTTGCCACTTCCCTCTGGATACTGCATAATTTCCAGAAAAATCTTGATATCCTTGTACCAAACATCATCATCTTGTTGAGTCAACGTGGAGACAATTTGTGCTACCATCATTGTTGGCCCCTTCCTTTCTTCAATTAAAACTGACTGGATTTTTGTACCATTTTCCCATGTTAAGTTTAACAGCGAGATTGGCTAAAGCATCAGTGAAACTATTTTGTTCCCAAGGAAGATGTTTGAAGCTGATATCATCAAAATAAGGGATCGATTCTTGAAAATACTCTATGTAGAGCTGAAGTCTCTCATCTCTAACCCTCCAAATTCCTATTGTCTGATATATGATAAGATTAGAATCTCCATACACAGTAAGATGTCTTGCCCCTGCTTCCAAAGCGACTTTTACTTCATATATACAGGCTTCATACTCAGTTGTGTTGTTTGTTGTTGGGAAATCCAGCTTGACAGCAAATGAAATATGGACTCTGTCAGGATCTACTAACAAAACCCCTGCTCCATTACCTCTCCTATTAGAAGCTCCATCAAAATACATGCACCATTGTGGATAGTCAATGAATAATAAGTACTCATCAGGGAAGGCATCATCATATTCATCTCCTAACACTGATCCTTCTGCTAGGGCTTCAGATATGGCTCTTCCTTTAACAGATTTCTGGCTGACACATTGAATATCAAACTCAGAATGCATAGCATGTCATCTCGCCAATCTTTCACTAAGAATGGGTTGTTTTAACAGATACTTGATTGGATCAAGTCTTGAGATCAGATAAGTGGTATGACCTTGAAGGTGATGCCTCAACTCCTTCATGGCATAGACCAAAGAAATACATGCTTTTTCCAGTGGGGTATATCTTGTCTCATACTCCAGGAATTTCTTGCTGAGATAGTATATGGCAACTTCTTTCTTTGTTCCCTCTTGATATTGGGGTAAGAGAGCTCTCATAGCCGTTTCTGTGATGGTGAGGTACATAATCATAGGTTCTCCTAGTCTAGGCGGCATTAGAACAGGGTGATTCCAAAGGTACTCTTTCATGGAATCGAAAGCTTCCTGACATTCCTCATTCCACTCAAGGGATGCCCCTTTTCTGAGCAGCTTAAATATAGGTTCACATATCATAGTGAGTTGTGAGATGAACCTGCTGATATATTGAATTCTGCTGAGAAATCCTCTTACTTCTTTTTCTGTTTTTGGAGGAGGTAGCTCTTGAATAGCTTTTACCTTTTTCGAGTCCACTTTAATGTCGTCTTGACTGACAATGAATCCCAACAACTTCCCCGAATTGACACCAAACACACACTTTTGAGGATTTAGCCTTATATTGTACTTTCTGATTCTTTCAAAGAAGGACCTTAGTGCAGGAATATGCCCCTCGTGATCTTCGCTTTTCACGATCATGTCGTCTACATAGACCTCCACAATGTCGTGGATGAGATCCTGAAGGATAGTGGTTGCAGCCCTTTGATATGTAGCTCCGGCATTCTTGACACCAAAAGGCGTAACTTGATAGCAGAAAGTGCCCCACGGAGTGATGAAAGACGTCTTTGTCATGTCTTCTTGGGCCATGAGTATTTAATTATACTTTGAAAATCCATCCATGAAGGAAAATATTGCATGACCGGCCGTAACAAGGACATCGATATGGGGTAGAGGAAAGTAATCTTTTGGTGATGCAGCATTCAAATTATGAAAATCAATGCACACCTGAACTATCCCATCCTTTTTGGGTACAACCACTATATTGGCGAGCCAACTCGGATGTTTTACAGCTTGGATGAATTTGGCATCAAGCTGTTTCTGGATTTCTTCTTTCACTTTCAGACTAACCTCTGGCTTCATTTGGCGGAGCTTTTGCTGCTTAGGCTTGCTTTCAGGATGTAACAGAATGCGATGTTTCGTAATTTCTCCATTAACGTCAGGCATATCAGCATAAGACCATGCAAACACATCTACATACTCTTTTAACAATGCAATAAACACAGACTGTTTAGTTGGGGATAGAGATGAACCTATTTTGACTTCTTTTACATCATTTTTTGTACCAATGTTAATTACAATGGACTCTTCCATGGGTTTTATATATGTTTCAGTTGTATCAAGTGAATCATCATTATTAAATTCACTGTCAGAAAATAACATCTTGCATGCAAATGTACTTAGATTAAGGTTCACATTCAATTTCCTCACTATCAGAGTCTTCTGACTGGGTATGCAAAGTAGATTGGCTGGAAGATGAGCTATCAGTATGATATCCATCTGAAAGGGGTGAAAGGGTAGTTTCATGAGATGGATGTGGAGGATGGTTTTCTAAAAACATTTTAAATTCTATAGGCCCGTCTTTTGCCTGACACTAAATACTCCACTTATGTTCAATGCTTTCGCCAAAAGGTATCATCAAAGACACTGAGTCATAATTGACTTGAAAGTGAAAAGTTTCTTAAGGACTCCATGTTCCAGATTATCCACCCAGTCACTTTCCTTTTTCATTTTTTATTTTTGGACAAACCAACTTTTGATTAAGTCCAAATTCCTAGCTTCATTGAAGAATATCTCCAAGCCCGGTAAAATCTTTTGTTCTTTCCTACTAAACCAAATAGTATGGCTCAGTATATCCTTGTAGGATGAACTGACCATTGAGGGTAAAAGAAGGTTCCTTGATGTTGCAAAAAGTGTTGCTTGGATCATATCCTAATCCATGTCGATTTTGCTTGTCTACTGTGGGGATTGGTTGCTTTATCCCCCTACCTTGATGCCCTAATCCGGTTCTTTGAGTATAATCCATCTTCATCATGATTTGAAGTCCTTTGGACAGAGGTTGCATGGCAAACCCTACAGATTTGTGGATATGGCTGAGGTGTTTTTTTCTGATGGTAATTGGTCATCCTTATATAAGGGACAAATTTCTTCTTTTTGGACCTAAAGGTAGAGAAAAAGAATTAAAATAAAAGAGAAGAAAGCTACATATTGCCGAATGCATTGCAGAATAAAGAAAATTTTCGAAAACGATTTTGCAATATTTTGACAAGAATGGTCCACCTTTTCAATTTTGGTTTTGTTTTATTTTGACTCTCTTGAACGATTTAACTGTCATTGGGGTTGAAAACAGATGTTTTTTTCATTCTTCCATTCCCTGCTTTAATATTGAACAAAGACAGAAAATATAGAGATTAGGGACTATATCCCCATTGATGTGTCAATTCAGCATTTTGAAATTGCTCCTGTGATGACTGGCATCTCGAGTTCTGATCACATTGCCTGAAATACAATGGTTAATACATTTGAGTCGAACCCGAAGGCTGCCTACATATCCCCATTGCTCCAGGTGCATTTTATGGGGAATCAGACTCAGTGTAGTTCGTTATTTTAGAAAGAACTGAAATTTTTTATTTAATAAAGCAGCTGCACTCATATTGAGCTACACTAGTGCAGAATTGTCAATTTGCGTCGGACCTGGGACCACCATTTGCGTCGGACATCGGTCCGACGGCACAGGTCTCGACGCAAATGACGGAGACATGATCAGTGTTGGATAAGGGCACGACGCAGATGAGGAGCAATTTGCGTCGCACCACCCACAAAGTGCGACGCAAATAAGGAGCTATTTGCGTCGCACCACCAACAAAGTGAGACGCAAATGACTTGTGTGGGCATGCCCTTGGGGTCACTCATCTGCGTCGGATGGAGACCTTTGTCCGACGCAAATCAAGTTTATACAGCAATTAAAAAATGCTTTTTCCCAATAATACAAAAATACCCATCAAACAAGATGTGCGTCGGATGAAGCTACATGTCCGACACAAATTTGCTAATTTTATTAAAAATAAATAAATTCGTACTATGCCAACTGCCTAAAACAAATGAAAAATAAAACTAACTTAGGAGAAGAAAATAAACCAAGAATTTATGTATTGATAATGTCAAAATTCTATTAATAACAATCGACATTAAATAAATTACATTGCAAATCGGTTCATCAACAATTTACAATGAGTGAAAAAAACAGAAAAAAAATCCCCAAGTTCTCAGATCTAAAATTGAAACTGAAAATATATGTAATATAAACTAAAAATATATGAACTTACATCGATTTATAAAGAATATATGTAAAAAAAATGCAAATCTACGAGAAGAACAGCTTCTTGTCTTCATCTTCTTCGCAAAAAAAAAATGTAAAAAATGCAAATCTCGATTCTCTTCTTGGCTTCATCTTCTTCGTTCTACAAGCTTCGAAATCTGTATCAACAACATAAAATGGGTATTTGAAAATACCTGGAAATCGAAAATAAAATAAAAACTTGATCTACGCTATAATTAAAACATGAGTATTTGAAGACTCACCTCAAACGAGTTCCTGATGAAAAGGGAAACATGATTGGGATTCATGATGAAAGCTTCAGAAATCTCGCCGTTCATCTGCATAACTCGTGCTGCTTTTCGAATTTGAGTCAACTCCATCTTCAAATGTAGCTTGCTTGGATCATACACTCTGCTACTCCCGGCCCTGACATTTTCTTCTCCTTCTTCTTTCTTTCTTTCTTTCTTTTTCGTTTTTTCTCACTTAAAGTACCCAGAAAAGGAATTTGCATTTCCATGCAATTTAAAGAACACCCATCTCAAAAAAATTCAAAAAAAAAACAAAAAAGGTCCCCACTTTTTTTGACTTTTGACTTTTGCAACTCAAAAAATGAATCAATAATATCCCAAAAAATCCTCTCTTTCTAATAATGGAAGAACATAGAGAAAGTGAGATTGAGCGAGAGATATGGGATTATGGAGAGGTAATGGGTAACTAGATCTATAAAAAATAGAAAATCAAGAGAGAAAATTCAAATCTGAGAAGCAGAAAATTAGAGGTAAAACAGTGAGATCTAAGGATGGGGAATGGCAGAGGAGAGAGAGAGAGGAGGAGAGAGGGGGGACTTAATGACGGCTGGCCATAAGGTCGCATGGGTTTCAAAGTAGTGTGGTAGGGTTTAAAAAAGCGGGCTTTAAAATGAAAGGAAGCGGGCTATGTGCGTCGCATGGGCCATAAGGTCTGACGCACATGGTACCCTCATCCTATCTGCGTCGCATGGACACTAAGGTCCGACGTGTATCGTATACAAAACTTGCCCTAAAACCCATTTACGTCGGACGGGAAGCCCATCCGACGCAAAACGTTGGATATGCAAAAATTATCTTTCATGATTTGCGTCGAACATTAATCGGGGTCCGACGCATATGATTTTTTTGCGTCGAACGCTGGACACATCCGACGCATATAAATCATGATTTGCGTCGGACGCCATGAATGTCCGATGCAAATGATGCTTTTGCGTCGTTCTACCTGTTGTGCGACGTAATTCAAGAGACGCAAATCAACTTTTTTCTACTAGTGCTACCTACGTACCCCAGGTGTTACATAGGTGGAATGATCTCTCAGTGCAAGTGTACGTGATAATGGGGATTCAAGCTGCACGTAGTTCTCTTATACTAACGAGCTGAAAGATTTTTTTTCTTTTTTTTCGATGGCTAACCCCCTACAGGACTTGTACCGAAGATTTTCCCTTTATGTGAGACGATCAAGTAGCTTTGCGGTAGACAAGAGCTATGTTGGTGATTTGCTTGATGCGATAGCTGAGAGCATGACATTGGTTTGTGCCGTGACCATGCAACTGATGATAATGGCAGTACTTGTGGAGATTTGATCCTATAGGACTTGCCCCTGGGCGTCTAGGAAGTGGATGAATCTGACCTTGTTCAATCAGTTTGAAAAAAATATCGACTTGGGATTGCGGTCGAGGGCGTGACGACACCTTCCTTGCAGGTACTTCTTTGTGGGTTGGACTAATGATGCCTCGATCAATCAGGCTTTGTATTTTGTAGTAAAGATCATGGCATAGATCAGTTTCATGCCCAAATTGGCGACAATAAGCGCTAAGTTTGCTCATGTCTGTTCCAGGAAGGGGTAAACAGTGCACATGCGCTGGGGATTGAATTATACCTTGGCTCCGAAGACGATCATACACCATATACTTAATGGTTCATCTATCTTAGCATAAACCCTTGGATTTGCATTGGGAGTTTCAAGATTTTCTCGGGGTCGTTTTTCTTGCAATTTCAGAGTATCGATGTCGAAGCCATGCTGCTCCATGTGGCTGAGGCAGGTGTACTTGATGGTAACTATGTGACGATAATAGAAGTCGTTCAGGTTTCGCAATAATATAAGCATGAATTCCCGATCAGTAATAGGGACACGAAGCTGGGTGCGGATGTAAGCGCATCTCGAACAAAAGTGCGAGAAAGTTTCCAAGGCGCTTTGACGCAAAGTGACTAGCTTGAACTTCTTGACATCAGTCTGTTTATGCTCGAGAGTCCAATTGATGAAAGCTTGGCTAGCATTTTCCCAACTAGCTCTATCCACATAATCTAAAGAATAGTACCAATCCGTGAGTCGGTCCTTCTAAACTCTTATCAAAGAGCATGAGGTAATCTTCCTCTAGTATGCCCCATGGGTGTAATGCATTCACAAACCCAACTAAGTGGACAAAAGGATCACCGTTCCCATTAAATTTCCTGAACTATGGCAATTCACGATAGTGATCTTCATGTTGATATCCTGGAAAGAGAATCAGTGACTCGGTGTGAACCTCTCGAACAGGGCATACTACATTAAAGTCCAGCTCAAAATCGTCAGTCCTAGATCTCTTCTTTGACTCATTATCAGCATTGCCTTCCATTTCCAGAGGATTGCCAATCTAGGATTCTTATGGTGCTTCAGATGACGTATTATGTGTGCCGATGCTTGGAGCTCCTACCTCTTCTTCTTCATCCTCACTTGGTTCATACTCTGGCTCTGCTTCTTCAGTACTTACATCTGGTGTGGCCGCTGGAATCTCATTCATCCACGAATTGTCAAGCCCTGCTAGAATACAGTGGATAGTGTAACCATCCAACCTAGTGCCCTCTACTTCGTTTAGATACAAACCGATTTCCCGGTGTTGGAGATGGTCATAATTTCTGGATCACCGAAAATAGTCACAGCACCCTGATCAGTAAGAAGCTTTACCTTCTGATGTAGAGTAGAGGCTATCGCTCTATTTTTATGCAGCCATGGTCTTCCTAATAAGAGGTTGAAACATTCTTGAATGTCAATGACCATGAATTTCACCTTCCTTGCCACAGGATCACATTCAATGAGGAGGCTGATTAAACCTAGTACTTTTCTCTTAGCATTATTATCATATGCTCGGACCACCTAGTTGGACGGTACCATATCTTCTTTTGAATACCCGAGTCTTGTTAGCACGTGCAAAGGGCAAACGTTGATCGCAGAGCCATTGTCGATCAATACTCTAGGTATCTCCCATCCATTGCAGCGTATAGTGACGTGCAACGAATAGTTGTGGTTGATATTATCAAGGAGATCATTGTCTGTGAACATGAGAGTTCGATCTACACCATGAATGAGCCCCACCATCTGGTCAGGTGTTATGGAAGAACTTACAGAGGCTTCATTAAGATGCTTTAGAACGGCTGCCCTATGAGGCTGGGAATGGATTAACAACTTCCAGATGGAAACATCTGCATTTACTTCTTTCATGCGCTTGATAGCATCATCTTCTTTATTACTATCCTCTGTCATTGGCTCCTTGCCCTTTTCTTTCCTTCTCAATACCTCCAAAGGATTTTCATCCTCCAAGTAGGATGGTTTAAAATGGCGACCTACTCTTGTCAAATGAGATATATCCACGTACTCCTCATCACTAAGATCATCAAGGCAGATGGGGGCCCATATGTATTTGGAGTAGTGAAGTGACCTCCAGTGCTTTTCTCCACAATTGTCAAGATCGATGAGGCATCTTCATCAGCATCAGAGTCCAAAATGAAGAAAGCACCATCATAATCCAAGATTCCACACATGTCAGAGAATGGATCCTTATTGAGAATGAAACCGGGGTATTTACAAGGCATTATTTTGACCTTTTCTTGAGTGGAATAGTCATAAACCAAGCACTTGTAACCTACGGCTATTGGCATTTCATACATTTGGGGAATTGTCTTGCGGATTAACTGGATTAGATCGCATCCGTCTGACACAGAAGAGATTACATGAATCGCAAATGAGGGTTTATGATTAGGAAGGGGGTTTTTTGTGATGTTGGGCTGAGAGTCGTTTGATTTAGTGGAAGTGGATCCTAAAGAAAGTTTTCCATCATCCACAAGGTTTTGAATTTGATGCTTTAGAGCCGTGCAGTTTTCAGTATTATGCCTTGGGCTTTGATGATATTCACAGTTTTGGTTCGGGTCATAACCAGGGTAAGGATTTTTAGGAGGTGGACGTGGATTCAAGGGTTGAATGAGCTTGGCCTTTTTTAGCTTGGAGAGAGCTTGGAAATAAGTCATGTTCAAAGGAGTAAAGTTCCTTTGTGGTCGCAGCTGGAATGCAGACGATGCGCCAATGGCATGGATCGCATTATTTGTTATAGGAACTGCTGAATCATTGTTTTGGGCTCTTTTGTTATTTCCAAACTTTGCATTATAAGTAGTGCCACCAGTAGGTTCATCTTTCTTGATGTCTCCCCTTTTTCACAGCATCCTCAACTAGAGTTCCCGTAGTAATCAAAGCTTTGAAAGTCGGGAAATATTGGTACGCCATATGCTTCTGGTAGACAGGGAAGAAGTATAACACCCCAGAATTTCAAAGCGGAAAAGAAAGAAATAATAATAGTATTAATAGGACGATGGCGGAAACATCGTCTTCTGGGAATGTCACTACTACAAGAAATGCGTTTAAATAACTAAGTGATAAACCAACATAAGTAAATAGTATAAATAAATTAAATTATTTAGAGTAATATCTAAAAGATAAAACTAACTCTTCAACTGACTAAAAGTCTAGGCCTAAAACATCCAACATTTTAATGCTCACATCTCAACCCGAGCCCAAAACCAAAGAAGATTCCCATCAACATAACCTGCAAAATATATAACAACAATCCACAATCAGTGTGGAGTAACTAGCAGTTCTCCCAGAACAAAAGAAATCAAAGCATGATTCAGACATAGATTAATAAGAAAGGAAATAATAAAGTCAAGTCAACTACAATATGCATCCACTTCCATATAACTCACAAATAACGCAAATGAATAATAAATAGCAAGTGAGTTGGATAAAAATAAATAAATCATCTCAAGAGTACTTTTATAAAAATAAAAAGTATAGGTAAAACAAGTTATTGAGTCAAAAACCGAACGCCAGTGAATCGCAATTCACTTCCTAAGGTTTGTCAGATCGCAATCTCCAGGTCAGTCTATGGGCTTACGTTCCCCACTGCCTGTGTCTAAGAATGGCCAAACTCCCGATGCAGGGTAGAACACGCAGAACTCCCTGACCTCTCGGACGATAACAATTAACCCAGGTGTACCCCTAGTTCGTAAACCAGGTGGTTGGCATGTTCTTCACCGGGGACTACATCTATCCCACCGGATATTCTTATCTCAAAATAAAATCATGCATATCATCAAAATATCATTCATCTTAAAATATTCATCAAAAAGGGATGTCACCCGGCCTTATACCCATAATTCATCAAAACAACTCTTCTTAATTCCTCAAAAATAATAACTTATAAACTTTCAACAAATGTCTCCCACAATAAACACTTGAACATTTCTAAACATCAACAATGATATTAAACTAGTTTTTACAGCACCAACAATTCAATCAAAAATACATCACTAATTAACTCCAAGGCTTATTCAATAAAAGAGTAGTAACAATTAATCATTTTCTTTCATAAATCAAACATAAACATAAGGATACCCAATAATACTTACTGCAACCTACTGAATATCATCAACCAAGAACATAATAGATTACAAATTATTTCTGATTAACAAGCTCTCAAATAATTTAAAAGAATATCCTCAATTTCACAACAAAAACCCAATAATAATTATTAAACTAATAAGTTCGAGCAGTAAAATCACACAAAAATTATCATACGACCCTAATGGCTCTAATGACATGGTATAATTTTTATTTATAATTTTCGGACTCTAAAAGTATTTTCAAACGTTAATTTACAGATTACTCAATAAAGTCAATATAATAATTAAAAATAAAAATAAACGCTCAAAAATTACCAAAAATTTACATAACATGAATAAACTCACGTAAATACATAATATATAAATAAATGAATTTTTCGGCCTCCAGAAATAATTTTCACGATTTATATACTGACAGAAACGATAATGCAAAAATAGATATATCAATTAAATAAACAGGTAAACAGTAGGCAAAAAAATTTTTCTAAGGCATGGAATACATACTACACATATAACATGATCCACGAAAAATAATTTCAGCAATTTTAACGTTCGTTTAATAATTATTATGCAAATAAGCCAAAAACGCACAAAATACCAATTAAATCAAATAAATACTAAAATCAGACGGAAATTATTTTTTTCTATATACCATATTCATACAGCATGTATCAAGTATATTCATGTCAAATTTCGTCAATAATTTCATTTAAAAAGTATTTTAAATAATTCCTAACGTAATAATCTAATACCGAATAATACTCTAATCTCTATCGTTCTAAGATAACTACTAGTTACCTGGATCGTCGGAGGAGAGCTGAGTCTAAAGAAATACGAAAATATGTGCAATCCAAGTCCTCCATGAACGATAATTGTAGGAACAAGTCACTAGGCGTTTTCTTCTTGAACGTTGAAAAATCTTATTTCGCACTGCTCTATTCCGACCATGATTCTCGGTGATTAAAAGCTCGGATCCTAAATCGCTCCGGTCAAAGATAAGAACATGATCTTGTAAACGTTCTGTCCAAATTTGAAGACGATCCAACGGTTAGATCTCCGGCTACGATTATTTTCGTGAAGGTGTGACAGGAAAAACTGGGTTGAACCTTTCTATTCTTTTCCTCTTCCTTTTCTCTCTTTCTTTTCTTGGAAACGGTGAGGGTTAAATGAGAATGATGCTGAACTTCTTTTAATAAAAATCAGAATTTTATGGCAAGGAAAAAAATGAAGGGTTTAGGAGAAATGATTAGGGGGGTTATGGGGGTTACAAACTACCAAGAGTCATCAATTAAAAGAAATGAAATAAAAGAAGAGAAACTTCTTCCTTCTCCCTCCCCATAGCCGGCTGTCCAAGCCCAAGTACACCAAGATGATTTCGGCCCAAGTCATCAAAGGTCCACGCATCAAAAGTCCGTCACGCGATAAATCGATAAATTCCTAAATCGCGCCTAAACTTTGAAAATACTTAATAATGAAAATAATTCTAATAAATTATATTATAAATATAAATATAATGCACACATTAGCACGCCATATAATAAAATAATAATTCGGCTCCCAAGATTATAAAGAATAAAAATCATTAATTTAGAGAAAATAATAGTTTTAGGGAAAACTTTTGCGAAAAAACTAGGAGCAAAATTATGGGTTGTTACAAGAAGATTCTTCACAACTATTTGCAATTGTTCTTCTTCATTAGGCCTACTCATCATTTTGGAGGCTTTGTTTCTCCACCGAGTGATGAATGAAGAAAATGTCTCATTAAGGTTTTGAGAAGTGGTCTCCAGACCCCTTCTAGTAACATCAATTTCTTCATTATACTTGTACTGGTTTGAGAACTCTCTGACTATATCAGCCCAAGTAGCTGTTTTCTTGTTCTCAAGATTGAGGAACCAATGTGCTGCGGCACCATCTAAATACTGTTGAAAGAGTTGGGCTATCAAAGATTCTTCCACTCCCCAGGGACTCATTGCCCCCACATACATCTTCAGGAAATTGGTGGGGTTGTCGGTCCCATCAAATTTTGTCAGATTAGGCATCTTGAAACCATGAGGTAATCGTGCCTTTGGGAAAAGTGTTAACCCATGAATGTCCATCCATGGCTCAGCCTTCATCATGCCTTTTAAGACTTCCTTGAGCTTAACTACTTCTTCCTCGAGCTTAATGGGAATTTCTCTCTCATTGTTTATAGGCTCAAGGTGAAAAGGTGAAGCTACTTCCGACTCCGGAGGAGGAGGAGGAGGCATCTGGGCGCTTTGGCGCATTATGCCCAACACAGTTTGTTCAATATTATCCTGTCGGTCAAGGATGACCTGGACAAATCCTCGGTGCTCAGCCATTGGATCAGGTGGAGGGGCAGAATTATGTGGGTGCTCGTTGTTCGGAATTTCAGACATATTGCTGAGACGTGTAGCAGAGAATACAGCTGGTGTAGACAAGGATGACAGTATTACCGAAAAAGAACGTTCACTATAGTCAGAACTTCGGCGAATCAGCCTAGATCTTGAGCGGGCCCAGGCAGAGTTCCTGTGAAATGAGATGAAAAGTTAGCACATAAATTTGTCCAGACTTTGTTTCTTCTCTTTTTTTTTTGTGTAGGGAATGAAAGAAATGATATCTTTGGGAATTTTTTTTTTGTTTTACCCCAATTTCAGTTATCATTTATTAAAAGGTACAAAATCTTAACTTTATCATTTGTTTTAGATTTTTCATTAGATTTCTTTGACTAGTTGTTATTATTATTTTTTTAGACTTGGAACTTTTTATTTATAATGTAGACATCCATTTTTTAGACTCGTTTTTTTTCGGGATAATACACAAATATTATTCAAAATCAATTTGATGATATCCTTCTATATCCTGCTGCTACAGAAATAAAAGAAAAGAGGTATAACGAGGCTTGTGTCCTCATTTTGGTAAATTATGATGCCCCAGATATCGTTCTTCTTTGTGGTGATCTGCATGTATTGATTGCTTTTAAGCGTTGAAATCATAAAAGAAAATATCAAATGCAAAAGGGGACGAACCCGAAGGTTGCCTACGTATCTCCATAAGTGGATTTGGATTTGGGGAAGAAATTTTTCTTGTGATGATTTTTTTTTGAATGGAGAATCAGGTCCAACGTAGTTCTGGTATATTGAAAATGAAATATATATATATATATATATATTTTTTTGGCAGCTGCACTCTGAAAATGAGTTGCCTACGTACCCCTTTTAGTACATTACATAGTAAAGAAAACTAAGATAGATGCATACAACATTGGATTTTTTTAGGGGATCAAGCCGCACGTAGCTCTATCTACAAAATACAATATAAAAGCAATTAAATGATTCATGTACTTCTCAAACTTTTTCTGACTTTAGTTTGCCGGGCGTCATGCCATGTATTCTCCTGTCTGAAGACGTTTGTTCGACCTTTCCTTTTTCTTCTTGACATATAAAGGGTTGTCTTCTCGGCTGAGGAGCCATGATGCCCATACCTTGCACACAAGCATGCAAGAGGCTCTTGTTTCATAATCAATTTCATCGAGGAAGATATAAGGTTCCATGATAGATTGAATAGCAGCAACTTTATGTGCTGGACTCTCTTCTCCTTCACACTGAACGGCCCAGGACTCTTTGTAAAGCCAATGGAACTTCTTCTCAACCCTCTTAACCTCTCTCATGTCTGGTATCCAGTTCGGTTGATCAAGATCCTCCTCGGGAATAGGCCAGTAGAAGTAGTATTTTACCAGTTTGAGGGGCGGTATCTCTGTGTGACCATTGTCGTTCTCCTCATGATTTAAGTGACATATATGAGGTATGCGGGATTTTTGCATTGCCGCCCCCATTGCTATATCTCCTGGGACTGTGATTACCCCACGTGGAGTTATCATCTTCATTTTTTGGTGCAATGTTGAGATGATAGCTTGGTTCTCGTGGAGCCATGGTCGTCCTAACAATAGAGTGAAAGGAGCTTCGCAATCAACGATCATGAAATTGACTTCTCGTATGACTGCTCCAATGCGTAAGATCATGGTTGTTGATCCTATGATTTTCTGTGTTGAACCATCATATGCAACTATGGTTCCTATGGAGGCTTCTCCTTGGGGAGGGGGACACCCGAGCCAATTAAGGGTACTAAGAAGACAGATATTGGTGGAAGCTCCATTATCAACCATTACCCCTTTGATATGTCTGGCACTGTGATCGACAACAATATACAAAGCGTTGTTATGAGTTGGGTTATCGGGAAGATCTTTTTCAGAGAAAGTTATGGAAGTAGTGGTTTCAGCCTGATCTGTGTTGAGAGATCCTACTGGCATGTTCTGGGCACAGCAAATGTCGGCGTAGGCGATGAGCTGATCAATTATCATTGGGATGTTGTAAACAGTTTTTGTATTGGATCCTTGGGGTACTGAAGGTGTAACACCACAGATTTTCGCTCATAATTTCTTCGACTTATTTTCCCTTAATTACTTAGTAAAAAAAAGAACTCTCATGGTTCCGCCAATTAAAGTATATGCTACTTATGTTGTGAGATATTCGTATTATTATTTTAACAAGAAGTAACATTATAAATTGTGTTCAAGTATTTGTTATATAATTCTTTTATTATGACTTTTCTGTATCTTGATTTCAAGTGTCTCGTAAGATAAACTTAAATCTGTAAATACGTTTTAAACGACCAAAAAGATATTCTAGTTGGACAGTGTGTATTCAGTTTCGCTAATTTTGTTCATGGAACCTATCCTGGTGGGGCAGAGTTCATAATTAAGTGATTTTGCAGGTATAAGGATTTGACAAGAATGATTCAAGGACCAGGAGCATGAAAAGGGTAAAGTCATAAGTGATACGACCGGGAGAATATGGTGGTTAATGAAGAATGATTCCTATGTTCTCATATCGTATACTTTGGAAATCTAGTATAAGATAAAATTGTTTTAAGAGCACTTAGAGGTTTTTGTTTTAAGGATTATATTTGAGTTTATATTTTCGCTGCAAGTAAAGTCTAATTGTGGTTTATTAATGATAATTGAGATTTGTGAATGTTAGGTATGATTAGCTAGCAGCTCGGAAGTGCGGGCTATTACACATTTGGCATAGGGAAAACTAGATCGTCACTAATCTTCTAAATTAAAACAAAACCTAACTAGACCACTAAACTAGGTAAAGTGGCAAGCAAGGGTCATTCTTGCACAAGGACTAAGGAACACCGAAATGTGTTAACTAAACAATAAGCTAGGCCGAAAAAAGAGTCGAAAGGTGTCAACTACCAACTAAAGTCTATTAAACTAAACTAACTACCAAAGAACAAATAAGATTAGGGAAAGGGATCCAACACCAACCAAATCATGATTTAGGCAATTAGAAGGGTGAAACATGGAGGAAAGAAAACCAAGCAACTAATTGAGGTTATTGACTCTTAATTAGCTCTAAGCCCTCTCTCAAGGGTGCATCAAACTACCTAAGTCACATAACTAAGTCACTCTCATGGTCTCAAATATGCAACCAAGGGGATAAGTACAATGTCAATCCACAAAACACTCACTTAAATCTCACTCTCATGAGTAATTAAGAAAGATAATAGCATAAATGTCAACCTTAATCTCCTCTCTCAATTTAATTAAGGTATCAATAAAACAAACATCTAAGTGGCCAACTAGAATGCAAGCAAATAGTAATCATGCTATTAATCAATTCATAAGCCCAATCAAACCCCCTAATTTCATATTCTAACACTCAAATCAATCATTGTTGGGTTTTCACCCAAACCCTAACCAACAAACTACTCCATAAACACAAAAATGAGAAATTTAGAGAAATTACCAACTAATAACATGATACTAAATATTAATCTAACATTAAACTAAATAAAATAACCCATAAATAATTAAACCAATCATGAACAATTAATCTAAGAAAAAAATTAAAATAAAGCAATAAAAGAAGAGAGAGAGAGTAAGAAATGTTCATTGATAAATTGATGAATCTTCAAATACAAGTTGTCACCCTTAAATCTCCAAATCTTCAATATCTCTTAGAGTTTTCTTACTTTTTCCCTAAACTAAGCTATGGAGGTTAATTCTCCCTAAAACCCTAAAATTATTCTAAAACTAAGAGTGGTGAATAAAATAAAAATTAACTCTAAAACTTGGCTCCCCTAATAAAATGAGGGTTAAGGTATTTATACAACCTCAAAATAAAAAGAGAATAATAAAAAGGAAAAGAAAAATGAAAAAGGGAAAAAAGAAACTAAAAAAGATACAGCAGAGTAATAGAAAAAGGAGAAAGAAAGAAAAGCGAAAAAGGAAAAAGAAAAAGAAAAATAAAACTAAATCCCCCCAAAACATCAGAGTCCCACCCCCTTTATTTCATCTTCTTCGCTGCTACTCCTCTACTTCGCAGCCCACCTCGTCAATCATCATCAATAATCGACGCCTTATCAATCAGGCCATGGATTTCCAGCCCACCACCAACATTCATCATCAAATCATGGCCGTGTGATTTGCTTGTTTTGGTTTAATTTTTCTGCGAAATTCTTTCGGTTAAAAATGGGGATTTCCTTCAATGAATCACAGCCGTTGAAGTATTTAATGAATATAGAGCACGTTTTCTTGGAGCGCCCGCACCGAGGTCGCTCATGACCCGCTCAAAACATTCTGGAACTTTTGTGTTTGGCGTGAATGAGAACGGAGCGCCCTCTCCGTTGTACAGAGGAGCGCCCGCTCTTCTTGGCTGGGACAAGATGATGCTGCTGCTGTGGTGGAGGCAGCAGTGCTAGAGTGGAGGTGGCGTTTGGTAAGGTGGAGCGCTGGTGGTGCTGACAGATGGTGGTGGTGATGCATCGTGGTGTAGCAGAGGGTTAGTGTGGTGTAGGATATGGAATGGTGTGGTGTAGGATATGCCTTGTATGATAATTCCAAATCTCACACCATAGCTCCAACATGCTCACCTACAAGCAACACCAAAACACGAGGGCCGAGGGGAGACACGAGAGATAAAAATAATAAAATAAAAACTAAAAACTAGTAGAAATAACTAATTACTCTAATTAAGCCAAAAAATAGAAAAATAAGAATTAAAGTTTAAAAAGTTAAAATAAATGAAAATAAACTACAAAAATACTTTAAAAATTACCTCTAGAATTGACATAAATGTCACTTATCAGCATTCTGCACACGATAAAAATATATTATTTATTATTTGTTTTTGTTGGGGATGACGACCAGTGAGGCGGCATGGTCTCCTAGGAATGAACAATCACTATTAACTGAGCAGGGTACATATTTTATACTTACGTACTGAGCAGGGTATGTAGGTTCGTCTTGGTTATTAGTTGTCGTTTGAGAGGTCGAGAAGTACTGAGCAGGGTACTATCTCGCATCAGGGTGTGGCCATACTAGACATAGGCGAGCAGGGTCCTAATACTATAACCAAATAGGAGCAGTGGGTTGCGATCCACTTACGTTCAGTTCCTTCTCAAACGTGTTAAAAATATTATTTTGGAAACGTCATAATCCTTTATGTTGTTCATATTATTGTTTCATTTATAATGAAGGTTTATTTTGTTGATCCTTAAGTTCATATGTATATTTATTTGTCTAATTATTCTATTAACTTTACCCTGTTTGTAGTCAGCAGGTTGTATTATCTCTCTTGTATTTATTTATATCTATTTGTTTATTTGAAGTGTATTTTTTTTGAGATATATTGTGTATGACTTGATTGTTAAAACTTTCATAACTCTTATATGGATCCTGATTGAGTTGGGAGAGCTGTTAGTTACTCCCCACTGATTGTGGATGTTTGTTGATATGTTTGCAGGTGTTTATTTCGTGCTATGGGCAGTTTAGAGAGAGACTAGTTAGGATATTAAGACATTTTATTTTGTTTCTTATTTATGTTTACTACTTTGGGTTTTTGAGGTTGTTTTTCCCTCTTTATGGATATTTATGGATTATTTTAATTAGGTTTTAATTTTATTTAGTTGAATTTAACCTTTGTTTAGAGTAACATTTCCGTCAGGCGATATTTCCGCTATCACCATTTCTTTATTAAGTTGTTCTATTTCCCTTAATTCGTGTCTATACACTAGTGGAAAAAACGTTATATGTCATAACACAACCGCTGCGGTCCTTAAGAGAACCGGATCCGTAAATCTTCAAAAAGTTGGGTGGGAAATATGAAAAATTAACCGCTCCGATTTTTAAGAGAACCGGATCAGTTAATAGAAAACTACTCCGGTTTTCTATTAACGGCTCCGGTTCTCATAACCGGAGCGGTTAATCAGCCTCGAACTTAGACCCATGTAAAAACACACGTCCGCGTTTTTGGTTCTCATAACCGGACCACACCCTTTTCCTCTCAGCTAGAGATGGCAATGGGTCCAGGACTCTAATCGGACCCTCTCAAACCCTACCCTAATTGAAGGGTACGGGTCATAATTTTTTGGACCTTATGGGTAAGGGTAGGGTATGGGTCTTGATATTATCGGGTAAGGGTAGGGTAAGGGTCCACTTCTCAAATACCCAGACCCTACCCATAGACCCTACCCAAACTAAAATATATACTTTTTAGTTTAAAATAAGTATATATATTATATATATAACAGCTATAAGAAACCCTTCAAGTCAAAATAAAATCCTCAATCCCTTACCCTAGCCGCACTCTCAGTCTCATCTTACCAGTATCTCACTATCTCGCTCCAAACTATTTTCTTTATTCATATTTGGATGTATGAGACTTTTCGGATGTGGAAAAACTATGTATTCCTATGTAATATGATATTTTATGTGCTAATTGACAGCTTTATATGTTGAATTGTACTTAACAATTATATATACACGTGAAAATATAAGCGGAAAAAAATTTGTATTGGACACATTCTGGACCCTAGACCCTACCCATAACCAATCGGACCCTACGGGTATGGGTAAGGGTAGGGCATGAGTCTACATCCAAAAATTTTTTTATCCTATGGGTATGGGTAGGGCATGAGTCTACATCCAAAAATTAGGGTATAAGTAAGGGTCTAGCATTACCCTACCCAAATCCTACCAGTTGCCATCCCTACTCTCAGCCCATGTAAACCCCACCCACCTCTACTCTCAGCCCATGTAAACCCCACCCACCCCTATCTCTCAAGTCTCAACAATCAACACTCGACCTCACTCCATCTTTTCACTCTCCTCACTCAACGCCATCACTCTCTTCTCTGTCATGCACTCATGATGTCTAAATTCTGCATCTAAGCTCCGTCGGCGTTCGCGTTCAACGCCCTAAGTCTAACTTGGCAAGGTCAGATGCTACTTTTATGTTCGTGAATTTGTTTTTTCTTTTCGATTTCTGAATGATTTTGTTCGAAAACTTGAACCCTAGAATCCAAATCAGGGTTTTTCGATTTGCGCCGTTTTTTGCTTGAATTTCTTGATTTTTAAGTTTTTTTTTGATGGCTAGCTATGTTGTGATTGATTTTTAGAGTATGTAGTTTATGATCTCATCATCAAATTTTCTCACTTCTCTCTCCGACTCTCTCCTCTCTCTCTATCTCATCTCTTTCAAAAACAATAAAAATGGAGGGTACTTCATTTTCCCGATTCGCTTTTGCATCTTTTTATTCTTGTTGATGCCAAATCTATGCAATCTATATGTATATATTCTATTTTTATTTTTATTGGATTGTTATATATATATCTATAAAACTCGCAATCGTATTTTTATTTTTATTTGTTTTGGGATAACATATAAATTGGTAATTTTGAAAGATCAGTTTATACATACTTGAAAAAGGGATTATATAAGTAGTAAGGAGCAGTTAAAGGCTTAAACCGATTCTTTTGTAGGTTTTTTCTTTTCTTCTTTCCTTCTAAATAAAGACTTCATGCTTCAGTTTTTGTTTATATCCAATCATAGGACTAACTTAATCTTTGTTTGGTTTGGAATTTTTGTTTTTCTTGTTCTTGGTTAGGGTGCTAGCTCTGTTTATGGATTTTGATTGAGTCTTATTATTATATATATGGCTCTTTAAATCTAACATTGACGAGGTCTGCTTGGTTTATCTCCGTGATATTCCAAGCAAAGCATATCTCATTTCGCGATTGTATATTTAACTTTTTTTTACTGTATATTTAACAAAAAAAGATCGAAGTATTAAAAGAAAAGTAGAATTAATAAATTACATACTCTGATTCAATTGAATTATCACTCAAAACTACCTGAACCAAACTCATTCCTAGAAAACATGTTGCCGCCTTTCTGCAAGTTTATATCCCATGTAGGTTTTAAAATGGAGTGAAGAGTTTACATACAAACAAAGTAATAAATTGAGTACAGACCAGGAGACTTGAAATCCGCTTATCTATCCCTTTTGCTTAGACTCTACCAGTTGCATAGATATATTGACTTGGTATGCTGTCTTGAGTTTGTACTATCTTCCTAACTTGTTACAGCTCCCAGCTTGCAATCGACGGGCTTCCTTTTTATCAACGAGGAGGTTTTCATGAGATCCGTAATGCTGTAAGAATGCCTCTTCATGGTCACTTCATCTACAAGAGTATCAGAAGCTGAGATGCAGGGTTGCTTTTCATGCGCTTCAACGAGGTCTAAGAGCTTGCAGGCCAAGATTATGTGAAGGTCCAAGTCCTCTGGTTTTCATCTAGGAGTCTTTCTTAAACTTTCTTGTGTACTTGGGACTAAGATACTCCACTTCTTAACAATTTTGTGCTAGGTTGGGTGACTATCTAATGCAGGAACTTCGTGATATTTTCGGTGAACCAATTAAGGACTTCTTTAAGAACTTGGCTAATGAAGAGAAAGAGGATTGTGCTGTGCAAAATCAAGAATGTGCAGAAGCAGCTATATCTTTCTTGAATGCTTCCTGCAAAAATGCTGAGGTTAATCTAGCTTTATTTCTTCTTTTTCTCTCCCCTTGATTCCTGCAATAAACTTCAATGTGATTGCATCCTTCTGAATTCTGATCAGTATCTGTTATCCATCAGATGAAACCCTTTCATTCTCTTGGTAGAAGATAAGAAAGTTAGAAATTTTTGCAAGAGACCTAATGTTGTTTCTAGTTCATGGCTGAAAGCTGCTATCAGTTGTTAGGATCATTTGTGTGACTAAATTATGCATATGCAGCTGCTATGATGTTTTATATGCTCATTTAGCTTTTTTCATTGCTAAATAGTATAGGATGCTCAATGCTTAATTGCTTATCAATTAGTGTAATCTAAATTATTATATCTCATTTCCGTTTTGCTCCTTCTCTTTGATAGCCATGAATATGATATATTGCCAACTTGACCACAATATTTAAATGATTGGTTATTAGCTAAGTGATGAGCCTATGACAGAACATATATAGAGTGTTCAATTAGGAAATAAATTACAGAAGGTAATATGTTCACTGCACTTATTTTGGGATATTTGTGCCTTTTACATGCTATTCACACCTCTCAATTTCCTTTACATGCAATAATATGCCAGCTGACTGTTATGTGCTGCTGCTGCCTGCTGCTGCCTGCTGCGTGCTGCCTTTGCTGCTGTGTGCTGTTGCCGCTGCTGACTGTTGCATGTTTGGTGCCGCTGCTGACTGTTGCATGTTTGCTGCCTTACAAAAGCAGTAAATACTTTGTTAGAAGGGAGTTGGTAGTCTCAAAGGTGCTTGCATGAGTAATATTGTTTTAAAACAAATGAAATTTTGATTTTGGGGGGTTGGAGGAACTGGGTTAGAGACCATAGGCTTACTTATGCTTGGATGCAGCCTTTGCTGGTTCTTTCTGTGAAATAGATATGAAATTTGAGATCTTGTGTATTTACCAATGCTGGTTCATTCTTCCTGTCATGAATCTAATAACTCAATAATATACAGGATTCTGGTGATCACGTCATGCTAGCAAGCAAATGGTTTGACGGTCTTATTGAAAAGGATATCCAGTCAAGCAATGAAGTATATTTTGCTGACAGTGTGGATTTTGACCGCCAAGTAAGATTATATTTGCAGTATTGTGGTTTTGAATATGTAGAATTAGCTTTGAATGTGTAGAAAGTATTGCAGTTTTGAAAATGTAGAGGCTTTTTGGCCAGGTGAATAAGCTAGCTGAAAGCTTATTTGACCAAAGTAGAGGCTTAAGTAAGCTGTGGTTCTTTGGCCATGTAGTGGACTTGACAGATATCTAGTATTGGGGGTTCAAATATAGATCAAACACCATGTTAGGATAAAGAGGCGATGGTGAATCAAGCTGTAATCGCTTCAGTTAGACATGTTTTCATTTTTATCATAGTTATAAAATAATTTTTACTTGTTCTTGCTAAGTTTGGGTATGCAGAAAAATACCCATAAGTTGACAGTGTATGTTAACTCTAAAATTGTGTATTGCTTTACTTGTTCTTCTGTCTACTGAAATTGGGAATCAAGTTGTGCTGTGTGTGCGTTAATCTCAGAATACGATTAAGCATGTAAGACTTTTCATTTGAAACATTACAGGATGGCAAGTAGGAAAGTCCAATTTAGATGGAGGAACTAGGAAGTGATTATTTGTGCAATTTAGAACTACCACACATTGATACTCCAGATGGCCTTTAATAAGTACATAAAAGTGTTTTGTTGAAGCTGATTGTTCTTCAGCAATAATTCTGCCTTTTATTTATTTATTGTGATTTTCCTGTCTTGCAGATTTGGACTTCCTCTTCCACATGTTTTTTCTCGCCCGCTATTGCAAACTTCTTGAGGAGAACTCCTTCAGGGGAAGAACATCAGATTTCTTTATATGCTCTTGTTTGGTGCTATTGTTCTGACCGGAATTGTTCTTGTCGGAGGATGCTAAGTTGAGCTACATTGATAGACATTGTAAACGATTCTTGTGCTTCAATTGAGCATAATATGCTCAATAAAATGAGTTTTGATATATATTACTGATTTTGTATTGATTAATAATGAAAAAATGCAAAAAAAAATATTTTTGTTTGGTTTTTGGGGTGGTCAACCGCTGTGGTTTTGGGTCAAAACCGCAGCAGTTAACTTGCTTAACTGCTCAAAACCGCAGTGGTAAATGATTAACTGATTAGGTTGAGGACCGGATCAATTAATCATAGTTAACCATTGCTAGCCCAGCCCATCCGGACCAAAACCGGAGCGGTAAGCCCGGTTTTGATCGGATCGGATGGGCTTTTGTGTACTAGTGATAATTGGACGGAGTGTTACAGAAGGAATAGTTCTCCTTAACATGCAGGGGTTGAGAGAACTTTCTCGAGGATCTGCTTCATCTTCCACAGTTGGCGGTTCAGGGGTAACACTTTTGGGTTGTGTCGGATCCCCATGGATGGGTTACTATTCCCAAGGTTGTTGGACATTTCAGCTTTTGGTGTGCAGGAGAAGCGATAGCTTTGTTTACATGGAGCCATGGTCGTCCCAACAACAAAGAAAATGAAGTCAAAGCTTCGACAACCACGAAATTTGCGTCACCGGTCTTTATATCTCAACTGAAGATTGATCATCCCAATGGTCCTTCCTGAAGAGTTATCGTATGCCCCTAATATTGTATCAGTAGGGCTCAATAATGTATTGTTATACCCCCAACTCATAAAGCGTTCTTTTGGGGCAGATGTTGAATGCCGATCTATCATCTACTAACACATTTGTCAAGTCATGCCCATTGCTCTTTAAAGTGATGTATAAAGCCTGATGATGATCAATTTTCTTAGGAAGATCGGCCTTAGTGAAAGATATGATTAGAGGCATCCACGATGGAGGAATAGAGATTTTTCCATCTTCTATTAATTGGTGAATGGCATGTCGAATGTCAACACACCGGTCTGTTTCATGTCCATATTGGTGGCAAAAGTTGCAAAATAAACCCATATCAACCCCTGAAGGTGGCAAAGTGTAACAGTGATGCTTCGCTTCTAGAAGACACTGTCTTTTCAGACGATCGTACATGGTTCCTAGAGGTTCCTCCATGGCTGCATAAATTTGGTTAATAGACCTCCAACAGCCTTTGCCCTTTGTTGAAGCTTCAGCTTGAGTTTGTTTTCTCGAATCAGACATTGTGAAGTGATGCAGGCTTTAGTTCCCTTTTCTTTTGAAAGATGTGAAGTACCTGAAATGTACATACTAACAATGTTAGTCACAAAATAACGAATTTCTTTAATGATTCTTAATAGGAAATGGACGAATTTTTTTTTATCTTTTTTTTTTTGAAATGTGATTATCCCTTTTTATTAGACACATTTGTTTTTAGTCAAATTTTTTTAGACTAGACTTATCGTGTTTTATTCTATACAATTTTAATTACATTCTCACTCCTAAACATGACACATTTTGAACTCGAGATTATGACTCTTTTCAATTTTTTTTCAATTTTTTTGTTTTATTTTGGGATTATATCTTCAAAACATGATATTTTTTTTAGAAATCAATTTTGTTTTTGGAAAAACCAATTTGAATCAAAAGAATTTTGAAGTAAATGTGAGTTTTTTTTTTTGAAATTAGGTGAGCACACATTTTTTTACATGACACTTGTGATAAATAAACAAGAATACTCTTAATATTTCAATAATCATTTCGGCAGTAATTCAGCTACAGTTAATGGTTACTGAAGTATTGACCGACTGAAAACGGACTGAAGAATTTTTGAAAAAATTTCACATTATTCAATAACTGAAATAAATAAAGGACATTTGGGCATTGATCCTTGTGTCCTAAAAGTCAACTAAAAGGTGATTCATTTAGGGAGAGATTATGTTGAAGTGGCCTCGAGTCACTTCCATTGTGTCCATCGAGGGTGGACACTCCTGACAGAGCCGGTCGCAATAGCTCGCGGATGAAGATTTTACGCCCTTAATTTATTAAATTGTCATTCTAAAATTCTAACCCTTACCAATAGACAAAGGTATTAGACCTAATAAGAAAATGGTTAAAAAGGGTGCACGTGTATGGATCGATAAACTACCAAGCACACGTAATTTTCACATAAGCATGCTATATACAAAAATTAAATTGTGAATAGCTATGAATAGACATTTTAATTATATATACATACGGAAAATAACGCATTGTTCAGGTTTAAACCTCATATATACTTCAAGTGGAAGTATATTCCCCAGTGAAGTCGCCACCCTAAAAAAAAAAAATGTCGCTAGCCTGTGGTACCCGATTTTTAAATGTCTTAATTAACGATGTGAATCCCACAAAAGTCTCTCATTGTACTATGAGTTTTAGAAAATTTTGAAGTCGCCACCCTATTAATATCTGAATAGGGACAGATTTATTTAATAAATCATTTTTAAATCAATTTCAAGAAATATCATTTAAAACGATGATGACTTCATATGGATAAGGCATTTTTGAAATTTGGTTTTTCATACCATGAGATAGGGTTCGGGGTTTAGGTTAAGTGGTGCAAACATCTGTAACTCGTCTCCTCTTCCGTTCTATAGAACGGGCTCTTACTAAATGCGTTATTTTCTATTTTAAAGCAATCATGGCTATTAAAAAAAACAAAATTCACATAATTTGCACATATACACATGAATCATTTTTTAAGAGAGCCAATATATCATTTGTACATGGTAGGTTTGAGCACCGAAGTTGCACTATGTACCAATCATTGCGGGATTGGAATCCACTCATGGATCTAAACCATCGTAGTTAGATCTTATGTCTCAACCTAAATGGCCAATTCCATCGGGGGAAGAAAAGAAAAGAATAGATTATGAATAACTCACCTTTTAAAATTAGACAAATCTATTAGGAATAAGGTAATCACTTCAATTAGTGATTGAAATGAGATTAAGATAACCACTTTAATTAGTGATTAAATATGAAGGAGGATTAAGATAATCACCTTAATTAGTGATTAAAAATGGAGGTTAAGATAATCACCCAAATTAGTGATTATTCAATGCTTAAGATAATCACTCTAATTAGTAATTAAATGAGAAAAAATAATCACCCTAATTAACGATTATTAAGATTTAAGATAATCACTCTAATTAATGATTAAATAAAGAGTTTGAGTTAATGGCCCTAATTAGCGATTATTAAGGTTTAAGATAATCACTCTAATTAGTGATTAAATATGAAAGGTTAAATTAATCACCTTAATTAGCGATTAAGAGGAAGGTTAGGATAATCACCTTAATTAGTGATTAAATATGATGAAAGGTTAAGCTAATCACCCTAATTAGTGATTATACTTAGGAGGAAAGTAATCACCCTACTTAGTGATCAAATTTTAGGATTGAAATAATCACTTCAATTAGTGATCACGTTTATAATTTTCAAGAGGTCCTAGGAAAAGAGGTTTGCTTCCTAATTGAAGGCTTTTGAGAAGTAATCTTAATTAAAGACTTTTAAGTCATTTTGAGAAAAATGATCAATTTGAGATCAAATTTGGAGATTGTGTTTGGTCAATTGGAATTTGGCATTTAAAGTGGGACACGTGAAACGACCTAAAATCAATTCGGAGATCATAATTACCAATCTAATTATGTCAAATTATATATGATTGATCCATTTGAAGATCGATGGAGAACAATTTTAAAACGTAAGATGGATCATCATACAATTTAACTTAGTTTCCTCTTAATTTAGATTGGGTCATTTGATTCATATACTATGATATATTGGGCCCAACATGTAAAATTTATAACATTGTTGCTCATTTTATTAAAAAAAAATTATGGAATTAATTATGAAAATTATGCATAAATATCTCCATATTTTTCATTAATGATTGATGTAATAACTATTTACAAAAAACTATTATTACAACAATACGTACAAATTCTATGATCTATACACGTCTTCAATCTTGATCTTCACCATGATGCTCCTTGATCTTCATCCTCTTGAATGAGCTTTGGAATTCATGTTTATTTGTAAACTTGTGAAAATTAGAGATTAATTAACATCTTTGATTTTGATTTTTTATGATAATTTTTATTGAATTTTATTTATATGATAAAAGTGAATCATTTTAAGAGAAACTCAAAATTTCATGATTTTTCATTAACATTTTCATATAAAAAGAAAACATTTTTTATGAAACTTGAGTTAATCACTTTATTTCTTTTTCCAGATTGCACTTTTGTTCTTGTACTGACTTATAAAATTCATAACTTTCTGTACAAAGCGTTAAATTTGGCATGTGATACATCTATGAATAGGTCAATGAGTTCACTATGTTGTTTCAAAATTTAAAAAGTTTTAGTGAATACTCGAATTATAGTGATTTTTATGCTAAACTCGGTCAAAACAGGACTTTTATTCAATGGGTTCTTTGAAATCCAACTTATTGAACTTTGTTTGAAGTGAATTTTGGTATCAACATTCTATACACTTTGAAGGACTAGACTGAAATTTTTTACTCGAATTGGACATTTTTAAGACCCTTTTTTATTTGTTTTCTTAACTGAAGAGAAAATCAGTATTCTGAAATTTAGTGATTTATATGATCATTTTTGTAAAAATGATATAAAATTGTATAAAATTCATATGAATATGTTTTTAAAAAGCTACTGATGTCTACTTTAAACTTAATGTTTTTAGTTTTGTCTAAATGAGTTTGTTTAAAACTTTATTGATAGAACAAGCTTATGTGGTACTAGATAAAATCAGTTTTAAACAACAATTTTGTATGATTTGTAATTAACTGTAAAATTTTTTTTTTTTAGAAATTCCAAAGCCCAGTTGCTGAAAACATCTTGAAATTCATAGGAAAAATATTATATCCTATAAACGATTTACATAATTCAGACGAAAACTGAAATGAAGTACAAAATTAAAACTGATCATAATTACAGCATCACATCTTCTTTTTATGGAGATATTTATGCAAAACTCTACTTGAATTTTTTTATGAAAACATGATTTTGGTTATGAATAACAACTTGATTAACAAAAATCACATAAGCACATATATTTCCTAAGAGTCTCCCCATTAGAGTTGCCTATTCTAGGTGGGGTGATTAAAGGTTGTGAACCTATTAGTACTTCCACATACCCAAATCACTCCAAAAATTAAAGTGATGTATAAAGCCTGATGAGGATCAATTTTCTTAGGAAGATCGACCTTAGTGAAAGATATGATTAGAGGCATCCATGATGGAGGAATAGGTATTTTTCCATCTTCTATTAATTGGTGAATGGCATGTCGAAGGTCAACACACCGGTTTGTTTCATGTCCATATTGGTGGTAAAAGTTGAAAAATAAACCCATATCAACCCCTGGAGGTGGCAAAGTGTAACAGTGATGTTTCGCTTCTAGAAGACACTGTCTTTTCAGACGACCGTACATGGTTCCTAGAGGTTCCTCCATGTCTTCATAAATTTGGCTAATGGACCTCCAACGGCCTTTGCCCTTTGCTGAAGCTTCAGCTTGAGTTTGTTTTCCCGAATCAGACATTGTCAAGTGATGCAGGCTTTAGTTCCCTTTTCTTTTGAAAGATGTGAAGTACCTGAAATGTACACACTAACAATGTTAGTCACAAAATAACGAATTTCTTTTATGATTCTTAACAGGAAATGGACAAATTTTTTTTTCTCTTTTTTTTTGAAATGTGATTATCCCTTTTGATTAGACACATTTGGTTTTAGTCAAATTTTTTTAGACTAGACTTCTCGTGTTTTAGACTATACAGTTTTAATTACATTCTCACTCCTAAACATGACACATTTTGAACTCGTGATTATGACTCTTTTAATTTTTTTCAATTTTTTTGTTTTATTTGGGGATTATATCTTCAAAACAGGATATTTGTTTTAGAAATCAATTTTGTTTTTGGAAAAACCAATTTGAATGAAAATAATTTTGAAGTAAATGTGAGTTTTTTTTTTGAAAATAGGTGAGCACACATTTTTTTTACATGACACTTGTGATAAATAAACAAGAATACTCTTAATATTTCAATAATCATTTCGGCAGCAATTCAGCTACAGTTAATGGTTACTGAAGTATTGACCGACTGAAAACGGACTAAAGAATTTTTGAAAAAATTTCACATTATTCAATAGCTGAAATAAATAAAGGACATTTGTGCATTGATCCTTGTGTCCTAAAAGTCAACTAAAAGGTGATTCATTTAGGGAGAGATTATGTTAAAGTGGCCTCGAGTCACTTCCATTGTATCCATCGAGGGTGGACGCTCCTGACAGAGCCGGTCGCAATAGCTCTCGGAGGCAGATTTTACGCCCTTAATTCATTAATTTGTCATTTTAAAATTCCAACCCTTGCCAATAGACAAAGGTATCAGACCTAATAAGAAAATGGTTAAAAAGGGTGCACGTGTATGGATCGATAAACTACCAAGCACACGTAATTTTCACAAAAGCATGCTATATACAAAAATTAAATTGTGAATAGCCATGATTTACTTTTTTTAATTATATATACATATGGAAAATAACGCATTGTTTAGGTCTAAACCTCATATACTTCATGTGGAAGTATATTCCCCAGTGAAGTCGCCAGCCTAAAAAAAAAAAAGTCGCCTGCCTGTGGTACCCGATTTTTGAATGTCTTAATTAACGATATGAATCCCACAAAAGTCTCTCATTGGACTATGAGTTTTAGAAAACTTTGAAGTCGCCACCCTACACTAGTACAATAAGTGAATATTGCTGTGGTCATTAAGTGGCCTATTGCGGCGGTTTTAACCGCGCAGCAATTAAGGGCGCAGCAATAGGTAATTAACCTATTGCTGCGGTTTTTGACCGCAGCAATATGCCAAGCTATTGCTGCAGTTCCTAGCCAAAACCGCAGCAATATGTTACACCTATTGCTGCGGTTCCTAGCCAAAACCGCAGTAATAGGTACTGGTACAAGTAAATTTTTTTTTTTCATTTTGCCATCAAATTTGAAAGATAAAAATGTAAGACGAAAGTAAAACAATATAAGCTGGAAGTAATGAAAAGAATTGCTTATACATAAACATAAAAGATAAAATAAAATCACACATATAAAAAAACAGAGATGTAAAAGAAAAATAAACAAAAAAATGAAAAAAAAATCAGAAAAAAATTGTAACACCACTTAACATCAGATCTAATCAATATATATATATAAAGGAGGAAATTTTCGGGAGCATAGGGAGCTCCTCAAGATTTCGAGGCCATAGAGCGCGCTACGTAGGATTGCCACGTCATTAAATTTTATTTTATCTTTTACAAAAAGAGTTCTACATAGATTTAAATACATATAAAGAGTTTTAGATAAGCGAAAATTAGAGTTTTAGATAAGCGAAAATTAGAGTTTGATTTTGAATGAGCAACCTAAATTATCATATTATGTAAAATGCGTATAACTTTTGCTACGTAATTCGAAATATTACGATTTTTGTACCATTGGAGCGCACTCGAAATATGTTTCGAAATAACATCCATTTACAATATAGTTCTGCAACTTATGAAATAGAGTGTGCCACGTAGGATTGTCATGTCATCATTTTAATTTTTTATTTTTATTAAAAAAATAGAGTTGAACCTATAGCATACTATGGTGACATTACATGAAGATTCAAATGAAAATTTGTCAACGACATTGCAGAGGTATTATGCAATTGACTTATTATATTATTCCTAGAATATTTATTGTATACATAATTATTTATGTTTGTCTTTTTCATATATCTATACGTCAGATCTTATTCTTTTCTCCATAAATTTAATTCTACTAAAACTAATTGGAAAAACAAGGTCGCATTTCTAGAGTTTTTGGGTCATGGATCATAAAAAAGGGGAAAGTTTGATAAGTCTTGATATGGTCATGATTGATGTAGAAGTTTTTTTTTTCCCTTGAATAATATTTTCGATTATTAGTAGAGGTTAGTTTTATATTTAATTAAATTTATCCATGATACCATCATTATGATCAAGTTTTTTGGCTTTCCCATCTTCCATTGTATATGCGTTAGCGTTTATGTGCTATATTAAAAGTTGAAGTTGAGGCTGACACTCATGTTTTTCTCTATTCTTTCTGTCCTACATCTATTAAATTATTACCCTCTACTTTCTAAAAGTATCATTCGGGTATTTTTTATGTTAAAACCGTGTTAGCTATTGTTAGTCATACCAATTATTAAAAAATATAAAATTTATATATCGCAATAACAAATCTAGAAATTAGAGTATAATGACAAATACTTTATCCGTTCTTTTTCTACTACAACAATGAGTTTGGGCATGGTTTTTAAGGAAATGAAGAAAATGGGTAGTTTAGCATAGAGGTACCCCTTTAACTAAATAGAGTAGGATAAGTAAATCCTTAATAAAGTAAATGCAACTTTATAAGACAATTTGAATAATTAATGATGGTTTTATTAACATAAAGTAAATACAATATAGTCAAGTATAGTTTTTTTTTTTACCAAAAGTAGAATGGTCCCAATAGATGAAACTACCCAAAGTGGTAATTGTTGCAGTGAAAAAGAACGGAAGAAGTATGTAAATACAATGGTGTTGAAAAATCTCATTTCATTAGCAACACAAAATCAACAATGTTAACAAAAAATTTGCAAAAAAATAAAATAAACAACAACCCGTGCAACGCACGGGCTTCAAAACTAGTAATTACAAAAGAAGAAAAAAAATGAAACTCGTGATTTTGGAGAAGTCGAAAACACGAGTTCTAACACCGACAGCTTCCTACTGCTAGTCCTCAAGTCCCGAACCCGATTGTGGAGAAGTCGAAAACACCGACGATTTCTAAAACAAAAAAAGGAAATTAAAGTTATATTTCTGCAAGGTGACAGAACATGAATTGACATTAAAAACACTAGCACTCAAAACAGAAAATACTAGTTAATTAGCAGAGAAGCGGCCTGAGATGATCTACCATTTTATACAATGTTACAGTCCCTTTCATGTGTACCAATAGAACATCACTATATCTATTTCATGCGAACCATACAAAAAAAATGAAAAAAAAACTTGTTAAATTAAGCAGTAAAAAAGTAAAATTTCAGAGTTTATACACAGAAAAGCAACAATTATGTTAATTATTACTGCACAACACTCACAAAAATAAACAGTACAACACTAGAAGTAATATTAAAAAAAATGCAGTTATAGAAAAAGAAGCAAGAAAAGAAAAGTTTACCATTGATTAGAAAATGATTATTAATCAATCTTCTAACTCGAAGAGATTCTTTCCAAGTAGCAAAATCAGGCCCAAAACCCTCACCCATCTCCTCAACAGTAACACACGCAGACGATGACGATGACAACGACGTCGTTTTCCCAAACCCATGACTATTACTTTGAGAAGATGAAGAGAAAGATGAAGACTTTAAATCTGGGTTTGTTGAATATCTTACTGATGATGCTGACGCAGCAAAGAAGCAACAACCAGCACAACCAGTAGAACCACCAGAGTTTATTACTTAACAGAATTCCAGCTCAGCTTTTATTCTTTTATTATTTTCATTCTGTAAACTTGTGTAATAGTATAGAGTATAAATAGCTTAGGTTTATTTCCTGCATTATTCATTCAAACACTTTTAGTTTCAATAGGTTGTAATATTCTCTCTCTAGAAATGAAAATAGTTCTAAGCTCCTGAGCTCACAATGGAGAGCAGTGAAGGATAAAATCTGGTGTGCTTTGCTTTCTTGTTCAACATCAAAACTATAACATGGTATTAGAGCAATAGTTACGATTCTAGAAATCAAATCATCAATCATCAATCATTTTCTGCGTTTCTGAGGTATTTCTCAGTCACATTTTTCTTCGCAAAATTCCGCTGAAAATTTCTGTGTTCTTCATTCATTTGAATCAGGTAGATTCAAATTGCAATTGTGTTGTTTTGATTCTAGAAATTCCTGTTGAGATTTCTAATTGATCGTTAGAAAATTCTGTTGCAATTCTTGATGGATCGTTGATGCGATTGAATTTGTGTTGAAATTCTTGATTGATCGTTGATGCGATTGAATTTGTTTTTCGTCATTTCCTCAAATTGATCAATCTGAGCTGTTTTTCTTGATTCAGTCATCATTTTCTTGATATTAATTCTTCATATTTCTTTGATTTGATCATCATTTTTCTGATTGTTCATCATTTCTTCAAGACCTCAAAATCAACCTCACAAAATTAATTCCTCAAAATTCATTCAAAATGACAAATTCTCTTCCTAATTCTGATGTTTCACAAAATCCTACTTCTCCATTTTACATTCATCCATCAGACAATCCTGGCATGAAACTGATTTCACTTCAATTCAATGGAACTAGTTATGGTGATTGGAAACGCTCAATGTTAATCAGTTTGTCAGCTAAGAACAAACTAGGTTTTGTTGATGGCACAATCTCTAAGCCAAATCCAGATGATAATACATTCAAGGCATGGGAGAGATGTAACAGCATGTTAATCTCTTGGTTATTAGGAGTCTTAGACCAAAACATCGCTAGGAGTGTCCTGTATTTCAGCACTGCTCATGAGATCTGGAATAATCTTGAAGAGAGGTATGGACAGTCTTCAGGAACTCAGTTATTTTCTCTTAAACAAGTACTACATGATATCAAACAAGGACAGGATAATATCTCTGGATATTACACAAAACTGAAGATGTTGTGGGATCAGTTGGACTCTATAGAGCCAATTCCTAATTGTGAGTGCAAAAGCTGCAGTTGTAGCATAACTAAGAAACTGTTGAAGTCACAACAAGACATGAGACTTATTGAATTTTTGATGAGGTTGAATGATGGATATGAGGTGATAAGAGGCAGCATCTTGATGATGTCTCCACTCCCTGGGATTTCACAAGCTTATAGGTTGTTAATGCAAGAAGAAAAGCATAAACAACTCTATCAAGCTCACAACACAACAGAAGATAACATGACATTTGTAGTAAAAAGGAGATTTACAGATTATTCTGGCAAGCCGAGACAGTTTGGCAACAACAACTTTGATAGACAGAATTATGGAGGTGACAATAACAAGAGATGGAATAATTACTATTGTGACCATTGTAATATGCCTGGTCATAGCAAGCAGAGGTGTTACAAGATTGTGGGATACCCAGCTAACTACTTTAAGCATGATAAAGATAAGAAAGCTGCTGCAGTTCAAATGGAAGATAATGTTGAGTCATCTGGTTTATCTAAGGATAACAATATTGGATCCACATAACAACAGTACCAATTGTTCATACAATTTTTAAATCAGCAAAAACAAGATGCTCAAGGAGGTGGAGATTCATATTCCTCAGTAGCTCATGTAGCAGGTACTTCCTGTTTTACTTCCTTGTCAATTGCATCTTGGATAGTTGATAGTGGTGCCAGTGATCACATGTGCTATGACATGTCATTATTTGACACTCATCATAAAATCACTTCATCTGATAAAAATATTACCATCCCTAATGGTAAAAAGGTTCAAGTCACACACATTGGTAAAATTCTTCTGAAAAATGGTATTACCTTGAACAAAGTTCTTTATGTACCAGAGTTTAAGTTCAACCTTGTTTCTATTCCAAAGCTTTGCCAAGACTTGAACTATACAGCCACTTTTACTAATGCTACATGCTATGTACAGGGCCCTTCAATGAGGCCACTTCTTCTTGGTAAACTACATCATGGGCTGTATTACTTGGATGAGTCTCTTCTTGCATCACATCCAACAGGTTCTTCTACTACTTTGGCTCATACGGCTGTACATAGTGATGTCATAAATAAGGCTAAGCTTTGGCATCTTAGATTGGGCCATCTGCCTGTCAATCAGTTGCATTATGCTTTGCCCATGTTTGACAGTAAGATTACATTAGATTGCTTATGTCAAATATGTCCTGCAGCTAAGCAGACTAGATCATCTTTTCCATCTAGTTCAATAAAATCTACTGCTGTATTTCACATGTTACATTTGGATGTATGGGGTGCTTATAAGGTTGCTACACACAATAATTGCAAATTCTTCTTGACTATTATTGATGACTTTACCAGAATGACCTGGGTGTTCTTGATGCATTACAAATCTGATGTGATTGACATATTTCCTCAATTTGTTCAATATGTTTTAAATCAGTTTCAATCTACTGTGAAAGTGGTTAGGACTGATAATGCTCCTGAACTTTGTGAAGGGAAGCTTAAACAATTTTATAATCTTCATGGCATTGTGAATCATAGAAGCTGTGTTGATACTCCCAAACAAAATGGGGTAGTAGAACGCAAACATAGACATATTTTAGAGGTGTCTAGAGCTCTATTTTTTCAAGCTGAACTCCCTGTTCAGTTTTAGGGAGAGTGTATCTTGAGTGCTATTCATATTATTAACAGAATGCCTTTGCATATCCTTAATCACATCAGTCCATATGAAAAGCTTTTTGGGTCTCCTCCTTCCCTTGACCATTTAAGAACCTTTGGATGCTTATGTTTTGCATCTACTCCTAGACAAAACAGGTCTAAATTTGAGCCAAAAGCTACTCCACATGTCTTTATTGGCTATCCTCCAGGTCAGAAAGCCTACAAATTACTCAACCTCAATACACTACAAATCACCATCTCTAGAGATGTTGTTTTCCATGAACAATACTTTCCATTTCACCTTTCTTCCTCCACAACTTCTTTCACCTCCACTCCTTTCCAAATTTTCTTACCTATTTCCACCAATCATACATCTATTCCTTACTGTGACATACCTGATATTTTCCTTCCTTTAGACACAACCACCACCATCCATATAAACTCTCCTAGTTCTTCTCCTTCTTCCATTCATTCCCTTGTCATTCCTATTCCACCTTCCTCTCCTATTTCTCCTCTTTCTTCTTCTTCTAGTCATGATGTTGTTGATATAAGTGATGTTGCAGATGTTGCTCCTATTAGAAGAAGTTCTAGAAACATTACTCTTCCATCTCATCTCAATGACTACATATGCAACAATGCTACTGCTTGTTATAATTCCTGGTGCAATTTAGTAGCCTTTTCAGATCTCCCTCCTGATCACATTGTTTCAGTTTCTCTTACTGAAAAACTAGTTGAACCTGTCACATACAATGAGGCTGCTGCTGATCCTAGATGGATTCAGGCCATGCAAAAAGAAATTACTGCATTAGAGCATAATCACACTTGGATTTTGGTTGATCTTCCTCACTCAAAGAAGCCCATAGGTTGCAAATGGGTCTACAAAATAAAACTCAAGTCTGATGGTTCCGTTGAAAGGTTCAAAGCTCGTTTAGTGGCAAAGGGTTATAACCAAAAATGGGGCATAGACTATGATGAAACATTCTCTCCAGTCATAAAAATGACCACAGTTAGATGTTTGATTGCATTGGCAGCTAGTAAAGGTTGGAATCTTTTTCAACTTGATGTTAATAATGCCTTCTTGCATGGGGATTTGCAAGAAGAGGTTTACATGACAGTTCATGCGGGGGTCCCTAACCCTTTGAATAAGGTGTGCAAGCTTGTCAAGTCCCTTTATGGCTTGAAACAAGCATCCAGGCAATGGTTTACCAAGCTTGTGGGGGAACTATTACTCAAAGGGTTTGTGCAGTCTAAAAATGACTATTCCCTCTTTATCAAGCATAATTCTGATTACATTACAATCTTAGCTGTATATGTTGATGATATTATCATCACAGGGAATGATTTAGACACTATAAATGACATCAAGCACCACTTGGATACTGTTTTCAGTATCAAGGATCTGGGAAGATTAAGTTACTTCTTGGGGATAGAAATTGGGTATCTTCCTTCTGGGATCTCTCTTACTCAGAAAAAGTTTACCAGGGAATTGTTAGTAGATGCTGAGATCACTCCTACAAGAACAGTTGTCACTCCTTTACCTATTAATTTGAAGCTCTCAGCAACAGAAGGACCTTTATTTACTGACCCTAGTAAATATAGGTGTTTAGTAGGGAAGCTGAACTTCCTTACCCATACTAGACCTGACTTATCATACACTGTACAACACCTTAGTCAGTTCTTGCAAAATCCTAGAGTGCCTCATTATCAAGCACTTGTTCATGTTCTTAAATATGTGGCATCTACAATGGGACAAGGGATATTACTACATGATTCTGATCAACTAACTTTGCAAGCTTATTCAGATTCAGATTGGGGTGCATGTATAGATTCTAGGAGATCTATTTCAGGTTATGTGCTGTTGTTGGGAAGATCTCCAGTCAGTTGGAAATCCATGAAACAAAGTATTGTTTCTAAGAGTTCTTCAGAAGCAGAGTACAGAGCAATGTCTGCAGCAGCTGCTGAAGTCACATGGTTAGTGAGATTACTTGAAGAAATTGGTGTGTCTAATCTTAAGTCTGTAACACTGCATTGTGACAACCAAAGCTCCATTCACATAGCTAAGAACCCGGTTCATCATGAAAGAACAAAGCACATTGAAATAGATGTGCATTTTACAAGAGATAAAGTTCTAGAGGGTTTGCTGCAACTCACCTATCTGCCTACCTCTTCTCAACCGGGCCGATGTTTTTACCAAGATCCTTCCCTCACATCGGTTCAATCTCTTGCTATCCAAACTTGGCATGGTTGATACCCAGCCAAGTTTGGAGGGGGGTGTTGAATATCTTATCGATGATGCCGACGCAAAGAAAGAAGCAACAACCAAAGACAACCACCGGAACCACCGAGTTTATTACTTAACAGAATTCCAGCTCAGCTTTTATTCTTTTATTATTTTCCTTCTGTAAACTTGTGTAATAGTATAGAGTATAAATAGCTTAGGTTTATTTCCTGCATTTTTCATTCAAACACTTTTAGTTTCAATAGGTTGTAATATTCTCTCTCTAGAAATGAAAATAGTTCTAAGCTCCTGAGCTCACAATGGAGAGCAGTGAAGGATAAAATCTGGTGTGCTTTGCTTTCTTGTTCAACATCAAAACTATAACAGGGTTATTTAAAGAAATGGAGATTATACTAGAATTTAGAGAAAAATAAAATACCTTGTTGGGGTTAATATCATCGTCGTCATCAACGTTGTTAATAACATCGTTGTTGCTGTTACCGCGTTCAGCCAAACGCGAGGAAGTCGTCGACGGTGAGGAAGCGCGATTTCGAAGTCCATCGAGGAAGTCGTCGTCAACACTTTCGGAGTCGTCGGCGTTGTGTCTGTCACCTTGCCGGCGGACGAGAGGCGAGACAGGAAGAGGAGATGAGAGTGTGAGGAGAGAGAGAGGAGAGTGTGAGGAAAATAGAAACGGCTGAATGGAGAAGTAAAAAACCCTAACTGGGGCGTGTCATTTTTTTATAAATTAAAAGAGTCTATTGCTGCGGTTTTTTTGTAGGAACCGCAGCAATAGGTTCAAATATTAATAAAAAAAATAATATTTTAATCTATTGCTGCGGTTTCGACTGGAAACCGCAGTAATATATCTTGTCAAACAGTTAACCAAATTCGAAATTTTTTTCCGTTGAGACCTATTGCTGCGGTTTTGGCTGGAAACCGCAGCAATAGTCTATTTTATATTCTACCTTTTCTTTTCAGGTGATTTATTGCTGCGTATGGGTAAAACCGCAGCGATACCACCGCAGCAATACCACCGCAGCAATAAGCAATTAATATCTGAATAGGGATAGATTTATTTAATAAATCATTTTAAAATCAATTTCAAGAAATATCATTTAAAACGATGATGACTTCATATGGATAAGGCATTTTTAAAAATTGGTCTTTCATACCATGAGATAGGGTTCGGGGTTTAGGTTAAGTGGTGCAAACATCTGGAACTCGTCTCCTCTTCCGTTCTACAGAACGGGCTCTTACTAAATGCGTTATTTTCTATTTTAAAGCAATCATGGCTATGCAAAAGAAATAAAAATCACATAATTTGCACATATACACATCAATCATTTTTTAAGAGGGCCAATATATCATTTGTACATGGTATGTTTGAGCACCGAAGTTGCACTATGTACCAATCATTGCGGGATTGGAATCCTTTCATGGATCTAAACCATCGTAGTTCGATCTTATGTCTCACCCTAAATGGCCAATTCCATTGGGGGAAGAAAAGAAAAGAATAGATTATGAATAACTCACCTTTTAGAATTAGACAAATCTATTAGGAATAAGGTAATCACTCCAATTAGTGATTGAAATGAGATTAAGATAACCACTTTAATTAGTGATTAAATATGAAGGAGGATTAAGATAATCACCTTAATTAGTGATTAAAAATAGAGGTTAAGATAATCACCCAAATTAGTGATTATTCAATGCTTAAGATAATAACTCTAATTAGTAATTAAATGAGAAAAATAATCGCCCTAATTAACGATTATTAAGATTTAAGATAATCACTCTAATTAGTGATTAAATAAAGAGTTCGAGTTAATGGCCCTAATTAGCGATTATTAAGGTTTAAGATAATCACTCTAATTAGTGATTAAATATGAAAGGTTAAATTAATCAGCTTAATTAGCGATTAAGAGGAAGGTTAGGATAATCACCTTAATTAGTGATTAAATATGATGAAAGGTTAAGCTAATCACCCTAATTAGTGATTAAATAAGGTTTAAGATAATCACCCTAATTAGTGATTATACTTAGGAGGAAAGTAATCACCCTACTTAGTGATCAAATTTTAGGATTGAAATAATCACTTCAATTAGTGATCACATTTATAATTTTCAAGAGGTCCTAGGAAAAAAGGTTTGCTTCCTAATTGAAGGCTTTTGAGAAACAATCTTAATTGAAGACTTTTAAGTCATTTTGAGAAAAATTATCAATTTGAGATCAAATTTGGAGATTGTGTTTCCACAGAGTAAGTTTACACTATTTACATGGAATAACCTTTCTTCTGATTTCTGGGGTATTTATAGTGGTTGTGATATGACTGGTGTCTTTTCATGGTACCCTAGAATAAAGGCACCTGATTGGCTAGGCAATCAAATCACGACACTTGGCAGGCTATGGTTGGAGATAGATCATCAATCAATCACCAGCAGCCATTTTATGGATTTGGGCTCTGACTAACCTTTGCGCCAGAAAGTGAGCCTTTTTCCCCAACCTGAGCAGAACCCAATGGTTAAACCATCTTTTTGTATTTCTTCTGGTGGGACACGTGTACGGTCCAGATGGAGCCATATGTCTCAAGCAGAGTCGTCGATAGTTTAGGCTACAATATTTGCCCCTAAAAGGGTTTTTACCGTTGGCCCATACGACGGTTAAGGCCCTTTTACCTGAAGAAGTTACCTCAAATTCAAAAATAGGCAAAGACGCGCCCTTTTTTGGGCCTTACCGGTCATAGTCAACCGTTTTAATCATTCCCGGTCAACTTTTAACCGGCTTAACAGGTTTTTCACCCCCCTATATATATGCTTACTTTGCCTTCATTAAACCATTTCACACTTGGAGAGAAATTTTCTAGAGAGAGAGGCTCTGCATTTTTTGTTCTAGAGAGAGAGAGAGATCGTCTAGTTTCCGTTTTCTTCACCGAACCGTCCAAGCGTTTTGTCAGGTATCTTTTCTTCTCCTTTTTTTTGTTTTTCTTTATTCTTTATTCTTTCTTAGAAAAGCAATAAAATGGATTCCTCTTCTTAATCAAATAATCCTAGCCGCCCAAGAGTTGGTCTTGACCCTAGAACCGATAGTACTTCTTCTTCGGCACATTCTAGAGTTGGGCCTATTCGGGCCGAGTATATATTTTTTTATGATTTTGGCCGGCAAAGTCAGACGACCCAGTCTTTACCTGTGCAGGGTAATCTGGCGCGCGTCAAGCAAACGACCCGTCTAAGACGAAGGATAATACTTCCGACCGATAGCTCTGAAATGGAGGAATATACTGGACGAGTTCCGGAAATGACGAGGGAGGCCCAAAGTGCTCAACCTTTGGCCGGGCCTCCTTCCCCTGACCATAGTGTTGAAGATCCTGAAATAAACCATGAGGCCAGTCCTTCGGGCAGGGACATCGATATAGAGGAAGCCGACGAGGATAATAACGGGAGTGAATCCGGCACTGCCGAAGAGTCGTACGAACCCTCCACTACCTCGTCTGAGATTAGGAGACGCTTAGGTCCCCTTTCTGACCCCGCCTTTATCTTAGTTAATCGTAAATGGTTAGAAAAGATAGGACCTGACCCCAGCTATTTGTCCACTTATATGCCCATGTCGGGCTTCTCTTTCGTCATACCTAATAAGGAGGCCACGATTCTGAGCGCTCCCAAGAACCACTTCGCCGTTTACAAGCTGGCCTTGGACGCGGGATTGAGGTTCCCCCTCCACGACTTTATAGAGCAGGTGCTAAGGTATTATAATATCGGCCATAATCAGTTGGCGCCTAATGCCTGGTACAACGTGCTGACCTTCATAGCCGTCTGCGAGCTACGCGGCCTGGCTCTTTCTCTCCAGGCCTTTACCCACATACATTATGCGGCTAAGGTTCCAGGGGTTGTGGACGGAACGTGGCTCAGCATCTGCAACCGCCCCGGCTTCCTTACCGCTTGGGGCTAGCCGTCGAAGATGCACGACTGCAAAGTCGACTTCATCTTCCTACACGCGGCCAACGACTTTGCCACTGAGGGCTATCGTTTTTATAATCGAGCCGTCACGAATACTGGGCGAGGGAAGTCCTGGTTGGAGTTGGAGGACCAGTATGACGAAGAGGTGGTGGATTACTTTAGAATAAAGGAGTATTCCAGATCGGGTCAGACATCCTTTAAAGAGCCAGCTAACAGGATACCCTTTAAAGAGATGTTTTATAATGATAACTTCTTGGTCGCCGCCGGCTTGCGGTTGGCCGATGATAAAGGTATACATTCAAAACTTCAAGTAAAATGCCTCGCCCATAGCCCGTATCGGACTAACCCTTTCATTTCTTTTTGCAGATTCAGCCAGAGCCATTCTCAAAGGATCTTAGACGGGAGATATCAAAATGTCCAAGTTTACTGACAACTTGTGGAAGGAGTTCGCCAAGACTAGTGTTGAGAAAAGGACTGAAACCCTGGTAAATGCATAATATATATATTTTGGACGAGGATCGTTCTGGCCCGTCCAAGTTGATTTCAAATACTTTGGACGAAGATCACTCGAGGAAGGAAGGCGTCCATGCCCTGGACGGCTACCTTCTCCGGATCCTCCTCGTCTGAGATGTTTATTGGCCTTGGACGAGGATCATTCAGGTTCGTCCAAGTTGATTTCCAACACTTGGATGAAAATCACCCGAGGAAGGAAGACGTCCATGCTTGGACGACCACCTTCTCCGGGTCTTCCTCGTCTGAGTGATTTTGATGGCCTTGGACGAGGATCGCTCTGGTCCGTCCAGGTTGATTTCCAATACTTGGACGAAGATCACTTGGGAAAGGAAGGCGTCCATGCTTGGACGGCCACCTTCTCCGGGTCTTCCTCGTCTGAGTGGTTTTTACGGCCTTGGACGAGGATCGTTCTGGTCCGTCTAAATTTGGACGGCTTCCTGCTTTGCACCACTCTCGTCTGGAACATGAAGAATACTTTGGGCGAGGTTACCTTGGAAAAAAGAGTTCGTCCATGCTTGGACGGCTTCATCCGGTGGTCAATTCTCGTCCGGAGCTCAATAATTCGATTAGAGTTTTGTTCTTTGGACGATCAGATTATTAACTTGTTTATTTTTGCAGAAAAGTGCCCCAACCAACAAGGCCCCGCCTGGGAAGTCTTCTTCGTCCAAGAAGAGACCTACATCGGCTGGGGATCAGCCTGCAGCCAAAAAGCCTAAGGGCTTCACAAAGAAGAAAACAGAGAAGGCTACTCCGTCTGGCAAGGGAGTTGGAGAGAAAACCATTCCTCCAAAGAACAAGGCTCTGAAGGAGGAGCCGTCCGCTGATTCCCCGGCCGTGGGGGAGAAGGGTTTTGTTCCTGCTGATCAGTTGGCTATAATTCCAGCTGATCAAACTGAGGCCATACCAGACTGTGCTATGTCACTGGTTGTTCCGGAGCCGGAGACGGCTACTGACAACATACCAGACTTCAGCGGCTCGGTGGCGAAGCTAGTCTGACAGATGCCGTTATCTATTAGGACGACATCGTTATCTTCGGGTGAGTCATATTATCCAAATAGAGTTAGGACGATGTGGGTTGACGGACGTTCAATGAGTCCGTCCAATAGACAAACCATAATCATTCCTATCAAGAGAACTGACTCCTCCCTTCTTTCAGATAAGGGCAAAGAACCAGCTTCATCCGCGGCTGCTCCCACAATGGACTCAGACGAGGAGTCTTCTGCTGCTTTTTGCAAGATGTCAAAGACTGAGCGAGATCGACTCAAACATGAACTGTTCAAATGCTACCCTGAATCCTATATAAAGGGGTTGAGGGGAGCATCAGCTGGGCATGTGGGCTACATGTCACAACTTGCTGCTGAAGTACAGTTCATTGCCGCTGTTGTTTTTGTACTCGTACAATTCTTTTTTTCTTTATAACTCGTCTAATTACTTGTTTCATCTTCGTTGTTCCAGCTTCTGACTCGCAGTATTTTAACCGAGGAATGGGCGAGGGAGCATAGGAAAGAAAATAAGCATCTCGTCCACCAAGCTACGACGGCTGGCGACAAGGCCATGCACGACATTCAACTGGCGAAGACTCTCCATCGCCAGTCTAGGGAGGCCTGGGAGAAGAGATCAGCAGTGCTGGAGGCCAGCAACAAGAACTATCTTTTCGCTATTAACAAGCTGTATAAGGACCAAGACCAACTAAAATTGGCCTTGGACACCGTCTCAGCCGAGTTGAAAGGCGAGAGAGATACTGCTCTGCTGGCCGCTGTTCAACTGAGGAGGGAAAATATCCTTCTAAGGGTGAAAAATACTCGTCTGCAAAAGGAAGCGACCCAGGCCCTTGATGACGCTAGAGAAGGCTTGAATCAAGTCATTGAGACGTCCATAGACTGGGCCGTCAAAACTTTTGAGATGCTGGCAGAGCCTCATGAGGTCCCCAGCTTTGTTCGGCGTCTGGAATTTCAGGAGAGCGTTCACCGTGCAATGGTGACTGCTCAAGAGCCTCCTGAATTCTTGGAATCGGATGAAGAGGTTGCGGACGAGGACGGGTCTCCTGAGGACGACCAAGAAACTCCTACTGAATGAGATGCCTAGTGTTAGGTTTATTTTTCTAAGTTTCTTGGCTTGTTTGCCGTCGTAGCTTTATCTCTTCTTTTTGTTTTATACTGAGCTGTAAGTCGCTTTGACAAGTATATAATGAAATGACCTTTTGCCAATGCTTGTCCTTGCATTTATTGCACTTGAATTTTTACCAAGTATAACTGGGACTCGTCTTGTTTTTCTCGGACATCTTTGCAACTTAACTTAGTAATAGATGCATCCTGACTTTGTCTTTGGACGATCTTCAAACATTCCAGACGACCTTCGAGCTTAATTAATTAAAGAGTGAGGATAGTCCTTTTCTTTGGACGATTTCTTCTTTCCTGAGCTTTGGACGGTTGATGTGTCACTTTTATATATAGTTTTTAGATGCATTTTGATTGCATTTAGAACTCCTTTTAGAGCATTTAGGTGCATAATGGAATGAATTACGTAAGTTGTGCTCTACTACTCCCCGTTTGCGTGTTTCGATGATTTTCAGGTTATTTTGATGCAAATTGATTATGATTATCTAAGATCAAGCCTATTAATCATTGAGGATGAATATAGCTTGTACAAGGATCACAATGCATCCATTTGGGACAATTTCGAGTTAGAATGAAGCAAAGAGTTAGTGAAAGAAGTGCCATAACTGACACCTATTCACTATTTTGATCATAACTTTTGATAGAAAATTGATAATTATAAAAATTCAGTTGGGTTGGAAACTAGACTTGAAGGGCTTTCCAACAATAGGTCACACGCCCCAAATGGACTTCGGTTTCGAGAGATACAGCCTTCGCAAGTTGACGCAAAATCACAGCTTTCCCGCCCGGTCGACCGGGCGGTTTCGCCCGACCGGGCGAGAAGAAATCTTCATCAGAGCACAAGACTTGTTCTCCCGGTCAACCGGGCGAAAGAGGCACCAAAACTGTTTACGCGTCCGACCTGGCGGAATCTCCCCTTTGCTCGTAAATTCAGAACACCGTCGCCCGACCGGGCGGTTTGGCCCGGTCGACCGGGCGGTTTTTCGGGAGCTTTAATTTTTGCCTTTTTTAGTCGGTTTTGTAAAAACTATAAATAGGTCTTCTCACTCTTTCCAGCCACGACCTCTCCTTTTGACGTTATTTCTTAAGTTTTAGTTTTTAGGTTTAGTCTTCTTCTCTTTCTCTCTAGTTTTAGTTGTAAACCCTAGTTTTTATTCTTTTTCATTAATTCATGAATTCTATTAGTTTCTTTCATTGATTTCTTTAATTATGTTTTCTTTTATAGTTTTAGTTTTTATTCTTTGTTTCATGATTGAGTAGTCTTATTTTCTAGGGTTTGGGAATCCATGTTTATATGCTATAATTCTTGATGGATGTTTATTGATGGTTTCATTAGTCAGTATTTTCATTGTTAATCTTGCAATCTGATCAATTGTCTGATTAAATATTGCTAATAATGAGTCATAGATCGAGAGATAGTACTTTTTAGTGGCTTACCTACAATTAGCAAATCTGATTATGTTGAGCGACCGTAGTAGCATATGTTGATTTGAGAGCGTTAAGACCCGACCGTAGGATTAACATGTGCTCTAGATATCTGATTAATTGAACCATTGATGATATTTTGATATATTATAGTTATAAACAAGGTAAACCATTGCCCTAGATCCTTTTTAGTTTGATTTTCGTAGTTTGATTAGTTTAGAACTTTAATTCAATATTCCTGATCTTGTTTAGTTTCTCTATACCTTAGAAGCTAGATTAAAACGACCATCTCTCTGTGGATTCGACCCTACTTACCCTACTATATTGTTAGAAGGTTTGCAGGAATTATTTTTGACAGGTGTACGACAGTCTATCAAATTTTAGCGCCGTTGCCGGGGAGACGGTATTGTTTTATTTAGTTTTTATTGTTGGTGATACTAAACTGTATATATATTTTTTTCTCTTCCCTTTTGTGAATAGTTTTTTTCCTCTCTACAGTGTGTTGTCATGGAGTCGTATAATTATAGTTTAGAGGGGGATGTATTTTCTAATTATCAAGGGCAGTATGATTATTCTGGGTATTATAATGCGAATGATTATGTTTATGATGCATCATATGATTGTCAAAATTTACAAAATATGTGCATGAATTCCTATGAATATTCCCATTACCCTAATGAGTCTTATGTGCCTGATTATACCCAATGTTATAAGCCTGAAGTAAATAATTATTTTCAACCCGAAACATCAGAGCGTCAGGAACTTCTTAACATGATGAAAGAGTATATTGTTAAACAACATGAAATTTAAATGAATTAGCTTATGATTATCAAAACATGGCTAAATCTATTGAATTACTTGCTGTGCAACAATCTACTAACCAACAGGTTATACTTGATGATTCTGATAATGGTGTTGAGAATAATTATACTTTGGAGGAGAAATACGTTGATTTGACTCATGATAATTTGGTAGAAGGTAAGGGTGTATGATGGGACCAAGTTATGTGCGATTATAGGGTGTTGAGAAGTCCATTTTACTAAGGTTTAAGCTTTAAGAAGGAGAGTTTTACTCATTTATACCTTAGTGTGGAGAAGCGGGAGTTATGATGAATTTGTGATATTAGCGGAGATTTAAGGATATTTTGTGGTTATGTGTTTATGATCATTTACAGGTGGATTCCCATCCCGTGGTTGCGATCCATTCAACATAAAAAGACCACAAAAGTCATTGGAGTTAGCGTTATAATGTTATATGGTGGAGGCATCCAAGTCCTCTTTGTAGCTCTACGACATTGTGTGTCCACCATGGACGTTGAAGAGCCCACCTAGAGTGTTTGTGGAGAAGGTAGGAGCTGAGAGCCAAACACGCACTCACGCGTATAGAGGGGTAGTTCGATCTTGGCGTGGCCGCATGCCCGAGCCGCGCACCATAGTCGCACGACTCACGCATACCTAGCCGAAGCGCCCGCCGGGCGCGTCGAAGGCCCGAGCCGCGCGCTAGGCCCGCCCGACTCGGGCGTTACGAATGAAGATTGGAGGAACCTGTCGGCACCACACGCCCGACTCGCGCGCTGCACTGCGCGACCCGCGCACTTCGAGCGTTGGTTTATTTCTCGCAAGATTGCAGCCCGACTCGCGCGCTGTGCATGCCCGACTCGCGCACTTCGACGCGGCTGCGATTCTTCGACGTTTTCGGCTTTCCTTAGGTTTTATTAAGGAAAAAAACGTTTTGTTTTGGGATCTTGTAATTTCGAACTAAAAATTAGAGAGGAGAAAAAGAAGAACCCTAATCCCTTTTTCTCCCTTTTGAGTTTCTAATGGGTTTCAAGATTTCTTCGATGGATGCTATGTCAATTGTAGCCTAAATCTAGTCTTGAGAACGGTTAATCAAGCTTCGGTCTACTATTGTGAGGTTTCTCTTTGTTAACTTGTTCTTAATTGTAATTGTGATTTCTTGATTTAAATCTATGATTGTGGTATGTATTGCTAGGAGTACTACTAGTTTATACATTCGATTTATCATTTGCTAGGATTTAGAATTGATGCTGAATTATTTGTTTCTTTTTTCATGAGTAGCAATCTAGGGTTTGATTAATGAATCGATTATTCTTGATTAATCACTAGAGAAATCACAAGTTCCAATTTGAATATGTTGTGCTAGCAATTTGTTAATTGGCTCATTGTTTCCTAGTTCGTTGATGTTCTTGTGATTTGAATTTAATCTCTGATTAGATTAGATTAATCATTAGTTCAAGTTTTATGATCATCTGATTGTGATTGTTTAACGATACTTTTGAGGGAAAGGAATTTGATTTCCAGCTTTGAGTAATTAAGAGTAAGTTACATGTTTGAGAAACCAATGATCAATAGTTTGAATCGAAGTGGCCATTAACCGAACTCAAGATTCTTCTCTTCTTGATTATATCACTTCTTTATTATACTTTAGTTCTTCGTATTTAGTTATTCAATTCTTTAATCTCAAAACCCCCATTTAATCTATTATAAGCACGAGTTAGTCCCCAAGTCTCTGTGGATTCGACCCTACTTGCCACTTACATTTATTTGTATTGGAAAGAAGGAAATTAAACTTTTATCTTTGGTAGCGCGTACGACCGCGTCCCACCAAATTTTGGCGCCGTTGCCGGGGACTTGGCAATTACTAAAACGTGTTTATTGTAGATTGCGTTTTGGAATTTCACTTTTTGATTAGTATATGGTTGGCACCCGTGCTACTAACCAAGATTGTGTGGATTACGATCCCGAGTTAGAATTGAATCTTTTCAGGTTGCGAAGGGAATTGAGAAGAAATTTTCAAGAACTTCCATTTGCATTGAATTTGGAAGAAGAAATGCCACCTAGGGTGGAGACTCGTACTCTGAGGGAGCTCACTGCTCCTAATATTGATCAACAACCATTGTGTATCACTTTCCCAACACCGGAGGCAGGCACGACCTTCGAGCTCAAGTCAGGGCTCATTCATCTATTACCATCTTTCCATGGGCTCAGTGGTGAAGACCCTAACAAGTTCCTATCCGAGTTCCATGTTGTGTGCTCAAGCATGAAACCGAGTAATGCCACGGAAGAGCAAGTTAAGATGAGGGCATTTCCTTTTTCTCTTAAGGATACGGCCAAAGATTGGCTATATTATCTTCCCCCGGGGTGTATCTCCAGTTGGTCTGAGATGAAGAAGCGGTTCCTTGATAAATATTTTCCCGCTTCAAAGTCATCCACACTCAAGAAAGAGATCAGCAACATAGAGCAACGATATGATGAACCTTTGTATGAATATTGGGAGCGTTTTAAGAGGCTATGTGCAAGCTGTCCGTATCATGGATATAGTGAGGAAGATTTGATCTTATACTTCTACAATGGACTTTCTGATGATGATGTGCGGATGATTAACGCAGCTAGTGGTGGATCGATCATAAATAAGACTCCAGCGAACGCTAGAGCCTTGATAGAGGAGCTTTCTGAAGGCTCCAGACATTTTAGTAGGCGATCCACCCACGAGAAGGTGAATGTGGGTAGCTCAAACACGCAAAATCCAAAACTTGAAGAACAGGTTCAAGCTCTTACCTCACTAGTAAGAGAGCTCATTGTTAAGGGACACACACAACAAGTTAAGGCGTGTGAGATATGTGCTTCAGATCACCCCACTGATTATTGCCCACAACTTCAAGAGGGGTCTAGAGCGGAAGTCAACGCTCTTGGTTTCCAAGGCTCAGGGAATCAAAGGAGATATGATCCTTATTCCAACACATACAATCCTGGTTGGAGAGATAATCCGAGGTTGAGATATGGGAATGAGCAAGGTAACCAACAACCCACACAATATCATCAACAACAACAACAGTTCATGAGACCCCAAGCTCCAGTTCAGGGTCATCATCAGGGTCGAATTCCAGATATGAGGCAAAGTTCTACAATGTCTACTGAAGATATGATCAATGCCTTAACCAAGAATGTGACCACCATGCAAGGGAATATGGTACAGTTTCAAGAGGAAACCCGCTCTAGTATAAGGAATTTGGAAACACAGATGAGACAGGTTTCGAGTGCGAAAGCGAGGCTAGAGGCTCGTGAATTGGGAAAATTACCCTCCCAAACTGAAGTGAACCCAAAGAAGAATGTGAGTTCTATCATGATAAGGGGTGATACACAGCTAACACAGGGAGAGAGCATGGTTGCAAGAAAGAAGGAAGTTACTTTACTTCCAAAGCATCGACCTCCCCCACCTTTTCCAGAAGCTTTGCGGGCCGATAGAAGGTATGAACGCAACAAAGGTATATACGAGCCCATATGCGAAAGTGAGGTAAGTTCTCCTATTTTAACAAAAGTAGAGAAAACTAGTGAGCATGTTTCTGCTATTTCTCATAATGCATTTCCTCCCAAATATGATGACCCAGGCATGTTTACCATCCCTTGCACTATTAATGACATTGGTATTCCTAAAGCTATGTTAGACTTAGGGGCTTCAATTAATGTGATTCCATTTTCAATATATAAGTCTTTAGCGCTTGGCCCTTTGCATGCAACAAATGTCATAGTGCAATTAGCTGACGGATCCCGCTCTTATCCCAAGGGTAAGGTAGAGGATGTATTAGTTCATGTTGGTAAACTTCAGTTTCCTACTGACTTTTATGTACTGGACATGGAGTCTCGATTGTCATATTTCTCCCTGTTCTTTTAGGGAGACCGTTTTTGAAAACATCCAAGTACAAAAATTGATGTTGGTCTTTGGGACATTAACTCGTGGAGTTTGGGGGACATTTAGAAGCATTTGGTATTCATGAGTCTAAAAATTCCCTAGCGACTGAACATCCCTCATGCTTTGTGGGTACTATTCAGTCCATAGTGTGTGATACATATGATACCAGTGAGGGACATGAGTCATTGGATGTAGTGAGGTTGCAAAAACATGAGAGACCACCTGATTTACTGCATAATTTTACACCGTTATCACTAACGCTGGTTGTGCAGGAAAATGTCTCATCAAGCTTACAGGTACAAGTGTTGGAACAAGGAGTTGAACCACCCCCGGACTGATTTTGGGAGGTATAAGGTCAAGCTAACGACTTTAAACTAGCGCTACTCGGGAGGCAACCCGAGCTCCTTTTTCTTTTCTATTTTTCTTTCTTTTCTTTTCCTTCTTACTTTTAAACCTCACCATTTTTATACTCCACCACAACAAATTATCCTTCACCCACCATTTCCCCTCTTGTTTCCCGAACTATAATTCAAAACACTTTTAGTCAATCATAATCCAACTTAAGCCAAAATACATCAAAAGACCTTTGAGCGGTGTCCATTTGAGAGACGTTGGTGAAATTGGAGGGTCGAGATTGATGAAGGAGTGCATGAGCAATGCTTACGAGCAATGATGCGCATTTGCATACTGGATTTGGTTCTATTGTAAGGTGCAAAATTCTGAAATTTTATTCTCCTCATGAATTTAATTTTGGATTAGTCATTTACTTGGGTGTTATAGGGAGTCGGGTTGTGAGATGGTGTGTGTATTTGTCGTCCATGTGTTCTCTTATGTTGTTGAGGTGTGAAGTGTTTTAGTTTGGTATTGTTGAAGAGGTGAGAATTTTTGTGAGAGTCGGTTTTTGAGTGTTCCCCTTCTCGTTTCTTGTGTTTTCTTGTACTTGTTCTCACATTGAGGACAATGTTTTGATTAAGTCGAGGGGAGGAAATTCTCATTGTTCTATTTGATGCTTATTTTAAAAATAAAAAAAAAAAAAAAAAAAAAAAAAGAAAGAACAAAAGTGATGATTTGAAACCCGCTGAGTTGAAAACCCGCAAGGGCGGGCAACTCAGGCAATAATGGGGGCCCGGATAGGTTGAAAACCCGAAAGGGCAATCTATGCAAAAAAGTGGCTAATTGAAGCGGGTGAGATGGTGAGCTCATAAATGAAAAAAAAATATGTGTGAAGCTAGGATGAAAACCCGAAAGGGCTCCTAGGCAAAATGAGAGATAAAAGAGATAAATTTGAAATCATTTGCCGGAGTTGGTGTCATAAGGAGGATTGGTGATATAAGGAGTGTCTCGGGTAGGTCTTTCATCTTGATGTTCGGAGTTAGAGGCGAATAGGTTAGAGCTCGCTCATCATTGGAGGAATAAGGAGTTTGGTGTTGTGATTGTGTTTAGATGGTCCAAGTTCGAGTCCTTTGAGATTTGTCAGGACTCGAATTTGCTTTTGTCATTTCATGGCATGAGGATGGTTGTGGTGTTGTGCAGATTGGAATGGCTTTGAGTCCTTTGAGATCTTTCGGGGTTCAAAGTCATGTGTTTTTATTATCTTGGTGTTGAGCATAGTATGAGAGTGCTATTTATATTATTTCAGGAGAGCTTTTAGTTCAAGTGTGGGGGTGACTCTCACCCTTAGACTTGGCTTTGAGCGAATCGGGGGAAATAGCAAACTTTTATCATACACTAGGATGGAGAGATAAGGGGAGTAGTGAAAGGTGAGCAATGGCTTGGAAGGGGTGCCTCATTGACCTTTATTTTGAGTTTACTCGAGGTCGAGTAAAGTTCAAGTGTGGGGGGTATTTGATGGGACCAAGTTATGTGCGATTATAGGGTGTTGAGAAGTCCATTTTACTAAGGTTTAAGCTTTAAGAAGGAGAGTTTTACTCATTTATACCTTAGTGTGGAGAAGCGGGAGTTATGATGAATTTGTGATATTAGCGGAGATTTAAGGATATTTTGTGGTTATGTGTTTATGATCATTTACAGGTGGATTCCCATCCCGTGGTTGCGATCCATTCAACATAAAAAGACCACAAAAGTCATTGGAGTTAGCGTTATAATGTTATATGGTGGAGGCATCCAAGTCCTCTTTGTAGCTCTACGACATTGTGTGTCCACCATGGACGTTGAAGAGCCCACCTAGAGTGTTTGTGGAGAAGGTAGGAGCTGAGAGCCAAACACGCACTCACGCGTATAGAGGGGTAGTTCGATCTTGGCAGCGCTGCATGCCCGAGCCGCGCACCATAGTCGCACGACTCACGCATACCTAGCTGAAGCGCCCGCCGGGGCGGCGTCGAAGGCCCGAGCCGCGCGCTAGACTCCGCCCGACTCGGGCGTTACGAATGAAGATTGGAGGAACTGTCGGCACCACACGCCCGACTCGCGCGCTGTACCTGCGCGACCCGCGCACTTCGAGCGTTGGTTTATTTCTCGGCAGCATTGCAGGCCCGACTCGCGCGCTGTGCATGCCCGACTCGCGCACTTCGACGCGGCTGCGATTCTTCGACAGTTTTCGGCTTTCCTTAGGTTTTATTAAGGAAAAAAAACGTTTTGTTTTGGGATCTTGTAATTTCTGAACTAAAAATTAGAGAGGAGAAAAAGAAGAACCCTAATCCCTTTTTCTCCCTTTTTGAGTTTCTAATGGGTTTGAAGATTTCTTCGATGGATGCTATGTCAATTGTAGCCTAAATCTAGTCTTGAGAACGGTTAATCAAGCTTCGGTCTACTATTGTGAGGTTTCTCTTTGTTAACTTGTTCTTAATTGTAATTGTGATTTCTTGATTTAAATCTATGATTGTGGTATGTATTGCTAGGAGTACTACTAGTTTATACATTCGATTTATCATTTGCTAGGATTTAGAATTGATGCTGATTCATCTGTTCTTCTTTCATGAGTAGCAATCTAGGGTTTGATTAATGAATCTGATTATTCTTGATTAATCACTAGAGAAATCACAAGTTCCAATTTGAATATGTTGTGCTAGCAATTTGTTAATTGGCTCATTGTTTCCTAGTTCGTTGATGTTCTTGTGATTTGAATTTAATCTCTGATTAGATTAGATTAATCATTAGTTCAAGTTTTATGATCATCTGATTGTGATTGTTTAACGATACTTTTGAGGGAAAGGAATTTGATTTCCAGCTTTGAGTAATTAAGAGTAAGTTACATGTTTGAGAAACCAATGATCAATAGTTTGAATCGAAGTGGCCATTAACCGAACTCAAGATTCTTCTCTTCTTGATTATATCACTTCTTTATTATACTTTAGTTCTTCGTATTTAGTTATTCAATTCTTTAATCTCAAAACCCCCATTTAATCTATTATAAGCACGAGTTAGTCCCCAAGTCTCTGTGGATTCGACCCTACTTGCCACTTACATTTATTTGTATTGGAAAGAAGGAAATTAAACTTTTATCTTTGGTAGCGCGTACGACCGCGTCCCACCAGTGTAATTGGTGAAGTTAGTAGTGAGTGTATCTATGTTGACGAATCTATAGTTGAGAGTGAAGTGTCTGACACTTTTTCGATAAATTTTTCGTCTGCATATGGGTCTAAAGTTGAGAGTGAGATAATGCATGAGTCTTTGTCGATTTCATCTGATACTGTTTTTGAGTCTCATGTTCCTTTCTCTAAAAAACTTGATCTTATTCCTTCTTCCCCTTTATTATATCCTCCATCGTTCCTTCTTTCTCCGCTCTTGAATGACTCTCATGATAATGTAAATAATGTACAGTTAGTTCGTTTTCCTTCTTTTGACCCATGTAAAATGACTAACAATTTTTCTTTTTCTTTTTCTTCTTCTTGTAAATTTGATTTTTCCTTCGATTTTTCTTTTTGTAGTTTTAGTAATTTTTTAGGACTAATTTTTTTTCATTTTTCCTTTCCATTCTTATATAATATACTCTGAGATATTTGCAGGAACATATGATAAGCTTCTTAGAGCATTGAACTATTATGAGTGGTCTACTAATCTTAAACGGTTATGCAAGACCTTAAATTCGCGCTTCTCGAGAGGCAACCCGAGTTTTGACTTATTTTCTCTTTTATTTCTTTACTTTTTATTTTGATTCTTATCTCTGTTTCATCATTTTTGAGTGATTGTACTCACTTTTTTGTGTTTGTTGTAGGTGGAACGAGTTTAAAAACAGAAAAAAAGAAAAAGATTGTCGAAGTGGTGGATTGTGGTGTTTGTGGGAGTGCTCGGTGTTGGATGACTGTTGAGGTTCGATTTTGTTCTTTCTCTAAACTGGTTTCTGCAGGGAGGACACTGCATATTCTAGCTTGGGGGAGGAATATTCTACCCTTTATTGCTTTATAGTGTAGATTTTATTATTTTTGTAGGATGTTGCACGGTTTGTACCGCTCACTAGAAGTGGGAGTTTACGTGTAACCAAAAAAAATAAACTGCTTTTTTAGTTGCATTAGCATATTTCATTTCATATTAGACTTCATCTCATTTTAGTTGCATCTATAGGACTATTGCTGGCACTCTTTGAGAACTTTGATGATATTTTACAACATTTCCTAAGCGTCATTCATCTTGAGCATGATACTTTATAGCACGATTGTTTCGCAATTGATTGTTTGTGGTAAAATTGATTGATCTCTCTCTGGCTCGATTTAGCTTTACTGTGCAGACACCTTAACCTAGTGAGCTTCTGTTCCTATAAACTGACGTATCTGTGTCAGTTCTATTCTTTCATGTGTGATTAGTTCCTCGTTGTTGCATTGATCTTGATTTTGACTTGGTACTCTTTGATATTTGATAGTGCATACATTTTGATATGATTGAGGCATTCTATTTCATGATCTTAGCTCCAGAGTTATTCTTGTTTTCATATTATCCTTCCTCTAGCCCCGCCGAGCCTTTCTGACTATGTTTGATTGCTACCTACATTACAAGCCATTGGCCTCATTTGATATTTGTCCTAAGCCTAGCTTGGGGGAGCGAGTATTAGTTTTGATTTAATTTGTATTGAATTGAAATGCTCTGGTTATGGTTTAGATGATGGAAAAGTATGTTTAGTGAGCTTTGAAATGGAAATGAAAGTTCGAAAAAAAAGAAACACAAAAAAAAAGTGAAAAATGAAATGAAAAAGAAGTGAAAAAGAGTTGTGAATAAAGTGAAATAAAAAGGGTTATGATTGAATTTCTTGAGTGAAAAACGTTGTTGATTATATTTGGAAATTGTTGGTTGTTGCACGGAGTTGTTGTGACCTTTCTTGGTCATATTTTCAGTTATATGATGCTCCCCCTTCTTGGTTTTTCCACCACAATTCCCAAATTATTTTCCATACCTTTAACCTCAGCCCCATTACAACCCTTAAAAGTCTTCTTGATCATTGTGTATTGTATTGTTGAGTATTAAGTGAGTCAAAAATCAAAATTAAAGAGTATTTGCTTCATCTGAGTCGACCTGATTAGGTTTGAGTGTCATCAATTATGCCTTAAACACATGAGAGATTTGAGTGCACATAACTATAGTGAGGTTTGTCAGGCTTTGTTAAATCCAGCTTGGGAGAGATGGTTTGTGGTACGATTGGACGGAGAGTCGATTGCGATACATGACATGCTATGCGGCTTTGTCGAGGTTGTTTCGATGCTTGGTTTGTGTAGTGATTATATCTCTCGTGTTTTCAGTTGAGTGTTTAGCCCTGTTCTAGTCCTATATTGTAGGTTGTCTTACTTTTTCCGTTTCTATGTCTTATTGCTTGGGGACAAGCAATGGTTTAGCTTGGGGGAGTTTGATGTATCACTTTTATATATAGTTTTTAGATGCATTTTGATTGCATTTAGAACTCCTTTTAGAGCATTTAGGTGCATAATGGCATGAATTACGTAAGTTGTGCTCTAGTACTCCCCGTTTGCGTGTTTCGATGATTTTCAGGTTATTTTGATGCAAATTGATTTTGATTATCTAAGATCAAGCCTATTAATCATTGAGGATGAAGATAGCTTGTACAAGGATCACAATGCATCCGTTTGGGACAATTTCGAGTTAGAATGAAGCAAAGAGTTAGTGAAAGAGGTGCCAAAACTGACACCTGTTCACTATTTTGATCATAACTTTTGATAGAAAATTGATAATCAAGAAAATCCAGTTGGGTTGGAAACTAGACTTGAAGGGCTTTCAAAAAAAAAAACGATAGGTCACACGCCCCAAATGGACTTCTGGTTCGAGAGATACAGCCTTCGCAACTTTGATAGAATCTCCCCTTTGCTCGTAAATTCAGAACACCGTCGCCCGACCGGGCGGTTTGGCTCGGTCGACCGGGCGGTTTTTCGGGAGCTTTAATTTTTGCCTTTTTTAGCCGGTTTTATAAAAATAATAAATAGATCTTCTCATTCTTTCCAGCCACGACCTCTCCTTTAGACGTTATTTCTTAAGTTTTAGTTTTTAGGTTTAGTCTTCTTCTCTTTCTCTCTAGTTTTAGTTGTAAACCCTAGTTTTTATTCTTCTTCATTAATTCATGAATTCTATTAGTTTCTTTCATTGATTTCTTTAATTATGTTTTCTTTTATAGTTTTAGTTTTTATTCTTTGTTTCATGATTGAGTAGTCTTATTTTCTAGGGTTTGGGAATCCATGTTTATATGCTATAATTCTTGATGGATGTTTATTGATGGTTTCATCAGTCATTGTTATTTCTAATTGATTAGTGTTTTCATTGTTAATCTTGCAATCTGATCAATTGTCTGATTAAATATTGCTAATAATGAGTCATAGATCGAGAGATAGTACTTTTTAGAGGCTTACCTACAATTAGCAAATCTGATTATGTTGAGCGACCGTAGTAGCATATGTTGATTTGAGAGCGTTAAGGCCCGATCGTAGGATTAACATGTGTTCTACATATCTGATTAATTGAACCATTGATGATATTTTGATATATTATAGTTATAAACATGGTAAACCATTGCCCTAGATCCTTTTTAGTTTGATTTTCGTAGTTTGATTAGTTTAGAAATTTGATTCAATATACCTGATCTTGTTTAGTTTCTCTATACCTTAGAAGCTAGATTAAAACGACCATCTCTCTGTGGATTCGACCCTACTTACCCTACTACATTGTTAGAAGGTTTGCAGGAATTATTTTTGACAGGTGTACGACAGCCTATCAACGGTCTTCAAGCTTAGTCAAGGAAATGTTGAGTTTCGTCCTTGTATTTGGACGATCTTCAAACTTTTAATGAAGCTAAGCATAAATGAGGCTCGTCCTGATCTTTGGACGGCTTCAAGCTTACTTGAGAAAAGATGAGTTTCGTCCTTGTCTTTGGACAGCTTCAAGTAAAAATGTGGCTCGTTCTTATCTCTGGACGATCTTGAAACTTAGTTAAGGAAAGGTTGAATCTCATCCTTGTCTTTGGACGATCCGCAAACTTTCCTTAAAGAAGCTAAGTATAATTGTGGCTCGTCCCTCAAACTTGACTCGTCCTAAAAGTTCCACGGTTTTAGCTGTGTCCCCCCCTTCTTGGGCTTAGTTCATCCTTGTATTCTGGACGAGTTTTGCACCAAGAAGGAGAGCGGCCAACATTGGCCGAGCCAACGTGAACTCTTTCGTTTGGGACGAGCTTAGACATTTCTAGGCAATTTATATATTGCTGTTTATGGACGAACCATGGTTTGGTCGGCTTCCTTGAGGAAGCAATGCTCGTCTTGAAGTAGTGAACCCTTGCTAGGGCCTTTACTACTTAGCTGTCCTTCATTTGAGAGTAAGATTCCTTTACTAAGGCTTGCTTACTTTGGACAGCTTCCCTTTTAGAGACCTTGACGTTTATCTTACTAGAGATTTTTGTCAATTGGTTGGCCATATGTGTGATGCACCCTGTAGGTTTACTATACTTTGGCCGGTCTCTTTGAGGGAGTGATGTTCGTCTGAGAAATGAGTATTCCCTGTTTTGAATTTTATTGTCTTTCTTTTACTTTGGATGTTTTATTATTCTTTGTGATTTTGTCTAAGTTAATGTCACTTTTAGACCACTAGATCAATTGGTGGTAAAAATGCCCCAAAGTGAACAACTTTGTAAAAAATAGAGGAACAATATAGGGAGAAAGTAGAAATTGTATTATATGAATTTTGCTTGACGAAGTGCCAAGATACATATATACATTTCTAGTTCTCTTTTTTGTGCCTTGGCACTTGTTTTGGGTTACAAACTACTGTAAAATTCTTGCCGATTAACTGAGTCAGATGTGGTACTTCTTCAATGTGTCTGAGTTCCAAGTGCGTTGTATTGGTCGTCCATCCATATCTTGGAGACGAAAAGTTCCGCATCGCACTTCCTGGACTATCAGATAGGGTCCTTCCCAATTTGGTGTCAGTTTACCCAACTCCTTAGCTCGTCCAACATCTTCCATCTTTCTCAGATTTAAATCCCCTACCTTGAGCGGTCGTCTAGCGACTCTCTTGTTAAAGTCCTGAGCCATTCGCAGCTTGTACAATTGCATTCTTAGCAGCGCATTGCCCCTGACCTCTGGTACTTGGTCCAAGGCCCTGCGTAATGCAGCCCAATTGGCTTCTTCTGTGTACAGCATCACTCTAAGGGTGGGTTCCTCAATCTCAATGGGCAAGACGGCTTCAGTACCATAGACCAACATGAAGGGTGTCTCTCCCGTTGAGTTTTTAGCCGTGGTTCTGATAGACCATAGCACCAGCTGTAACTCTTCTACCCATAATCCCTTAGCATTATCCATGTTTCTCTTGATTCCATTTGATAAGATCTTGTTGAATGACTCTATTTGCCCATTGGCTTGTGGGTGGGCGACTGCAGTAAAGTGGGCTTTGATTTCCTTTTCCGCCAACCAATCTTTTAGCTTAGGTGTTTCAAACTGTGGACCATTATCAAAGACGATGGACTGCGGCATGCCAAAGCGAGTTATAATGCTCCTCCAAATGATGCCCTTGATGTCATTCGTTGTTATGCCCCGCATGGCTTCGGCCTCTATCCATTTAGTGAAGTAATCCACGACTACAATTACAAACTTCTTTTGCCCAGCGGCTACAGGGAAAGGTCCCAGAATATCCATGCCCCATTTTGCAAAGGGCAAAGGGAACAAGATAGGAGTTAAGTAATTAGACGGCTTCTGATGCAGATTTCCGTGCTTCTGACAACTGTCGCACTTCTTTGCGTAGACAAGAGCGTCTTCTTTTAAGGTAGGCCATTAATACCCAGTCCTTAAAGCCTTTTCTCCCAATGCTCTTCCCCCAATGTGGGATGCACAAGCTCCTTCATGGAGTTCCTTCAATTCAGTACCTCTAGGCCATCTTCCCTGGTGATGCACTTGAGAAGAGGACGATTGAATGACTTCTTGTAAAGGGTCTCATCCCACAGTTCAAACCATTTGTCTCAGGCTTTTACATACTTTGCCTCTACGGGGTCCGAAGGCAGTCATCCTGTCTTCTTGTATTCTATTATAGGATCCATCCAAACTGCCCCTCGGCTAAGAAATATGACTTGTTCTTGGTCAATGCTCTTTTTCGGTTTAACCTCCCAAAACACTGTTCTTGGCGCATCACCTTCAGCCGAGCTGACCAATTTTGAGAGAGCGTCTGCTTGTTGATTTTCTGACCTTGGTACTTGGTCGAGAACAAATCGCTTCAATGGCTCAATCTCATCCTTGATCAGACGCATATATTTGCTCATTGATGCTTCTTTACATTCGAAGTCTCCATTGACTTGACTGACGACTAAGAGAGAGTCCGATTTTAGCCTCAATCTCTAGAGCCCCAGCCGCCTTACACATCTTGATCCCAGTCAGAAGTGCTTCATATTCAGCTTCGTTATTGGACGCTTGGAATTGGAACCTTAGCGCATATTCAAACTTGTCTCCTTCTGGAGATTGACAAATGATTCCTGCCCCACATCCATTGACAGTAGATGATCCATCTACCATGAGCGTCCAGTGCTTCCTTCCTTTAGCCGGATCATATATAGGTTCTATAGCTGGCCGAGTAAGCTCAACTATAAAATCTGCTAAGGCTTGCCCCTTAATAGATTTTCTTGATTCACAAGATATGTCGAACATGTTTAGCTCAACAGCCCACTTCAGCATTCGTCCAGCGGCTTCCATCTTTTGCAGAACTTGCCTCAGAGGTTGGTCAGTATAGACTATTATACTGTGAGCCAAGAAATAAGGCCTCAATTTTCTGCTTGCCATGACGAGTGCCAACCCAAACTTCTCGACCGGTGTGTACCTACATTTCGCGTCCTTGAGCACATGACTCACGAAGTATATTGGGATTTGCACACTCTCTCTTTCAGCCAATAGAACAACACTCACAGCCTGTGGAGACACGGCCAAGTATACAAAAAGTTTTTCCCCCTCGGCTGGACTGACCAATCTAGGGAGCTGACGAAGGTGATCTTTGACTTGCTGAAGTGCTTGCACAGCTTCTGCTGTCCACTTAAACTTGGTTCTCTTCTTGATAGTAGCGAAAAAATGATGACACTTGTCTCCCGACTTAGACAAGAAACGTCCAAGGGCAGGCAAGCAACCCGTTAAGCGCTGAACTTCCTTTATCTTTGACGGGGACTTCATGTCTAGAATAGCTTGGATCTTCTAAGGGTTGGCTTCTATTCCCCTCTGATCTACTAAGAAGCCTAAGAACTTTCCTGCCAACACCCCAAAAACGCATTTTTTGTGATTCAATTTCAACTTGTATTTCCTGAGAGTTTCAAAGGTCTCTCTCAAATCACCAATGTGGTCGTGTTCCTGCTGACTTTTCACAATCATGTCATCAATATATGCTTCCATGTTCCTCCCCAATTGTGGCTGGAAGACCATGTTGATAAGCCTTTGGAATATGGCGGGTGCATTCCTGAGTCTAAAAGGCATCCTCAGCCAACCATACAACCCTTTCTCAGTAATGACGGACGTTTTGTCCTGATCCTATGGCCACATGGGGATTTGATGAAAGCCTAAATATGCGTCCATGAAGCTTAACAAAGCATGGCCGGCCGTGGAGTCCACTAGTTGATCCAACTTAGGCAAAGGGAAACTGTCCTTAGGACAGGCCTTGTTGAGATGAGTGTAGTCCACATACATCCTCCAGGTGCCATTAGGCTTTGGCACCATGACCACATTTGCTATCCATTCTGGATAATAAGTCTCTCTGATGAACTGTGATTCCAACAACTTTTGAACTTCTTGGTCGACCGCCTGGTTCTTGGCCGGCCCCAAATGCCTTTTCTTCTGACGAATAGGTTTTAAACTTGGATCAACATTTAGCCGGTGGACGGCTATTTCTGGATCAATTCCAGGCATTTCTTCAACACAATAAGCAAACACGTCTTGAAATTCTTTTAGCAGGTTGATTAAAATGCCCCTCAAGCCAGGGGAGAGTGAAGATCCAATCTTTAAGGTTCTTTCTGGACGAGCTTCATCCAAACAGACATCTTCCACTAGTGGAATAAAGTTCAACCGCTGCGGTCAAAACCGGGCTTACCGCTGCGGTTTTTGGCCGCAACGGTTGGACTAGCAGCGGTAGCCAAATTTTAGCTGCTGCGGTTCCAAACCGCATCAGTTAATCAATTACCGCTGCGGTTTTGACCGAAAACCGCAGCGGTTAATCTATTAACTGCTGCGGTTCTGACCCAAAACCGCAGCGGTAAATGATTAACTGCTGCGGTTTTGGGTCAAAACCGCAGCGGTTAACCACCCCAAAAACCAAATTTTTTTTTTTTTTTTTTTGCATTTTTTCATTATTAATCAATACAAAATCAATAATATATATCAATACTCATTTTATTAAGCATATTATGCTCAATTGAAGCACAAGAATCCTTTACAATGTCTATCAATGTAGCTCAACTTAGCATCCTAAATTCCTAATAAAGAATCGACGGGAATGACAGAACAAGCTTTTTTAATTGATTCAAGTATATTCTCAGTCACATTAGCTGGTGGTGCTTTCTTTCCCTTATCTTTGCCAAGATTATAACATTTATAGGTTCCATCAAGGAGCTCATCCAAAGAGATATCATCCATAAATTTTGAGACATCATGTACATCTGGCTTGAGACCATATATTCCTGCAAACAAGTGCCAAGGAACATACAGGTTAAAAAGCTAGAACATACCTGTGCATATACCAAAACACCAGAAATGAAGCTAAACTAAAAGCTCAAAGTCAATTTTATCCATTTTGAACTAGAAAAAACTAAGAAATTCTAGATCCCGAAACAAAGACTCAATTGGTAATCAAATGCCCAAGCAAGAAGCTCGAAAATATCTACCATTGTCAAGCAACAAACAAATTCATATTCAAGGGAAAGCTATCAGATATGAACAAGGGTAAAACTGTAAAATAATTAAAAACCAGAATTTAAGCTTGCAAGACTGACTGGTTGGCTAGTAACTTGGCAATAATAATCATTTCTATTCTATAGTTAGATCAACACATCAATGCCAACCAGGCACCCGACTCCAAAAGAAAATGGATAATTAAGATGGGTGTCTTGAAGCAATTTAAGAGCATCACTTGAATGATATCAACTCTGAAAGTTGCAAATATAGTCTAATATTTGCTATATCCTATTCTCCAGCCATTATAGACAGACTATCTACATTTGACTCAATCTCTACTCATTTAGTTGCATAGATCAATGCTGGTGCACTGCAGATTACAGATCAGAACATCAAGACCAAACTAGAACCAGCTCTAGAAGAAAGCAGATTGCTACCCTATCTAACTAGACCACAAAAAAAATACTTCAACATCATTAAGGCTTAGATGTTGCGATCTCATTTAGTACATCAGTCTCACTCCCTCTATATCTCAACTTAATGGCACAGAGTATTAACCAAGCCGCTCAACAACCTTGGCTTGATCCCGAGTAAGCCACATGTGCTTTAGCTGACGTTATCTTAAAAAGTAAAACCAATGGCTCGAAAAGGGAATAAAAACCATAAAACATACAAGTGGGTTCGTTTCCAATAAAGGTAGTTGCTGAGTAGCTATAGCAAGCTACAGAAAGTCAGTTGCTTAGCATTGAAGAATCCAGTACCAAAAAAATACCTAATATAAAGAAATGAAACACTTAACACAATGAGGACTTCACTTCTACCATCCAAGTTCAATATTTATCATTATTTACTAGGTGAAGCATACTACTAAGAAGAATGTCAAAGCAAAAAGGCCATATAGTTATGAGGGTTTAGAAACAAAAAAATCCAAAAAAAGTAGTATTACTTGTCAACAAAGGATTCACATCAATAACAAGGTAAAAGGGGGTACATATCTCTCTAATCAATAACAATCAAATTAATGCTCTTGTAAGATCCACGAGCTTATGGAGAGCCAACTATTCATAACATTCTTGAGTCATCTCTAATCAGAAGCACCCAAGAATAACGAAGCTTGATTTAAAAGCAATGTTAGGAAGTTAATACTTACTAAGGTAGCATGACTATAGCATATATTATGAAGTAACAACCAAATTTGCACTGCCCCCCACCCACCCTGCATTGCCCCCCACACACTGCACTGTCCCCCACCCACCCTGCACAACCCACCCACCCACTGCACTGCCCCCAACCCCTACACCGCCACCCACCCCCTGCGTTCCCCCCGGCACTGCCACCCACAAATCAAGCCCCTGCATTATTAGTGAACCACAATTTCGACATCCAAAGCCAACACACAAAGAGAGTTTCTAAGATTACAACTTAGTTCTTTAGCAAAGGAATTAAACAACTCCATCCAAAACAACAACTAACCAAGACAATTCCATAGCTGAATCATATGCAATAAACGATCAAGGGAGTAACCTTCGTTCCAGGAACGACATTATCGGAAAAAGACGATATAGGACAGTACTCCACATCAGTAACTTCCGACTGTCCATCACTCAAAATCATCTTTAAGATCCTCCCATTGCTCGAACCGTGCCCGCTCACCTCGCTGCTCCTACTTATATCACTCACTGAAGCTATCCACAATTACCAAATACAGTCAACAAAAGCAAATGCAACCGAATTTCATTAAAAACAACCAAAAAAACCTTCAAATTTGGGGAAACGAGGACAAAAAAACCTAGAAATGGAAGGAAGATTTTGAGAAACGATTAAAGAAACTAATTAAATTAAACATCAAACTCGCTAAAAAAAGGATGAATCATTTCGAGTTATTCAGAAAAAGTAAAAAAACCCTAGAAATTAGGAGAAATAGAGGAGGGGAGAGAAAATACAACCTGAAGGACTTTAGGAGGTTGAAGAAACTACGACGCCTTGCGAAGGAGAGAAGAATCAGGCAATGATTTGCCACCGATGGTGCACAAATCAATCACTAATAAATGGCATCGAAGAGAGGAGAGAGATGCGTGAAGGAGAAAGGAGATGAGGAGACGGTGCTGGTTCGTTGTTGTGGGCATCGCTGTCGATGATGGTGGTGGATCGTTGTTGGAACAGGGAGTAGGGAGGAGGGTTTGGTGGATTTTTGTTCGTTGGTGACTCGGTAATAGGGAAGGAGGGAGGAGGGTGAGAGAGAACCGGATAGGGAAGGAGAGAGAAAGAACTTAGGTTTGGGGTGTGCGTTATGGCAGGCGCCTAGATGAATAATGGGCCAAGGGAAAATGTTTGGGCCAAGTAATTTTTGGGCTCCCCGTTTTGGGGCTGATTAACCGCTGCGGTTCACCGAACCGCAACGGTTAACCGAGAACCACAGCGGCTCTCTGTTAACCGCAGCGGTTTTCTGGGAACCGCAGCGGTTTATGTTCCCAATTTTCCCACCCAAAATTTCAATGATTTACCGCTACGGTTCTCTTAAGGACCGCAGCGGTTGTGTTGTAACATATAGCGTTTTTTCCACTAGTGTTCTGGGGATTCTACCGGCTCTGAACGTTCTAGTGCCACCCCCATAATGGCCATCACTTCTCCAGACGAGGGTGGTTCTACCTTGACGGGCTCATACTTCCTTTTCTTGTTGGGAAGGTGTTCAGACATTTTCCTTGAGGGAACAACCGGCATCTGAGGACTCTCAATTGTCATTCTCAGCGAGGCCACTTTGTTCTTTACAATTTCGAACGTTTTCCTTTCGCCAGCGACCTTCATCTAGTCCTCATTGTCTGCTTTCCATGACGACGGCTTCAAAGTAGTTAGGTAACATTCCCTAGCCGCCTGCTGATCTCCATACAAGAAGCCAATTTGACCACCATCACATTCATACTTCATGAGCATCAAGTGAGTTACTATCACAACCTTGACTTGATTAAGAGTTGGCCGTCCGAGAATGACATTGTAGGCCGTCAAATCTCTGACAACCAAGAATTTGATGAACAGAGTTCGTGAGGCATCCTTTTCCCCAACTCGGACGGGTAGCGTGACTGTCCCCATGGGATGAATGATTCCTCCCCCAAACCCAATGATTGGGTGATGAAAGGGTATCAAGTTCTTCTCATCAAACTTCAATCTAGACAAGCAATCTGCACTAATGATGTCTATCGAGCTTCCAGTGTCAATCAGAATTCTTACTCTCAAGTTTGCTATTTTCATTTCTACAACCAAAGGGTCATCATGGGGAGTTCTCAGCTTCCCCCGATCTTGCTCACTAAATACCACCTTTGGGAAGGGTTCGACCTTTGTCTGATAAGTTAGTAAGACTTGGCCGAGCTGTCTGAGATAGTTTTTGTGCCCTCTATTGGTTGGTCCTCCAGCGGCAAATCCTCCTGAAATGACAAGCACAACATCCTCGTCAGTGCTCTCACTTTCCTTCTTCTTATTCTGCAGATCATCTTTCCTCTGAAACTTCCTTCCCCCTTGAGGCAAGTATGAGTTCATCTTTCCTTTTCGAGCTAAATCCTCCAAAGCCCTCTTAAGGTGTTTACATTCATTGGTCTCGTGACCGCAATCCTTGTGAAAGTGACAATATTTGCTCTTGTCTCTAATTCTGTAAGGAGTCTTCATCTCAGCTGGAGCCTTCAGCTCATATTCACCCTTTATCTCCATGAGAATGGAGTATTGGTCCTTGCAGAATTCAATGGGGTTGGCTGAAGTTTCAGGTTCTTTCCTCTTGCTTCTCCTGGACGAAGTAGAGGTGGAGGCTATGGCCCAAGTCTCAGCCTTTCTGGGGTTTCTCTTCTTTGGTTGAGCAACCTCTTCAGGCTTCTTGGACTCGGGGTGCTTTGCCTCAGCACATACTTCAGTGGCGTGTATAAACTCTTCAGCTTCCTTTAAAGCTTCGGCAAGAGTGGTGATTTTCTTCTTAACAAGATCGAACTTAAAACTTCCTGGCCTTAGCCCTCTGATAAAGGCGTCAAAGGCCACACCAGCGTTGAGGTCTTGAATCTGAAGGGCTTCTAGATTAAATCTTTTAACAAAACTTCTGAGGGTTCCTTGGGTCCTTGGACGACCTTACCCAAGTGCATGCTTGTTTTTTGCTCTTGCCGATTGGCAACAAAGTGACTAGTAAATAGGTAACTGAGCTCGGTAAAATTGTTGACTGAATTAGAGGGGAGATTGTTAAACCACTTCTGAGCTACTCCTTTCAGAGTAGCCGGGAAGTTCTTACACCAAGTAGCATCTTCCACTGCTTGTACGTACATCTGATGCTTATAAGCGGATAGATGATCGTCTGGATCAGTAGTTCCATCAAAGGGCTCTATGGTAGGAAATTTTACCTTTGGGAAGGGGGGCGCCTCCATGATCCTCGCCGAGAATGGGGTAGCCAGTTGATCCGGAGAGCTCCCAGCTGTTCCTCAACGGGTATGAACTCCTTTCGGTGTTCTTTCAACACTGGGTTAGATGAAGTGTTTGCAGGGGATGGACGCCTATAAACCATTGGCTGAACCACCGTTTTCTCTTGTCTCGGACAAACAAGAGAAGGGCCCAGACTTCTTCCTTCTGTTCTGGATGGTATCCTCAAAGGAGGATCTCTCAAGTACGGTGTAGACGTGGCCGACCGTTGTAATGCAGCAGCTTTCTTTGCCTCTAGGTATTCCCTAGCATCTGTTTCCATTCGGTGCACATTTGGACGAACATTATCCTGGGTCCTAAGCACCAGGTTCCAGTCCATCTTCCTACGCTGCTCGTTGCCTTCTGGCTGCTTTTCTCTGGCCGTTCACCTAGAGGGTTCCTGACGAGCAGGTCGACTTGGACCTGGACGATTTTCGTTGGAACGTCCCCTAAGAGGAACTGGATTGTTAGCTGCTGGCTCCGGGTGAATTTGGAAAAACAACATGTTGTTCTTGATCTGCTCCTGGACGACTGTTGCCATCTTTGTCTGGAAGTCATTCAAGACATTCTCTAGATGGGCAGCAGTCACTGGACGTTCAAGATTCTCCTGTATAACAGGTACTTGGCTTTGTCCAGGGACATTGATGATGGACGTAAGTCTATCCCTTCCTCGAGGGGGTCTCTCGTGATCTACTGTATCTTCGACATTGATCTGAAAACTTCGATTTCTAGCCACGTTGGATGATTGACAGTCAGTCATCGTTGCGTCTCCCCACAGACGGCGCCAAATGTTTAGTATGCTTGTCCAGCAAGTAAACTAGTTTCCCTTATATGTTCTTAACTTGGAGACTTGTGCAATGATGTCTGAATCTAGCCAATCCGAACCTGAGCTTCGTTCCCAAACCTATAAAAAAGGGACCCACCTTGGAGGTTTGGGTGGTGGTTCCCCCTCCGCAGCTTAAGTCAGGAATCAGGAGTTTGAAGGAAAAAGTAGAGATAGAGAGAGAGAAAGTGAGAGAGTATTTCCACATAGTAAGTTTACATTGTTTGCATTGAATAACCTTTCTCTTGATTTCTGGGGTATTTATAGTGGTTGTGATATTACTGGTGTCTTTTCATGGTACCCTAGAATAAAGGCACCTGATTGGCTAGGCAATCAAATCACGACACTTGGCAGGCTATGGTTGGAGATAGATCATCAACCAATCACCAGCAGCCATTTTATGGATTTGGACTCTGACTAACCTTTGGGCCAGAAAGTGAGCCTTTTTCCCCAACCTGAGCAGAACCTAATGGTTAAACCATCCTTTTGTCTTTCTTCTGGTGGGATACGTGTACGGTCCAGATGGAGCCATGTGTCTCAAGCAGAGCCGTCGATAGTTTAGGCTACAACAATAACTATTTACAAAAAACTATTATTACAACAATACGTACAAATTCTATGATCTATACATGTCTTCAATCTTGATCTTCACCATGATGCTCCTTGATCTTGATCCTCTTGAATGGGCTTTGGAATTCATGTTTATTTGTAAACTTGTGAAAATTAGAGATTAATTAACATCTTTGATTTTGATTTTTTTATGATAATTTTTATTATTTTTTATTTATATGATAAAAGTGAATCATTTTAAGAGAAACTTAAAATTTCATGATTTTTCCCTAACATTTTCATATAAAAAGAAAACATTTTTTATGAAACTTGAGTTAATCACTTTATTTCTTTTTCCAGATTGCACTTTTGTTCTTGTACTGACTTATAAAATTCATAACTTTCAGTACAAAGCATTAAATTGGGCATGTGATGTACCTATGAATAGGTCAGTGAGTTCTCTATGTTGTTTCAAAATTTAAAAAGTTTTTAGTGACTACTCGAATTAAAGTCAATTTTATGCTAAACTCGGTCAAAACAGGACCTTTGGGTTCTTTGAAATCCACCTTACTGAACTTCGTTTGAAGTGAATTTTGGTATGCATTCTATACACTTTGAAGGACTAGACTGAAATTTTTTACTCGAATTGGACATTTTAAGACCCTTTTTTATTTGTTTTCTTAACTGAAAAGAAAATCATGGTTCTGGAATTTAGTGATTTACATGATCATTTTTGTAAAAATGATATAAAATTGTATAAAATTCATATGAACATGATTTTTATGTTTTTGAAAAGCTACTGATGTCTACTTTAAACTTAATGTTTTTAGTTTTGCCTAAATGAGTTTTTTTTAAACTTTATTGATAGAACAAGCTTATGTGGTACTAGACAAAATCAATTTTGCACAACAATGTTGTATGATTTGTACTTAACTGTAAAAAATTAAAGCCCAGTTTCTGAAAACATCTTGAACTTCATAGGAAAAATATTATATCCTATAAACGATTTATATAATTCAGACGAAAACTGAAATGAAGTACAAAATTAAAACTAATCATAATTACAGCATCACATTTTCTTTTTATGGAGATGTTTATGCACAACTCTACTTTAATTTTTTTATGAAAACATGTTTTTGGTTATGAATAACAACTTGATTAACAAAAATCACATAAGCACACATATTTCCTAAGAGTCTCCCCATTAGAGTTGACTATTCTAGGTGGGGTGATTTAAGGTTGGGAACCTATTAGGACTTCCACATACCCAAATCACTCCAAAAATTAAAGTGATATATAAAGCCTGATGAGGATCAATTTTCTTAGGAAGATCGGCCTTAGTGAAAGATATGATTAGAGGCATCCACGATGGAGGAATAGGGATTTTTCCATCTTCTATTAATTGGTGAATGGCATGTCGAAGGTCAACACACCGGTCTGTTTCATGTCCATATTGGTGGCAAAAGTTGCAAAATAAACCCATATCAACCCCCTGGAGGTGGCAAAGTGTAACAGTGATGCTTCGCTTCTAGAAGACACTGTCTTTTCAGACGACCGTACATGGTTCCTAGAGGTTCCTCCATGTCTGCATAAATTTGGTTAATAGACCCCCAACGGCCTTTGCCCTTTGCTGAAGCTTCAGCTTGAGTTTGTTTTCCCGAATCAGACATTGTGAAGTGATGCAGGCTTTAGTTCCCTTTTCTTTTGAAAGATGTGAAGTACCTGAAATGTACACACTAACAATGTTACTCACAAAATAACGAATTTCTTTTATGATTCTTAACAGGAAATGGACGAATTTTTTTTTCTCTTTTTTTTTTTGAAATGTGATTATCCCTTTTGATTAGACACATTTGTTTTTAGTCAAATTTTTTTAGACTAGACTTCTCGTGTTTTAGACTATATATTTTTAATTACATTCTCACTCCTAAATATGACACATTTTGAACTCGCGATTATGACTCTTTTTATTTTTTTTCAATTTTTTTGATTTATTTTGGGATTATATCTTCAAAATAGGATTTTTTTTTTAGAAATCAATTTTGTTTTTGGAAAAACCAATTTGAAAGTGAGTTTTTTTTTTTGAAAATAGGTGAGCACACATTTTTTTTTACATGACACTTGTGATAAATAAACAAGAATACTCCTAATATTTCAATAATCATTTTGGCAGCAATTCAGCTACAGTTAATGATTACTGAAGTATTGACCGACTGAAAACGTACTGAAGAATTTTCGAAAAAATTTCAAATTATTCAATAACTGAAATAAATAAAAGTCATTTGTGCATTGAACCTTGTGTCCTAAAAGTCAACTAAAAGGTGATTCATTTAGACAGAGATTATGTTAAAGTGGCCTCGAGTCACTTCCATTGTGTCCATCGAGAGTGGACGCTCCTGACAGAGCCGGTCGCAATAGCTCGGGAATGCAGATTTTACGCCCTTAATTCATTAATTTGTCATTCTAAAATTCTGACCCATGCCAATAGACAAACGTATCAGATGTAATAAGAAAATGGTTAAAAAGGGTGCACATGTATGGATCGATAAACTACCAAGCACACGTAATTTTCACATAAGCATGCTATAAACAAAAATTAAATTGTGAATAGCCATGATTAACTTTTTTTAATTATATATACATATGGAAAATAACGCATTGTTCAGATTTAAACCTCATATACTTCAAGTGGAAGTATATTCCCCAGTGAAGTCGCCACCCTAAAAAAAAAAAAGTCGTCAGCAGCTGTGGTACCCGATTTTTGAATGTCTTAATTAACGATCTGAATCCCACAAAAGTCTCTCATTGGACTATGAGTTTTAGAAAACTTTAAAGTCGCCACCCTATTAATATCTGAATAGGGACAGATTTATTTAATAAATCATTTTAAAATCAATTTAAAGAAATATCATTTAAAACGATGATGACTTCATATGGATAAGGCATTTTTGTAAATTGGTCTTTCATACCATGAGATAGGGTTCGGGGTTTAGGTTAAGTGGTGCAAACATATGGAACTCGTCTCCTCTTCCGTTCTACAGAACGAGCTCTTACTAAATGCGTTATTTTCTATTTTAAAGCAATCATGGCTATTCAAAAGAAACAAAAATCACAAAATTTGCACATATACACATCAATCATTTTTTAAGAGGGCCAATATATCATTTGTACATAGTAGGTTTGAGCACCGAAGTTGCACTATGTACCAATCATTGCGGGATTGGAATCCACTCATGGATCTAAACCATCGTAGTTCGATCTTATGTCTCACCCTAAATGGCCAATTCCATTGGGGGAAGAAAAGAAAAGAATAGATTATGAATAACTCACCTTTTAGAATTAGACAAATCTATTAGGAATAAGGTAATCACTCCAATTAGTGACTGAAATGAGATTAAGATAACCACTTTAATTAGTGATTAAATATGAAGGAGGATTAAGATAACCACCTTAATTAGTGATTAAAAATGGAGGTTAAGATAATCACCCAAATTAGTGATTATTCAAGGCTTAAGATAATCACTCTAATTAGTAATTAAATGAGAAAAATAATCGCCCTAATTAACGATGATTAAAATTTAAGATAATCACTCTAATTAGTGATTAAATAAAGAGTTTGAGTTAATGACCCTAATTAGCGATTATTAAGATTTAAGATAATCACTCTAATTAGTGATTAAATATGAAAGGTTAAATTAATCACCTTAATTAGCGATTAAGAGGAAGGTTAGGATAATCACCTTAATTAGTGATTAAATATGATGAAAGGTTAAGCTAATCACCCTAATTAGTGATTAATTAAGGTTTAAGATAATCACCCTAATTAGTGATTATACTTAGGAGTAAAGTAGTCACCCTACTTAGTGATCAAATTTTAGGATTGAAATAATCACTTCAATTAGTGATCACGTTTATAATTTTCAAGAGATCCTAGGAAAAGAGGTTTGCCTCCTAATTGAAGGCTTTTGAGAAATAATCTTAATTGAAGACTTTTAAGTCATTTTGAGAAAAATGATCAATTTGAGATCAAATTTGTAGATTGTGTTTGGCTAATTGGAATTTGGCATTTAAAGTGAGACACGTGAAACGACCTAAAATCAATTCGGAGATCATAATTACCAATCTAATTATGTCAAATTATATATGATTGATCCATTTGAAGATGGAGAACAATTTTAAAATGTAAGATGGATCATCATACAATTTAACTTAGTTTCCTCTTAGTTGAGATTGGGTCATTTGATTCATATACTATGATATATTGGGTCCAACATGCAAAATTTATAACATTGTTGCTCATTTTATTAAAAAATTGGAATTATTTATGAAAATTATGCATAAACATCTCCATATTTTTCATTAATGATTGATGTAATAACTATTTACAAAAAACAATTATTACAACAATACGTACAAATTCTATGATCTATACATGTTTTTAATCTTGATCTTCACCATTATGCTCCTTGATCTTCATCCTCTTGAATGGGCTTTGGAATTCATGTTTATTTGTAAACTTGTGAAAATTAGAGATTAATTAACATCTTTGATTTTGAGTTTTTTATGATAATTTTTATTGATTTTTATTTATATGATAGAAGTGAATCATTTTAAGAGAAACTTAAAATTTCATGATTTTTCATTAACATTTTCATATAAAAAGAAAATATTTTTTATGAAACTTGAGTTAATCACTTTATTTCTTTTTCCAGATTGCACTTTTGTTCTTGTACTGACTTATAAAATTCATAACTTTATGTACAAAGCATTAAATTGGGCATGTGATACACCTATGAATATTTCAGTGAGTTCTCTATGTTGTTTCAAAATTTCAAAAGTTTTTAGTGACTACTCGAATTATAGTGATTTTTATGCTAAACTCGGTCAAAACAGGACCTTTATTAAATGAGTTCTTTGAAATCCAACTTACTGAACTTCGTTTGAACTGAATTTTGGTATGAACATTCTTTTACACTCTGAAGGACTAGGATAAAAAATTTTACTCGGATTGGAAATCTTTTAGACCCTTTTTTATTTGTTTTCTTAACTGAAGAGAAAATCAGTGTTCTGGAATTTAGTGATTTACATGATCATTTTTGTAAAAATGATATCTAATTGTATAAAATTCATATGAATATGTTTTTTATTTTTTTGAAAATCTACTGAAGTCTACTTTAAACTTAATGTTTTTAGTTTTGTCTAAATGAGTTTATTTTAAACTTTATTGATAGAACAAGCTTATGTGGTACTAGACAAAATCAGTTTTGCACAACAATGTTGTATGATTTGTAATTAACTGTAAAAAATTTGTTTTTTAGAAATTACAAAGCCCAGTTGCTGAAAACATCTTGAACTTCATAGGAAAAATATTATATCCTTTAAAAGATTTACATAATTCATACGAAAACTGAAATGAAGTACAAAATTAAAACTGATCATAATTACAGCATCATATTTTCTTTTTATGGAGATGTTTATGCACAACTCTACTTGAATTTTTTTATGAAAATATGTTTTTGGTTATGAATAACAACTTGATTAACAAAAATCACATAAGCACACATATTTCCTAAGAGTCTCCCCATTAGAGTTGACTATTCTAGGTGGGGTGATGTAAGGTTGGGAACCTATTAGGACTTCCACATACCCAAATCACTCCAAAAATTAAAAAATGATAAGAGGAAACAAAGAGAAAGTTAGTATGTGATTAAGAAGATAATTAAGAAGAATAACAAGAACTTTTTTGTAATTTTCTTAATTTCTAAGTGAGTTTTTAAATCCACTTAATTACTAACTTAAACCCTTTTTTATGTTTTTATTTTGATGAACTTCTTTACTTACTAATTAATTCCCTAACTTTTGCTTTCTTTTTCTTGAATGAGATTTTTTAGAGCGAGGAATTAAGGAGGAGGAGAGTAGTATTGAGACTAGTTGTGAGAAGTAGTGGAGTTAAGTTGTGGTTGTGTGAAATTGTTGTGTGTTGAAGTAAAAAAAATGGGGGGTATTTATAGGGAAATGAGGTGGTGAATTAGGGTTTGAATAAGGTAGAAAATCAGATTTTTCACCCAAAAATGTAATTTTAATCAACCCAGATTATCTTAATGACATCACACTAATAATATCACCTTAATGACATCACTAAATCCTCTCAAATCTTTCTACATCATCAAATTTATGGAAAATGCCAATATTCTTATTCTCCTTAGATTTGATTTTGATCTTTACACTAATGAAGTAAAATTCGAATTTCAACACATTCTAATACGTAGAAATGCATCGAAAAACGTGAAAGAAGTGCTGATTGGACCACTGCGCCAAACGCAACACCCTGCGCTAGACACAGCACCGTGCGCTTGGCGCACAGGCATGCGTCTGGCGCAGGAATCTATTGTGCGCTGGGCGCATGATCATGCGCCTGGCGCACAGTTCGAATCTTCCGAAAAAAAATCGGATTCTTGGCTTTTACACTTTGGATTTGATTCTTATTCTTATTCTTTTCATGATTCGTATTCCTTAACTAATGGATTAAAGGATGTGATTGGTGGTTAAAGAATATATTCTTATTCTTTTTCCAATGAACAATGACTTGACCATCAAGAAAACTGATTACTACCGGTTTTGGGAGACGATTAAAATTCCGGCGCCTAATTGCGACTCGTTTTTCTGTTTACCGAAAAACTAACTTAAAACAATTAACGAAAATTCGTCAAATTAGTAAAGACGAGCATGATTATACTACGAATCATTTTATTAAACCGGTGGTTGTAGTTATTGACTACGACTTACGAAAAATTACATTTCTAAGCCGGAATTGTATAACTAACACGCGAAAAAAGAAAACTATACGATGGAATAAAACTCTTCGGGATGAAGCATGCCTTTGACGGGGCGCGCGCTCCACAATACTTGACGGTTTTCGTTATTATTTTTATTTCTTTTCAAAATCATTATTTTCAAATTTTATGCAGAATAGGGGTTCAAAATTTGGTGTCTACAACTTCTTATTCTAAGGGGAAAGGCAAAGTTCCTCAATGTGGTGTATGTAAGAAGCTCGGTCATGAGGAAAATGAATTTTGGTATAAAGGAAAAACACAATGTTTCAAATGCAAGAAATTGGGCATTTGACGAGACATTGTAGATCACCAATTGGAGAGCAAGCAATCATGGCACAAATAGCCAAAGAAGAAACATTATTTCAGAGCAATGGGTGAGAAGTGCACCGTATCGGAGAGAAGTGCTCCACAAATAGATAGTTGGTGAGAAGTGCAACAACGGTGTTGGTGAGAAGTGCATCAATGGATTTTGGTGATGAGAAGTGCATCACATATGTAGGGAAGTACTTCATTAAAAAAAAAGTTGACAAATGTTCAAGACCAACTTTGAAGCAAAGAGGTATGTTGAATATAGTGCTTCAAAGTATGGTTTCCATAATTGTAGTAAATATAGTTTGGTTTTACTTAGTCAATAGTGGTTATTTAATCATGTGGTTTTTTTAATTAAAGAAGTGGGACACTACTTAGCACTAAGTGCTCCACGTTCAAAGGTCATTGTTGTGTTTGAACTTTGAATATTTTGATGATGATAAACACCCTATGCAATAACGTGAATATTTGTAACAGTGATCGAGCTATCAAGATTGGATGATGTGAAGACAAGGAAGCTTAGGTCTAGTTATATTAATTCATGTGTATGCAATGTAATTAACATGTTAGAACTTTGTGCTAAAATTAGAAAGGGAGAGTTTTAATAAGAAAAAGAATTTTATTTTCGAAAATCAAGTTTAAAAGGAAAAGATGTTTATTTTCGAAAAACAGTATTAAAGAGAAAAAGAGTTTTCATTTTCGAAAATCAGTTTTTGATATAAGATAAAAGTTTTTTATTTTCGAAAAACATCATAAAAAAACGGTTTTAAAGATTTTTTAATAAAAAAGGAGAAAAACTAATTTTTAAGTTGTGATAAAGTTTGTTTAATAAAAACTGATTTAAGATCTGATTTAGAGTTGATATAAGATATGGAGAAATCCTTATCCTATAAGAAAAAAGGAAATCAGTTTTTATAAAAGATTAAATTGGTTTTTGAATAGGAAAAGAATTATATCCCTTTATTTTAGGAATAAAAATTATTCAAAAAGATAATACATCTTGGAGAAGGATTGTTATTCAGCTGAGCAAACCACGTTTTCAGATTTATGAGATTAAGATTTTGAGAGCTGAAAACGATCTCCCAGAGCACAGTGTACGGCACAGAGTTCTAGTGAGTTAAGGTCTCTAAACAAAGTTTGTAACGATCCTCTATTTGCTTGAATAAGAAGCACGTTTTTGAGGAATCATTCTTTTCTGTAATCTTTCATACTATAGAGAGTAGCAACACTTAGGGTTAAGTGTTGGGGAGCACTACTAGAGTTAGTAGTGGGGGAATCGAATTGTATCAAGGGTTTGGTATTTCACGATTCAAATAATAAAAGAGTAGTTTGTGTGGACGTAGATCTCAGAGGTGAGATTGAACCACGTTAAATTCCTATGTCTTATATTTGATTTCATTGTTTTATTGTTTGATACAATTTCATTTGAGCAAAAACATCAATCGGAGAGTTTACGAGTGAATAACACAGTGCACGGCACTGTGCCATAAGAGTGTTTTTGCGAAAATCGATTAGTTTTTGTCACTCAATTCAACTCCCCCTTCTTGAGTGTCACCTTGTGTTCCAACAGTCATGTAGTTGCTTTCTTTTTAGATATTTAGTTTCCTTTGTAGCCTATTTAAAAGGCAGTAAGTTGCTTTGCCTTCTCATCTCCATTTTCTATAATCTCCTTTCTGTCTTCTTCTCATTTTTGGGCATAGAGTCATGTGACTCCAACCTCTTACCTAACAACCTTTATGTGCGAGATGTGTGTTAACCTTAGATAGCGAATCGGCAAATACAATTATTCACATATATCCTTTGTGCTAAATTATCGTGTTCAAGTCATTGGTTCTTATTTGCCACAGACACACCGAAATTCATTGTGTGTATTAATCATCTTACATTAGCCTTGAAGACTTACGTTATTTCCAACAGCACAAACCAAAGTGTTCTTTTATTTATTATTGAACATTATTTTAAAGGGAATGAACCAAAGTGCGGGACAGCTTCATTCATGGTCAGAATAAAAGCTTGTTTTTTTCGGTTGCTGTTTATGCCAAAAATCGCCTAAGTGACAATTTCTGATTGGGACATCGATAACTAGACTACAACGAGAAAATAAAGGGAAGAAAATAAAAGGAGAAGAGACACAAAAGATGGTGACGCGAAAAACCCATGGAAAAGGGTAAAAACCGCGGGTGGCTATGAGTCCACCAATCCACTATAATACGGGTATAAAGCCGTTAATTACAAGTACATTGTATATTTAATAATTAATAAGATAAGAGCATGATATAGAAAAAAATACACATGTTACCATAGTAGGAGAATTAGAGATGTATAATACATTAAAAACTATCGGAGAGCGGAAGAAAGCGGTTGAGTATACACCCTTATGAATTGTATAAGACATAACTCTTGTAGGCAGGGGGGTGTTTTATGAGGTAAGTTGTAGTAGGAGAAATGTATGTCCTTTGGGATGGTTTGCATAATAAACAATAGTAGGTAGAAGTGTAGTATAAAATATTCATGGATTATGTCTATGAAAGAAGTAGAAGAGTGGATTGGATTGTCTAAGAACATTTGAGGCTACTAATAAATTATAGTAGTTTAGGTAATGGATGTCTATGGAGTAAAATGGAAATTCATGTGGCTAAAGAATAAATAATAGTACTCACTCTAAGACTTTAATGGGAATTGTCTTAGTAAGTAAAGTTTGTGGAGAAGGATGATCAGGTAATGGGTAGTAGTTGATTGTTTGGTTTATAAGAAAGAGAATGATATGAGAATAATATTGGAGAAAATAGTGACTCCAGAACGTAGGATCTTGTGGCCAAAGCTGCTGCCCCTTTTATAGTATTAGTAGGTAGTTACTATCTTCTTGCTAGTGGGACATAGTAAGCTCCTTGTTTTTCTCTAACTACTCCCTTGATATTCTCAACCTCTTTGACCTTGCTTATCAAGTATTCTATTCCACATGTGCTCATTGACTTTACTAAGTAAGTGGAGATAATTATTCCCCAACATAACAAACTACCTTGCATTGACCACATCACCTTTGACCACGTAAAATGAGCCATAATAATTATGTCGCTTGTCGGCGTCGGACGTCGGTCGACGACGTCATATAAAATACGGTCATAACAATAGCCCCATTTTTCTAGTTGGAGCTTACCGAAGACTAGGAAAATAATCTTCAAGTTTGACTCCACGTCCATCATCATCTTTGGCATCGTCTGGGTCTTGACGTCGGGGATCTCACGTCGTCGTCATGACGTCGAAATTATGATGTTGGGGACCTAACGTTCGGGTCATGATGCCAGGTTGCGTTGTTTTGTCGTTTGAGTCCATTAGTCTGGTGTTAGGGCCATCACGAGATGTCAAAGAATGTTGCTCTGTCGACAAGGCCGTTTGTGATGTCAAAGCATGGAGTTTTTGATAGAAAGACCTTTCAAAGTGTCTGATTATGTGTGTCGTTAGGCTATTGACATGATGTCATATAGTAAATGTCATTTTGTTTTGGTATATCAGAGTCGTTGCATATCTTTGTTGTGCGTTACGCAAATGTATGTTTGTAAGCATGTATGTTTGTAGTTGCGCGTGTAAATGTATGTATGTATGTATGTATGTGTGTAATAGGTACCTTTGATGTTAAAACCATTTTGGTACTAGTTGTAATGAAGGGCCAATTACCACTTCCAACTAGTTACACATGGCTTGTTGTATGTTGTTGTGATGACTTCTCAAGGTGTGTGTCCCTTGTTGTATAGAAGTCATCATGTGTTCACCTGACGCCGTTAAACCTTAATGCTCTAGCGTAGGTTACCGTCGTTGACTTAGGTGTCGGCGTCAGGTGGTTGTAAATGTCGTGATATTAGGTTGCCTGATGTCGACTGTCAACGAGTCCTTGCCTTTCAAACTTGTCTTCACACAACAAAGGTGAGATGGCCGTTGGCGTCGTCGACGACACTTTGAGACTTAAGTTCGTACAATAACATAGCATAGATACATTAAATATGATTAAAATCAAATAAAAACTATTAAATGAAATGAATAAAGAGTAAAATACAGTCAATAAGAACGATTGAAGTTTGAGAGCATTTGAACTTAAAGTTTACCCCTGTGCTCGAAACCTAGAGATAAAACCTGACGTTTAACGCCTGATATCGGGCACCTGAACTTTGACACTTGACAATTGACGATTGGTTGTTGACACTTGATGTTTGACAGCTGACGGAACGGATGACAGCTAACGCTTAACGTCTTGGGTCAAGAGACATATATACAATTTGTCGCCGTGTTTAGTTGAATTTCTCATTACAAAGTGTTGATGTCAAGTGCTCTAGCTGCGTGACACTTATTGTTGTCGTCTTTATCGTAATGGGCACCTCGTCGTCAACCCTTTCTTTACTGTCATGATTGTCATCACGCATGTCGTCACCATCGTCTATGACTTCGACGTCAGTCTGGTGTCACTTATTATGATGGCGGCAAGGTTATTATCGCTGCTCCAGATGTCAGCTACGTCGTGACGTGTCGTTACTGCGTCCAGTTGTCTTCGATCTATACTTCAAAGAAAAACTTATATGCCATTGACGTTAGTTTATGAAAAGTAACACTAACCGATTGGTTATTCGTTAATATTAAAGAGTCGACAACTAAACATGTTGTCATCCAAGTGCAATGAAATGTTTTAATCTTATGTACTCTTAACACAACATTTAGGCTAAGATGACAATAGGAGAACTAATGTGTAAAAACGATACTAAAACATACCTAGGTGTCGTTGTCAAGAATTATAATTTGTAACTTACTATTCGTCATTTATGGCCGAGGACAGTTCATTGTATAAATCTTATTGAGCTGGTGTCAGCCCCCAATGTTGCCTTCGTTGTTTCCGTGGAATTTTCTTTGTCTTGTGCTTGACGTCAGGCATCTTAAAGAGGCGTATATACCTGATTTTCATATTCAGTAGACTTACTTCTATTTAAAGATCGTCACTAAGGTGACATCGCTGCTCATGACCAGCACTGAGGCATCGTCGCTGTGGAATAGCACTTCGACGACGTCCCTACTTGAATATCTCCAAGCGATGTCAGTATTGGGATGACGTCGGACTTCACATAACGGCTGGTTTTATGTTGACGTGATCTCGTATGACGTCGACAACTCATTTGTTTCATGATATTAACGACTTTCTTCAACTTCTTGAATAAGTCGTACATCTGAATTTGTTGACGGCGTCAAGCCTCCAACGTCTGGAACATAGGAAATATCATACCTATGATTGAAGTCTCAAATACAACCTTAATGTCAATCGCTTATAAAATTGTAAAAGTTTAGATTTATGCAAAAAATATCATAATAATCAAAGTATACTATCTTGTCCCCTTGTGGCGAGTAAATGACAATTGTAAAGTTTAGCACTTAATACTTGGACTGAAGTCAGCCACAAAATCTGAAGGATGAACAATTGCAAAGTTTAGCACTCATTACTTATGGCTGATAAACTGTCACAACGGTCTGGAACCGACATTGCGTCATGATCCGGTGTTACGTCTGAAACCAGCGTCGCATCCAGTTGCGGCGTCTGTCATGATCCAATGTCGCGTCTGCAACTAGCATCCCGTCTGGAATCGGCGTCGCGTCATCACAGGGCTGGTGCTACGTCGACATACAAGTGATGTCACACCACAATTGTTAATGATGTGCTCGACAATATAATGGATGTAAAAGAACCCTTCTTTTTCCATTAAGGACGATCATTGGAAGTAACCTTGTCAAAGCTTCATGACACCAAGGGAAACAGTTAGTCGCATTAAATCATAATCAAAATTATTACACAATTCGATGTCATCAAGGAATGATTGTTAACGTCCTATGTTAGCTTAGGTTAATACAATCTTCACTCTTATTGAGTTCATCTAGTGTCCCTCGACATTTTGATGTCGATAAACAACTTTCTTTCATAGACCAAGTAAACAAGTAGTATAAAACATAAGAAATCATAATACTTATCTCTTGACATCACTTTGGCTAAATTGGACGTCGTTTTACCCTTGTCAGTGAACGCCAAGTCTGTCGGATGTGACATACAGCAGTTGACGATGATTTATACTCTGACTTGTTACCAGTTCAGAACCTGATGTCAGTGCACGCTCTGGTGTCATTAAGTACTGGTTTTGACGTCAGCTTGTACATTGACGTCGATGCGCTTCTTGACGCCGATACCTAATTTGACGTCGATATGCTTTCTGACGTCATCTCTCGTTTTGACGTCGATATGCTTTCTGACGCCTGCTCTTACTCTGACGCCGACATGCTTTCGAACGCATGCTCTTACTCTAACGCCGACATACTTTATGACGCCAGTTTTCACGTACTATTCGATGCAACTCTGTGCTTGAACTGCTGAGCTTTCCCACGTCAATCAGTGCTTTGACGTCAATACCTATTCTGACGTTGTCAGGCACATTGTCGAAAAGATGGTGACAAATTATTTCTCCAACCTCGACGTTCCGGATAGGTTATATGATGAGTGACTGAATTTGTTTTTTGGAATGATTTTTGTGGAAATGTGTATTGGGATAGGATCTAGCTATCGGCCCCACGGTGGGCGCCAAATTGTTTATGCCAAAAATCGCCTAAGTGACAATTTCCGATTGGGACATCGATAACTAGACTACAACGAGAAAATAAAGGGAAGAAAATAAAAGGAGAAGAGACACAAAAGATGGTGACGCGGAAAACCCATGGAAAAGGGTAAAAACCGCGGGTGGCTATGAGTCCACCAATCCACTATAATACGGGCATAAAGCCGTTAATTACAAGTACATTGTATATTTGATAATTAATAAGATAAGAGCATGATAAAGAAAAAAATACACATGTTACCATAGTAGGAGAATTAGAGATGTATAATACATTAAAAACTATCGGAGAGCGGAAGAAAGCGGTTGAGTATACACCCTTATGAATTGTATAAGACATAACTCTTGTAGGCGGGGGGGTGTTTTATGAGGTAAGTTGTAGTAGGAGAAAGGTATGTCCTTTGGGATGGTTTGCATAATAAACAATAGTAGGTAGAAGTTTAGTATAAAATATTCGTGGATTATGTCAATGAAAGAAGCAGAAGAGTGGATTGGATTGTCTAAGAACATTTAAGGCTACTAATAAATTATAGTAGTTTAGGTAATGGATGTCTATGGAGTAAAATGAAAATTCATGTGGCTAAAGAATAAATAATAGTAGACTCACTCTAAGGCTTTAATGGAAATTGTCTTAGTAAGTAAAGTTTGTGGAGAAGGATGATCAGGTAATGGGTAGTAGTTGATTGTTTGGTTTATAAGAAAGAGAATGATATGGGAATAATATTGGAGAAAATATTGACTCCAGAACGTAGGATCTTGTGGCCAAAGCTGCTGCCCCTTATATAGTATTAGTAGGTAGTTACTATCTTCTTGCTAGTGGGACATAGTAAGCTCATTGTTTTTCTATAACTACTCCCTTGATATTCTCAACCTCTTTGACCTTGCTTACCAAGTATTCTATTCCACATGTGCTCATTGACTTTGCTAAATAAGTGGAGATAATTATTCCCCAATATAACAAACTACCTTGCATTGACCACATCACCTTTGACCACGTAAAATGAGCCATAATAATTATGTCGCTTGTCGGCGTCGGACGTCGGTCGACGGCGTCATATAAAATACGGTCATAACAGTTGCGATTAGAACCTCTTTATATAAGCAATACAGAACAAAATTGATCGATGATCGCTTGATTGGTAAATGGTAACCCCTAACCACTAACCACTAACCATCATGAGCAATCTCGTAAGTGAGCGCCATACCATCAGGCATCTTTGCAGTATGAAACTTGAGATGATCCATGTTTGGCGGAACCATATTACCCCCTGACCCCATAATCAGTTCAATCAATAAACCACTCGCTGCAATGAAGAGGAGGCCTGCTAGGCTGCCCGCCACGAACCCGGTCAACGACACCAGAAATACACCTAGTTCCAGATCTGCCACTGCTGTTGTAACTGCTGATTCAACTGCCACTTGGACCGCAAATGCGCCAATCTCTGATAATACTGATAAACCGTTGCTCAGAACTGCTTCAATCTTATGCTCTGCTGTGAATATGTCCCACACCATGAAGCCAGCAGTCAGCACCAATATGGAAACCCCCACCGCTGCACTAGCAATCTCTATCTTTGGAATATTTGCTCGCCCAGATTCTTCTATGATACTATTGTACACCTGTTGTTGATAAGAATATAAAAATGCAACTTCAATTGACTCGCTTCATGTTGCATTTTTTCCCTGGAAATAAGTTGCGGACAACATAATAGGCTACGAGGTGTGACCGTATGAATGAGATTGATTAATTATTACCTCAAGCTTTTGTGCTTCTTCCAGACTCTGGAATTCACCCTCGTACCCAAGCTTGTTCTTGTGCCTGCGTGTTAGGGAAACGAGTAATGATATTATTGTAACTCTTGTGTCGTGTATCCTCTTTACAGTTTAAAGTCAAGGCTAGCTAGTAGCTACCAATACCATTATATATACCAATAGCATACCTGTCAACAAGGTCTGGAAACTTGATCCCCTCTTGCTTAAGCAACAATGAATAAGCCTTGGAAATTGCACGAGCTGAGCCACTTCGACACTTGTTGGTGTACTCCCACATACAATCCTTGTACAACGAGACATCCTTAGCCAAACGCTTCATATTGACCACATTATAAGGATCAAGCTTATCAAGGTCCACGACGAGACTGTTAAAGTGAGTCGTTATCTTTTCAACACAGCTCACTCGCAAAGCACAGTTCCGAATGCATTGCATGCTCATGTTGATAGCAAATTTTATGTACTCATGGATTTCTTTGGCGATGTCGCTCTTATCATTGTTCCCCGCTTTCACACATTTGTTACGGAAGTCATTGCTGCTATCCATTAGGCTAATCACGTTGTCGTGAGCATCATTGCATTGCTTGAGGTATGTGGCGCGCTCAGGCTCTGACTTGATGTTCATCATGAGTTGCTCTTCCTGGTGCAGGCCATCTTGGTTCCTACTTCCTTGCTGCGTGAAAGATGGTAAAATATATATGAACACACTTGTTTCTCCCGGGGAAACTAATAAGCACTTAAGCAGACATCAATAATATTTATATTATTTCCTTCATTTCCAATCAGTCTTTTAATTATCATAATGGAAGAGATCAAGATATTAATGGTCAACTTTCACTATCTTTAATTTAGTGATTGTTCACTTTGCTTCATTGACTTCGATCAAAAGTAGTTTATACATAAGGAACAATATAGTTATTCAAATCCATATAGATTTGAAGAATTTACCCAAAAAAACCTTTTAAAAGTTCAATTTTGCAAAAAAAAAACCTTTTAAAGCATTTTTTGCAAAAAAAAAAATCACAAACTTAATTTTTTTTGCAACATGAAACCTATTCCCATGAAACCTATTTGAAGAGAGATGGTAAATATTTTTTTGCAACACCACCCCTATACATATCAAAAACCACACCGAAAAATGGGAATAGGGTTCATCTTTAAAAAAAAATTAAGTTTGTGGTTTTTTCGGGCAAGAATGCTTTAAAAGGTTTTTTTCGCAGAATTGAACTTTTAAAATAATTTTTTTGCAAAATTTCCTATTTATTTCTATGATATGAACATTTTTTACTTATTACTTGAAAAGATAATTAAATACATCAATGATCAAAACTTTATATTAACAAGCGTGAAAATTAAATTATTACAATTACATTTGCAAAAGTGAAAGGGAAATATGTATATACAAATGGAGGGAGTATAAGACAATCAATTTAGAGCGTAAGTCAAATCGTGAATGCAGGGCCTAGGCATACTGCTAGCAACTAGGGGTGAAAGTTATTCGGAAAAAATCCAAAATCCAATCCAATCCAATCCGAATTAGTAATTCGGATCGGATTCGAACTGTGTTCGGATTGGATTCGGATTGAAATTTTTTGAAAAATTGGATTTTTGGATCGGATTGGATTGAGGGTAATTGGATCCAAAAATCCAATATAACCAAATAGTAATATGCCTTGTATTATGTATCTGGATTGGGCTTAAGTGCTTAACTGAATTTTTTATAAATAATAAGCCTAGTCCATACCCAAGTAGGCGTAGCACTTCAACCCTTCCCCTAAAACCCTAACAACACTTAATTCCTCATTTCCTAAATCTACTAGGCTGTTGTTGTGCTTAATTTATTTCATCGAAAAACTAAGTTTTAAAAAATCGGATTTTCGGATCGGATCCAATCTAGAGTATGAAAATTCGGATTGGATTGGATTGGATCGGATTCAAACTCTAATTGGTTTGGATTCGGATTGGAAAATTAAAATCCAAATTTTGTTCGGATCGGATTGGATTAGGCCCTAATCCAAACCGTACACCGAACTTTCACCCCTACTAGCAACGCCCAAATGAAAAAAAGGAGAACTAAACGGACAAATCGATTAAACTAAAGCTCTTTTGAGAAGCTTAGGGAAGGGATGAGAATAGGAGGAACAAGAATCTCACAAATGAGAATCTACAGCAAAGACGTATTGGCCGCTTTTAGTTCTGGAGAATTTGAAGCCGCCCTAGCTCTATGGAAGCAAGACGGTAAGTCCGTTATATTCATAAGTACTCTAAGCGGAATTTCATGAATCATATTCATAAGCACTTAAAACAGGATCTCATGCATATATACATTCAAGGATCACATAATAGTTAAGAATTAACCTTTGACGCGTGATTTCCACAAAGCTCTTCGAGGTCCGGAGATAGAACCGCAATTGAGATTCCTCTACTAGGTCCACGAATCCAGATCAATGCTCCACCAATGCTAGTTGGAAGGAAGAGGGATTCTTCAATTTCTTGGAGCAGTATTACGTAGCTTTGAAAGAGAGAGAAAAGAGGAGAGAGAAAGTAATGAGAGAATAAAACTAACTGCCTTATTTTCTCACCCCACACCTAATTATAGGAATTAATTAGGTTAGGAGCCCTCCCCTATTCATTCTCCTTGACCGACCACTCCTAGAGTCCAACATGGGCTCTAGGTCATTCTTTTATTGATCCGGATTGTGAAAGTGTGACCTTGTAGGATCCATCTAATTGGGCTTCGGGTATATTATTTACTAAACCTTAAATCCTATAGCATCCTCTAGCAAGACGTATAGATGACCCAATTTAATGAATTTATTATCTCCATAATATGATCCATTTTATATTTAGTAATTGCATTAAAGTAAAGGACACAATTCCTTCAATCTCCCACTTGTCTGAGACGAGTGTGCAATCTTCAAATTCCTTAAGTCTCTTAGTGTCCAATTTGATAGTATGACCATATTTCTATGTCATCCATACTAGTCTTCAAATTAATCCTTGAAATATGAGTTCGAATTGACAAACAAATGATCATCATATAATCCATTTGAGCACGGCCATGCATTTTTCAATTTTTACTCTCCAAGGGGCCAAGACACCCATCTAGAGGTGTCAACGGGCCGGGTTCGGACCGGACCGGGCCGAAGTGAAATGGGTCGGGCTGGGCTGGGCTATGGTTAAAACAACAGTGGGGCGGGACGGGTCGAAGTCCATTAGACCCGGCCCAGCCCGAACCCATTTGCAATTTTTTTTTTGGGATTTTTAGTGTTTTGTGAGGTAACACATTTCACATTTCACATTTCACACTTACATAAAAAAGATAATTACATACACAAACTCATCTCTCACTCTATCCTACCTCTTTTGTGATTTTGTTTCCACATTTTGGGAGTTGGGATTTTTGTTAACCAGGAAAAGCAAAAAAAAAAAAAAAAAAAAGAGAGAAAAAAAAAAACACAAAAATGGAGCATCGTGGAACTCTAGTGAGAAAACCTCACACTTCAACTTGGTTGTTAAAAAATATGAACGTTGAGGAGATCTTTTTTTTTTGGGTCATGTGTTTCCTTCTGTGCTTGTTGTGTAACGGAATTTTCTTCAATTTTAGGTTGCTAAGCAGATCTGCTCACTTGGTCAGAAAATCCTTCCGCCGATTCTCTTTCTCTCTCCTCCTCTAATCGCCCTATTCGCAACGTCCAGGTTATCTCTCTTCAGACCCAGTAATTTCATCTTGGGGTTTATGATTATCGCACATCAGAGGAGAGAGGAGAGAGGAGAGAGGAGAGAGGAGAGAGGAGAGAGGAGAGAGAATTTATGGGTTTATGATTTGGGGGGGAAATTGGGAAGAATTTTTTTAGGGTTTAATTTTAGGGGGAAAATTGGGGGGATTTTTTTTAGTGTATATGTATGATTATCCCTGTAGAGACAGTCAGAGGAGAGAGAATCCAGCCTTTTTCTTTTTCTAATACAGCCCATTTAATACCCAACCCTCTTTATTTTTAACATAGCCCGTTTTTACCCGGCCCACTTTGACCCCAGCCCTCTTATAACCGGGCTGGATCAGGGCTGAAAACGGGTCCCCAGCCCGTTGAACACCTCTACACCCATCCTATCTCATATAGGAGGACTTTTCAATCTTGTGGCAACCAAAACTCCCACTCAACTTTTAGCACAACCCGAACACTGCCTTTATAGTCCCCTTTTACGGCATGACGTTTGACAGCATCAAAGTTATACCAATCATTAGGCTAAGTAGTGTTCCACTCATGTCTTAGGAATCCACTAATATAATTACGAAGTTATAGAAACTTCTAAGTAGGTTTGTTCGATCATGTATCAACTATACATGTCTATATGATTGACTAAACATCTCCATGTTCCCATAGCCCATGAAACGACGCTATCAATCAATCTTATATGCTAATCCTTTAATAAGTCATTTATGTCCAATTTAACGACTTAGATTAGGAACTATAATATTCTATGAATTCTGTTCACTTATGGTGTTTCATTCATCAAATCACATATTTGACAAAACCATTGAATTCAAGATATATTTTGGACATTTTATTTAATACCAAACCAAAATTAAATAAGATAAAATTTTATTTCTTATAAACATAAAATAGCAAAACCATGTCTCTACATTGTAATAAGTTTCTCTAAACCTAGTACAATCTAAAGCCACTCTAACATTTGCTTCAAGCCTATAGCCCTAGCGTGACACTCATGCTTGGGTTGAGGTAGTGGTTTAGTGAGCGGATCAGCCACATTCTCATCCGTGTGAACTTTGCAGATCCTGACATCCTTCTTGTCAACAATCTCCCTAATGAGGTGATACTTCCTCATTACATGTTTGGATTTGTTATGTGATCTCGGTTCTTTTGCTTGCGCAATAGCACCATTGTTATCACAGAACAACTCAATCCCTTCCAGAGCACTAGGTATGATATCCAGCTCTGTCAAGAACTTCTTTATCCAAACTGCTTCTTTAGCTGCTTCAACCGCTGCTAAATATTCTGATTCTGTCGTAGAGTCTGCTACAGTGCTTTGCTTTGAGCTCTTCCAGCTCATTGCTCCTCCATTTAGACAAAAGACGTACCCTGACTGAGAGCGGTAATCATCTCTGTCGGTTTGGAAGCTCGCATCAGTATAACCTTTTACAACCAACTCACTTTCACCTCCGTAGACTAAGAACATGCCTTTAGTTCTTCTCAAGTACTTGAGGATGCTCTTAGCTGCAATCCAGTGTGCTTCCCCTAGATTTGCTTGGAACCTGCTACACATGCTCAAGGCATATGCAACATCTGGTCGAGTACTTATCAAGGCATACATGATAAACCCTATAGCCAAAGCATAAGGAATGCTACTCATTCGCTTCAACTCATCAGGCTCAGTCGGGCACTGACTCTTGCTAAGCGATATGCCATGTGACATGGGAATGAATCCTCTCTTCGAGTTTTCCATGTTGAACCTTGCAAGAACTTTATCAATATAAGTTTCTTGACTTAGTCCAATCATCCTTCGAGACCTATCTCTATGGATTTTAATTCCCAGTATGTGCTCAGCTTCTCCAAGGTCCTTCATGGAGAAACAACTTTTCAACCATTCCTTGACTGACTCAAGCATTGGTATGTCATTTCCCATGAGTAGTATGTCATCTACATACAATACCAAGAAGACTAAGCTGCTCCCACTAAACTTCTTGTAAACACAAGACTCTTCTTCACTTTTGATGAAACCAATTTTCTTGATTGCCTCATCAAATCGAAGATTCCAGCTCCGAGATGCCTGCTTCAATCCATATATGGATCTTTGAAGCTTGCAAACCCTTTTAGGATTTTCTGGATCTTCAAAACCCTCAGGTTGTGTCATGTACACATCCTCATTCAATAACCCATTCAAGAATGCGGTTTTGACATCCATCTGCCAAATTTCATAATCATAAAATGCAACAATCGCTAAAAGTATCCGAATTGACTTAAGCATTGCTACTGGAGAAAAGGTCTCATCATAGTCTATACCATGAATTTGTCTGAATCCTTTTGCAGCCAGTCTTGCTTTATAAACATAGACATTCCCATCTTTGTTTGTTTTCAATTTGAACACCCACTTGCATCCAATAGGGTTAACCCCATCAGGCAAGTCGACCAGGATCCAAACTTTATTCTCAGACATGGAGTCTAACTTGGATTTCATGGCCTCAAGCCATTTCTCAGAGTCTGGGCTCGTCAAAGCTTGTTTGTAGGTAGTAGGTTATGAATTCTCCAAAATCATAATTTCAGAGTTTTCAGTTAACAGGAATCAACCAACCTCTTGTTTGGAATCCTTTCTCTACTAGACCTACGCGGGGCCTGAGCATCAAGAGAAATGTTCTCTTCAACTTCTTGAAGATCTTCGCTTGAATTAGATCCAAGTAGGACGGTAGGAGGTTCACGCGTTGAATACGTCATCTCCTGAACTAGACTTTCGTCTTGTCGGGCCGTCTCTGACATGGTGTGAGCCACATCCAGTTGTTGCTCATCTCGAATTTCTTCGAGAATTTTTTTACTCCCACTTGTCTTTCTAGAAACAAATTATCCTTTTCAAGAAAGACACAATCACGAGCAACAAACACTTTGTTCTCTTGACGGTTATAGAAGTAATAATCCCTTGTCTCTTTTGGGTATCCCACAAAGAGACATTTATCTGACTTGGGTGCAAGTTTGTCTAACAGTAAACGTTTTACATAGACCTCACATCCCCAGATCTTAAGAAAAGACAAGTTTGGAGTTTTTCCATTCCATAACTCATATGGAGTCTTTTCTACAGCCTTTGACGGGCTTCTGTTTAGTGTGTGTGTAGCTGTTTCGAGAGCATATCCCCAAAAAGAAATCGAAAGATCAGCAAGACTCATCATTGATCAAACCATATCTAATAAAGTCCGATTCCTCCTTTCCGATACACCATTTAACTGTGGTGTTCCTGGTGGAGTTAATTGTGAAAGAATTCCACAACCCTTCAAATGATCATCAAACTCTTGGCTCAAATACTCGCCACCACGATCGGATCGCAGTGCTTTAATTGTCTTACCAAGTTGATTTTGTACTTCATTCTGGAACTCTTTGAATTTATCAAAAGATTCCGACTTATGTTTCATTAAGTAGACATACCCATATCTACTCAAATCATCAGTGAAGGTAATGAAGTAATTAAACCCTCCCCTTGCCTTTGTGCTCATAGGACCACAAACATCTGTATGTATGAGGCCCAAGAGATCGCTGACCTTTTCACCCTTTCCAGTAAACGGTGACTTTGTCATTTTCCCCATCAAGCATGATTCACATACATCAAATGATTCAAAATCAAATGATGGAAGAATACCATCCTGTTGAAACTTTTGGATGCGCTTTTGGTTTATTATATGACCCATTCGACAATGCCAAATGTAGGTTAGGTTTGATTCATTTTATTTTTGTTTCTTGCTATCTATGTTATAAACTTGTAATGACCTATCAAGCACATATAAGCCATTTATCAATTTAGCACTAGCATAGAACACATTATTGTAAGAAATGGAACAACATTTGTTCTTAATTTCAAAACAAAACCCTTTAGAATCCAATACAGAAACAGAAATTATGTTCTTAGTTATAGAAGGAACAAAATAACAATTATTTAATTCTAGAACAAAGCCAGATGGCAAATGCAGACTATAACTTCCTATGGCAAGTGCAGCAACACGTGCTCCATTTCCAACGTGAAGCTCTACCTCGCCTTTTGCCAGCCTCCTACTTCTTTTTAGTCCCTGCACATCATTAACTATGTGAGAACCACAACCGGTATCCAATACCCATAAAGAAGTAGAAGTCAAATTGATTTCTATAACAAATATAACTGAAGTGGAAGCCCCACACTTCTTTTCCTCCAATTATAGAGGGCAGTTCCTCTTCCAGTGTCCTATCTTGTAACAATGGAAGCACTTGCTTTCCGCGGCCACCTTTGGCTTGGCGGTTGGCTTAGATTTTTTAGCAACAACGGTAACTTGCTTGCCTTTGTCCTTCTTTCCTGCCCATTTCTTCTTAAAACCCTTTCCCTTCTGAACCATTAGAACCTCTTTCTTTGGTTCTTTAGGGATATTCCTCTCAACATTGACCAACAACCCGTGCAACTCTTGCAAAGTCTTTTCAGACTCATTCATGTTGAAGGTCATCCTGAAGTGATTAAAGTTGTCAGGCAATGAGTGGAGAATAATGTCAGTAGCTAACTCAACCCTGTAAGGGAATCCAAGTCGTTCCATGTTTTCGAAAAGACCCATCATAGCGAAAACATGAGGGCCAACAGCTTGACCCGGCTTCATGTGACATTCTAGTATCTCCCTATTGGTCTTATACCGCTCAACTCGGGCCTGTGTTTGAAACATAGCCCACAGCTCTTGCATGATGGTATAAGCATCCTTGGTTTCGAACCTCCTTTGGAGGTCCGGCTCCATGGCTGCTATCATCAAGCAAGTGATCGGTACAGACCTATCATTGGCCTGCTTAGCACGACGTTTGTCGGCTTCAGACGTCTCATCAGTAATCACAGGAAGTGGGGTTTTTATGACATCCTCTCGACCCTCGGACCTCAATACGAGTCTTAGGGTTCTTTCCCAGTTGATGAAATTTTCACCATTCAGCCTGTCCTTTTCAAGGAAAGGACGAATGTTGAAAACAGAGTTGTTGTTGTTGTTAGACATAGCATCTACAGACAGAATAAAAGTAAAGTTCAATATTATGTTTATAAAACAACCTAAAACATGCAAAGGAATCTAGGTTGATCACCTATTCAATTTTAATGTCCCATTTGAATAAGTGAATACAATATCCTATCAACATGCAACACTAAGCAGACGGAGGCCTTATCTTAACGTTACATTCTCAACGTAAGTAAACTCTTTTACTAATTATAACATTTTATAATTCTTATTTAGATTGGTAAACATCGCATGCTTAACTATCTCTTGCTTCAAAACCCAAAACACTTTTGATGATTTTGTTAAGGATAACCAAACTAAGTAGTAAAATTCGCAATTTTACCTTATCTCCCAAAATTAATGATAATACCATGTGGAGGCATGACCTATTACTATTAATTAAGGGTTAATAAGCACTTTATGTTTGGAAGAGCTAACCTTAATATTTGCTGGACCTAAGTTTATTATGTTGTTATGAATTAGTGAACTCTAGCGCATTGATAACCAACATACAACAAACTTATAAACATTTTAAATAATAATAAAATGCAAAAAATAAATATGATCTAGTATGACCCCTAATCCTAAGAACTAAGCATCTCCTTGGACTCTTCATGGATCTCCATCCATTTAGCCATGGACCTTCTCTTGATGGGCTCGTCTTTGGATTACATAAGGACGTTGGGATGACATCTACAACAAATTGAACAACAGCGACTACTCCGATACCACGGACATGGATGGAGTGCAGATCGAAGTTGATACTACTAATGGCTCTTCTCCAACATTGTGTGCAATACTCAAGACTCCTTTTAGTCCATGATCTATCTAATGGGTTTTGTCATCTGTTAGAACTTGTGTTTTCGGTGTAATGGATCCATGCTAAACCTCTTGTTAATTTCATGTTTTAAAAATAAAAAGGTCGCCCTTACCTACGTACATGAATGTATCACATGTATGTGTGGGTCAGTGGCGGAGCCAGAATTTTCAATCAGGAGTAGCATAAAATAACTATCCAAATAACGGTTCATAATACTATAACATAATTCACGTTAAACAACACTTATAATCCTTTTATAAATATGACACTATATTATTATATGGCTCATAATACTATATATTCATAACCCTTTTAGAAAAAATTTGCCATAAAAACTTTACCGTACTACTCTATCGTATCCAACCCTTTTAAAGTCGACGAATTTTCTCTCCCTTATAATGTAAGTCTAAAGAACTACAAATAAGAAAACTAATGAAAAACTTAACGTTGATTTAACAAAGGGTATAGTATTGAACAAATAAAAAATCAAAGCAACAATTTGAAAAGAAAAAAAATTCAGAATATAGCATAGAAAATGAAAAAAATATATGGGTACTTTATCAAAAATTCCAAAAAGATTCTCTTTAAAATATATGATTTTTGAAAGGTTGAAACTTTTTATTAAAATTAAGGGAGTGTGATGTGTTTATAATATAATAAAAAGCAACTATAATTAGAATAAAATTTGTTGTAATATGAAGTATTGTTTAAATTTACAAGCTAAGTTTAATTGTGGAAGATGGAAAACATTAGAGTATAGGGGAAAAAAGAAAAAGGAATAAAGAGAAAAGAAAACAAGCAAAAGTACATAACTTGGAATCGAACCTGAGACTTCAAAACACATGTCTTTAGAAAAATCGTCCTACCACTACAGCAAGCGGATTGCATCAGTATAATATTGCAGGATTCTGCTTATATCCTTTTTTTTTTCTTTTTTTTTTCTCCCAGCCAATTTTTTTTCAGTTTTTTTTAGGGGTAGCATATGCTACCCCCTTGTTACTTACTAGATCCGCCCCTGTATAGGGTCACAATGATGGATTATGATTTGACATCGAGAAAATTAATAAAACCTTGAATTACAACCTAGAGAACATACCGACGACACTACGTACTACATTATCATGAACATGATTAGCTACTAAAACATTAGGGGAAGGGGCATAATATTTCTTTCGGTAAGGATAGAAAACATCCTCAGTAAAACAAGATGGACTTCTCTTGGAGCCAACACGCACCCTGCAAAACCAATGGTTAGAAAAAGAGGGACGTCTACGCTTTACCACATCATGTTGTCCTTTGAATATGGAGGGGGACCGAGAAGAGGCTGTCGTCTTTTTGGCAGAATAATTGGTGACCCGTAAATTAGACTTTGCTGACGAGCAGAAGGAGGCACTTGGAGCTACAAACGGAGAGGTACAAGACGACTTGTCGGAATCCATACTTATAGCCCGATCTTCCGGGGCCAAACTTGGAGCTTGTTCACACTTATCATGCCCTTCAACAGGGGAGTGTCTCGTCTCCATTGGAGTATGGTAATCTGTAGCCATACAACAATCCATCTCCTGTGATGGATTGATAATTCGGATGCTAATCATATGCTTTTGGGAAGAGCCATAGTAATTCAAAGTTCTCCCCGCTGAAATCACCCCGTACATTGAGGGGGTGAGATGCAAATAGGTATCCTGCGATTACCGATTTAAAAACCGAAAATTGGACCCTGCAAATTTTGATTTTTTTTCCTTAATTGAACTCCAGGACTGAAGTAGTATCTTTAATACTGTGCTCTGTTGCTACAACACTCATCGCCACCTTCATAGATAAGGTGTGATTCTTCTCTACGTTAACATGGGCCATATTTGTACCTTGGTAGGAGTTCCTTTCTCCTACTTTCCTCCTTTTCTCCTTCTCTCCGATCTGTTTATAATGCTTGAACGCTTCATCCTCATCCTCATCCTCATGGCCTACTTCACTAGCAGTATCAACAAAACTTGAAGACAGACCTAACAATGACATCACTTCGTTGAGTTTTTGTTGAAATTCTCCATTGTTTGGGTGAATTTTAAGAGCTTGGGTAAGATCAATAAAAGCTAAATCTGGTTTGTTGATTTCCAAAGCTGCAACTGCTCTCCTAAAATAAGCTTTGGCATTGGTGGTATCATAACTGAAAACCAGAGAACACAACTCACCTACTTTCTGAAAATCCCTTTCCTTGATAAAACATGCAGCTAATTTCAAGTTAATAGAAATAGCTAAGCTTAGAAAAACAGACTTCTCCTCCTCATCTCTAATTGCAGCAAAAAACAAGATCTTGATGGCTTGGAAATATCCTGAAATGGCCGACTGAAAATCACCTTTTCTGTAGAATTTATTGCCCTCATCTTTCAAACTTCGAACATATTCAAAAATACCAAAAGGATTATCCAGGTGACAAATCCTTTGTACCAAACTATTAGAAGAAAAATCACTCAGTTTAAAGTGATATAAGCACAAATCCCCTTTCAACTCTTCATAATTGTTCATGATTCCTAAAAAACCACACAAGACTAAAGTACTAAACCCAACAAAAACCTTAAAAACTACGACTTGAAACACAAACTCAAACCTACAAACAAGAACTAGAAAGAAACATAACAATATAACATAGAGCAGTATGCAAATGAAGGCAGAGCATACAACTCACAAACGTTTGATGAAATTGAGGTCAATTGAAGTCAATATCGAACCCCAAGAAATTGAGAGATTTGAAGCTGCGCCGACCATTACTTCGGGAACGACTCCCCGACGTGGCCACCGGCGGATTGACGAGAAGCCATGGTAGGAGCGAGGGAAAGCGAAGCCTGCTTACTGCTAACGTCGAGGTGATGTGAGAGAGAGGGAGGGCTCGCCGGCGACCGGGAGTATCAGAGCAAAGCCCTGGCCACCGGCGAGCGTCCCTCAAGGCTGGGGATGAAGCGGCGCAAGGGGGGAGGGTTCGCTAGGTTTTTTTCCTGGAACGGTTTTTTTAGAGTGTCTACCTTCCTCTATCTTAATTCTTGTCCTCAATGATGGATGGATTATGATTTGAATGTCTGTATTTAATAAATTTGCTAACTCCTTCAAGTTGTGATCTTTGCTGTTATTCTCTACCTGAATCCTGTAGCCTTTGACATTAGGTTGGTAATTCGATATGATGATTTGGACATTTAATGGTATATAACCCCAAATTTATCTGAGATAGATGATGAAAACCCATCATTATGTTCTCAAATGGCTAAATTGGTATTAAGAACTAAAATAATAAGGAATAATCGACAGGAATGACCCAACTATCGACCATTGTCCCAAAATAATCGCAACTTTCATTAATCCTAGAATAATCGCAACTATTGCCCGCCCTTCCCAAAACAATCCTACTCTTTTTTTAACCTACTAGGCTGGTAAAAAAGGACACGTATCACAATATAATTTGGCGAAACTGTTTTTCTTTAATTAGAAAATTCTGAAAAAGCGTGACAAAAAATAATGTATTGGTACTATTGTACACCTGTTGTTGATAAGAATATAAAAATGCAACTTCAATTGACTCGCTTCATGTTGCATTTTTTCCCTGGAAATAAGTTGCGGACAACGTAATAGGCTACGAGGTGTGACCGTATGAATGAGATTGATTTATTACCTCAAGCTTTTGTGCTTCTTCCAGACTCTGGAATTCACCCTCGTAGCCAAGCTTGTTCTTGTGCCTGCGTGTTAGGGAAACGAGTAATGATATTATTGTAACTCTTGTGTCGTGTATCCTCTTTACAGTTTAAATTCAAGGCTAGCTAGTAGCTACCAATACCATTATATATACCAATAGCATACCTGTCAACAAGGTCTGGAAACTTGATCCCCTCTTGCTTAAGCAACAATGAATAAGCCTTGGAAATTGCACGAGCTGAGCCACTTCGACACTTGTTGGTGTACTGTACTCCCACATACAATCCTTGTAAAACGAGACATCCTTAGCCAAACGCTTCATATTGACCACATTATAAGGATCAAGCTTATCAAGGTCCACGACGAGACTGTTAAAGTGAGTCGTTATCTTTTCAACACAGCTCACTCGCAAAGCACAGTTCCGAATGCATTGCATGCTCATGTTGATAGCAAATTTTATGTACTCATGGATTTCTTTGGCGATGTCGCTCTTATCATTGTTCCTCGCTTTCACACATTTGTTACGGAAGTCATTGCTGCTATCCATTAGGCTAATCACGTTGTCGTGAGCATCATTGCATTGCTTGAGGTATGTGGCGCGCTCAGGCTCTGACTTGATGTTCATCATGAGTTGCTCTTCCTGGTGCAGCAATAGTTTAGCAATCTTCCGCAGTTGGACATTCTCCAACATAACAACATCATCAGCTCCCTTGCAGGCCATCTTGGTTCCTACTTCCTTGCTGCGTGAAAGATGGTAAAATATATATGAACACACTTGTTTCTCCCGGGGAAACTAATAAACAGACATCAATAATATTTATATTATTTCCTTCATTTCCAATCAGTCTTTTAATTATCATAATGCAAGAGATCAAGAGATCAAGATATTAATGGTCAACTTTCACTATCTTTGATTTAGTGATTGTTCACTTTGCTTCATTGACTTCGATCAAAAGTAGTTTATACATAAGGAATAATATAGTTATTCAAATCCATATATATTTGAAGAATTTGCCCAAAAAAACCTTTTAAAAGTTCAATTTTGCAAGAAAAAACCTTTTAAAGCATTTTTTGCAAAAAAAAAAAATCACAAACTTAATTTGTTTTGCAACATGAAACCTATTTGAAGAGAGATGGTAAATATTTTTTTGCAACACCACCCCTATACATGTCAAAAACCACACCGAAAAATGGGAATAGGGTTCATTTTTAAAAAAAAATTAAGTTTGTGGTTTTTTTTTGGCAAGAATGCTTTAAATGGTTTTTTTTCGCAGAATTGAACTTTTAAAATAATTTTTTTGCAAAATTTCCTATATATTTCTATGATATGAACAATTTGTACTTATTACTTGAAAAGATAATTAAATACATCAATGATCAAAGCTTTGTATTAACAAGCGTGAAAATTAAATTATTGCAATTACATTTGCAAAAGTGAAAGGGAAATATGTATATGCAAATGGAGGGACTATAAGACAATCAATTTAGAGCGTAAGTCAAATCGTGAATGCAGGGCATAGGCATACTGCTAGCAACGCCCAAATGAAAAACAGGAGAACTAAAATGGGAATTTGGGGAAAGATTAAGAAAAAATCAACGGACAAATCGATTATTTTGAGAAGCTTAGGGAAGGGAGGAGAAAAGGAGGAACAAGAAACTCACAAATGAGAATCTACAGCAAAGACGTATTGGCCGCTTTTAGTTCTGGAGAATTTGAAGCCGCCCTAGCTCTATGGAAGCAAGACGTTATATATATATATATATATACGGGCCGGATCCGCTGAAAACACGTAGTAGGCTGAAAACTGAAAACAAGCCATCTCAGCCGTTGAAACCTTTAATCTAATCTCAGCCGTGAGATTTTCCACACATTAGTAATTACGTTTCTCGGTAAACCTGCATGCTACAGTATACGTTTCTCTCTCTCTAGAACACAAAATTCCTTTGCAAACCCATGAATCTCGAGATACTGTCATTCCAAACCATGAATTGCGATCTGTAAATCAAGCTTCAAAGGATTTCAAATTATTTATAAGCTTCAAATTTTGATTTCATAATCCCTAATTTTCGAGATACTTCAAGTTTTCTCGACATGCGGCTTGTGATTTAGTTCGAGACCTTCAAGTTTTGCTTCCATGGATTCAGATTAAGTCGAATGTGAAGGTAATAATCATATATCCCATGCTTCTCATGATTAAATTTCTATATAGAGAATCAAAACAAATAAAGCTTTAGTCTTTCTTACATGTATCACCAAAGAAGAAGAAAAATTTGAAATTTGGGGTGAACTAAGTAGTATAGGAAATAATACATGTTCATTGTTTCTGGTTATGAAATATCAGTATGCAAGTAACTTTCACTTGATATTTTTTCACTTTTTCAGTTATGTAATTTGGGGAACTTATATTTTTAGATAACTTTGAGCTTAATATGGGTAACTAAAAAGAATAAATGGGTAACTTTATGCATTGCTGAATTGCAGTTAATCAAACTTAATAATGTACGCTAACAGGACAAGATGCAATCAAATTAAAAAGAAAAAAACTAAAAAACGCACTAGATTCAATTAAGAATAAATGGGTAACTTTCACGGGGATTTGTTGAAAGTGAATTAGATATGTTGTTTGGGAACATGCATGGTTGCAAAGTATGTCGATGGTAGTATTGTACTACTTGTGTTCTGCCGCTTGATTGACATCATGAATTCTTTAGCTCTGAATTTTGCAAGGGTCAGAGGTAGGAATGAGTGGAGAAAGATATGCTTCTTGTAGGGAATATTGTAATGTCAAGGTAACTTGTAGTTGTAGGAATCCCAATATCTCACTATTTGGATTCCCTTTATACTTAATTAGTGGGTTCATTACAATCAAAAAAATTTATTAGTGGGTTCATTAATATATCTTCAATTATCAGTTTATGGCTGAAGACTTGACTGACTCAACCTAATTAATTTTTTTTAGGTAACTTTGAGCTTAATATGGGTAACTAACAAGAATAAATGGGTAACTTTCAACTTTATTTTTCAGTTTGCTAAATTATTATTGATTCATATTCTTGTTGTTCCAGTAATTCTACAATAAAATGGAAGATGAACAATTTGCTCCAACTCCTTGCGTTGATGCAACTCCAACTCCTTGTGCTGATACAACTCCAACTAATGCTACTCAAACTTCTAATGCTCAGACAACAATTTCCACATTCACTCCTCGTCCATGCTAAGAGGTTCCAAAGAATGGATCCCTTGCTGCCCTCCTGAGTTAAAACCTACTGTTGGTATGCCTTTTGATTCTCTAGTTGATGGTATTGAGTTTTATAAAGCTTATGCTCGGTTTTGTGGTTTTGTGGAAAGATTGGCTACTGAGAAAAAAGATAAGGATGGTCATGTTTACTTGAAGTACATTTATTGTAATAAACAAGGATTTAAAGAAGATGGTGAGAGTAAAGCAAAGAGTAAAGCTATAACAACCTCTAGTTCTCGTAAAAGAAGTGTAAATTGTGGTGGTTGTCAAGCAAGGATAGGTTTGAGAAAACGTAGTGATGGAAAATTCATGGTATATCTTTTTCATGAATCGCATAACCATGTATTTGCCACTCCCAAAAGCATGTATTTTCTTAAAAATTCTCGAAACCTAACTCTTACTCACAAGAAGTTCATATTTGATAATTCAAGATTGAATGTCGGACCAAACAAATCTTTTAGATTGATAAAAGAGCATGTAGGAGGATATGAGAATGTAGGGGAGTCATTGGTTGATTTTAAGAACTTCAGTCGAGATGTTAAAGCTTACATACAAGATGTTGATGCTGATATGTTTATAAATAATTTCAAAGAAAAGGCAACCAATAGTGGTGGAGGGTTTTTCTTTGACTATTGTGTGGATGAAAATCAACATTTGACTAGAGTGTTTTGGGTGGATGCCATTAGTAGGAAAAACTATTCTCTTTTTGGTGATATGGTATCATTTGATTCAACTTTTGATACCAATAAATATTGTATGGTTCTTGCCCCATTTACGGGAGTTGATCATCATGGGAAATGTGTTACTTTTGGTATGGGCCTACTTGCAAAGGAAGATATAGAATCTTTCGTTTGGTTGTTTGAATGTTTCTTAAAAGCTATGGGTAATTGTCAACCTACTTGTCTCATTGATCAAGATGCAGCAATGAAACAAGTAATTGAAAAAGTTTTCTCTAAGACAATTCATAGACTTTGCATGTGGCATATCATGAAAAAAGTGCCGGTAAAAGTAGGTCCAGATATGTGTAGAACAACGAAGTTTCTTGAGAAATTGAATGCTGTTGTTTGGGATAGAGACCTTGAGCCGAATGAATTTGACAAAGGGTGGCATTCTGTGATGCGTGAATTTGGCTTAGAAGATGATGGGTGGTTTACTGATATGTTTAACATAAGACATATGTGGATCCCTTCTTACTTTCGAGATCTTTTCATGGGTGGTATTTTGAGGTCCACACAAATTTCAGAGTCTGAGAACAACTTTTTCACTTTGTTTACAAATGCAAATCTTCTTCTAGTTGAGTTGTGGTTTCGAATAGAATCTGCCATGGATGCTCAAAGACATGCCCAAAATAAACTCAACTCAGATTCTAAGAATTCAATGCCTCGTCTCATTACTCCTCTTCCTTTAGAGAAGCATGCATCTCTTGTTTACACACACAATATGTTCTATAAATTTCAGAGGGAGATGGAGGAAGGTGTTGAGGAGTTTGAAGTTGCAGATAATACAAGGAAGAAAATATATCATGTAACTTATATTCCTGATTCTCATGATTGTTTTTGCTCTTGTAAAATGTTTGAATCCATGGGAATATTATGTCGGCACGTGCTTTTTGTCATAAAAGGGAAGTTTTTGACTGAAATTCCAAAGCAACATATATTGCATCGATGGACTAAAGATGCTTCAAAAAAACCCATCTTTGACTTTTGTGAGGACTTTGATGGTATAGAAAATAATAAGAAGAAAAAAGTTGTTGGGGATCTTTGGTCGAAATTCTTCTCATGTGTAAGCCTTGTCGAAAATAATACAGACCATCTTGAGTTATTATTGGAAAGGTTATACGCTTTTGAGGAGGAGATCAAATCGGAAAAGAAAATGATGAGCAACAATCTAAAGATAAGCATATTGAGTTGTTTGTTGGTTCTAATATAGTATCAGGTGGTATACTTCCTCCAAACAAGTCTTCAAACAAAGGAAGTGGCACGGGAAAGAGAAAGAAAAGTGATCAAGAGATAGCCATTGAAGCAAGCAATAAAAAGGAGAGACTTTGTAGATCATGTGGTCAACTTTCAACTCATGATAGTCGCAATTGCCCTGAGAAAAAGAAAAACCTAGAATGAGGTAAGTTTAGAATAAATTATTATCACTTTTTTATTATATCGTTATGTTTCATACTCTTTTTCAATTCAATTCCTTTAATTTTCTCCCTTTTTGCTTTGGTTTGAGCTGGTTCTTTAATTTTTTAATTTATTTAGCCATGGGATTTGGGAACAGTAAATGTTGTATAATTTTAATCTTGAACTATTGACATCCATCTTATAAGTGGGGTTTGAGTATTACATTTATGATGACTCATGTACTTCCTAGGCCTTCGCTAATTTATGTCATATAACAACAACTGCGGTATCTTCCAAAGTGGCTTCAAAGATGATAGGGGGCTGACTTTGATGTCATTTTTACTAAACCAAGGTTTGGGAAAGCCACTCTAGTTTTCATTATGTGCAACACTTACCTGAAAATCGAATGAGCTTTAACTGATTTTTTTTGAATTTCTTGGCTTTCAGTGGGTCGGAATGCTCAACAATTTGTATCTTCTGTTCTCTAGGCTGGTGTGACTGCTGGAGTTATGGCGTTGATGCTTGTTAATACTTGACATTTTTGACATGTTGGCCTTCTAGGCATTTCTGATTTGGGATCTAATGTTTGCAAGATTTTTGATTTATGAACAAGAAGTTTATAGTGTTTGGTTTTTTGATCTCTGTTTAAGCTCTATATAGTCAGAGTTTGGATTTTGAGCGAACTGGAAGTTATAGAAGTATAATATTAGCCAAAACCAAAACTATAATGTTGAAAAAAAGTAATGAGTAGTATAATACAATCTTGAATCTTTTATTTCAGTGGTGGATCAAGCACAATATTACTCAATCAATCTTTTATTTCGTGAAGAATGAGTCACGAGGTGCGAGCTCCCCTTATAAGATGGTATTTTGAGCAAACAAGTCACTTGGAAAGTGAAACCAATCGTTTCTCCCCTTAATGATTAGATTGATAAGGGTAACTAATAAGATAATTTGAGCAACTAACGATTTTATATACTTAACTAGTGATTAAAATACACAAAGTAAAGAATTAAGGAAATATGGGAAACTTATTAGCTCATAAAAGGTAACAAATATATATTTGAACTTTGAAAACACAATAACACAAGTTACCTTGACGTGATTAGACAAAGGATAACTTATACATTAATAAGGGTAACTAATAAGATAATTTGAGCAACAAACAATTATATATATACATAACAAGTAATTAAAATACAAGAAGTAAACTATTAAGGAAATATGAGTAACTTATAAGCTCATAAAGGTAACAAATATATATTTGAACTTTATAATAACACCTGTTACCTTGACGTGATTAGACAAGGGATAACTTATACATTAATAAGGGTAACTAATAAGATAATTTGAGCAACAAACAATTATATATATACATAACAAGTAATTAAAATACAAGAAGTAAACTATTAAGGAAATATGAGTAACTTATAAGCTCATAAAGGTAACAAATGACCATAAAAATATATTAGAACTTTGAAAACAATTACGCACATTATCTAATGATATTTTAAACTTATCTAAATACTTCGGTAAAAAGTGAACACAACTACATTTATGAACTTTTGCAAATAATAACACACATTGTTTATAATAATGTCTATATCTCTCAAGAGAGTTCTTTGCCATTTTCCTCCCATCATATACTCATATCATATGAAGTTGAAGGCGTACGTAGCTAATTTACAATAGGGAGGAAGAGAACACAACATAGTTTAACTTTTAGGATTCTAAAATTATTGATCAATTAATCAGAGAAACTACAATACAACTTTTATAACAACAATTATTGATTTATCAAATATGATTCAACTATTCACGAGTTGCCACTAATATATGCATTCTCTCCACCATTTCACGCCAAGAAAAAAGTAAATCTCCAAGCAAAATGAATTGTTTTCTTTAAACCATAAAGTTTTATAAAATCTAACCTCCTCCATCTCACGCAAGATAACATCACGCTCACGAGTAATCCCTAGTAGATCTTCTATGAGTACCAACACTTAAAGACGCATAACAACAACTTCTTAGATAATATAAAAAAAAACTAATTAGAAAGAGTGATACAAGATCGTCTATAGTCCAAAACTTCAAGCAGACGAAGCCATCGTCTTTGCTCTTTCCTTTTCTAGAGTGAAATCCTATAAGATTGTCTATAGTCCAAAAGTTCAAGTTCTAAAGTTTACTTTTCAACAAAATATGCACAAAAAACTACACGTGGAATTAATCATCAACATCATTACAAAAAGGTTTACTAATAATCATAAGCAATCTAACTCAATCTCTTTTTCTTGATGATCCTCTTTACTTTTGTCCCACTTCCCTTCTCCAAACCAACCATCTTTTGTGCTTTTGCCTTCTCTTGATTTATCCTCTCCTTCTCAGCAGCGACAATAGCCTTCTTTCTAGCTCTTACCTCAACAGCCAACACATCTCTTTTTTTGTTAAAATCATCCAACTTAGACAAGGTATCATTCCTTGATTCATTCATATCTGATAACACAAGAGTGGCACAAATCTGCGCTCGAAGAAATTGCCTCCCCAAAGCCTTACAACAAGATAAAGAAAAGAAGATCAATCACATAAGAACCAATAAAAAAAATTACCACACCAAATAAGTATAATTCGGAATACTTTTAAAGAAGCACAAACATTTCTACCATGTTATATACAAAGTAGTACGAATGATATAGTAGAATAAAGGAAATACCTTCATCAAATGCGCATTATCAAACTTAGTCCCCTCGTAGAAATGCATGTGATAAATCAGAAAAACACCACATTCATCATTATTCTTACTTGATTTCCAATCGAAATCTTGAACTTCAAATTTATAGTGTGGAACTAACTCTGCATTTGGATGATTTCTTTTTGCAAGAAAATCACCCATTTGATCACACTACATAAAGAAAGGACCATATTAAAAATAGATGTCCAACAAATAATATATTATGAGAAAAAAATTAACTTCTAGATTGTGTAGGGGTTACTGACTTGCTGTGCAGGGTGTTGCTGGGCAGGGGGGTGATGGAGGTGCGGGGGGAAGGTGTGGTGGGGGGTGGGCGGGGGGCCGCCCGGTGGGGTTCTTGGGGCGGGCGAAGGGGGGAAGGTACTAGATATTGGCTCACTTAACCATACACTAAGCTGAGACTTCACGGAAACAAGAAATCAAAATGCAAATGCAAAATGGTGAGAACTGAGAAGACACTAGGGGAAAAAAAAGGAAGGGCTGCGTTTTTTTAAAAACGCATCCCTTCTTGTATGAAGGGCTGTGGTTTTAAAGAAAAACACAGCCCTTTTAGTGAAGGGATGCGGTTAACAAGAAATCGCAGCCCTTCATACTGTATGAAGGGCTGCGGTTTTGAGGCTAACTGCAGCCCTATTAGTGAAGGGCTGCGTTTTTAAAAAAAAAATTGAAACGAATTCGCGGGCTTAAAATGTTAAGCGGGCTAGGGTTCTCACAATTTCCTCTCCCTCATTCTCTCTCCTCTCTCACGTCCTCTCTCACCCTCCTCCCTTCTCCTCCTTCTCTCTCACGTCCACAACAATAATCTCCTCCTTCCCTCCTTCTCTTTCACCCTCCGGCGGCAGCAACACCACGCAGCAACACCACCACAAGATCGTTCGTCCTCCTCGTTCGTCCTCTTGGTTCGTCGTTCGTTCGTCCTCCTCGTTCGTTCAACAATAACTTGGTTCGTTCGTTCGTTCAACGAGGGTTCCCAACCAGGCGACAGACGAAATCTTCGCCGCCTTGCCGTGCCTTGCCGCGCCGTGCTGTTCTTCCTCGTCGTCGAACTCCGATAGCAATTCAACAAGTGATAAATTTTTCGTTTTTCAAATCTATAATTTCTTGATTTTTGTTTTGATTAATGTTTATGTAATTTCAGATCTATAATTTCTTGATCTTTGTTTTGATTAATGTTTTTGTAATTTCAGATCTATAATTTTTTCTCTTTTGTATTTTCGTTTGCTTTTTTTTCATTTTTGTTCGTTTTTTTTCATTTTCTTTCCGTTTTTTTTTCATTTCGTTCTTTTTTTTCATTTTCGTTCTTTTTTTTCGTTCTTTTTTTTCATTTTCAGATCTATAAATTTCTACTGTTCATGTTGATTTTCCCTGTTGTAAATTTCTTGATATATTTAGGAGTAAAAAAATGAAAAAAAATTTTTATTTTTATTTTTTTGGGTCAAAAGGGCTGCGGTTTTGGTCAAAACCGCAGCCCTTTGTACAAAGAAGGGCTGCGTTTTAGGCCCAAAACCGCAGCCCTTCGTTGTGAAGGGCTGCGGTTAAAAAACGCAGCCCTTCACTTTTAGTGAAGGGCTGCTACGGAAAGGGCTGCAGGCCAAAAACGCAGCCCTTAGGGCTGTTTTGACCGCAACCCTTCCGTTTTTTTCCACTAGTGAGAGTTCCTCCTTCCAAGATCAAAAATAAATTAGAGCATGCACCTAAAAGAAAAAGAAAACCCCATCTACTCTCCCAACCTATAAGACCAATATCAACAAGAAAACAGAAGCACATTAATTCTACTCAAAAGCACTAAACCTCTACAAACTTGAATAACTACAAAAAAAGAACTAAATCTAGCACTACAATCTTTTCCACGCAAGCCAACCAAAACATCATCTCTTTTGTACTAATCATCTCCCTGAAAACAAACTATACAATAACTTCGTTCATAAGATAGCATATCACTGAATCACCAACCTAGAGTAAAATACCAAAGGTACTATATTATCAGTGAAATCCACAATCAAAAATGAAATTCACACCATCTTTGATAAAGCGTCATGACTAATGATTATGGAACAAGAAGAAACAGGTCTCACTATTTTGCTAATATCAACATAAAACAAAAACCAAACTAAAATCAACAAGTTTGAACATGATTAGATAAAGGATAACTTATAGTATGATAAGGGTAACTAATTAGATAATATGAGGAACTAACAATCAAGTAATTAAGATACAAAAGTAAACTATAGTGGTCCGCATAAATTAGAGGCCTTTGTACTTTTTTTTAGTTTTAAAAGACGAGTAAGATATCCTACCAAAGCCCAAATGACCAACTTGATATAATGGAAATAATGAAGAGGATGTCGTAAGAATAAAATTAAAAAATTTCCACATGAAATGAAAGATCTCGAAAAATTGCAATTTGTTCTTCACTCCAAATTCTATTATCAAGGTAGCGGACTTTTTGCTCCGAATGATTGATAACAAATAAAATATAGTGGTCCGCAACAAGAACGGGAACATATATCTGCGAAACGAGTAACATATATTACTAACACTAACCATATATTTTTAAAAAAATAAATGGGTGAACACAACCAAAAAAAACATTACCAAACTTGCAACAAGAATATCACAGCCACTATTGAATGAAGTAACCCATTCCTCCCAATAATTTTGCAAATCATTGGTATATGAGCTGTTATCCGAATCTCGATGATCAAATAATTGTAACAAACAAAGCTACAAAGCATAAAAGAATAGTTAAACTTAGTTAGAAAAATATTTCTACAATAACAAATTTGAAGTTATGCGATATAAATACACTTACACTATGCCTAACACCAAAGAAGAATTTTCGAACACCTCCACCTTCCAACCTATTTAACTCGTTTAGAAACAATGAGTAACACTCAACAATGCTTGAATATATTTGCTTGCGACAATCCAAAGATAGCATATCTTCTCTTGGAATGATGTGAACCATACCAAAAGTCACAAGACTCTCCCTACATAATTTTATTATACAAAAGATATCAAAAAAACTAATTATTATTGTAATCAAACTAATACAATTAAAGGTAAAACATGCATATTAAAACACGTACTTCCTTAATACATAAAAAAAATAGGAGAATTAACACATACCCATAATCCATGGAAGAATCATCAACCATGGAGTAATCAACAACTTCCAAGGCCAACCGAGACATGCTTGTCATCAAACGAGCATTAGACTTCATGAAGCAACTAACATAAGTGATACTACCACCTAATTCACCACAATCCAAAGAGCAAAAGACTTTGCAACTCCTAGTGGCATACAAACCTTGCTCATTATCATGCCCAACATCGTCAGTAACTCTTTCAACACCTCCACTTGGTGCACCAAAAGCACGAAAAAGTTCAGTGACCGACCTCATCTTTGTAAACTTTTCAACAATACCATCAATCATGTCTAACACCTCTGGATCTGAAAAAAACTCTTGTGTTTGAGATATCTTCAGGGAATCAGAAGACAAAGAAGCATCACCAAAACAGAAGTCTGTTGCAAGCTCCTGGAAAGTCTGAAATCGCTTCGTGTACACATGTGAAATGATCTCCATATCCCTCTTCAAAAACAAATAAGCCTCATGGATGGCCTACAAGATTTAGTAAAACAAAATCACAGAAAATAAGTAAGAATCACAAAAGGATACAACATTTTTTTTTTTTAAAAAGAGCAACTAATGATTTCATAAACTTAATAAGTGATTAATATGAAAAAAAGGGGGAGGGGGGGCCGCAGGGCGGGGCCGCCGGAGAGTTCTTGGGCGGGGAAGGAAGGGGCTGCTGGGCGGGAGCCGCCAGGGGAGTTCTTGGGGCGGGGAAGGGGGCTGGCGGGCGGGGAAGGGGAAGGGGGGCTCGGGCGGGGGGAGCTGGCCGGGGAGTTCTTTCGGGCGGGGAAGGGGTTGGTGGGCGGGGGGCCGGGGGAGTTTTGGGCGGGGAAAGGGGGGCTGTGGGCGGGGAGCCGCCAGGGGAGTTCTTGGGCGGGGGAAGGGGGCTGGCTGGGCGGGGAGCCGCCGGGGAGTTCTTTGGGCGGGGAAGGGGGCTGGTGGGCGGGGCGGGCAGGGAGTGGGCTGGGCGGGGGGGACTGTGTGCATGGGGGATGGTGGGCGGTTCTTTGGGCGGGGGGAGGGGGACTCTCGCAAACAATAATTTGTTATCTAATATAATGTTCTAAATAGTATTAATTAACCAAATACATCAACAAAATAGAGAAGGAAAAAAAGATAAAAACTTACATTTCTTGCACTAGATACAATCTCTGCATCAGTCATTGCCCCTTCGGAAGTTGAACCTCAATAAACCTTCCTCCAGTACTAGAAGTAGCTTTGACATGGTGATGAACCCTTTTATCTCCTTTAACTTTAGCCTCCTCAAGAAGAATAGGTTGTGGTAGAACCCCATGAACATGCTCATAACGCTCACTCACCGGATATGTTGATTCATCCAAGAGCCCTTGTCCAAAATCATTAGCCATTTTCTCCAATTTCACTCTTTTCCTAACCCTCTCATCCGTCCAATGTTGTATTAGAGGAATGGTTGGATTCTCCTTCTTCCCTTGGAATTTTAACCTATGAAAATATATAATCTCTAACAACAACATGCAACCACACAAACTTTCTTGCTTCTCATGATCCTTAAAATGAGATACATGTTTACCAAGTTGACCCAAAACATATGAGCACCAATCATAATTGCTAATTTCACTAACAACATGCAAGGCTTTTGCTAATTTCAAATCAACCGTCCTATTGGCGGTGGGAGTAAGAAAGCTACAAAGGGCATGCATCACAAAGAGTTTTTTAAATTCATCACCGCCATCTATTAACTCTCGGATCCTAGCCTCTATCTTTCCAAGAGGAATACCATCATAACCACGAACATTAAACTGCTGCTTCCATGCATCTTTCAATTGAGCATCAATGTTTTCACCCACACGAACAACAACTATCTCAGGCACATCATTTCCCACATTCATTGGCAAGCAAAACACATCATACACATCATATCGAGTAACTACAAACTCCTTATTAGCACCAATGTTAAACATTAAACTACCACCATTAAACCTTTCAACTAACCATGGCATCATTATCCTACATGTCTCAGTTAACTTCAAACCTAAAATCCCACCAAACCCAACCTCTTTCACAAAGATCAATCGCTTTGGAGTAAGGTCCTTTATGAGTAACTCCAACGAATGAGGTCTGCAACGTACTTTCATGATCCTTGCAGCACTAAAAGCAAAATAAAAATCAATGTACAAAAACATGTGAGGAAGTTCACAAAGAATGGCCAACCTAACTATTAAAGAAATAGGGGCAACTTATAAGCTCATAAAGGTAACAAATAAACACAAATATATCTTTGAACTTTGAAAACAATAACACACGTTACCTTGACGTGATTAGACAAAGGATAACTTATAGATTGATAAGGGCAACTAATAAGATAATATGAGGAACTAACGATTTTATATATACGTAACAAGTAATTTAGATACAAAAGTAAACTATCAAAGAAATAGGGGCAACTTATAAGCTCATAAAGGTAATAAATAACCATAAAGATATATATTAGAACTTTCAAGACAATCACACATTACATTGAAATGATTAGATAATGTACTAACACACACGTAACATACACAGGTTCATTCTCGTTGCTAACGGGAGCATCCATCTTTTTAATAACCGCTTTGTTCTTCTTCAATTGACCCCCAGAATTAATCATATCATGTTGTTCCGGCTCAATGTCATTGTTGGGCTCATAATTCTTGTCACTAGCTTCCTCATCATCATCAAGTTCATCATCTATCAAAATCAAATTATCCGGAGTTAGAATTCTTTCTCTTTCTTAGAACTAGAATATAGTTGAAAATAGTTGTGAGACTTGTGAGGGCCATAATTTTGGGATGGACAATTGATTTGATACACCATGGCAAAATTTGTGACAATGTTGCAGCCCCTAATCTAGGTATCAGCCATCAACAGAAAAAAACGAAAATCATATTGCAAGTAAACGTAAATCCTTCGACTAACTCTCGTAGTCTGATAAACCTTGAACTAAAATGATTTCAAGATCGATGCCAAGAAGCCTAACAATTTCAAAAAATTCACAAACACATGCAAACAATTCCTAATCTAAACCCTAACATTTTAAAAATCGCCAAAAAAAAAAAATTGAAGAACGAAAAATACAGCAACTAACCGTCAAATTCAGAAGCATGTAAAAGTGTACTTCAACATCATTCTCTCCAGCAAATTTTCGAACTGATTTTCTCTTCATTATGCTACAAAAAAACGTAACCTAAGTTAAGCCTAACATAATCCAAATTTCAACAAATTCGGGAAAAATCTAATACCATCAAGAAGAATCGCACAAAAATTTGTAGATGAACATGAAAGAAAATCGCAATTGATTTTAAAACCCTAGAAAAATTGGGGAAAAAACTCAACTAGAGCAAAATTGAGTTGAAATTAGCGATTTGCAAATGTGAAAAATGAAAAAATTAAACAAATACTTACCGAAATTTCGAATCATTAAAGGATTAACACCGATTGAAGGTGAGAATTGAGAGCGTGAGAGAATCGCCCTTTTAGAAACTTTGGGAGAGATAAAATAACGTTTTGAGAGCTGAGGAGAGAGGAGAGAGAAAGTTTTTGGGTAAAAAAATGGGTTTTATATGAACGGTATTCACCGTACGATGAAGAGTAAACGGTCAGATTGAATTAATTGATTTATGTCCGCGCGATGAAAGATCAACGGCTGAGATTCATTGTTTTCAGTTTTCAGCCTAAAGATGGTTTTCACGAGATCTCATTCCTATATATATATATATATATATATATATATATATATATATATATATATATATATATATATATATATATATATATATATATATAGAAGACCCCCTATTTATGAGTCCTACTCCTGTCTCCTAGATAAGAATTGCATACGCAGTAGTCTTCTATTAGTTTACCATTTCTATACAAAGTTGAAAGATATTGATTCCGTCATATTACAAAAAGAAAAGTTATTTAATTTAATTCTGTATACATAATAAGAGAAAAATTGGTCCAATTGCAAATAGAATAATGGTATAATAAGTGATAATCCTAAAAGATAAGTGAGCTTTTTTTTGACCCATCACCTGCCACATCACCTACTCCATCCATACACCGATTCATATATATTAATAAATATAAATATATATAATAATATATATAACATACTATTATTCATATTATTATTAGTATTAAATTTTGGCATATATTAAGAATTGAAAATTGATATTTAGTGCTTTGCTTTAATCGGTGGCTAAATTTTCATTCATCAATTTCTTTAAATTGTTGAGTACACAAAAAAACAATTTCTAGTATCATCCATTTCCCACCAGCCCCATCCGCCGTTGATGGACAGGGAGGAAATGGGTAGACTTTTTGGCAGGTGATGGATGGTGTGGATGGGGATTTGGTTTGCGGTTGCAGGGGCGGATCGAGATCCACCCGCCCCATGTCCAATCCATTGTCAATGCTATATGCTATGTGTTGGCCAAGATAAGGCGATGAAATCGAGAAACTATATTATAATTATTTTTTTCTCTTGTTTTCTTTTGACGTGATGAGATTGTTATCCTACGAGTAAAGTATGAGAAATTTCTAGTTCCAACCTGGGAGGAATGAATAATGTTTATATCGTGGCAAATCTGTAAATAAATAGAATAGATTTGTAAAAATGGAGATAAACTTAGAATGGTTTTTCTAAAATAATAATGTTGTATTACAAATGACAAATGTCCTAAACAAAATTATGAACATTGTATAAGAAATTACAAAAAGTTGTATAAGATAGTAAGAAATTACTAATGTTAAAAGAACTAATTGAATTTTGTTAATAATATGAACAATTGCATTTACAGTTCCTCCTCGAGAGGAATTAGGCAAAGCTCTTGCTCAAACTCATGCAACCATTTACAAAAGATATTTATGAAACAAAGTCATGCCTCGTTCTTCTTTTTGTTTTAAGAGGAAGGCATATAATATAATTTTCGGATTTGTCGCCAAATACTCCTAAGTTTTCACTTTATTCACCTTAAAAAGGATAATGCACGAACACAAACAATGAGCAACCTCGTCATCCTAATTAGTGTAACAACGGTGTCTTTCTTGCTTCGAGTTGAATGCAGGTTTTTTCTTTGGCCTCCTCGGGATCAGAGTTCCCTGGAGGCAACTTACCTCATGTTAGTTCAATCTTTCATGAACCAGTATCGCTACGCCCCTTCAATTATGCTTTTAGCCAGTTTACCACTTGAACCGTGATGGCCACAATGCTTAGCTATCGCCGGCAAGAAGTACTTGCTCACCAGCTTTCGTGTGTTAGGAGTCCGATTAGATCAACCAGTGACCGGGGATTCTTCCAAGTTGAAGGCAACATTTCGTTTGATTGTTGCCAAGGCAAGATGCCACAAAATGGTGGTCATTCTATCCAAGAGGGCCCACTTTAAGCGATATTGTCGATGTTTTCAAATTCACCATATACCCATGAATTTTTGAAAAATATACTTCTTAATACCCTTAATAGCTAACAGTCATTAAATCGGTTAGCCATTAACGACACTTAATTTAGCTAGGATTGTACCGTTTGGAGTCGCACAATTTTGGGAAAACAATTGTCCAATTGAGGTCTCCCCTTATGTGCTTATGACATTTTGTTCCTTGAGTGATGCACAACCCTTTCTTAAAAAAAAAAAGTTAATTTAAGTAATGCATCACTTTTTTGTCACATATGTTCTATTTTTGGCTAATGATGAGTGGTTGTTTCTAATATATCAGTGGTATCAGTTTGGTGTATAAAGATACCAATAAAAAGAAAGGAATAAGTTAGTTCATTCGTAATATGCATTTTAAAATATTATAGTGTAACTATTGATTTAATTCCATAAAATGTAGTTAATAGGTATGTATAGATCTCTATATTCTATAACAAGAAATTTAGAGGCAAATATGATTTCTCCACTCGACCCTATATTGTTGAAATTATAATAAGAGATGAGAGAGGGGAATGAAGAAGCAAAATATAAACTAATATAATTGGATTCATTCCAATTAAATGAGTTACAACAAAAGGTTTTTTATATAGGTTGTAGCAGCAAACTAACAATAGCTAATAATTAGGGCACCACTAGTCCACTACGGCTATGTTCAGTTCACCTTATTTTTGCTTATTTCAGATCAGATCAGATCAGATCAGACCAGATCAGAAAAAATAAGTTCAGATCAGATCAGATAAGTTCAGATCAGATAAGTTCAGATAAGTTCAGATCAGATAAGATAAGTTCAGATTATGCTTATATTTAAAAACTTATTATTATTGTTAATATTATCATGATTATTATGATTATTAGTATTACTAATGCTATTATTATTATTGTCATAATTATTATTAATGTTGTTGTTATTATTATTATTATTATTATTATTATTATTATTATTATTATTATTATTATTATTATTATCATCATCATCATTATTACTATTATTACTATTATTATTAATATTACTTTATACGATAACTATTATTATTAATATTACTATTTACTAGTACATTTGTTCAAAAAGATTATTATTATTGTCGTTGTTGTACTTATTAATTATTAATATTGGTAATTATTATTAATGTCGTTGCTATTATTATAAATGTCATTGATATCACTATTTGAAGCTATTTGTGTTCAAGAAGAAGAATGTTCTTTTGACATTTGTACGTGTTCTTTTTTATATTTGTTCTAATTAATAATTTTGATATGTGATGTTCTTTTTGATGTTGTACATGTAACGAACATGACAATAGTATTTTGATGATGTTCTTATTATTAACGGACCTTGAACATGAACAATATGTTCTCTTTACCATGAACAATATTTTTTTTTTACCTAAAATGTGTGTTCTTTTATTTTTAATTTTTTTTTGGGCCCCAACCCCGTGGTAAGTTGAATTTCCTCAAAGCTGCCCTCGCACAGGGTCATTCACCTAGAGACCCAACAATCTCCAACCCCCTCCCCCACCCACAATAATATTGAAATATATGCTTCCACCAAGATTTGAACCTTGGTCTCCCATGTGGGAGATAGGAAGCCATACCATTGGACCCAAGAGTCCTTGGTCTTTTATTTTTAATTGTATGTTCATATACTAATGTGTTCTTTTTCAAAAAAAAAACTAATTATGCTATTATTATTATTATTATTATTATTATTATTATTATTATTATTATTTATTATTATTATTATTATTATTATTATTATTGAAAGTTGTGCATAGTAATAAAATGATAGTAATAGTAATACTAGTAATGAAATACAAAGTAATAATAATATTAGTAGTAATATGTTTTGTAAAAGATAAGTTCAGATCAGATGAGATCAGATCAGAAAAAATAAGTTCAGATCAGATCAGATCGATAAGATAAGTTCAGATCAGTAAATTTAAGGTGAACTAAACATAGCCTACCTCTCTTATAGGGAAACTACAACCCACTAACACACACTCAAAACTGAAAACCATTCACACGCATATTTTTAAATAACAACAACTAATTAACTACAAATTTGAACCAATATTCCAACACACTCCCTTGCTTCGAATTTGCAGAAATCATAATGAAGCACTTCTCTTCATTTTGTGATGCACATTTCATCACCTACACAATCATGTTGATACACATTATCAACAACACCACCTCTTCAGAGCACCTCTTTCCACACGACCTTGTCAAGCACTTCTCTTCACCATGATGCACATAATCATCATCAACCACTCATGCCATAGTGGTTTGCCCTTCATTTTTTTTACTCGTAATAAGATGGCATGTAATGGCTTACTTTCTATTCTCATTCTCTCGTTGAGATCTAACCCGACGTTGATACCATGTTGAAATTATAATAGTAATTACTGAGATAGGGGAAAGAAGAACATAATTCATTCCAAATTTTAAAGTACACTAGAAGCCTTTAGAAAAGCATCCAGCAATACTAATCTAATAACAAGGAACATAACTAGGTAGTGGAGGACATGATCACATGATCCATTACTACTCTCCATGATAAGAAATTAATTAGCACCTAGTAACTTAATGTTTGAAAATTAGGAACTAATTAACTATAATTATTAGATTAGTATTGTTGGAGATGAGAGAGGGGAATGAAGAAGCAAAATGTAAACTGATAATTGCATTTATTCCAATTAATGAGTTACAACAAAAGGCCTTTTATATAGGTTGTAGCAGCAAACTGACAATAGCTAATAATTAGGGAACCATACTAGTCCACTACCTCTTTTATTGGAAAACTACAACCCACTAACACACACTCAAAACTGAAAATCATTCACACGCGTATTCCTAAACAACAACAACTAATTAACTACAAATTTGAAGCAATATTCCAACATATATAACCTCTTACAGAAGATATTCGAAACAATCTCCCTTTTACTTCTTTGAGAGGAGAGCATATGCTTTGTGGATAACTTTCTATTGATAATATTTACACTCTAACAACTTATAAAAGCATGTAATAGTATATTAAATTAAGTGGGGCCCACTTTTATACTCCTATATAACTTCTCATGCACACCCTTAAGAAATGCAAGAACACAACCATATGGCTAACCAATAGTAGTGATAATTCCCCTACAAACACCCACAAAAGAGAAAAAAGATGGCCAATCCTTTTGGTGAATTGGTTGACAATGATAAGTTAGACGAAATGGCAAGGTACGTAGACAAACCCAAAACCCAAGAAGACAGGGCAAGAGAAGCCATACATTTACGAAACGAAGATGACAAAAACACAAAGGCAGAGGACTATGTCAAGACTGTCAAGGCAGATTATGGTGATGGAGCCTCGACGTTGTGCCTGATATACAACGCTACCGGCGACAATCTGACCTACGTGACTGACAAAGATTGGTATGGCAACATCGGACGTCCTCCCTACCCTCTCGAGATTGGGAATGGTCAGTGGCCTTCCTTCCTCCATGTCCACACCACCAGCGCTTCCTCCGGTTCGGAAGCTGCTGTTGTTTACCGTGGCAAGAACAAGTCTGGAGAACTCCGGGACTTCATGATTAGTTGGTCTACACCTTGGGGCTCTTGGTACAAAAACAAGGTAGTCCTGAGTTCTCTTTGACCCCATTATTCATTTCACCTAACAAATTGATTCTATTAAGTTAAAATAAGTTTTCAATAAAAAACTTTTTAGTAATATGTAAGATCTAGTAAACTGCATAAGAGAAATACATCAAAGACTAACAAAATTTAGTTTTGATCAGTAAAAAAGATTCCAGTTCTTTGAAAATAAGATGAAGTGGACAGGGCATTCGCTTATTCTTTTCCAATCTTGTCCAAATTGGCTTATGTAGTGCGTTATGACACTTATTTTTTTCAAGAAAGAGTGACGAGTTTTATTGTGAATGAGTGTTAATTATATTCTCAAAGGGTATCACCTATAACATTTTCAGTAGTCGCACCCTTAACAAATCGAGCGAGTCATCCAATATATGAATTTGCGGTAAATTGTTTTCCCTGTATCTGTATGTACTTAAGCTACTCGATCAATTAATTTTGCAGGCTTATAGTGAGATGGGTGCAGTTGACTCCTTTCAAGGACGTTGGGATGACATCTACAACAAATTGAACAACAGCTACTACTCCGATACCACGGACAGGGATGGAGTGCAGATCGAAGTTGATACTGCTAATGGCTCTTCTCCAACATTCCGTGCAATACTTAAGATTCCTTTTAGTCCATGATCTATCTAATGGGTTCTGTCATCTGTTAGACCTTGTGTTTTCCGTGTAATGGATCCATGCTAAACGCCTAAACCTCTTGTTAATTTCATGTTTTAAAAACTACGTACATGAAAGTATCACATGTATGTATAGGGTCACCATGATGAACTATGATTTGAACGTCTTTATGTAATAAATTTGCTAACTCCTTCAAGTTATGATCTTTGCTATTGTTCTCTACCTAAATCCTTCAGCCTTTGACATTAGGTTGGTAATTCGATATGATGATTTGGACATTTAATGGTATATAACCCCAAATTTAACTGAGATAGATGATGAAAAGTGAAAACCCATCAGTATGTTCTCAAATGGTTAAATTGGTATTAAGAACTAAAATAATAAGGAATAATCGACAGGAATGACCCAACTATCGACCATCGTCCCAAAATAATCTCAACTTTCATTAATCCCATAATAATCCCAACTATTGCCCGCCCTTTACAAAACAATCCTACACTTTTTTTTACCTACTAGACCGGTCAAAAATGACACCTATCACAATATAAATTTGCGAAGCTGTTTTTCTTTAATTAGAAAATTCTAAAAAAGCGTGACAAAAAATAATGTATTGGTACTCATTTCGACCGCCTTCTAGCAATTCGCACTGCTTAAGGGTGCTAGGTGGCATTTGTTTCCAAAAAAGTCGTTTTGAAGGTCGAAAATATCGTTTAACATAGCTAGAAACACGCCCCAAAAAATTGACAATTGGCACTCATTTTTGCCGGCTTCTCAAAATTCGCGCCCCTTAAGGACGCTTGGTGGCGATCGTTTTTCCAGAAAAAGAGGTGAAAGTACCGCTTAAGATCGATTCAAAACGCATGCCCAAACATTGACGTATTGGTACTCATGTCGACTTACTTATCGAAATTTGTGTTCCTAAATGGTGCTTGGCAGCGTCCGTGATCCCAAAATGTTTTACAGTTGGCAAAAAAGTCATATAAGATGACCTCGACATACGTGCCTAGAAAGCGTGAAAGGCATGACTCACAAACAAGAAACAAATAAAAATTTTCAATTGAAAAAATACTAAATCGATTTTTCTAATAGAAAAAACATGAATAATAAAAGCAAAAACAATAGTAATTACTTTTTGAAAAATTTGTCAAAATAATCTTTTTACAAAATTTGGTGAGAAACAACCTTAAAAGAATCTGATACCTTTTAATTTTTTTTTGCAAGGAACAACCTTGTTTCATTTTCTGGCATTGACCAAGTATTTTCCAATGTTGACTCATTAGAACCAAACATATACAGGGCACATGAACCACATTTCCCAAAACAATCCTACACTTTTTCTGAACTGAACCAAATATATCGCACTAGAGATTCCACAGCATAAAAATCCCTTGTACGCTCAGACCAAGCAAGTGCACTTTTGGGACAACTTACGTAGTTATAGGTATACGTCAAAGCTTCATAACCTTAAGATATATTTAAAACAAAGTAACGTATTCCTCTATCGAAAAAGAAAGGTTATTGTACTCTTGGGACCATCAGACTTTGGATAAATATAGATTTTATAAAAATATTGCTTTCAAAATATTTTGGATAATTAATATAAATAATTAACTCTATTAATTAAAATGGGCTAGAAATTTTTTTTTTTTGAAAATGGCCTTTCATAAAAGTATTTTAAAAAGGTTTTCGAAAGTGGGCTTTTATAAAACTATTTTAAAACGTTTTAGAAAGTGGGCTTAGTAAAACTTTTTATAAAAAGGTTTTCCAAAACGGGTTCAGAAAATGGGTTACTAAATGATGGATCGGGCTTAAAATATATTATTTTAGACTCCTTTTGTATTCTTTCTTCCATCCGTACCAATTAGAGCGGGATATTAATCATCATAGGGTACTCAAATGGATTATGTGTTTATGCTTTCAAATTGAAAAGAAATTTTTTTAAAGGTCAGGAGTATCTGGTGAATTTTGAAAAAAGTGGGAGTATTTGGTGAAGAAATTTATTTGTCAGGGGTATTTGGTGAAAAAACCGTACTTTTTAAGTGACATGTTATTTAGCAATCCAAATGAAATGTCTGGTTTCTTAGCAGGTTGTCCATATTATTTGATTTGAGTGTAGAATATTTATCTAGGTCTTGATTAACAATAATATACAAGGTGGAAAATATTGCAAGTAAGCATAAAAATAATATACGTGATAAAGAAATAAAAATAAGAAAACAATATTGCAGGTACTTAGTAACTTCAAGAAAATAATAAAAATAAATAAAGAAAGATTGTTAATTTGATTGACCCTAAGAAATTATATCTCCGTATGGGTCGTTGATTTGTACAGATAAATCGAATATTAGAACAAGCCAGAAAAGGATTTGTGAAATTGTTTGTGCGTGAGATGACGATGTGCGTAAGAATGATCAGATTATTAGTAATTGTTAGTTGACTTTGATATATTAAGGTGGTAGGCCGTAGGGGAATACGTAGTATATTAGAAATATGGTGACGATTTCAAAGAATTAGGCGAGGAGTATGGTTATGCATGAATTGATCATGGGTACTAGTTGTTGCGTGATTATGTTATCAGGTGGGAGAATTAGCTAAGCCATAGAATTGGAGTGATGATGTGGGAATTCTGTTAGGTGTGATGATGATAATAGATACATGTAGAAATATGGTGATGATATCAAAGAATTAGGCGAGGAGTATGGTGATGCATGTATTGATCATGGGAATTAGTTGTTGCGTGATTATGTGATCAGGTGGGAGAATTAGCTAAGCGAGAGAATTGGAGTGATGATGATAATAGATACACGCATAAATATGGTGATGATTTCAAAGAATTAGACGAGGAGTATGGTGATGCATGAATTGGTCATGGGTATTAGTTGTTGCGTGATTATGTGATCAGGTGGGAGAATTAGCTAAGCGGGAGAATTGGAGTGATGATGATAATAGATACACGCAGAAATATGGTGATGCATGGATTGGTCATGGGTATTAGTTGTTGCGTGATTATGTGATCAGGTGGGAGAATTAGCTAAGCGAGAGAATTGGAGTGATGATATGGGAATTCTGTTAGGTGTGATGATGATAATAGATACACGTGGTGTGCAGTAGTAATATGAGGGAGGATTGATGAGTAGTATGGTAGTAAGCGTAGCTGTAGGTGATTAGAGGATGGTGGTGTCGTACTGCCGTGAAGATTAGTTTGAATTAGGAGAGTGAAGATTAATGGATGGCTTTACATAGTGTTAATAGGAGGGAAGTAATACATAACTAAAGCATATGATCGGATTGAATGGTGCTTCCTGGAAGCTACCTTGTTGAAGTTTGGGTTAGATGTGAGGTGGGTGAATAGGGTGATGGAATGTGTGAAATTTGTAACTTTTTCAGTTCTTATCAATGGTCATCCTATGGATGAGTTTTCCCCGGCGTGTGGAATAAGGCAGGGAGATCCTCTATCTCCTTACCTTTTCATTTTATGTGCAGAGGTTTTTTCTCATCTTCTGAGGAGAGCGGAAGAGCATAGAGGGCTGAGAGGGGTGAGAGTGGCGCCTAGTGCTCCTACTGTGTCTCACCTATTGTTTGCGGATGATTGCATTATTTTTTCAGGAGCCTCTAATAGAGAAGTTGATGTGGTGAAGGATGTGTTGGATATTTATGAGCAAGCTTCAGGGCAAAAAGTTAACTTTGATTAGACGGAAGTCTCGTTTAGTGCCGGTGTGGTGAATGATAGAAGGAGAAATTTAGCGGATAGATTAGGTGTTCGGTTGGTGGAGAGTCATGGAAAATATTTGGGATTGCCAACTGTTGTAGGGCGCTCAAAAAAAGCGATAACCAAAGGTGTAAATGAGAAGTTGTGGAAAAAGTTACAAGGGTGGAAGGGGATGATTCTTTCTTATAAGGCGGGTAGGGAAATCTTGATAAAGGCTATAGCCCAATCTATCCTTACCTATGTGATGAGTGTGTTTAAGATTCCATCTTCTTTTTGTGATGAATTAAGATCCCTTGTTTCTCAGTTTTGGTGGGGGCAAAAAAGTGGTGAAAGAAAAATTCAATGGGTGGCTTGGAGAAAGTTGTGTCGTTCTAAGAGGGATGGAGGCTTGGGCTTTCGGGACTTTAAGCTTTTTAACTGGGCTCTTCTTGGTAAGCAAGCATGGAGGCTAATGACGGTAGAAGATTCTCTTCTTCATAGTATTTTAAAAGCTAGGTATTTTCCTACCTCTTCTTTTATGGATTCGGGGCTCGGAAATTCTCCTAGTTATACTTGGAGGGTATTTGGGAGGCAAAGTGGGTGGTTCGAAGGGGGTTTTGTTGGAGAATTGGGAATGGTGAAAAGGTGCGAGTATGGAAGGATCATTGGATTTCGAATATGCAAACTAGAAAAGTCATTTCTCCGGTTGGTGATTTCAATGAAGAGCTTGATGTTGGTTCGCTTATTAGCCCGATAACTAGACAATGGAATCCGTCCCTTGTGGCGAGTCTTTTTCTCCCTTTTGAACAACAACGAATTTTGAGTATCCCGTTGAGTAATCGATTCACTGAAGACTCGCTATTTTGGGCCTTGGAAAAGAATGGCGGGTATTCGGTAAAATCCGCATATAGAGCTATATTTAAGGATGAGCAGGTGGAAGCTTCTTCCTCGATCGCTCATACGCGCGTGTTGTGGAATAAAATATGGAACTCTTCACTGCTGCCCAGGATTAAGCTGTTTGCGTGGCGAGCTTGCAGCAATTCTTTGCCCACGAAAGTGGGTCTTAGTGTGCGAGTACCGAACTTGAACTCGATGTGTGCGGTGTGCGGAGATGCGAGAGGAAACGGTTGTCCATGCCTTGAAAGAATGCAAGTTGGCTCGTGGTATTTGGCTTGCTAGTGGGATTGAGAGAGTGTTGGATAGAAGTTTCGCTACGTTGGGGGAGTGGTGGGAGTGGGTGAGTGACGAGCTTGGAGCGGACGAGTGGGAGCTTTTTATCACAATGATGTGGGCTGTGTGGGGTGCCCGTAACAAGTGGGTTATGGCGGGGGAATTTGAGGAGGTTAGCAAAGTGTGCCGGTATGCGAGAAGGGTATGGGGCGAGACCCGGGGAGCTTGCGATGCTCCTAGCAAGAGCGAGAAGGAAGAAGGGGGTAGCGCGTCGCCTAAGCCCCGCTGGAAGTGTCTCCGAACCGGGATGGATAAAGTCGAATGTGGACGCTGGGGTGAAAGGAGGCTAGGGGTACGGGGATGGTATGGTGTGCCGCGATGAGAAGGGTGAGGTTCTCGTGTGTGGGTCGAAGAAGATGGGGTTCGAGATGGATGTTATGTTAGCGGAAGCGATGGCAATTAGGTGGGGCATGACGGTGGCGCGTTCTATGGGTTTTTCCAAGCTTGTGGTGGAGAATGACAATGTCACTGTCATCACAGCGTTGCAGAAGAAGGAGAAGGGTGCGAGCATTTTGTTTTTAATTTTAGAGGATATTTTTTCTATTGTTAATTCTTTTGAGACTTGTTGTTTGGTCTTTTGTTAATCGTAGTTGCAATAACGTAGCCTATACTTTAGCTCATCCTACCATTACGGAGGAGGAAGAAAGTATTTTGGATAGTGATTTCCCTAGTGATGTAATTCTTGGTGCTCGTTCGATCTATTGAAGTAGTTTCCCCTCGGTGGGTTTGTTTCAAAAAAAAAAAAAAAAGATTTTGATGAAAAAGATTTTAGATAAGATTTTAGATAAATATAGATTTTATAAAAACACTGCTTTCAAAATATTTTAGATAATTAATATAAATAATTAACTCTATTAATTAAAATGGGCTAGAAAAAGAAATTTTAGAAAATGGCCTCTCATAAAACTATTTTTAAAAAGATTTTCGAAAGTGGGCTTTTATAAAACTATTTTAAAACGATTTAAAAAGTGGGCTTAGTAAAACTTTTTATAAAAAGGTTCTCTAAAATGAGTTTACAAAATGGGTTATTAAATGATGGATTGGGCTTAAAATATTTTATTTTAGAATCGTTTTTTTATTCTTTTCTTCCATCCATACCAATGAGAGCGACATATTAGTCATCATAGGACACTCAAATGGGGAGACACGATTATGTGTCTACGCTTTCAAATTATGGAAAAGAAATAATCCTCTTTTAAATAACCTTCCACCATGGCTATAGATGGCGAACCTAGCACTCCTCCTCCATCGCGCACCTCGCCTTTCCACCCCGCTCAGAATGAAATTTCTATTGGGTAGAACTTTTAAAGATCCATTGCCATGCTTGCAACGTCTTAACCCGACACAATTGATGGACACTAATGTTCTTCACATTTTCTCTCTTTTCACATTCATTGGTTACTCTAAGTTGTTCCCATTCATTACTTTTAGTAAATGTTTTCTCTCATACGCTTCGACGATTGATACATTTACCTAATGATTCAGTAAGGATAAACGATTATATAATGATATTTTGTGATAAGGTTTACTTTATTCTTACTATTATCATTGTTATTATTATTATTATTATTATTATTATTATTATTATTATTATTATTATTATTATTATTATTATTATTATTATTATTATTGTTTTTGTCTCCTTGTCCAACAAGTAAGCTGGTGATTGAGCTTTCTTGTCTAGCAAGTAAACTAGTATCCCTTAGATGTTCTTCCTTGGAGACTTGTGCAACAAATGTCTGAATCAACCTAGTCCAAGCCTGAGCTTCACTCCCAAACCTACAAAAAGGGACCCACCCTGGAGGTTTGGGTGGTGGTTCCCCCTCCGAAGCTTAAGTCAGATATCAGGAGTTGTAAGAGAAAGTAGAGATAGAGAGAGAAAGTGAGAGAGTTGTTTTACAGAGTAACTTTGCACTGTTTGCATTGAATGATCTTTCTCCTGATTTCAGAGGTATTTATAGTGATAGCAAGATGACAGTTAACCTTAAAATCTGCCCTACAATAGTGGCTTCTGATTGGCTGAAGAATCAGATCATGACACGTGGCAGGCCATGATTTGAGAGGGTTTATCAACCACTCTCATGCAGCCACCTCACAGGGTTGGGTTCTGACTGTTGGGCCAGAAAGTTAACCTTTTAACCCAACTGAGTATAACCCAGAGAAGAAGCCTTTTTTCTATATTACCTAGGGGGAGGACACGTGTGCGGCCCTGATGAGCCCACGTGTCTTTTAAGGAGCCGTAGATGTTAGGCTACAACATTTGCCCCTTAAAGGGCTTTCACTGTTGGCCCATCTGACGGTTAAGGCCCTTTTACCCAAGGTAGCTTTATTCAAAATGAAGGAAATGACGCGCCCTTTTTCTAGGTTTTACCGGTCATAACCGACCGTTACCCTCTCTTCTTCGGTCACTCCTGACCGGTTCCACAAGTTTCTTACCCCCCTATAAATAACCTTGGTGTGAGAACATTCAACCACTTCACACCTTGAGCGAATTTTTCTAGAGAGAGAAGCTCTGCAAATTTTTCTAGAGAGAGAGAGATCGTCCAGCCTCAGCTTTCTTCACCGAATCGTCCAGGCGCTTTAGCAGGTATCTTTTCTTTGTTCTTTTTGCTCTTCTTTATTCTTTATTCTTTCCTAGAAAATCAATAAAATGGAATCATCTTCGTCAAACAATCATGGCCGTTCAAGAGCTGGTCTTGACCCTAGAACCGATACTTCTTCTTCGGCACATTCTAGAGTTGGGCCTCTTCTGGCCAAGTATATATTTTTTTATGGTTTTGGCCGAGAAAGTCAGACGACCCAGTCTTTACCTGTGCAGGGTAATCTGGCGCGCGTCAAGCAAACGGCCCGTCTAAGACGAAAGGTAATAATTCCGTTAAATAGTTCGGATATGGAGGAATCTACGGGACGAGTTCCAGATGAGACGAGGGGAGGTCCAAAAATCTTTGGGCCTTTAGGCGGCCCCCTTTCCCTAGCCGCAGCTTTGAGGAGTCCCAAATAAACCCCGACGCCGTCCTTCCGCCGGACACCGAGATGGAGGAAACCGGTGAAGACGATAACGGTGGGATTCCGGTGTCGCAATGAGTCGACGAAGCCTCCACTACTTCGTCTGAGATTAGAAAACGATTAGGTCCCCTCTCTGACCCCGCATTTATTTTAGCCAATCGCAAATGGTTAGAGAAAATAGGGCCGGACCCTAGCTATTTATCCAACTTCATGCCCATGCCGGGCTTTTCCTTCGTCATCCCTAATAAGGAGGCCACTATTTTGAGCACTCCCAAAAAATCATTTTCTTGTCTACAAGGCGCTCGGACGCGGGGTTAACATTCCCCCTCCATGAGTTTATAGAGCAAGTGCTTCGTTATTACAACATCGGCCACAACCAACGCGCTCCCAACGCCTGGCACAACGTCTTGACGTTCATAGCCGTCTGCGAGTTGCGCGGCCTGGCCCTCTCTATTCAAGCCTTTACCCACATTCATTATGCGGCTAAGGTTCCTGGTGCCGTGGATGGAACATGGCTCAGCATCTGCAACCGTCCTGGCTTTCTAACAGCCTGGGGCAAACCGTCAAAGATGCATGAATGGAAGGCCGACTTTATATATCTAAGGGCGGCCAACGACTCGGCCACGGAGAGCTACCGTTTCTATAACCGAGCCGTCACAAATCTTTGACGAACGCAGTCCGGGCCGGAGCCGGAGGACAAGTATGACGAGGAGGTAGTGGAGTACTTTAGAATAAAAAAATACTCCGTGTCCGGCCGGTCATCCTTTAAGGGACCGACTAACTGGATACCCTTTAAGGAAATGTTTTATAATGACGACTTCTTGGTTGCTGCCGGCCATGTTAGCCGATGATAAAGGTATCCATTCAAATCCCCAAGTAAAACTCTGCGTCCATAATTCATTAGACTAACCAATTTTTTGTCTTTTTGCCGCAGACTTGGCCAGAACACGTCTCAAGGCTTCTTGGACGGGAGACATAAGCATGTCTAAATTCACAGACAATCTATGGAAGGAATATGCCAAAAGCAGTGCCGAAAAGAGGGCTGAGACACTGGTAAATTAAATTTTTTTTTTTTTTTTTTTAAGACGAGGATCATTCTGGCTCATCCGGAATTGGCATCCAATCTTTGGACGAGAATCACTCCAAGAAGGAAAACGACCAAGCATGGACGTTCACCATTGGGACATTCTCGTCTGAGATTTTTAAAGTCTTTGGACGAGTACCATTCGGACTCGTCCAAGTAATCGTAACTTTCTCTGGACGAGGATAGCCCGAAGAAGGAAAGCGTCCAAGCTAGGACGGCCACCTTCATGGGGTCCCACTCGTCTGAGATTTTTAAAGTCTTTGGACGAGTACCATTCGGACTCGTCCAAGTAATCGTAACTTTCTCTGGACGAGGATAGCCCGAAGAAGGAAAGCGTCCATATTAGGACGGTCACCTTCTTGGGGCCATACTCGTCTGAGAGGTTTTGCAGTCTTTGGACGAGTACCATTTGGACTCGTCCAAGTTATAGTACCTTTCCCTGGATGAGGATAGCCCGAGGAAGGAAAGCGTCCATGCTAGGACGGCCACCTTCTTGGGGCCATACTCGTCTGAGAGGTTTTGAGTTCTGAAGCTGGATAAAAAATTGATTTCCTATCCTTGGATGGGGTCCAATTTTGGGACGGCTTCCTTCTTTGCATCAACCTCATCTGTATTCAGAATTTTGTTCGGACGAGGTTCCCTTAGGAGAGGAAGTGTTCATTTTAAGACGCCTTCCTTCTTTGGGTGATTTTCGTCTGAAGCCTTGCAATTTGATTTAGATTTTGATCTGTGGACGTCCGTCATTTTAACTTGATTGTTTCTCGCAGAAAAATGCTCCTACAAACAAACTCCCTCCTGGGAAGTCATCTTCGTCCAAGAAGAGGCCTACAACGGCCACGGACCAACCTCAAGCCAAAAAGCCTAAGGGCTTTGTAAGAAAGAAGACAGAGAAGGCTACTCGGGTGGGGAGTGGAAGAAAAGACCATGCCTCCCCCTAAAGATAAAGCTCTTAAGGAGGGACGTTCTGCTGCCGCTCCGAGTGGGGGAGTGGGAGAAAATTCTGACCTTGCTGGTCAATTGGACGCTTTGCCTTCTGACTCGGCTAAAGTCAGACCAGACTCGACGAAGTCAGACCAGAGTCAGCCTTGGCTTTGGTGGTGCCGGGGCAGGATACGGCTGTCGAGAACTATCCGGGCTTCGGCGGCTCGGCAGAATAAGCCGGTCTCCCGGATGCCCCTTGCTGTAAGGACCGGCATCCATCTCGTCCGGTGAGTCGTTTAACTCAAATAGAGTTAGGACGGTGCGGGTCGGCGGACGGTCCATGAGTCCGTCCAATAGACAAGCCATCGTCTTTCCCATCAAGATGACTGACTCTCCCCCTCTTTCAGATAAGGGCAAAGGCCCAGCTCTACCCTCAGCTCCTCCCACCATGGACTCGGACGAAGAGTCTTCCCCTGCTTTTGCCAAAATGTCCAAGGGAGAAAAGGATCGGCTTAAGCAGGAGCTCTTCAAATATTACCCTGAATCCTACATCAAAGGATTAAGGGGAGCGTCTGCCGGGCATGTTGGCTATATGTCCCAGCTTGCTGTTGAGGTATAATTTTCTGCTGGTTTTGTTTTATACTTGTAAAATTAATGTTTGTCTCTCGTCTAATGACTCGTATTATTTTCATTGCTCCAGCTCTTTGCTCGCAAAGCATGCTTACTGAAGATTGGGCCAGAGAGCTGAGAAAGGAGAATAAGCGACTCGTCCACTCGGCGACAACAGGCGAGCGACAAGGCCATCCATGACATTGAGATGGCCAACACCCTTCATCGTCAATCTCTCGGAGTCTTTGGAGAAGAGATCGGCCCTCCTTGAATCGTAAAACAAGAATTATCTTGTTACCATCAACGATCCATACAAGGAGCTGGATCGTCTGAAGATGATTATTAATGTTGTCTCTGCTGATCTGAAGGGTGAGAGAGATGTGGCTCTCCTTGCCGCCGTTGAACTGAGAAGGGAGAACATTCTCCTAAGGGCGAAGACTGCCCGTCTGGAAAGGAAGGCAGCCCAGGCTTTTGACGATGCCAAGGAAGGATTGGCTCAAGTTGTTGAAACGTCTAAAGACTGGGCCGTCAAGGCCTTTGAGATCTTTGGCGGAAGCTGATGAGGTCCCCAGCTTCGTGCGTCGTCTGGAGTATCAGCAGAGCGTCCATCGTGCTATGGTTTGTGCCGAGGAACCTCCGGAGTTTCTTGACTCCGACGACGAAGCTGCAGATGAGAATGAGAACCCTGTAGACGATCAAGAAACTCGTGCGGAAGATGATACCTAGCTTTAGGTTTATTTTTCTAAGTTTCTGGGCTTGTCTGCCGTTGTAGCCTTAACTCTTCAGTCTTAAGCTGTAAATCTTTTGCCAATGATATATATGAAAGATTTTTTGCCAATTGCTTGCCTTTTATTTTTCTGAATTCCAATTTGACTAAGTATAAAATAAGCTTCGTCTTGAACGTTGGACGATTAGCACAGATGTTTAACGAAAAAGCAACGTGCTTGCCTTTAGACGACCGTCAATCTTTCCAAAATCCATGCAATGAAGAGACTCGTCCTGAACTTTCGGACGGTGATGCACTCATGTTCTTCGGTGTTTATATGATATTTTTTGCACTTTGCTAAGGAGTTCGATCGTAATTGTTGACGTTTGCATATATATCAACCTTAGCCGAAGTTCGGGATTTTGTGAGGTAGTTAATGATAATGTTCTAAGTTTCGAGCTTTTAAGGTGAAATGGTATATTTCGGGAATGCTCGGGAAGTGTAGCATCGTAACGTAATGGCCAATTATCGCAAGGCCTAACCAAGTAGCATCGCGAGGCTTAGCACACTTCATTCCAGCATCATCGTCAACCTTGAGCCTCCATAAGCAAAGCAAGCCAAGACTCTCAAGCCAGCCCGGCAGATGCTCGCCCGGCCCCAAGACTCCCGCATCGCCCGGCTCCAAAGACTCCCGCATCGCCCGGCCCAAAGACTCCCCGCACGCCTGCCCCCCGCTCGCCCACGCCCAGCGCAAGAGCTCGCACCTCGCGACTTTGGCTTGCTCGCACCTCGCGAGGAATCTCGCACGGTGCGACCCGGCTTGCGCTTCGCCCAGCTTCTTCGCCTCGTGTTGGGAGGCGAGATCACTCGCACCTGCGACCCGGACTCGCACCTCGCGACCCCTAGGTCGGCCTAAATGTCGGTGACTTTTGAGCCTTAGTATAAATACTAAAGTTTGTTTTTGGACCTTGGGGAACACACACTTGAGGAGAGAGAATATCCAACACTCCATTCTTCTCTTCTTATCTTCTCTTTTTAGTTTTTATTTTCTAGTTTAGTTTTTGTAGATTTCATTATGGGATCGGCTATTGCTATGCCGATTGTAGCTTGAAACTTGTTCTTGAACGAGATTAACATGAAGCTTCAAGCATTATTGTGAGATCTTTCCTCTCTATTTAGTTTCTTTGATTATGGTTTAATTTCTATGCTTGCTTTCTATGATTTTTGCATGATTATGCTAGGAATATTACTAGTTTGATTGTGTAATTAATCTAATGCTAGATTTAAGAATAGAATCGGATTGTTTTATTCTTTTATCAATTGGTAGCAAACTAGGGAGTAACTCGGATGCGGTATCGCTCTTGGTTATTTCTTGGGGAAATTGAATTAACAAGTTGAATGTTTATCGCTTGTATGACGTTAGCGTGTCCGTTGGTTCTCTCGTGTTTATTGTCTTGCTATTGGATTGAACTTAGACGCTATCGGACTAGGTTATCCTTTGGTTAGGGTTTTATAGTCACGCCGATCGTGCTATTCAACTAAGAATAAGGAGAACACGAGATTAATTCTCGACAATAGATAATTATGGAAATAATTAGAGTGGAGGTTCAAGGATCGATAATGAATTGAAGTGGATGTTAATCGGATTCAAGATATTCCCATAGTGATTTCTCATTTTATTTAGTTGCTAGTTAATTTTAGTTTGTTCGTATAATCAACTTGCAAACCCCCTTGTTATTAGGTTACTCGACCTTTAAGAGTCATCTCGGTATTGATTCACGCTAGATATTAAACTTGTCCTCGTTTCCCTGTGGATACGAACCTTACTTCCCTTCTACATTTAATTGTAAAAGAGAGTAGGAGAAATTTTATCTTTTGGCCGGGTGCGGTGCACACGACACATCCGCGCCCGCCCAAATTTGGCGCCGTTGCCCGGATTGTTTGGTCATGAGTTTTGAGCATTCGATCTTCGATTTGCCCGATTTTCGATTTTCTCCCCCCATTTTCAGTTTATTTTTTCTTCTAATTGTCGACACATTGAGGACAATGTGTAGTTTAAGTAGGGGGGAGGGTAATGTATTCTCATTCTCATGTATCTATGTTGTGTATATTACTTTCAATTTGAAAATAAAAAAAAAATGAAAAAAAAGGAATAAAAAAAAAAGTGATGAAATGAAACCCGCCGAGTTGAAAACCCACAAGGGTGGGCGACTCGGGCAAAAATGGGGGCCCGAATAGGTTGAAAACCCGAAAGGGCAACCTATGCAAAAAAGTGGCTTTAAATTGAGCGGGTAAGATGGTGAGAAGAAAAAAGAAATGTGAGAAGCTAGGATGAAAAACCCGAAAGGGCTCCTAGGCAAAATGAGAGATTAAGAGAGAATTATATACATTGGAAAGCTCATTTGCCTGAGATGGTGTCATAAGGCGCTTTCCGGGTTTGATTGGTTATTTCATCCTTGATTTTGTGAAGATTTGTTTATAATTGGCTTTCACTTTCTTTTGTTGATAAGTGGTGAATTGGAGGTCATTGTTGAAATTTAAGTCCTTATCCTGTAAGGATTTAAACTTGCATTGGTTAGCCGATTGTTTTGGGAGTAAGCATGGAATTTATCCCTTTTTTGTTATTGTTCCATGGCTTGCTTATATAGATTAGTTGAAGTAGTTTTAAATCATTTTTTGAGGTTTGGGGAGAGCTTTAATGTAAGTGTGGGGGAGTCATTGTCCTTTACGTTTAGGTTTTGGGCGAGTTTAGATGTGATGATGTAGTTGATGGAGAGTGTAGTTTGGTGTCGAAACTTTGGGTGAAGATTTATTTGGTGATCCTCATTTTGAGTTTACTCGAGGTCGAGCAAAGTTCAAGTATGGGGGTATTTGATGCACTCATGTTCTTCGGTGTTTATATGATATTTGGGTGCACTTTGCTAAGGAGTTCGATCGAATTGCTGACGTTTGCATATATATCAACCTTAGCAAGTTCGATTTTGTGAGGTAGTTAATGATAATGTTCTAAGTTTAGAGCTTTTTAAGGTGAAATGGTATATTTGGGAATGCTCAGGAGGTATATTTATCGTAACGTAATGGCCAAT